>JARYGA010060219.1:5339692-6539692 GCA_030545235.1 Helianthus tuberosus | reverse complement strand
CTTGGTTCAACACTTATCCGCTTCATATGCATGTTACCGGTTTATGCTTAAATATGACTATTTTGCCCTTTTAACTATAAAACGCGATTTTTGAAAAAGTGAAAGAGTAGAAACATTTGTTACTGATTTATAAACTTGCACCGAAAATTTGATATCAGTTTGAGGTCCAGATTTAGAGTTATGCTCAATATCGTAATTTGAAAGCCTTATGTTACTTAAACGGCGTAATTAGCATATAACCTGTTTAAACCCACTTTTTGATACCAAACTTTTTACCACTGATGTTATATAATATTTTGGGATTTTTAAAGATTTTTATTTAATTTTTGGCTGATCATATCATAGGTCTCCAAGTTTAATTCGGTAAATACCGATTTTGCCCTTTTTGGCCATAAAATGAGTTTTATAAATCCTTTTGACCCCAAACCTTTTTCTACTGATTTTATTTGATAAATAAAATATTTTGAGCATTCTGGAAATATAAAAATATCAGCTTTCTTTTAAAAACCCGGAAACGGCTCTAAATCGCCTTTTTAAGTGTTTTTAACGCATAGTATGTACTATAACCATATTAGACATATAAGGTTGATACCTACTGATTTTTTTAGTATATTTTTATATAATAACAGTAAGTATAAGTTTATAAACTCAGGTTTCCAATTTTGACATTTTTAGCCCTTGTGAAATTACCAAAATACCCCTAAGGTGCATAGTTTGGTTTTAAATGATAAGTTTCACATATGGGTCATACCCTACTGTTATAAAATGTTAAATTAAGTATACTTACTGTATAAATCAGACCCGTAACTCAGATTTTCAAATAAACTCTTTTATAATCTTTTAAATGACCAAAATGCCCTCATGAGGCCTAACATGTGTTTAAATCCGTTTTGGGCATAATAGAAAATAACTTATTGATATTATGACATATCTAAAGCATATTATCTCAGGGAACTTGCATATGACTCTTACGGTTACCCGTAACGCTCTTTTCGCGTTCGGTTCGGTTTACGTAACTAGTTGCATAAATTGACCGAGACGGGTCAAACATTATCATTTTTGTCTCAAAATCCAGAATGTATTTAGTATACCCATATTATACAAGTATTCAAACTTGTCGGGTCTAAATCACATTCTATCCGGTCTTCGCTTAATCGTGCGTTTGAACCGTATCGTCCTTTAAACTAGCCGGTCTAAGCTTAAGCTTAAATAAAGACCCATTAGAAATCTAATAGGTTATTATAAACCTTCGTTCCCGATTTAGGAACCCAGTAAAAGCTATATGTACTTGCTGATTGATATACGGCTGGGATTGAATTTATATTTAGCTCAGGTAAATACTTTTAACTCATTTTCCCTTATACGGGCTTGGGGTACGGTATATAAAATACCGCTTGGTCGGGCATTCGACCTTAATCGATTGGTGGTTAAGTATTATCGAGATGACCCATTTAAAAATTTGTTTTGTTTGCTTAACGCCTTTGGGGGGTTAATGACCATGTCCCGGATATCCTTGGCATCATTCATGAAATGGCCACGACCTAAGCACGGGGTGTAGGCGTACACCTGACAGCTGCATATGTAAAAACTGGTATCCCACTTAAAGGAATCAGCCTTGTGGGCACTATACCTGTGGTGTGTCTGTTAATCTTTAACCCGGCAAGAACCGGGCTACTGAACGCATAAGGAACATGTAATTCGTTTACAAGTATTATACTCAATTAATTATCCCAAGTTATAAAATGTTTTGTGCCACGTGCATACAAATCAATTTTCAACCTTTTCAAAATGAGTCAGTTAAATTGTATTTACCAGTGTAAACTGACGTATTTTCCAAAAGGTTAAGTGCAGGTACTACACGTAATAGGCTGGCTGTCTTCTAGAGCGTCCACAATAAGTCTCGCAAGCTTGGACGACAATAAAGCTGTTGAACAATATCTTATTTTATTTTGATCCGCATGTGGATCCTTTACATTCCATTTGTAATACTTGATATTACTTTATATCGGTTTGTAATATATTTATCTTTTGCTTCCGCTGTGCATTTAAATATTGTGTTGTTTGACTATGATGATATCAACTACGTCACTATACTCCCACCGGTGACACGTGGAAAATTGGGGTGTGACATTTCTCATAACGTAGGGTTAACTGAGTCGATTGTTAACCAACGTTGCAAGAAAGTTTTGGTTTTAAACTTTTAAGGAATTCGAAAATGAAAACTGAGGTTACGGAAACTCTCCTATGACATGGGTTCAAGCTGAACTCGATGTCGAACCAATGTCTTAAGAAGGATTTTGTTTTGACGTTGTAAAAGTTTAATGAAAACTGGGCTTATGAAACTTTTCTTGGACATGGAGTTAAGCTGATTCGATGTTACCTCCACGTCGTGAGAAAATTCCACTCGTCCACCGGTTTTAAATCAAAAATTTATAAAAGGACGTTTTAATCAGTATAAAAGGTAGTAAATCACCGAGCCCCACTTGGCACTTTCCCACGAAAGTTTGTTAATATGTTTAAAACACTTATGTATAGGAAGTACCAGCGGCGTATCCACCATGCTTTGCCCATATTACTTCTGTTTCGTGAGGCAGTGTCAGGTGTGCCGACATGACATGGATAGAATTGCGTTTACTTGGCCCAATTAATAGTAAGTCAGACCGAGCATAAGATAAAATCGAATAGGTTAATCCGGCGAGTTGAATTGCAAACGTAGCTATAACAGCGTGCGCAAGTAGCCTGATGACACGAAACGCTAGCGTGTCGTGTCTGGATAGGCGTCGAGCGGTAGACGATAAGCGTTTAGCGCGATGTCGACTAGATTCCATATTGAACCCGCATGGCACGTTTCCACGAGAGTTTGCTAACATGGTGAAACACCACGTTTAACCAAGTTAGTTTTGCCTCGTGAGCGATGTCATGCGTACTGTAACGAACACCATGAGTGAATAAGCGGTAGACTGTACACGATAAGCGATAAGCGATTGGGTGATTTAGCGGATAACGCACACCAACAATGACGGCGATGATAAACGAATTATGATGAGCGACAGTTGTTGCGTTGTAGGCGATGGAGGTATACGCGATTCATGCGGTTGACTCGATTGATTTACACCACAGAGGTTAACTGACACCAGACCCCACATGGCCTTTTCCCACGAAAGCCCGCCGATATGACTAAAACACCTTGCTTTAATCATATGAGCTTCATCTCGTGAAGCGAGGTCATGTGTGTTAACTTAACACAAACACCACGGATAACGGTAGGTGGAAACGATAGATTGATTCACAGCAAGCGATATAGGTTCATATAATAAGCGACAGAGATTGCGAGATACACAAAATAAGCGATTGCAATTAGTCGAGTTTTGTTTCGAATAAGCTCAACGTTATGTTGCGTCGCATCACGGCTATTGGGGAGGGTAGAATAGGTCCTCGCTCAACAATACCGTGAGCGTTTATGTACTTGATGAGATTCGTTGCAACAGACTTACGACCAGTCTTGCGTCGATGCAATTGTCATGCGAGGTAGACTCCCCAGAGTCCATCGATGAGGCGATTGCATTGCGTTTGCAGACTTACGACAAGTCTTGCGATGATGCGATTTAGTTGTTACGCCTGGCGATTAAGTGTAGTGTGTTGAAAATAATCACAATAGTATAATAGGTCTAATAACGTTCAACTCCACGTGGCACTTTCTTCACGGAACTTTGGTAGTATGATAAAGCACACCTTGCTTGACCCCTACTACTTAGATCCCGTGGTTTGGTGTCATACTTCGTCGTAACGCTTGTGGCACCTTGGAATTTACTACGATCTCCGTGCACTGACCCGAATAATCCCGTGTGCACCCGTGATTAGTCGTTCCTTGCACGTTTATCGTACCTCGTTCTAAGAGCGTAGTGAGGGCAAAACACATTATTTCGTGATATAGTATATAGTATGTGTGTGAATCTAGTCTAAGTGCGACGATTAGAGAGCGGAAGAGAAAACGAGAACGAGAGTTAGTGTTACACATAGTGGCAACATCGAGAAATAGAGTAGATTCAAAACTTAGAAGTTAACGTCGAAAATCGTATCATTACAACTTTATCCTACGCTTGCTAGGTGTCTGATGCTGAAAACTTTCGTTAGAGCTGTTGTTGTTGTACTCAAGTTCACGGTTCGATGCGGCAGTTGCGGGTGAAGTAACCGTAACAGTTGCAGTTGTTGCAATAGCAATAGTCAGCCCCAACTGGATGGTGATAGGTACACGAGTAACACTGAGGATGAGCTCCAGTGTAGGCTCGTTTTGGGAACATCGGAACTGTCCGAAGAGGTTCCGGTTGCAGAAGTTCGGTTGTTGATGAACTCGGACTTGAAGTCTTTCGTTTGCGGCTGGGTTTGTCGGTGTCTTGCGAAGAGATGTCATCGTTGGAGGATTCGTCTGAGGACTCATTAGCAGAGTCTTTGGCTGATTTGTCGGAAGATCCGTCGGCAGATTTGTCAGAAGAATCGGCAGCTGATTCGTTCGAAGAATCGTTAGCAGATTCATTAGAAGAATCGCCAGCAGATTTTTCAGAAGATTCGTCAGTAAATTCATTAGAAGACTCGTCAACATGTTCGTCTGAAGGATTAATGGTGATTGCTTGATGAGCTTGCTTGACAGGATTTCTTGAGAATAACCCTTCCACGAGTCGTTTGTTGTTGATTTCTGCGGCTAAGCGGTAGGTTTCTTCGATGGTAGTAGGTCTTCCAGCTTCGACAAAATCACCCACACACTCAGGCAAGCCACGAATGTACTTCGCGATGGCCTTCCCCGGAGTGTTGACTTGACTTGGGCAGATTATGCTAAGCTGTTTGAACCTTGCAGTGTAGCCAGCATTGTCACTTTCGAGTTGCTTGATTTCCCAAAATTCGTTTTCTAGTTTCTGGATTTCGTGAGGGGGACAGTACTCTTTCTTCATGAGCTCTTTCAGCTCGTTCCAAGAGAGAGCGTAAGCTGCGGAGATTCCGCGCTTATTACGTTCGGCGGTCCACCAGTCGAGTGCTCGCGATTGAAATACTCTGGTAGCGCAAGTAGTATGGAAACTATCGGGGCACCCGCTTTGACGAAGGGTAACTTCGATAGAATCGAACCACTGGAGTAGTTGAGATACACCTCCTTCACCCGTGAACTCCATCGGGTCACAGGCTTTGAAGTGTTTGTAGAGAAAAGTAGATTGCGGTGCTTCCGTCTTGGAGTCTTCCGAGGCTCGAGAGTTGCAGAGAGAGTGCACGCGAGCGGCAATTTGAGGAATAAGCTTAGCCACTTCCGTAGTCACAAGTGATGCAATCCTCTTATCGGCGCTTCGTTTGGCTCTTCTCCTAGCTATTCGTCTCGAGGTAGAGTTGTTGGAAGGCATCTAGACAGGAAGAGACTTGGAATGAGATTCGATCATAATGATTTTTTAGTTTTGCGATGCGATTGGACTCGTTCAAAACTTGATGCGATAGTATAATAGTAATGCGAATCACATAGGAGCCATGTAGGAGACACGAAGTTCCTAAGTTCTCACACAATGACTTGTTTGTTTATACGTATATATATATATATATGTATTTATATATATTTGTAATTTGTAATCATACACATACAGGTCGATCTAGAATAAGCGAGGACGCGTTGCGGTGAGTAAACGAAAGCGAAGGCGATAGACTATGCATTAGTTTTGTTGCGAACATTCAGGTTTCGTTTTAGATTGCGATAGCTGTGCGAATTGTGCGTTTATAAAGTAGGGAGTGAAAATCGTGAAATCGAGAAATCGATAAAGCGTAAAGTTTTGAACGTAAATAAGTTCCAGTCAGTGTAAAATTGGTTGTTCCTACGATAGGGTGCCCTGGGTGTTTAGGCGTCGACTACCCAAGGTAACCCAACTATATCTAACAAGCTCGTGCACGCGCGTTGACTTAGAAGACTACATGCTTCCACTGTGATGCAGCTCATGGCTTTCGTCTTTCTAGGCCTCGCGTGGCTCGGGTTATCATAATAGTCGAGTCCTTGGGGAGAGCTTTTGAAAACCAGTTTATAGAGAGTGGAACGACTTATTAAGGTACGGGTTTCACCCCTGGCTTAACAGTTTCGTTCCTGATTGTGGTTATGCTCTTCGAATAAATTCGGAAGTTCCACTAGATTTCGAAATGGAGACTTTTGTCGAGATGTGGATGTCACTCCTAACTTGCTGAAAGGTTCTCGTGCTAGAAAAATGCGCTGAGTGAGCAATCCTATCGAGAGTTCTTAGTTTTCACACCTGATGTCGACTGGATCACTCTGTTTCGTTATGTGAGTATTTTCGGAAACGTGTGTATTGTGTCGGCCTTAGGAAAGGCTAAGTAGTATTTTAGCCTTAGGAAAGGCTTCTTTGTGTGAGGTTGTAGTATGCGGTGTTCACACAAAGTTGTAGCTTTTAGAAATTTTAATCGAGAGAATCAAGTAGGCCCGATACAACCCTACTGGGTTCGTACGAGTCGGCCTGTTGGTACTTAGACTATAGACTAGGTCAATTTCTAAGACGTCGATCCGGACTAGGTCGAGTCTGGCCTAATTCCCTATAGTTATGGCTCTGATACCAATCTGTCACACCCCAACCGATGGCGGAATCATCGGGGCGCGGCACTAGGCGAATCAGATTGCTCAAGAGAATCCATAACAACTATATTGCGATAATATTTAATACATTCGTTATCCCATACTAACAAATAATACAATCACATAAGTTATCACAGATTTATTGCCCTCTCGAACAATGCAAATCCGACAAGCTAGTTTTTAGTTGAGTTTCTAGACTTCCTAGCTTGATTTGATATAGTCTGCGATCTAGCCTGCAACATACGTTAAAATATTTGTCAATACAAAAGTATTGGCGAGTATACAGGTTTGATAAGTAGCATAATAGATAAAAGTGTAGCGAATTTCCATATGCATAAACGTAATACACGACATATATACTCACAAAACTGATACTACCAACTAAGTCCTCGATGCTCGAATGTACGATGGCATAACTAGGCCCCGTTGGGCGCAATAGTACTATACTAGTCGTGGTGGGACGTCGCGAGTATGAGCCCTAGCACATATGCAACTAGCATCACGTATATCTATGCATAATAGTTATTCGCAAGTGATATTCGATTGATTGAATATTTCGTTTGATGGGTTCGATTTGTTAGAAACGTATGTTACACCCAAAATTCGATTAAAAAGGGGTTCAAGTATACTCACAGTGCGTATTTAGCGAGAATACAACTTGATTGAGTCAGTTGTGAGTACGTCTGTGTTGATCCTTGAAGAACAGAGTAAACGATGTACGGTTAAGCAAGATTGCCTTGAAAAGTCACTCACTTGGTCGAATGTTGCTCATCCGTGCGGATTAACATGTTATCCGTCCGGATGACAAGTTACCCGTCTGGATGATATGTTATCCGTCCGGATAACAGGTAATCCGTGCGGATGATGTGTGATCCGTGCGGATAAGGGTGATCCGTGCGGATAAGGTGTGATCCGTGCGGATAAGGTGTGATCCGTGCGGATAAGGTGTGATCCGTGCGGATAAGTGGTGGCTCGACCGAATTGTTGTCCGTTCGAAATAAGTGGTGATTGGTACGGATTGTCATCCGTTCGAATAAGCGTCATCCGTCCGGATGACATGTATTCCGTCCGGATGACATGTACCCGTCCGGATGGTATGTATCCGTCCGGATGACATGTTATCCGTGCGGATTACATGTTATACGTGCGGACAACACGTCTGTTTCGCGTTCTGAATTCTGTTTCTGAGTGTTTTAACGGAAGAAACACTCGTAGAGTTACCGGGACAGTGTAATCTCGCACTAACACTTGAAGTTCCGTCAATTCCGACCCGCTCTAACGGCCAGGAATCACCCCGTTCCATCAGATCTGGCCGTTCGTGATGGTTCTTCAGGGTTAACTCGAAATTACACAGTTCCTTGGGTAAATACATAGATTTAGGTGAGATTTGTCATTAAAACATGTGGAAATCACCCGGATCTGAGTCGTTTATAGTGAAATGAGACCCCAACTTGAAGTTCATAAGAACTCTTGGTGACATCACCTCAAAACGCCTCAAATCTGCAGATTTCACGGTTAGAATTTGAGTTTTAAAAGGTAGAACGATGTAGAATTAAGTGTAGATTGTAGAAGTACAAGTTTCTAGGTTGAAATCTTACCGGAATCGCGAGGAATCGAGAGAAAAGGGTCTTGGAGCGTGTTTGGTCGAGTAGGAGCTGTCACATCACTGTTCAAGTGATGTGACATGGTATTTATAGGCAACAGATGAGAAGAAGGGAGTCCTGGCCCGGATTGCCCATCCGTCCGGATGGCCCATCCGTCCGGATTGCCCATCCGTCCGGATAGCCCATCCGTCCGGATAGCCCATCCGTCCGGATTGCTATCCGTCCGGATGGTTATCCTAACGCGTTGGACTTCTCCGTTTTCGATCGTTTTGATAGTTTTCGAAGTACGTGCCTTTAATAGTAAGTTTATATTATCATTATACATATATATATATACATCACTAGGGGTCGTATTTACGTATCCATAACTCAAAGGTTCGATAATTATCCATCGGTTTCCGTTTCGAGTATGCGATTATTAGCGGCGTTTCACGGCCATCAAGGAGGGTAGAATAGATCCTTCTTAATGTTATCGTGAACGTTATTGCGTGTAGTGCCACAAAGACTGACGGGGTACCATTCACTCTTATTGTCGTCATCGTCACAACGACTGGAGCTATAGCACTCACCCGAGAGTCCTTGTTAGCGTTAATTGTCTGCGTTCGACACATCACGGCCACTAAGGAGGGTAGAATAGGTCCTCACTCAATGCCTCCGTGAGTGTTAGTGTGATAGTAGTGTATAGTATAGCAATATTATATTTCGAAAATATGCGATTATCCTTCGAATAGCGGTATATGCGGTATAGTTACATTATGATCCGAATCTCTAGTGCTAGGCGTAACGAGTATATCGAGTGGTAACAACGCACAAAAGTGCGGGTTGTTACAGTCGGTGCGATGGACATCGGACTCTACAGGAGGGAGAGGAGCAACATCAGCGGGTGCGGGTGGAGGAATAAATGGCTCAACAACTGGAGGATCAACAGGTGCAGGAGCTGGGTCGAGAATAACAGGTGCAATGTCTGGTAAACCAAAAGGATCATGGTCAGGATCGTATATCGGCTCAGGATCAGCAGGTGCAACATCAGGCTGATCAAAAGGAACAAGATCTGGCTCAGGACCAGGCTCGGGGTCGTGTGGAGGATATGGTGCAGCAGACATAGCCGGGTCATCGTCAGAATCAGTAGCGTAACGCTGTAATCCGACCGCCTATAAAGCTGAAGACGTTAAAGACTCAAAGGAGTCTGAGACCGAGTGCAAGCTGGAATCGGAGGATATCTCAACAACAGGAATCTTAGGAGGTGGGATAGCAACAACATCCTCATCTATCTCTCCATCACCCTGGGTGTCAACTGGAGGACCGTCTACAAACAAATCGATATCGTCATCAAACAAATCGTCGAAAGGCCAATCATCGGGAGGAATGACCACGAGTGGAACATGATCGAGGATCGGAGCCACGATGTGCTCACCATCAGGATGACCAATGATGAGGTGATCATGGACTGGAACAGGAATGACAAAAGGATCCTCATCAAGGAAACCATCAGCGAGGGATAAATCATCGCCAAAGTCGGGCAACGCGAACGGCTGGAAGTCGTCCTCTTCATCCGATAGCATGTCAGGATCACTCTCGGTGTCTGACGTAAGTATCTCCGGCTCAGGTGCAATCTCATCATCTAAGACGATGGACATAGGGTCATCAACGTCTGATAATCCGCTCTCTGAAGAGGACATGATGCCTGTAACATAACATTCATAACATGTGCACATATATTAACCACTATCACTTAGTATGCAATCAATTCAGTTATCACTCAATCACGTATTCATATTATCCTTCATGAAACTTTTTCTATCCTTCCTAGTCTACCCCAGACTAAACCACCAATGTGACCTTGCAATCGTGTTTCTTGTCTTTCCTTTTGTAAAACATTTATTCCATGGATCTGGGCGTTTTGTGTATGCAATGAAAACATGTTGTAAAAATATTTTTGTGAGAGCCCTAATAATTGTAGTCTAGACTCGAGAAAGAATCCTAGTTCGCTACAATCGAAGCTCTGATACCAAATTGTTATACCCTGACTTTTGCAGAAGCGTGATTATATGTGACTTGCTTAATATCATTGCATTCAACCATAACAAACAACTATATGATAAAACCCAAGATGTTTATCCATAGATTGATTTCAAACATTACAGACAACATTGTTTTCAAATCCCAAACACAGACTTGATGTTCAAAATACAACACCCACAAAGTTTTAAGTTCCATAAGGACTTGACAAAAGACACTAACAAACTAGGCTTTGAGCCATGTATCTTATCCAAGATAAAATACATAACTCAAACCCTTCGACTTCAGATGACATCTTTTATTAACGACACAACTTGAAAACTTTAGCGCACGCCAGATCCACATTTAGTTTCCTGAAATACATGTAGTTTGAAAACATCAACAAAAGTTGAGTGAGTTCATGTGCTTTGTATGTGAGCTCGAATAAACTTTGTAATCATAGTAAGTATGTATTTGTAAATTCCGGTATGAAAGCAAACAAGGAAACAGACCAATTAATGGTTTGCAAGGCCATTAACATGTGTACAGCGGCGTAGGAAGGCTCAAACCTAGCAGATTTTGTACCGGGCTTCCGGCTGGAAGACATAGTTACCTCAAGGGCCAAATCCCGGTCCTCATGGGTGGGGCTCGCTACACCCAAATAGATCTATCACTCATGTCCTTCGGTCCTTATACGAGGATTAATGGTCTTAAGTGTGCGCCTACCCATTCACATGATCTAGCAATTCATTCCTAAGCTAACCATACCACTTGAAAACGTTTGTAAACATTTGTAACATGTATTTCACCCCCGAAGTTATAAAACTGAAAATAGTTAAAAGAAAAGGGGGACATGAACTCACAGTCTTGCGTCTTCGAATCAGACAACTCAAAGCTCCTTCTTGTGTGCACGACTACCTACAAACGTACTACGGTTTATTAGACGAGTGGGTCGTGCCTTGACCTTAGTCTTAATCGGTGTCTTTGAGTTATGTTGCTTGTGTCATCAATATTATTCCAAGTTATATAATTATTTGTTAAAATAATAAATATTTTAACTTAAATTATATTTATTAAATTTTGGAATATCTGTTAAAATAATATATTTTAACTTGACACTTTTATGTATTTGTACATGTATAATTTCCCAAGGATGGGTGTATTTATACTCGTATTCTGAGCCTTGTGTATTTTTGCCAAGTATCGGTGTCGTATTCCGATGTATAATTATACGTACGAGAATACGTATTCTTATTGTGTTAATTAAGTATCCTTACACTTAATTTTTGTATTGATTTTTCTGGAATAATATTTCTAATAAAATTCACCAAAATATATTCTTAAAATAATATATATTTTAAGAAAACTTACATAGGAAAATTATTTATAATATTTCCCTTGGCAAAAATAATTGTATTTTCATATAAGTCTCAAAAATAATATAATTTCAAATTTAACTTAGAAAATATCTATAAATCCATTTTCTCCCAAAATAATATATTTTCTAGTAATTCATGAAAAACATATATATTTTTCTTTCCCAAAAATAATATGATTTCCTCTTATAAAAAATATGATATAATTTTGTAATAATTATAAAAATCATATTTTTGTTCTCTTGGTGTCCAAAATACCATTTACCCAAAATATACTTATGAATTAAATTCCGTAATATTTATGTAGGTTATATTCCTTGTTCGGTTTCTCCAATATTTTAGGTATAAATTATATATTTATTTCTTGGAATTTTGGTAATATTTTGGATTGTAATTACTTGGTATTTTGGTGAGTTATATTATTTCAAGTCCTAAAATAATATAACTAATACACATAATATACAAATAATCACATACATGGTGACATCTAAATATATATTCTCCTAAATACATATTTAGTCACTTTTATTACCAAAAACTAACCTCTAATATTTTGTAATTTTTGTAACAAAAGTTATAGCAAACTTTATATGAAAATTCATGGTTTAAAATATACTTGTAAATATTTGTTTAAAAATATTATTTTAAGCGTTTAATTTCTAGAAATATTTTGCCATAGTTTCCCCTTAAAAATGGAGGTTTCCATGCTTTCAAAGTATATCATTTTCTTTTATAAATCATCACAATCAATAACAAACCAAACAATACTTACCAATTTGCCAAAATCAAGCTATTTACACTACTTCATGAACTTGAAAATTTATAAAAATTTGTAGTAACTTGGTAGTGTATTTAGTAGGCTTAGTTACCCTTTAAAGTGTGGTTATTTATGTAAAAACATCATTCTTGAAGGATTTAGATGCTTACAACTTGTAAACCATTTTTTTAAAAATGTTTCTTCTTGAGTTTTTCTTGTTAAATATATGATCCTACACTTGCTTAACTACTAAAAATGTGATTAATTTCTTTAAGAACCAAGTTTATGTAAATCTTGTATTTTAACTTGGTTTCTTGAGAAATTAGTTTTTGAAATCATCCATTTATATGATTTACATCACACTTTGATCATCATTTTTCAAGAAAACAATTTATACTTCAAGTTCAGGCTTTACATAAGGATGATCACTTTGATCTACAACATAATCATCCTCTCATCTTGCTAGATTATGTCTTTAATCACCATCTAGCAAGATCATATGATGTTTAACATCATAAACACAAACAATCAACAATCAAGAAGCATAATAACACTTAACAACATGTATTCTTATGATTTTTAAGCTTATGTTTAAGATTTATGTTCTTGATCATTAGTGTTCTTCATGTTAAGTTACTTGTAACATCTTTTAACCAACTTAATAAGATGTAAAATGGAGTTTAGATGATCTTACTACTAGCTCAAGGCTAGGGATGAACACAGGAAGAAGATGATGATGAATGTGGTGGTTAATAGCACTTGCAAGAGGTCCTTCAACTTCCAAGAGTTCTTAGCTTCCTTGCTATGCTTCTTACACCTTAGAATGAGTAGAGAATGGATGATAGTTGGATGATGATGATGGTGGTGTGTGTGTGGGTTACGGCCGAGAGTGGGAGGAAAAGAAGAGAGAAGAGTGAGTGTTGTGTTGAAATGAGAATGAAGGTTTAAGTTCTAGTGATCACTTATATTATCTTCCAACACTTGTTAGTCTAATGGTTCATATGTTTAGTAAAGTAGGAGACATGATCTAATTAAATAAACCAAGAAAATCATGTGTGGGCCACCTTGTCTAGCCGAGTTCATGAGGGGGGGTCTAGAGTTAGTTTGTAAAGATTAGTTAGTTATGTTAGTTGAAATCTAAGTGTTATAGTTAGGTGTTTAGTTATTAGGATGTTATATGGTGTGTTATGATGTTCGGGGGACCATAACTAGCTTGGTAAAGATAAAACAATGCTTCTAGTGAAAATTTGGTGTTTCGGGTACTGTTCGGTTGTTCGGTTAGTTACTGGTTCGTTAAGGTGCTAAACTATGTAGTTTAGTGTGCTTTATGTTACCTTTTGTGACAGTTTTGATTCGCGGCACTTAGGAAAGCATTCTGGACCATTTAGCCATACATGGAATTTTGACAATTGTCACATAGTAAACTAATGTAGTCCCTTGTCATGGTCGTTCCTTTAAGTTTCATGAGAGTAGGTCTAACAGGTGCTTTTAGAAAAAAAAAATTGAAAATAGATGTCTATTTAGGGGTAACATGCTTTAGATTGCATATGCTACATGTTATCAGCCTTTTTACCCTTTATTGGTGAGATCTTGAGCCTGTAGAAATGATAGAATGGTTTACATTATGACTTCATTTGTTGAGAGCAGGCCACATGCTTTTCTGTGTTAGAACTTGTATGATTTGATGCATGCTGAGATTGTAGATTTGACATGTTCACGTAAATGATAAAGGCATGAGGATATCCCTTAAACCTGTTTGTTTGTTTTATGTTTACCTAACCGTTACCCTTAGTAGCCCTGTTGAGTTTATTTACCTTTCTTTAGTCCACCTAATGTGAATTGTGTTGATACCAACCGTGAACGACAAGTTTTGAATAATTGAAAAGAAAAAAAAAAGGAAAACAAAGAAAAGAAACAAAATATAGAAAAAGAAAAGAAAAAAAAAGAAAGTTTTGTGAATATTGTTATATTTGTCTTGGGTAGAAACCAACCCAAGTGTGTTAGTCTTATTTTTGCAAATAAAGTTATCACGGTTTGGTCATTCATTTGTTCGCCACATAAAAACATATAAATATAAAACCAAAAGTCTTCCTACCCTTAGCCTAAGCCCAAAACCTAAAAGTCCTTTTGATATGTGTGGTGTTACATGTTACAGTAGAGGTGTGATTGTTATAGAAGCCTATGACTGCAGAATTTCATGTTGGATTTTGAGTGTTATACATGCTAGCACATTATACACTAGGTCGGATATTAAACCAAGAGGAGAGTATATTGTGAGGGGCGTGTAGCATGTGTTATAATCCTAAGCATGTTAGTTTTAAATAGACAAGTCTTAAGTTTTATAAATTGCACCAATTGCTTGTTGGACTGTCAATCTCAATTGTGTTAGTCTATGGGATGGGTGTGACTTGGGACTTAAACTGTTGCATCGGTTAAGGGATTTAGAGGTGTTGTTACTGTGGTGAGTAGTTTTGGATTGGTTTGCTTGAGGACAATCAAAGTTAAGTGTGGGGATGTGATGTAGAGTGTGAATCTTGTGTGTGAATGTGGGTATAATAAGTGTTTTATTATATTTTAAGTGATAATGCGCCTTGAATATGTTAACTATGTGTGTTTGTTGGTGCACGAAATGCCTGTTGACTTCGTCTGCATTAAGTCTTAGGTCAAGTTAGGTCAAGATTGGAGCTTGAGAGTCAAATTAGGAGGTTTAGCTTATGTGTACATAGGTTTAGAGGAGGTTTGGCTTTTATGTACACTAGTTGGTTAAGGTTCCGCTCATATGGTCATCAGGTGGTTCCACTTATGTGTCACATGGGGTTCCACTTATACGTCACATGGGGTTCCGCTTATATGTCATGACATATAAGCGAAATCAGCTGCACTATATATACCTCTATGTGTGACTTCATTTGGACATGGGAGCGAAACCTGATCTTGCTTGTGGTGTCGAAACTCTGTCAAATTGTATTCAGAAAGCATCAATAAAGAAAGAATTGAAAGAGAAAAGTTGTTTGTAACTTTGCGTGCATTGATTCCGCCTTTACACGTAAAGATGAACTACCTTGACTGACTTTTCAGGGTCATAGAACGGTCCAACAAGTGGTATCAGAGATTCAGGACGAGGAGTTCATACTACTACAGCTTGATTCTACCGAATTATCTGATTTCTTCTCACTTTCTCTCATACTTTTTCGATTTGAACTGGTTTCTACGGTTGAAATGACCTAATTTTTGAGTATAACATGTGAATCAGACAATTAACAAACCCTAGAAAGATTCAGGTTAAAACACGGCTTAAAATGGTAAAAATTGGGTAAAAACCAGGTTTCGCTTATTCGGACAACGCAAGTTTCGCTCAAAATTACCTAGTTTCGCTTTTACGAACCTGATAGTTTCGCTCATACGAACCATAAGGTTCCGCTTATTCGTACATTGTGGTTCCGCTTATTCGTACATTGTGGTTCCACTCATTCGTACATTGTAGTTCCACTGATTCGTACATTGTAGTTCCACTCATTCGTACATTGTAGTTCCACTTATTCGTACACTGATAGTTCCACTTATTCGGACATTGCTTATTTCGCTTATAGGAACATATCTGGTTTCGCTTTTCAGTCACATAAACTGATTTAGTTTCTTTGTTTGTTTGCAGGAGATTTGAGGTGTTTTACAAGGCGCAAATATCAAGAAGAAGATTTAAAAAAATGTCAGGAGATACTGATTCTGATAAATGGTGGAAAGTAGATTATGCAAGATGGGAAATTGGAAAATTAAACGAACCATTCAAAGAAGCCCAGAGAGCCAAACGATGGAATGATGAGTTGGAATGTTACATGGATCCACGGGGTAATCCAGTTGTTGACCCATCAAAAGTGGATTTCGAAGCTGTAACAAATTTGCTTCCAAGGCAGGCTACTTTCAACACACGAAGGTTATCTGATAAAGCATATTTGCCTGATTTAGAGAAGAAGATAAGAGAGGTTTGTGAAGCAAGTCTACCAAAGGTGGTAGAAATGAAGAAGAGAAAAGAAGAAGAGGTGAAAAAGATGGTTGAAGATTTGAAGAAGAAAGCTTTAGAGGAAATCAAAGTGGAAGCAGTAAAAACTGAGAAAGAGAAAGAAGCTGTTACTGAAAAACAGCAGGTTTTTGAAGAAGTAATTTCAAAGAAAGAAGAATTTGAAAAGTCTGTATCTGTGAAATCTGAACCAGAAGAGATTGCAGTCGACATATTAATCTTTGAGATTGTTCAGAAGGAGAAGAAACAAACTGAAGATATTCAAACTTTGAAAGATGAGAAGAAAGCTGATGATGAACAGATTCTAGAATTGCGCTTGAATTGTGAAAAACTAACAGATTCTGGAATTGCGCTTGAATTGTGAAAAACTAAGATCTGAAAATGACAAACTTTTGAAGAATATTGAGAGTTTGTCATTAAAAAACAAAAATTTTAAAGAAAAAGAAAAGGATTTTGAAAATGAAAAATTAAAGATAGAAAAAGATTTTCAAAGTCAAATGAAGGTTTTAGAAGATGAAAAATCTGTTATTTTTAAAAATAATCTTGAAAAACAGATTGAGATAAATTCTCATCTTCAGAAAATCATTCGGCTTGAAAATGAAGCTGAAATTGCTCGAAATAAAATTAATTAGCTTGAGAATAAATTGAAAGGTTTTGTGAATTCTACATCACATGTTTGTCCAAAACCTATCAATTCTGTTCCAATAAGTGACAATATCACAAATTTTGACAAAGTCAAAATTGAAAATTGTGATGAAATATCTGATGATGAAAAAGAAAAGGAAAAAGAAAAGAAAAGAAAAATATTTTTAGATTTACAAGAAAAATTTCAAAATACTGTTTTGCAGTCTACTGAAATAGGTGAATGCTCTAAGCAAAAACCTGTTAAGAAGAATGCAGAACAGAAACAAAAAGAAAAAAATTTGAAAAATTCTAAAAATGAAAATAAAAACTCATCAGATAAGTCATCCAATTATTATAAAAAACCACAAAAATCTAAAAATGAAAACTCACAAAATGTTGGTAATAAGTGGTGCAGGTTTGACCACAGTGCTCAAAAGTCAAATCCAGCATTGAAGAGGATAAATGACTATAACCAAGCCAAACAATGTTATGATCTGAAGGTTTGGACTGACAGAAGTGGATGGTACGATAACAGAGTGTGCTACACCTGTGGTGTGAGAGGACACATTGCTGTTAACTGCCAGAATTGGAATTATGAAACAAGAAGATGCTATAATTGTCATATCAGAGGACATATTGCCAGGGATTGCCCAAGGAGATCAATGGGAAGATTGAGGGTTGAATCTCAAAGAATGGCAAAGAAACCAGTCAATGTCAAGCCTAAAGAACAGAAAGTTCAAGAACCTAAAGTTCAAGAAAAGAAAGTGAAGCTTTCTTAGGGGCAGAAAGACAGACTGAGGAAGAAGAGGAAGAAGGCAAGAGAATATCTGGAGAAAATTTTGTCTTCAGGTTCATCGGACAGATTAAATAAGAGTTCTGATGAATCAACTAACTCGATTGCAAAATCAAGAAAGATGAATTCATCGAATACAAATCTGAGGACGAAAGAAGAAAAGAAGAAGAAGAAAATGGTCGGCGATGAATCTGATGTGTCAAAGTCAGACAAGCCACCATCAGGCAATGAATCTGACAGGTCAAAGTCAGACAAGCCATGTGCAGGCAATGATTCTGGTTCATCAAAGCCAGAGGAGCCTAGTGTTGAGGTAAAATCTGAGAATTCAGGTTTAACAATGGATGATGCAAATTTTCCATCATTGTTGAACAAGAATTCAACATCACCCAAGGCTGGTCAGGCTTGGGTGAATCTTTTCAAATAGAAAAACCTAACTTGCCGGAGTTCCCAGGTTGGTAAGCGTGGAATATGAATCGGCACATTTCTTGAGAAATTTCACTCTGGTGATTTTTCGCCTTACATGTGGTAAATCAGGGACATTAAGTTGTACTTGATTTCTTACAAGTGTTTGTGTTGATAGAATCTTGAACTGTTAAATTTTTCAAAATGGTTAAAGGTGAACAAAGTGATGAAGTAATCCCCTAACCAACAAGTGGTTTGTTAATTCAACAAAACTAATTTTCCGAAAGAAACATTTGATTAAAACAAACTTAAGTGTTTTGAAATCTAAATGGGAAAATAGTTTGTTGTCAAGGGGAGTTCTGATTGTTTATGCCAAGTGGATGGCGAATTGAAGAAATTCGATGTCGGTTGTCAGTTTGTTTTCAAATTTTCCTTTGAAAATCAAAATTGAAACATATTTTGATTTTAGGGGGAGAAAAATTTTAAAAAAAATTTGAAAATTTGAAAATTTCAAAAACATTGAAAAAGCAAAAATGAGTTTTGTTGTGAAAAAGAGGAAATGATAGTAAATCAGTGAACTATCACAGCATGCTAGAGATATGAAATGTCAAATGTGATAAACGGCTTCATTGATGATGTGTCAGTAGGTTTTTGCACATTTAGTAGATTGTGACGAGATATAAACCTAAATTCAAACTTGCTTATATCGTGGGTAACATCTCTCGGATATATGGGTAACCCCCGAAATCTCGTTTGAAAGATTCCTTTTTCTGATATACTAGGTTTTTATACTCAATGATGTCTGGGGTATTATTCCGGGACTTCTGCTGAATGGAAGTTCTGACCTAGTCCTCGAATAATACTTTCTGCAATGCTTGAAACATAGCATCACCCTCAGCATATATGATAAGACAATAAAATTGCTTAGCAATGCTGTTGTAAAAAAGATCCTCTAAAGGGGACACACCCACAAGTTGAGTCATGATCTCTCTGCTGAACGATGGTTCTGACCTGAGCTCTCATGATTCTTCATAATTTATTAACCCCTTACAGATATCATTTGTGTTATAATTGCCTGTAAGACTGAATATTGGGATCTGACTACGGGAGTATATTTTGAGGTGGGACACGCGATTAAGTTTAAGTATCTAAGACATTAAACTCGTATCTCGAAGCAGTTGAACTTTGTGTGAAAATTTAAGTGGACCAGTATACTGACAATCAAGGTGAATCGTTTAGAACTTAAAATGTCAAAAGCTTAACGGTGCTTGTGATTTGTCTCATAAACTGATATGATCCTCTTACACAAACTCACAAATATATTGTTTGTATATATTTGTTTACTGCATTTCATTCAAAAACAAAAATTCAAAAAGATTTTTGACAACTGATGTTGAAAAGCTGATATTCAAAATTCGAGTGCTAAATATGATGAACTACATTGGGTTGGGAGAATATGTTGAAAACTTTGAATGTTATATACAAATGTTTTGAAAGATTGTGTGTTTAGTTAATCAAGGTCATTCATTTTAACTTGATGTAACCAGTATGTTTGTTGAATAAATGATGTCTACCAGTAAGTTTCTTAAATACGACTGTTATAAATTTGTGAAACTTATGTTGAATTAGAGGAAGTGCAGGTTAAACAAGTTTTGGACTTCATTATTCCTACAGAAGCTAATTGTCAAAGTTTGAACCAGATTAAGACCTCAGATTCTAGCATACTGAGAGGGGGAGTCTGTGAAAGGGGAAGTCTGGATCAACATCCAAAGGGAAGTCTGAAGATGGAGCTAGGACAAGATTGTGAACCTGTGAAGATAGAATGCTTATGATGTGAAGACAGAGAGTTGGAGAAAAGACCAAGACTGAAGACTCGGAGCTGAAGACTTCGTCAACATCCAAGGGGGAGTCTGTTGGTGCACGAAATGTCTGTTGACTTCGTCTGCATTAAGTCTTAGGTCAAGTTAGGTCAAGATTGGAGCTTGAGAGTCAAATTAGGAGGTTTAGCTTATGTGTACATAGGTTTAGAGGAGGTTTCGCTTATGTACACTAGTTGGTTAAGGTTCCGCTCATATGGTCATCAGGTGGTTCCACTTATGTGTCACATGGGGTTCCACTTATACGTCACATGGGGTTCCGCTTATATGTCATGACATATAAGCGAAATCAGCTGCACTATATATACCTCTATGTGTGACTTCATTTGGACGTGGGAGCGATACCTGATCTTGCTTGTGGTGTCGAAACTCTGTCAAATTGTATTCAGAAAGCATCAATAAAGAAAGAATTGAAAGAGAAAAGTTGTTTGTAACTTTGCGTGCATTGATTCCGCCTTTACACGTAAAGATGAACTACCTTGACTGACTTTTCAGGGTCATAGAACGGTCCAATAGTGTTTGTGGTTTTACAGGTAACAATGAAGTTAGAGAGCTTGGTGATGAAACGGGACTTGTTCAGTACCAAAATATAGCTTGCATATTCAAGAAACGTGGAATAATGAAGTTGAGCGGCTGGAGTGTCATTTGTTGAAAGTTTAAATACAACTAAATATGGAGCCAACATCAAAAAGGAGACATTCACGTGGAGCTGCCATTTTCACAAGGGGATAAGTATTTTAATAATCAAAATCAATATATATCATTGTTTTGTGGAGGCAGCAACATCAAAAAGAAAAAAAAACAATAAAACATCAATCATCAAACAAGGAAAAAGAGAAAGAGCACATTCAACAACATTATCATTGTTTGGCTGACTTTGAGGGCCTCGAAGGAACACTAAAAAGACAGTCAATAGATGTTGCACATGTTGGACGAAAGGGATTGGACAAATTGATAGGTGTGTTGACTTTTGGTTCAATACACAAGCAAAAGAAACAAACAACATGGACTCATGGTTTACGGCTGGATATCAAGGCTTACGGTTGGAAAGTTATAACAACATATGAAGAATCGTAACTTACGGTTCTACACCCGTAATTGACGGCGGGGTTTAAGGAGGCATGCACGTGTGTTTTGTGAGGGGGGTTTTTAAAAGGGTTTAACGCTAATTTATGAGACTAAAGGGTATGGGGGTCGGCTAGGCCCGGCTAGGACCGGCGCCGGTCCCCCACACCGCCCCCTGAGGCTCGGCTCGGCCCAAACGACTCCCCACAGCCGGGTGAGACGGACCAACTTTCTCTCTCTCTCTTCTTTCCCTGTCCTCTCTCTCTCTTTCTCTCTCCTCTCTTTCTCTTTCTCTCTCTAGATAATCAAATAAATTAAACTTTTAATTGTTTTTATAAATTATGTGGAGCCCCATCCTCCATCCCCCTCAAATGTGAAGGAGGCCCATTCCCCACGAGCCGCCTACGTGGCGCCTACGTGGCAGCTCATCCCCGTGGGGATGAGCCTCACCATACCCTTTAGTCTGACCGGCCCTTCTATTATCACGAATTTTGGCAGCCAAGAACAACTTTGGGGAGCTCGAAAATTATCATCAACATCATACATCTTCTCATCACTTAACCGAATCGATCATGTCATCAACTCTCTTTCAAGCTATTGAGGATTGTTCATACAACATGAACGGCTAATTCTCCCATGACCATCTCCGGGACTAGGGTTTATGTTTGAAACATTGGGTGTGCAAATAGTTACGACTTTTTGGATTAAGAATTGATTAATCATTCGGTTAGTTGTTCTTATTGTTCTTGTTTAGATTAAACATTTATTTGCTTATCGTAATCATTCTTGTTCATCAATTATTTGGTTTTTTTTTCATCAACAATTGGGATTAATTCTAGGTTGTCATTGATTTTAACTTTTAATCATTGAACTTGCTTATGTTTATGAAATATAAAATTGGTAATTAATTGGGTTACTATTCATTTGCATCATTCTTTCGGTTTCGATCGTGGATCATTGCAATCAAATATATTATCCGTTAATTATTTATCAAAACAAGTTTTATCAAATTATGTCTATGTGATTTCCAATTAGTGGTAATTAAGTAACCTGATTTCTGCATAACTTGAAAACCCGGAGATTGGTCCTTTTCTCATCATTGTTTACAACTACAATTTTACATTCGTTTCTATAATCACTTACACAAACTGAAAAAGCAATTAGTTTTAATTTAGATAAGTATTACAAACAACGAGCTTTCATACTTTCCACTGATTCCACGTGGATTCGACACCCTACTTGCCCTTTACTAGTAAAAAGTGAATATGACACTTTTCACTTTATTTTTGACCGACCTTACGACATCAATCAGTAAACAACTTACCATGGAATCGTTCGGTTAGCGATTCGGTAGAGCTCGGTGACACGTAGTTTAGCTACATCGTCTCATTAGAAACTTATAAGTTATTCCTTGGTAGGAATGTTATAGATTGCATGCTAGCGAATCACGTCTTGGAAACAACATTTCGGAATCATATTAAGCTAGCTTTGCACAAGGATGTCGAGGTGAGTTCATAACCCCCACTTTTTATGGTTTTACATTTTTATAAATGTTTTCGGATTGGAAAGACATGCAAGTTTTGCAAAAGCATACAAGGTTTTCGATGAACATAAATTACATATTTCTAAACCATGCTACAAACAAGTTTTAACTAACACAAATGGTTTGTGAATTTCAATAAACGCAAATGGTTTACGAAAGGTTTATGCTAAATATACCGGGTTTTTTTTCAAAACACGTGCGTATTTTCAAAACGTGCATACGAACAACGGGACAAACCAGTGAGTTCATGTCCCCACTTTTAAACGTTTTCTAGTTTTCTAAACTTTGGGGAAAATACATGTACAAATGGTATGTTAAACTAAGGAATGATACAATAGATCATGTACGAGTAGGGGATACGTAAGCACCATTAATCTAAGTTTAGACCAAGAAACAAAAGGTTAGGTCTAGCGGGTTTTGGCAGCCTCACTCTTGGTCCACATTGACCCACACGGAAGAGTGCTTTTGGGTCACAGTCGAAGGATAATCGATGTATAAATCACATAGGTTTGGATGCTTCCTATGTCGTCACACATGTTAATGTCCTTGCAAAACATTAGCGATCTCGATTTCCTTATATATTACATCTTATCTTATTTTTACAAACTACATGCCACTTTTCATACAAATACATCTCACATTTTACAGATACACATGTCATACAAATGCAACTCACATTTCATACAAACATAAGACTTTACAAATACAAAGTTTTCATATAACATGCCGAAGAAAATGATTTTTATTTCATTTTCTCAACAGTATTTTAAAAACAGGATATTCAGAAAGATTTACTTAAATCTTTTTCAAATAAACTATTAACTCGCCAACTTTATATTGATTTTTCGTATGTTCTTTCTCAGGTTACATTTTCAAATTATGGCCCGGTTAGAATAGGAGAACCATGGGGATTTCGAGTACTTAGTGGACGATAATTTCCTAGAAGTCTTAGCATTAAATACTTCTGCTGTGCAATGAAGATACCAGTCAGATTAGGCCAACTCTGATTTTAGCAGGTGTGACATTTGTGGTGAGTGAAGGTGGTGTGTGGCGGCTCACGACGGTACAGGGTGGACGGACGTGGTGGAGGTGGCTGTTGTGGTGTGATTGCAGGTGGTGGTGAGTTAGGGCCGGCGGTGGGTGAAGGTGTGCCGGTGGTGGTGGGTTAGGTACAGGGTGGATGGACGTGGTGGAGGTGGCTGTTGTGGTGTGATTGCAGGTGGTGGTGAGTTAGGGGCGGCGGGTTAGGTACGGCGGTGGGTGAAGGTGCGGCGGTGGTGGTGAGTTAGTTAGTTAGGTGCGGCGGTGATGGTGGGTTAGGTACGTCGTTGCTGCAGATCGTATTCTCTAAACATTCCAAATCACTAAGATCGGAAACTTTACCAAACGACATGATCTGTGAATCAAAGCTTGATATTCGTCAAGTTCGTTATAAATAAATCTCATAGTCGAATCTCTGAAGTTTGACACCCAAGCAAAACACTTAAAACAATCGGAAGACTCGTCCGGTACAGTTTCAGTTTGCCAGAATTCAAGACCTCGGCGGAGAACATCATACATCATCGATAGTTGTTAATTCGAGCTGGGTTTGTACTTGATTTGCATATAGTTGTTAATTCGAGCTGGGTTTTGCTAAATTTTGGATCTTTTAAGGCAATAAAGATTGTTACTTTCTTGATTTATAGAGTTTGCAGGTGTAACTTACCCTTGAATTTGACCAAATTATTTCAATTTCTTTCATGGGTTGTTTCTATTTATGCGTATAATCAATAATTCGAACTAGGTTATGTTTAATTTTGGAGTTTTTAGTCATTAAAGATTGTCACTTTCTTGATTTTATAGCTTGCAGATGAGAATTACCTTTAAATTTGACCAAATTACTTCAATTTCTTTCATGGGTTTGTTCTTGATTTGCATATAATTAATAATTCGAACTGGGTTTTGTTTAATTTTGTATCTTTTTAATATTCACATCTAGGATTTGGTACTAATCTTGAAATTTGGTCATTTGTTCATATCTCCCTTATGAATGAATTGGAAGGTTAAAAGGGGGTTAGGGTTCGTATTGTATTGTTTAAAGAAGAGGTATGACAGCGGAGGTGGTCGGCAGCAGGTGGGGGTGGGAAGTGGCGGCAGTGTGGTGGTGGTGATGGTTGGAGGAGGTATGATGCTAGAGGTTGTTGCAAGGTCTTATTCTTTAAACATTTTACACATTTAGTCCCTTGATATAAGTTATCCACTCAATAGTCCCTGGATACGTAAAATGACAAGAATACACTCATGTGCAAGGCACATGACCATAATTAACAAAAAAATTTGACTGAGTTAGGGGTAAAGGACATAATGTGTAGGATTTTGAAATGTTAAGGACAAAACTCGCCAAATTTAAAGGCAAACGACACCGCCTGCAATTTGATACAAACATAAAGGACAAAACTTGTAATTTACTCTTAAAAAACATATAAACAAAGAAGAATAAAAGATTGTACCGTCAAGATGAAGATCATGAAGATCGAAGATTTGCAGACGGAGAAGAACAGGCGGCTACGATGTAAAATGGAGTAGAAGAATTGAAAAACCCTAAGCATGCTTAGAAAGGTGTATTGGCTGAGAGAAAGAATGAGGGATTTAGGGTTTTAGAACATTTATATAGCCGGGTCAAAAATCTGGGTATGGATCAACATGTGGGATCCATTAGAAAATAACAATAACCCATTCATTTTTCTGCCTAAAATCAAGTGAAGGTGCACCACAACACGACACGTGTCCCAAACCTTATTTATTTATTATATATAATAGATAATAGATTACCTAAAACTAGGAATTGGCACAAGGAAAAATTTGTGAGGTGAAGTAAGGTGTCGATAAAGGACATAATGTGTAGGATTTTGAAATGTTAAGGACAAAACTCGTCAAATTTAAAGGCAAACGACACCGCCTGCAATTTGATACAAACATAAAGGACAAAACTTGTAATTTACTCTTAAAAAACATATAAACAAAGAAGAATAAAAGATTGTACCGTCAAGATGAAGATCATGAAGATCGAAGATTTGCAGACGGAGAAGAACAGGCGGCTACGATGTAAAATGGAGTAGAAGAATTGAAAAACCCTAAGCATGCTTAGAAAGGTGTATTGGCTGAGAGAAAGAATGAGGGATTTAGGGTTTTAGAACATTTATATAGCCGGGTCAAAAATCTGGGTATGGATCAACATGTGGGATCCATTAGAAAATAACAATAACCCATTCAGTTTTCTGCCTAAAATCAAGTGAAGGTGCACCACAACACGACACGTGTCCCAAACCTTATTTATTTATTATATATAATAGATAATAGATAATAGATTACCTAAAACTAGGAATTGGCACAAGGAAAAATTTGTGAGGTGAAGTAAGGTGGTGAGATATAATCATTTATTAGATATTAGATTTTCGTTGTTGTATTTGTAGTTATTTTTTTAATTTAGCTATTATCATTATAATTACATTTGGGTGCTTTTGAATTCTTATAACATCATTTTAACCTCAATTCTTATATTTTCTGTTATATAATACAATTTGCAAAGATAATGTACAATATTTTTTATCATTATATTTTAATATCTACTTTTTTTTATCATACTTTCTTGTTTTATAACTTTTTTAACATCAATTGTTATATTGGCTAATACACCCCACAACCTATATTATACAAGATTTGAAGCCCTAACCTTTTGGTTGTGAGACATTCACCTTAAAGTGATATTGTT
The DNA here is from genome assembly GCA_030545235.1 of Helianthus tuberosus. NCBI lineage: Eukaryota > Viridiplantae > Streptophyta > Magnoliopsida > Asterales > Asteraceae > Helianthus > Helianthus tuberosus. The sequence continues at coordinate 6,513,280 of JARYGA010060219.1, read as the reverse complement.
TACCATTTTTCGTTATTCTAATCATCTAATATAACACCTTATTAAACTCGGAATAAACCGTCAACGTGTTTGATTTTTATATACATGTCGATAAAAGTATTGTTCTTCAAATATAAAGAACCGAACCGATTTAGTCCGAACAACATAGGCACCCGTATTCGTTTTTATAATTCTCTCGGGGTATATTTTGTTTAAACCGGAGCTATATCCGGAATAGAGTACATTTTGGTATCGTAAACTAGTGCATGTACTGTATTGATATCGTGGGGAACCAAACCGATACCAATCGAACAACATCGATATCGGTAGCAATTTTCATTTTTATAGTTTTCAATCTATATAAAACACGTGTCGAGTGCTATACCGAGTGCCGATATCGTAGTGGTAGGGCTGTCCAAACTGCTCGAAGATCGCTCGAAAAATGCCCGAAAAATGCTCGTTCGATTCCCGCTCAGTTTGTAAATGAGCCGCTCGGATCAGTTCGATTCAAATTCAATCCAAGCATCAGCAAATGTCCGCTCGCTCGTCGATCGCTCGGTTTCGCTCCAATTACTTTATTAAATAATATATATATAGGGAGCCGCTAGAATGAGAACAACCACGAGTTATGAGAACCACGAGAACCGCGCCCCGCGGGTGGCCGTCGGCGACGAAATTTTTTTTACACCTAGATCCGTATATTTTAGCAGGGGGTTTAAATTTTCGGTTCAAACGGCGCGCCCGAGGGGGTAGTTTTTTACGCCCAAAGTTTGGTAAAAAAAAAAAGAAAAATTAAAAAAACCCAAACTTTGGGCGTAAAAAACTACCCCCTCGGGCGCGCCGTTTGAACCGAAAATTTAAACCCCCCGCTAAAATATACGGATCTAGGTGTAAAAAAAATTTCGTCGCCGACGGCCACCCGCGGGGCGCGGTTCTCGTGGTTCTCATAACTCGTGGTGGTTCTCATCCGCGATCCCCTATATATATATATATATATATATATATATATATTCTAGATTTTAAAGATTTTTTTATATATATTAAAAGTCCAGCCCAGCCCAACTTAATACCAACATCTAACCCTAAATCCACAATTCCTAAAACAATCACATAAACTGATTGTTCGAATTTTCGATCTACATATCGCCGCTGCCACACACCAAAATCTAACCCTAAATTCCTAATTCCTAAAACAATCACATAATCTGATTGTTCGATTTGCATATCGTCGCTGCTACACAACACAATCAAATATAGCTGCCACGTCCATTCTCATATAGATTTGTTCCTTCCACGTTCTACAGGTCCATTCTCATGGCTATTCGATTAACCTTAGGGTCATTGTAAGTTAAAGAGTATGCTGCTGCTATTTGTTGAAATAAATTGCTCACATAGTTTGACCAAACTCATAAATTGTTAAGAACATTTTTAGAATCATGATTTTAGTTATACATTGCTTTTGTTAGTAAGGCCGGAGGGTGTGGAGGCGCCACCGCGACCACCTCACCTCCCATAGCGCCTGGACGGTGCCACCACCCACCCCGCCGTCTTCAAGGAGGGGGGAGCCATGGTGGTTTCACCAAGATGGTAACGAAGATTGAAGGGCTTTATCGATGAAGGATTGGTTAAATGGAGGGGCGCGCTATAGCTTGAAGGGGCTTTATCCCACACCCTTCAAGTTAAGGGGAGAGGCCTTAAAGCCCCTGTGTGACGTGAGGTTGATAAAACCCCTCCCACACTCTCTAGCCTAAGGTGTTGGACATGTTTTAATTAAGTTAGGATTTGTTTTTTGTTGAATGCAGCCTTATAATAGTCTTAATTTCAGTTTTTTTGTTTTACTACACATGTTTTAATTTCGATGCTGAGCAAAACCGAGCGAAAACGATCCGCTCGATTCAAATTCAATCCGAGCATGAGCATCACTTTTGTGCTCGGTTTTGCAAATTCGATCCGATCCGGATCGGATCGGATCGGTTGTAATTCAATCCGAGCACGAGCAGACCCTCGATCGGATCAGATCGGCTAATGAACAGCCCTACGTAAAATTCCCACATTTAACAATTCACCATTAATTCAGTAAAATTCCAGGTCCTCTTCTCCTATATTTCGTGAGTAAAACAAAAGAGAACAAAATAATACAAAAAGACAGTAATGACTATTTTTTTCGACTCTTGTTTGATGTTTCACTCATTCATATTCTTTTCCTTGTCTCTTTTATTTTAACACATTCGTATTATTGTTTTATTATTTATAAGTACTTACGCTTAATTTCAATCATATCCTGTCTTAAAATTAAATATCGTTTTATAATTCTCATATCTGTATTATTAAATATTTAGCATTTTTTTTTCAACTCGTGTATTCAAACCTACGAATTAAGGTGGATCTTTTTTTAATGCTAGTAACGTTAATATAATGATAAAAAAAAGTTGTTAAGAATTACAACAGAGAAACTGAACTGAGGATGAAAATTAGTTTTTTTAGCCACGTCGTGAACATAAAGATTGAAGAGAATTTTCCACCACAAGTTAACTTGACTCAAGTAAACCCACATCTCATTCCTATATATAATCACCGTTGCAGGCATAAATGAATAAAAGATAGAACCACCACAATGGCCATCACCGTAAGCACACCACTGTTAATGTTAACCGTCTTATTCATACTTACTTGTATTCCAATCCCATCATTCTCTTGTCCTTCCTACCAAAAAGAAGCACTTCTTCACTTCAAATCCACCATTACCACCACCTTCAATTCTACTTCTTATCAGATGGTACAACTAAAATCATGGAGTCCTACTTCCGATTGTTGCTCTTGGGAGCGTGTTAATTGCACCAAAACCAAAACTGTCACAGAGCTCCACCTCGATGGTTTAATCGTTCCTCAGCCTGATATTGATCAGCTGGCTCCGGTGTTTTCCGATATCTTGGCTCCGCTTTTTTATATTAAGTCACTTAAACTACTTGATGTCTCCAACAATTCGTTACGTGGCGAAATCCCTGGTGATGGGTTTGTGAATCTCACCGAACTGGTTTACCTTGACATGAAAGACAACTGGTTCAACGGCTCCATCCCTCACCAACTTTTTTCGTTGACGAATTTACACTATTTGGACATGAGCTACAATATGCTCAAGGGGGAACTAGGACCAGAGCTCGGGTCTTTTCAGAACTTAACTACACTGAGGTTAAGTTACAATTATTTCGAAGGTCGGATTCCTTCTCAACTCTTCAAACTCAAATCTCTACGAGTTCTTGATCTGAGTAAAAATCATCTCAAGGGGAAACTAAGACCTGAATTTGGGTCTTTTCAAAGTTTAACTACACTATGGTTAAATGAAAATAATTTCCATGGTCCGATTCCTCGTCAGTTTTATGAACTCAGATATCTTCAAGATCTTGATCTCAGTTATAATAATCTTGAGGGGGAACTAAGCCCCGAACTCGGGTCTTTTGGGAATTTGACTGCACTGCGGTTAAAAAGGAATCGTTTCCATGGTCCTATTCCATCTCATCTTTTCAAACTCCATCTCCTTCAAGTCCTTGATCTAAGTGACAATATTCTTGATGGGGTTTTAAGCCCTGAAGTTGGTAAGCTCCGAAATCTTGAATCACTTTTGTTGAACGCCGATTTTCTTTCAGGAGAAATCCCAGAAGATATTGGAAATTTAATCAAGTTAACGGTATTCTCCTTGCAAAAGAATCATTTCTCCGGTCGAATCCCATCTTCAATTGCAAAGCTTAAGAAGCTAGAATTTCTAGATTTGTCTGAAAATTCTTTCTCAATGCAAATTCCAAATTTCATAGGAAGACTACCCAATATGACCGCAATTGACCTGAGCAAGAACCAGTTTACCGGACCAATACCATCATCAATGCAAAACTTGAGCAAGTTACAACTCCTTCGGCTCCATCACAACAAGCTCACCGGGGAAATCCCAACTGGGTTACTCGAAATCAGATCTCTGAAAGAATTACACATCGGTGGAAGTGGAAGCAACTTGATTTGGAACAACAAAGCAAAGATTGTTTCTAGATGTAGTCTATATGAGCTCTCTATGCCTAATTGTGGAATTTCAGGTAAAATTCCTGAATGGATTTCTTCGCACAAAGATTTGTTTTATCTTGATTTGAGGGGAAACGAATTGGAGGGAAAATTCCCAGATTGGCTAGCTGAAAGGCCTCTTCAAATAATATTCCTTTCAGATAACAACCTCAATGGATCAATCCCTTCACGCTTATTTGAAAGTAGGAATTTATTATTTCTTGATTTGTACGAAAACAATTTATCCGGGGAGTTACCGGAAAATATCGGCAATGCCAAAAGGATCTCTAGACTTTGTTTAGGTGGGAATGGGATTTCTGGCAAACTGCCTCCTAGTTTGTCTAAATTGGTCAACCTCGCATATCTTGATATTCATGAAAACAACATTTCAGGGAAGTTACAGGATACCCTCCCTCAAATCCCTACTCTTGAAGTTCTTATCCTAAGAAATAATTCTCTTGAAGGATATCTCCCTGCTAGTGTCTCCAACCTTAGTTCTCTTCGAATTCTTGATCTCTCCCATAACAACCTAACCGGAAGTATTCCTCGAGAGATAGGAAACTTTTCAAGTATGATCAAGGCCACGAACATTTCAGGATCCCGTCAGTCCCATTCCATTTGGATACACGTTTACTATCTTGAGGCTACGGAATTAATTTTGGATTGGAAGAAATCTTATCAAGGTCTACCATACCTTAACCTTGGCATATACTCTTTGTTGGATATGTCACACAACAGAATATCTGGTGAAATCCCACAATGTTTAGGCAATCTCAAAGCCCTAAAAGTTCTCAACATTTCACATAACATGATTTCTGGCCACATTCCGGTGTCTTTTGGTGATCTAGAAAATATAGAAAGCTTGGATTTATCACACAATCAAATCTCAGGGCGGATTCCTGAATCACTAGTGAAGCTTCGCCAACTTTCAATTCTGGATGTCAGCAACAACAGGCTCATAGGAAAGATTCCCATTAGTGGGCAAATGGACACTATGCCTATGAGTGGTTTTGAAAACAACACCGGATTATGTGGCATGCAAATTAATCGCACATGTCCTCAGGATATCCGGCCGTTAAAAGGAAAGGACGATGAAAATGAGAATGAATCATGGTTTTCATGGGAGGGAACTTGGGTTGGTTTCTTGGTTGGGTTATTCTCAACAGTCTTGATCATTGGCCACTTTCTAAATTTTACACAAGTCTGTAAAATTTAGTGAAACTTTCATCAATGATCAATATTGTTCTCTAGAAAGTTCATGCAAGTAATCCTACATACTAATATGTTTGTATTCGTGTGTTATGTTATACGTTGTTCATATAAGCTATCCATAAAAAGTTGTAAGCGTTTAGATATATAAACCAGTTATTGGTTTCAATTAATATATAAAGTGATTATTACATGTGATAAAATAGGAATATCTATCTCTAAATTACTTTATACTATCTGCTAACTTAATATCAAATTTTCATTTTACTATTTTCATGTATAGAGGGTATCATCCGTATGGATTTTTTTATCTGTTCTTTTTTTTTTCATAACAAAGCATTTCAAATTTGGCCTCTGTACGTCTTCGTTTCAATATACTTAAACTTTATTGTTTTTTGAGTAAGCTGCCAAAATAGTCCCTGAGGTTTGTCACTTTTGCCACTTTAGTGCAAAACTCAAAACTTTTGAATCTGTGTCCATGTGTTTTCAATTTTGTTGTCATTTTCATCTAAAATCAAAATTTGGACAATTTTTTTGGTTAATATTCAGCTTTTTTTATATATATTTTTCCTCCCTTTTAATCAAGGGCAAAATTGTCAGATTTTTTTAATTTGTTATAATAAAACGTTAAAAAACCATTTTGTCATTCATTAAAGGGAGGAAAGGACAAAAAAACTGGATGTTAACTGAAAAATCTGACCAGATTTTGATGAAAATGGCAACAAAAAACCATAGAGACCAAGATTCAAAAGGTTTGAGTTATGGATTAAAGTGCCAAAAGTGATTAAACCACAAGGACCATTTTGGCAGTTTACCCTTGTTTTTTTCTTGTTGTATATTTAATTAGAAAATGGAATATAAATGTTGGAAATTTAGTAAAAATGAGTTTTTCACTAAATATTTTGGACATCAATAATATTTGTATATGTGTTGTATAAATAATTATTTATGGATTTGTGTTCAAATTCTGTCCAAATAGAGCTAAGATGAATGAGATATCGATGCTTGAAGTTGTATGTTTGGAACAAACAAAAATGAGAAAAATGGATTGAGATTTGTCACCTTGTCCCACATATACTCAGTTATTCATTCTCTAAAACAAGAATGGGATGTGGACTTGGTTATAGCTAAATTCCCTATTTTGTAAAAAAAGTGGGTTTAGAGAATGGGATGTGAATGCACCAAGTAAAAATTATTTTATGCAAAGAACAATTTATTTCATAGAAAAGAAATTCTTAATATAACTATTTACCTTTACGAGGAGCTCACAAATTTGGTTTTTGTTGTTGTCTCGTCTTATCCAAAACCAATACGCGGGTTGGTAAATTATTAGCCAATGTATTGCTTATGAACTCAACATATTTTCTGGCATAACAAAATGATTTTAAATACGTCTAACACAGTGATGAACCCGGGAACCTTTTTTATGGGTGTCGCTAAAAATTTTTATAGATGTTTGTCACTCAATTATGGTTTTTCCGGTTTGGTAATCCAGTTCCAGTCAGGTTAAACAATAAAAATAAATCTTGTATACTTATATCATAGCATTTTTTCAAAAAGATTTCAACAAATGAGCAAATAAAATGAAACTTGTAAAGTCTTATCCTTATCTCGTCTATTCATATTAACCAAAAACCTCAATAAAGACAACACAGATATAGGAAGACCATTCGAGTTATTAACTCAAATTTGATTATAATCAAGTGATAAGTAAGCGGAACGAAACAAACGAAAGATCAAATTTTATTATTAATTCAAGATGCAAAAGATCATCCATCTCAAAACCTCATATCAGAACGAAACAAACGAAAGACATGACTAACTGGATTTCAATTATATGAGCATGATTTTTACTGCAGGTGATGCGCGTGGAGAAAGATAAAGCATTTTTAAAATCTCTTCATCTTCACCTTCATCTAACTCGCAAAATGCGAAAATGCTCACCTTCTTAAGTGCAGGTGACTTGGCCAATACAAGCTTCACAAAATCCATCTCATTCTCCGCGTCCATAAATAGTTGAATTTCAAATTCGATCAGATGCTCCAACACAATATCTGAATAATCTTCGAGTGTACAAGAGCCAATTTCATCGTCTCCAAGCCAATCTTCAAAATACATCTACATGAAGAAGTGTCTTGTGTGAGTGTGTATGTTGACATAAGAATCAAAACAAGTAGAATACAACATAGATTCTTGTTCTTTACCACTAGCTCAAGTTTCTCAAGGTTTGGGGAGCTTCTAATCAGAAGAGAAAGAAAAGGTAACCCATATTTGTGAAGGAAGCACACATTATCCACACACAAGTATTTCAAGTGGGCTAATGCTGTTGGGAGCGCTTTTGGAAGTCTCTCTGGAACAAAACACTAAAACCATAGCCAAAACAAAGATTAGTGATAACTAATAAGCAAACCAAAATCTAATCAAGTATATACCATGTAGATAAAAGACGCAGAAGCGTTTTCACAGGCGTCCATACATTTCCCACATGTAAGGTTGTAAGGCAACTAAATTCATTGAATGAATGTTTTTCGTAAAGAGCACAACCATGGAGATACAAACTTGTTAATTGGAGTAAAGAGAAGAGATAAATAGGTAACCTAAGCCCCTCATCAGCTCCCGCATCAAGGTCAAGTTTTAATATCTTGAGAGTATTTTTCTTCGACAAAAAATGTAAGATATGGTCAATCTCAACACACGAGCCATCTACTTCCATATCAAGGGTGAACTCATGTATTGGACCTTCGTGCATAAGCAGAACTTGGTATATAGCATAAAAAAGTTTACGCCTTTCACTTGGTCTGTTACGGTATCGCTCCAGAGCAGACAGCTCAGACTCATCAGTCCATTCTTGAGGCCGGTTCTGAGTAAAGACAAGTTTAGGGATTTTGGTCCAATGGTGCCTCCATTCCTTTGAGAGGATGCTTGTCCTTGCTGCCTCTTGAATCGGTAGTAAACATAAGATGGTTTCTATTATGCCTATAGGAAGCTTGCTGATTCTATCCATCTTCGGATACCCTTATTAGCTGCAAAATTAGCTACTATGGAAATCTGTTTAGTCTACACACAAAACAACGAAACAAATATGAAAACGAAGGAATAAAATCAAAGATTTTATGTAACGCCCCAAAAATAAGTAATTTAGTTATTGCCTTTGAAATAGGTTATGACATGAAGTTGGAGTTAAAATAAATAAACGTTAAGACCCGAGGGACTAAAAATGAAAATTTAAAAGAACTAACTAGTTAAATTAAACAACACACACACACTAGACACTTCTAGTGTGTGCGTGAAGTTGTCCAGGAGAAGAGACAAGAAAACAATAAACCCTAGTTCACTAATTCCATTGATTGGGAGGTGATTTCAAGGCCGAACGATCGTAGGAATTCAGATTCTCGGTCACCAAGGTGTGACTAACAAAGTGGTAAGTCGAATTTCTTGAAAGTATGAACTTTAGGAAATGGGTTTTTACTAGATCATGAGTAATGTTGTGATATGTGTATCTATGAGTTAAGATTATGGATTAGGACCAATGATTTAGTGCGTGGTGATAGATGGAACATAGATGAAGGATGTAGGATGAGAGAATCGCATTAACTTGTTTGATTGTTATGAACTTGTAGATTAGTGTGTAAAGAAACATGTAATTAAATGTCCTATAAATGCGAAGCACGCCAAGTGTTTGATAAAATGCCTAAATGAACAAGTGGGTGAATTTTGTAAAATTATGATCAAGTTGTTGTATGATAAAAGTGTGTAAAAGAATGGAATGGTATATGGTCGGGCTAAATGAATGCATGTGTTGATGTAGGCATAAAAGAAGAAGGTTCAAGCGCTAGGAGGTCGGACAGTTCACAGGATCGAGGTATGTTGTTTAATGCATACAAGTTTTACGTTTTAGTTGTCATTGTTATATTAAAATCGTAACTATGATAGTTGAACATGATGAGTAGCGAATAGCCTAACCCGTCCTAAACGGGCCGTAAGAAATGATAATGAGGAAGAAGGTTATGTTATGGTTGGTTGGTCATGAACTAACCGTATTTTGAGAAGCTACGTATGAATGATGTCTAACCGCTAAATCCGTCATGAACGGGTTTAGAATGATGTTTATGATGTGTTATGTTTAATCCGAAATTAACGGATTATTGAATGCTATGCGTTATCTCGTTTGGAGATGGTAGATGATGACCCGTTCAACGGGTCGATGAAAGTGAAAATTTTGACATGATTATGTGATAAAACGAAAGGATGTTAGTCTTGATTATGTTGTAAGAAACTGACTAGTAAACTTAAATTGCGATGTAGGTAAATCCGCGAATTAGGTGGCGTGGCGAACTTGGAGACGAACACCAACATGCACACTATGGTCTATGCGCTTACGTAATAGAAGACGCCCTTTTGAAACAATGTTTTTGTTAAACTTTTACTTCTTGCAAGTCGTCTTTTGATATGTAAATTATGGTATTAAAAACTTAGTTGCTTGTAACTAGGAACTTTAAAACTTGTGCCTCGGCAGGATAGTTCGAACTAACACCTGTAGCTAGTCTAGAGGAGGTGTTAATCTCGAACTAGTTACAAGGGGTATTTTGGTAAAGAAAGAAAAAAATTGACTATTTTGTTAAAAGCTTTGGCGATATTAAAGTTTACATGTGTTTTTGGTCGTTTTTATTTAAGGGCGTAATATTTTAATCGACGAATCCGTGTAACATAAACAAAAACCGAAGAAATCAACAAACCCATGTAATATAAACCGTTATGAACCAAGCCCACACGAGGCCCAATCGACCAGCCGGGTTCATGTGGCCCGACATAGTGAACAAAACAGAGGTCCACAAACGAACACCGGAGAATGTAAGAAAAAAAGCAAAAAACAGAAAGAGGCATGAAGAATGTTAAGTGAATGGTTGTTCATACCCACCCGGGCTACATTTGCTTCTCACCGTCCTCTACAACCTCAATTAACTACTACTTACCTACAATCAGGGGCGGCAATTCTTGATACGACCCGTCAACCCGACATGAAAAAAACAGGTTTGGGTCGACTAATACGACCCGTTAAAAAACGGGTCGGGTTCGGGTTGACCTGTATAAAAATGGGTAGACCCACTAATCCGTTTAACTGTTTAGAAAAAAAAAAAACCTTTTATATTTTTGTTTTTGTTTGTTTCGTTTCTATTTTACATGGTTACTTATAACAATACATTATATTATTTATTTGTCAAACTCATCATTAAATATATTATCGATAACCCGCTTAAAACCCAACAACTAGCTTATAAATCGTCAACTTGTATGACTCGTTTAATAATACGGGTTAAACGGGTCAGGTTTGAGTTGACCCGAATTTATATGGGTCGGGTTAAGGTTGAAATCTTTGACCCGAATAAAAATATGGGTAGGGTGGGGGGACGGGTTGAACATTTCAACCCACTAAGTGACCAATCGACAACTCACAAACCCAACAACACGAAACAATTGACACCCCTACAACCAGCTATACAGAAACATACAAAGATGATGCTTCTGTCAACTGATGATTCTCACAAACAAGCACATTTAGTCTTTTTTTTTTCAAGGTACTTTTGAGACCCTTAATTGAAACATTCATCATTGCCCAACTGATATTATATTATTTATGAAAGTTATCGATGTGAAAAGAAGATACTGATGCGCAACTGATGATGGCTTAGGTTAACTGATAAGCAAATCGGCGACAAACGAACCAGCCACCAGCAGCGACATCGACGACCAGAAGTTAGGGTTCAAACACAAGTGGTTCTGTTCTGTACTTATTTATATTCAAGTGAATTTCAAGGATTGTCCTTTATTTTTATACTCATTTTTAGGCGTTGTCTTTATGTTCAAAATTGACGAGTTTTGTACTTTATGTTTTCTAATCATACAAATTTTGTCCTTTAGGCCTAACAAGTTAGTTTTTTCAATTAAATCTGATCACTCAAGGGCAATTTCGTCTTTTACTAAGTATTACTTTAAAGATAAATTAATATTTAAAAGAAATTTAAAAAATAATATAATAGGTGTATATATATTTAGGGGAAAGTTCTTTTACAAATAATCTTAACATACTAAACATATAAATTGAAGGAAAAGTCAAAAAGACAAAGTGGCATTTTTGTAATTTTCTATAACTATCAAAGTTACTCTACAAATGTATCTAAAAAACCTAAAAAAAACCTAACCCCCCCACAAAAAAAAAAAAAAAAAACCTAAACACCCCCCCCCCCCCACACAAGCTAAAATGCTAAAAACTAAACCCTTAAAAAACCTAAAAAAATATAAAAAACACACAAAATATTTTTTTAATATTTTTTATAAAAAAATCGTTATTTTTAGTAGAATTTTTTTTTTAACAAAATGTAGCGATTTTTTATAAAAAAAAACATTAAATTTTTTTTGTTTTTTTTAGGTATTTTTGGTTGAGTTCACATTTGTATAGTAACTTTGATAGTTGGTGGTAATTACAAAAATGTCACCTTATCTTTTTGACTTTTTCTTTAATTTGTATGTTTAGTATGTTAAGTTTATTTGTATTTGATCTTTTCCTATATATTTATAGGGTATATTTTTCCCCAAATCATTCCAATCCCTGCTACCAAATCAACCACCATGTATTCCGATCACACTCCCAACAACCCACTCACCACCCATTCCCACTCACCATCCAAACGTTGCAACCCACATCTCAACTCTCCCTCATCTCTCTCCATCTTTCTCTACTCCGTTTTCCTTCAAATTTTCCGGTGACGAATAAGATTCCGGCAAGCAAACCGACACCATAAAACCCAATATCGACGATACCGTTCATCATCTCCACCACGTGCCACTCTTGTAGACCGCCAAAAGCACCACATAAAACTCCAACCGTTGTTCCGCAAATTTTCCGGCGACCGACCAGGTTCAGATTCATAGTGTGCAACTAAGGTAATCTACACTGAACCTCTAAGTGTGATTTAAACATGTTAGGTGCACGTACACATTAGCTAAATTTGATCATGAGCAAATCTGTTATAATTTCTCGGTGAAGCTCCTAAACCGGAACGAAAAGACAAGAAGGAGAAGATGATGTATAAATTTTCTTGGGGTAACTTTGCAGAATAGTAATCAAGTTTTTACTTTGTTCTACTAAAGTCACTCAATCTTTTTTTGTCTTTCTAAAGTCACTCAAGTATTATATGTTGTTCCAATCTTGTGTAATTTGTAGGTTACCAGGTAAGCTTGATGACGTGTTAGGTCATACTTTTTTTGGTGCTTAAGTGGATTATACATAAAGTGACTTGGCTTTTTTAATTAAAAAATATTAACTAAAAATGACTTTTTTTTTCTTTTATATTTAGTAAAATCATGTTTTTTTTTTGTTTCCTTGGTCGTGAAAAATAGTAATTTTTTTGTTAAACCTATTTTAATTCATCAACAGGCATCCCATTAAATTTTCTTATTAAACCTATTTTTTGTTAAACCTTTTTTATTATTAAAAACACATTTTAACTTACTCAAAATCCCCAACACATTTCGACTTTGTCTGTTCTTATTAAAAACACATGTTATATTCATCAATCCTCAAACCCATTTATTAATATTAATTTATCAAACCCAGTAAACCGTTTTTTTTTTTCATCACCTGACTTGCATGAATCAATGGTTTGGGATTGATGAATAGTTAAATGATCGATGAATCAAAAATCACGTTTGAATGGATTTGAATTTAAGATGAACAGATAGGATTTGCTTTAAAAATTATTTGATATTTTGAGGGAAATAAGATTTTGAACATGTAGTTGATAAAAAATGTTGATCGATGATTGAAACTGAAATGTATGGGTTTTTTAGGGTTTAAAATTTGTTTGTTTAATATAAATGATATTCATATAAGCTTAAAAAAATAAAAAATAATAAGAAAAAAAGTGGTAACCTGGTGACCTGGTAATTACACACTATTACAACACTAAATTAAAGTTTAATTACTTTAGAAAGACAAATAAAGTTTGGATGACTTAATTGAAACAGTAGACAAACTTAGTTACATTTTTATGACATTTTCCCAATTTTCTTTGTAATAAATAGAGGAGAAAAATGCCTGGATAATACCTGTGGTTTCACCTTTTTTCACCTATAGTCCATATCTTTCTAAAACTACTTGAATAGTCCCCAAGTTTTCAATTTTTGTTCCCGGATAGTCCCTGGGTCTAACTTCAGTTTGTTTTCTCTGTTAAAATGATGTGAAATGACAAAAATACCCTTTCCTTAAAAGGCCAAATCATAGGGACTATCCGGGCATCTTCTTCATTTTTATTTATAAAACCCCACCACCATACTTCATCTTCAACCTCCACCCACCATCACCCTCCTCCACCCTGCACCATCGCCGCATACCCCCTTTTATTTATAGACAATATACATCTCTCTCTACCCTCCCTCTTTTTCATCTCTCTCAGTAGTTCTCCGCCACCACCATCAACCACCCCTGCCACTAGTGCCCCACTGCACCTGCCACAATAATAAGGATTATATTAGCTTCTCCTATAATTTTTTTTTCTAATACAACTAAACCTCGACAAGCAGAGATTGTAAAAAAAATACACACACTCACCCGTCATACAAGATGAAAAAAAAGAAGGGGATGGGGAATTTAAAATTGGAGGGAGTATATTATACAACAGATGGTAGGTCTGCATTTTAATATGGGGCATGGCTTGTTTGCATTAAATAATAACTCCCTCGTTTCTTCTTTTTCCTGGAAATCCTCCAAAAAAAATGCAATAATTGAAACAGAATGTGGCAGTACCACACTTTTCAATTTCAATTTCAATTTCAACAACAAATTTTACAACCACCATAAGGGGGAGGGGTGGTTCACTAGTGATGGGAGCACCCAATCAAATCATGCCATGTCAGCACCCAATATTCTAGTGATAGTGATAGAAATGTAGTGGGGGTGGTATCACTAGTGATGGGGATTCCAATGTACAAGTATTAATGCACAATGTACAAGTCATACCCTATCAAAACTCAAAGTTCAACGCGTGACCACCATAACTCGTTATACTTCCACGAGTGATAGAAAGCACCGGCGGCGGTGTTCCGTGGCCATTCAACGCGTTATGGACAACTATAACGCTTCCGCCCCGAGTCCTCTAATATATACAACCATCATCGTCTATCCAATCTAAGAACCCTAGAACCTTTCCCACTTGCATATCAGAAATTCGTGTTCATTGTTCAGTGACAACATACCAAATCATAGGGTTTTTGTTTAGAGAATCAAAATGAGCTAAATGATTATATGTTTACCTCTGATGGTGCTCGATTTAACAGTGAAGTTCACTAGAGAGGTGCGGCGATGGCGGAAAAGAAGGTGGGTGACAGGTCTCCCCCGACGGCTCGATTTCCGAGTTAAACAATATCCGGTGTGATACTGGTGGTGTGGGGTGGTGCGGTGGTGTTGTTGGTGTGGGGGTGGATGGGGGTAGCAGGTGGCAATGAGGGTGGGAGTTCTCAGTGGATAAAGAGAGAGTAGAGTGGTTTCAGAATTAGTCCCTTTAAAGTGGATGGGGGTAGCAGGTGGCAATGAGGGTGGGAGTTCGCTGGATCAGAAGAACGAGGGGGAGAGGAGAAAAGGGGGTATGCGGCGATGGTTGAGGGTGGAGGGTAATGGTGGGTGGAGGTTGAAGATGAGTGTGGTGGTGAGGTTTTATAAATAAAAATGAAGAAGATGCCCGGATAGTCCCTATGGTTTGGCCTTTTAAGGAAAGGGTATTTTTGTCATTTCACATCATTTTAACAGAGAAAACAAACTGAAGTTAGACCCATGGACTATCCGAGAACAAAAATTGAAAACTTGGGGGCTATTCAAGTAGTTTTAGAAAGATAGGGACCATAGGTGAAAAAAGGTGAAACCACAGAGACTATCCGGGCATTTTTCTTTAAATAGAGTGAACTGAAATATGAATTGATAAAAATGCCCTTATGTGTAAAGCACATAACCAAATTTAACTGAAAAAATTAACTGTGTTAGGTTTAAAGGACAAAACATGTATGATTTGAAAACATAAAGTACAAAACTCGTCAATTTTGAACATAAAAGACACGTTCTAAAAATGAGTATAAAGATAAATGACAATCCTTGAAATTCACTCTTTATATTCCTTTTATAGTTTCAGTGTTTTTATTCTTTATTATTTTAATTTAACCTTATTATATTTTCACTTTATCCCATTTGAACCTTATTATATTTTCACTTTATCCCATTTGTACCTTACAAGGGAATGGACCTTACAACTATCTAGGGTGTTAAATGGGTCGTGTTCACGGGTTTAAGTGTTTAATCTAACTTGAAAATTTTAAGTGGACCCAAACTCGAAAACCGTGTCATACATATGAACCCGAACATGATCTGAATATACGAAGATTGACCCAAACACGACCCAACTACCCGAATTTTTTTATTTTTTATTTTTTCCCACAAATTAATATATTAAAAATTATAAAATTTTATGTCAATTTCTCTTTTTAAGTTGTGAATGTAGCATAAAACACACACGCAATATATGACAAAAAAACATATTGTAAAAAAATATAATATAAGGTAAATGGGTTAAACGGGTCAAGCCGCCAACCTGACCAAGTTGACCCGACCCGACTAGCTAAATGGGTTTGTAGGTTCAATTTGAAACTGACCTAAACTCGTTTAGAATACACCCTAACCCGCGATTTCGTGTTAGCTTCGTATCGTGTCAAAAATTCACACACTTACCACTAACCATTATTATTCCATAAAGTCTTTCACGTTTCACACTTTATGACATGTATTGTGATGGTGAAATGTAAAAAAATAAGATTATACATAAACAAAAGTTTTAATTTACAAAGAAATAAAAATAAAAAGAGAGAGTATGATTAGCCCATCAAAAACATCCTAATCATAGAAGGCAAATAACACAACATGTAATTTCATATATAATTAAAAGGCATAATTTGTCATTTACTCTAAAATTATATATATTCTTAAAATCAATGGTCGGTGGCTGTCACATCATCACAGCCACCGCCATCTTCTATATATATAAAATGTCTGCCATATAAGAAATTAAAACCTTAAACTTGGTCTGGTGGTTGGTATATATGAATTGCAGCGAGAGAGTACAGGGTTCGATTCCCTCCACCATGATATTTTTTTTCTTTGAGATTGCAATACTAGCATCCAGCCAAAAATATCATACTGGTGGGTCAATTAGATATGATTCATTAAAACCAATATATATATTATTTAACTTACTATTTTATCATTATTTAACTAATGTTTTTTACACTAGAATTAAGTATTCTTTATCTTTTCATCAAAATTAATCAAGTATTTAAATTCACACAACCTTTTTAATTGCTAAATCAATATATTCTTTCATATGAAAAAAATCATTTAGTTTTTTAAGTTAATTAATGAATTAGATCATTTTTGGTATATTACAATTTTATTTTGTGGGTTTTTCCTTTCGGTTGTTACAGCTAGCGATTGGTGATACCGTATTTGTAACTTACGAGTCGCGTAGCGTAACAAATTGAGCCAACATCGACAAGTTTAAATTACTTTTACAACTTTACACCGCAACGTGCTTAACTACGTTAATGTCTAAATTACTTTTACGACTATACTGCAACGTCCGAGACACTCTTTTTCATCTATGTCTAATGCCGTTAATGTCACAAAGTAACGTGTGTAACAAGATAAAAACGCGTAATGTTACGTGCACACACTACACGTTAATGACATCATTGTGCCGGGTGAAACGAATTCAATAACGCGACGTAGCCGCCGTAACGCGCGGCAAAGGTCAAATCCTAGTTTAACTTAAAAAACTAAGTGACATTCAATGTAAGGGCTATTCTGCCCATTCGTGTTATTTGTAAGGGAATAGTAGGATGTAATTTCTCATACTTAGGGATTAAAGGCATAAACAGGTTGACTATGGAGTCCGTTCGAGTAATTAACTACATTTTTATAAAGGTTGCTTAAGTATGGGTATTATGTATGTTATATATATACATTTGTATTTTTCGTCCTTTCAGTATATACCAACTTACAATTTGTGTTTTTAACATAAGGTAATTACAAAAAGACATTCTTTATTTAAAAGTTGCTAACACATTTATATTTTCTATAAATTGGCATCATTGTTTTCTATTAAGATGGTGTGAAATGATCAAACTACCCTTAATAATAAAAAATGTAAAAAGTAATAACAAAAAAATATAAATAAATAAATATATCTCTTGTCTAGTTCTCTCCCATAAATCATTAAAATGACTGGTTGAGTTCTTTTACGTCTCCGTCTAAATAATCGAGATGTTTATTGGTGATGTATAATAGCGGTCGTTTATCCGCGACGGCGTGATGGAACAATGGTGGTTTCGTATGCGTCAACCTAGAGCCATTTGGTGGAAAAACGAGAAGATAGGGGAATAAGGCTACGGGGTGTAGGGCGTTGGTTGGGGCGGGGTTTGCCAAGCAACGCTGGCTAAACTTGTCACACCCCCAAAATCCACACGCGGAGTACCACCGCTTGGAGGCGTGACATGACCAGGATCAAGCCACCAATCATATTGAACATAAGTATATAGTAAAAGTCATTCGTCAATACGATAGGTGTTTCCAAAACCAAATATAAACAAGTGTGTAGCGGAAGCAATACTGTAAAATCCAACATAAGTTTAAGTACTAAAATGTCATAATGTTTAACAACACATTCACGATCCATGTCCACAACGACTGTGCCTCCCGTGCAAGCTCCAAAGGTACCTAAAGTCCTGCAAGACATGTAACAGAGAGTCAACAACTAGTTGAGCGAGTTCACAGTAAATAAGTTCGTAAAAGCAAGTTCGTCTCGTAACGTGCGGCTCTACTGGGCCGATAGTATGCTCTATTAGTGGGGGCTTCCCATGTTTGCATATACACTAGACTATTTGCAACCATAAGTGTTCTTCTTACCGAGAACAGTAGTACGTACAAAGTTTACGTAGGTTTTACGTAAGTGTCCTTCACAACCGAGGACAGGGGTACGCGGGGGTTTACGTAGGTTTTACGTAAGTGCCTGACACAACCCGAGGCAGTAATTGAGTATAAGTTTACGTAGGTTTTACGTAAGTGCCCTTCACAACCGAGGACAGTGATGTGTACAAGTATACGTAGGTTTTACGTATGCGTCCTGCGCATCCGAGGACGATGGTAGATAGTCTAGTAACATTGTAAGTACAAATCCATTCCTTCAATCCCATTCCCAACCCCGGGAATCCCATGCCTTGGTAAGAGTGTGAACTCACCTTGTGTTGCTCGGTATGCTAAGTTAAGTGCTCACAATAAATCATTCAAGTCCTATAGTGCACGTATACTCAATCAGTTCACATTCGAAATATATTTCACATGTAACTATCATCACCGAAATGCCACACAGTGTGTCTAGCAATTTAGTATCTTGTATCATGTACACAGTTAATCAATTTCATATAGTTCATGTACCACATATATGTCCTTCACAGTTTATTCCAATTTAACAATTCAATCATACACTTAACAGAGTTGGCATTTAGCAGTACTAGCAAGTTAACTGAGTGAATAAAGTTAACAGATTTCATGGAATAACATAATTAATCCACTTCATTGGAATAATAAATAAACAGAGTAAGTCAGTTAACCCAGTTAACAACTTAACAGAATTTGTCAACTAACAGAGTTCTCAAATAATGAAGTTGTAAACTTACATATTTAACAAGGTTAAATAAACTAACTAAGTTATTCCAATGATTAGTTAAGCTAAATAACATAATTAATAACATTAATTATTAACAATAGCTTGTTGCCAAACAAACAAAAGTGCCGAAATCACCCTTTGGCCGAAAACCAACTTGGCCGAAAACACTTATATTGGGCCGAAAACCCCCTAAGTGCCGAAATCCCCTAAGTGCCGAAAACACACATATGGGCCGAAAACCCTTAAGTGGGCCGAAAACACCCTTGTAGCCGAAAACCCACTTTGGGCTGGAAATGTTTGGGCCGAAATCACTTAATGTGATTTCGTCCAGTTGATTAATATGGGGGGTGTTTTCGTGAGCATCATCATCTTCACCAAACTCACTGTAACTTAACCCAGCAACTAAATCTCATTACAGTTACATGTTTAATCATCTACAAGTCATTTAAATCAATCATTGATATGTAATATTTACACTACCAAATCATTGTGAAATCTAGAGCATAAATCCTCAGTTTTTCATTCATAACATATACCCACTGTTGATCTAAACATCCAATATACAGACACTTCGTGGATGATAATTATCTAACCATCACACAATGATAAATCACATAATCACATATATAAATGTATACATACATCATGATTAAACATCCAAATCATACGATATGCAACAAGAAACAACTTGAATCATGAAATCACTAACCAAGTATTAAACAGAGGTTTTGCTTCAAATGAGTTCTCTTTTGTGGGTTTCAGATGTAGAGAGAGAGAACAAAGTGATAAGGTTTGGTAAGTGGGTAACGTGTCGGAGAAGATTTGTTTATAAAATGAATATATATATATAAAATATCTCAAGACTGGACACTGGGCCAAGCCCATCTGTGATTTCGTGGTCTTCAGTGGACGAAAACACCTAAAGTGTTTTCACCACTTGGGTGATTTCATGGATAATTGTTTCCAGTAAAAGTTTCATCTTAATTTACCATGTTAATTAATGCAAAGCCTTATAAACATACACTCACATATTAACAGATATTATGGATTTCCAAGTACAAAATATTAATCGAAATACGATATAACGTATTACAAAGGTAAGCGTTGTGAAACAACGAGTCGTATTAACAAACAACTAAATAAAAAAAAATTAACGTGCACTAAATGCGAAGATAGAATCTTGGAAACTCGAGTTGTCACATTATCCCCAACTTGAGAGAAATTTCGTCCCGAAATTTAGCATGCGGTTACTGAGGAAGCTAGGTAAGTTATCGTTTACTGGTTCTCCTGGGGTGTCACATCATTCCCCCGTTGATTTGGAATTTCTTCTCGAAATTCTGTAGTAGCTTCAGCCTCAGTAGTAGTTGCATTGTTTTCGAACAACTGGGGATATTTGAGTTCCATTTGGTCTTCGCGTTCCCAGGTGAACTCTGGCCACGACGGGAGTTCCAACGAACTCGAACAAGAGGTATTCTGGTGTTCTTGAGGACCTTAACATCCCGGTCCGTGATTTCAACTGGTTCTTCGACGAAATGCAACCGTTCGTCGATAGTGAGCTCCTTCAAAGGAACTATGAAGGTCTCATCTGACTGCCACTTCTTCAGATTCGACACATGAAAGACGTTGTGAACTGCACTGAGTTCAGCTGGTAAGTTCAGTCTGTAGGCCACTTTGCCTATCTTTTCTATGACTTCAAATGGTCCAACGTATCGTGGATTGAGCTTGCCTCGTTTTCCAAAACGAACAACACCCTTCCAGGGTGAAACTTTGAGTAGTGCTCGATCCCCAACCTGGAGCTCGAGCAGTTTCCTGTCTTTATCGGCGTATGCTTTCTGACGGTCACGAGCTGCCGCCATGCGTTGTCGTATTTGAGCAATCTTTTCAGTAGTATCAACTACCATTTCTGGACCTGTGATCTGACTGTCACCCACCTCTGCCCAACAAAGAGGTGATCGGCATTTACGCCCGTATAATGCCTCAAATGGAGCAGCTTTAATGCTGGTGTGGTAACTGTTGTTGTACGAAAATTCCACAAGTGGCAGATGTTTTTCCCAGCCCTTGCCAAAGTCAATTACGCACGCCCGAAGCATGTCTTCTAAAGTTTGAATAGTGCGCTCAGATTGCCCATCTGTCTGAGGATGATAAGCTGTGCTCATGTCTAATCGAGAGCCAAAAGATTTGTGCATTGCTTGCCACAGTTCTGAAGTAAAACGTGCATCACGATCAGAGATAATAGATGTGGGCACTCCGTGCCTCGAGACAACTTCTTTAAGGTATACGTCTGCTAGAGTGGAGAACTTATCCGTTTCCTTGATAGCCAAGAAGTGAGCAGACTTTGTGAGTCGATCCACGATCACCCAAATAGTATCATTTCCACGTTGAGATCTAGGTAGGCCAGTAACAAAATCCATGGAAATTTGCTCCCATTTCCATTGTGGTATCTCAGGTTGCTGGAGTGGGCCTGATGGTTTCTGATATTCCGCTTTGACTCTCGCACAAGTCAAACACTTGCTAACGTAAGTTGCTATGTGGGCCTTCATGCTAGGCCACCAATATGTAGTTCTGAGGTCGTGGTACATCTTATCCGAACCAGGATGTACTGAGTAGCGAGACTTATGAGCTTCATCCATTACAAGCTCGCGTAAATTACCATAGAGTGGGACCCAGATGCGTCCGGTTACATAATAGGCGCCGTCTGCCCTTTGTTCTAACCGTTGCCTTGAACCGCGTAGAGCTTCAGCCCTGACGTTTCCTGGTTTCAATGCTTCTACCTGAGCATCACGTATCTGTGAAGGAAGACTAGACTGAATAGTGAGTTGCAACGCTCGTACACGCCTAGGTGTAGTATCCTTTCGACTGAGGGCGTCGGCCACCACATTGGCTTTGCCCGGATGGTACTTTATAGCACATTCGTAATCGTTCAGTAACTCGACCCATCGACGTTGTCGCATGTTCAACTCTTTCTGCTTGAAGATATGCTCAAGACTCCTGTGATCGGTGTAGATGGTGCACTTGGTGCCATACAGATAATGTCTCCATATCTTGAGTGCAAAGACAACAGCTCCAAGCTCTAAATCGTGCGTAGTGTAATTCCGTTCGTGAATCTTAAGTTGGCGCGAAGCATAAGCAATAACTTTATCCCGTTGCATCAACACACATCCAAGACCTTGGATGGATGCGTCGCAGTAGACTACAAAATCGTCCGTGCCTTCAGGCAATGAGAGGATAGGTGCGCTACAGAGTCTATCCTTTAAGTGCTGAAACGCTGTTTCCTGTGCATCACTCCAACGGTAAGCAATACCTTTCTGTGTCAGTAATGTAAGCGGCTGAGCAATCTTTGAGAAGTCTTTGATAAACCGTCTGTAATAACCCGCCAAACCCAAGAATTGGCGTATTTCTGTTGGTGTGCTAGGTGCAGGCCAGTTCTTGATCGAATCTACCTTGGATGGATCAACATGAATCCCATCCTTGTTTACCACGTGGCCTAGAAAGTGGACTTCACGAAGCCAGAAGTCGCATTTTGAAAACTTAGCGTACAGCTGTTCCGTTCGAAGGAGTTCGAGAATAAGTCGTAAATGCTGCTCGTGTTCCTCCCGGTTCTTCGAGTAGATCAGGATGTCATCAATAAAAACAATAACAAACTTGTCAAGGTAGGGTTTGCACACCCTGTTCATAAGATCCATGAAAACCGCAGGCGCGTTCGTTAGCCCGAATGGCATAACCAAAAACTCGTAATGACCGTAGCGAGTTCTGAATGCTGTTTTGGAGACGTCCTCATCCCGGACTCTCAGTTGATGGTAACCTGACCTCAGGTCAATCTTCGAGTAATAGCTCGACCCTTGCAACTGGTCGAATAAGTCGTCGATACGTGGGAGTGGATAACGATTCTTCACCGTCACCTTGTTTAGTTCGCGGTAATCTATGCACATACGAAAGGTACCGTCTTTCTTCTTTACAAATAGTACTGGAGCTCCCCAGGGCGATGAGCTAGGACGTATGAAACCCTTTTCCAAGAGTTCTTGCAATTGCTTAGACAGTTCTTCCAGTTCAGTTGGAGCTAAGCGGTAAGGCGCTCGAGCTATGGGTGCTGCTCCTGGAGCTAGCTCGATTTGAAATTCGACCTGGCGATGGGGCGGTAGCCCAGGTAACTCTTCAGGAAACACTTGAGGAAAGTCGCGTACTACAGGAATATCCCCAATCTTTTTCTCTGTCGTCGATGTATCAGTAACGAGTGCTAAAATAGCTATGTGGCCCTTTCGCAGACACTTCTGAGCCTTCAAGAAGGAGATGATGCCACTCACGACACCACTCTTGTCACCTTGAACTTCGAGAGGTTCTTTGCCAGTACAGGGAATACGAATGATCTTCTCTTTGCATAGGATCTCTGCTTGCTGTTGGGATAACCAATCCATACCAATGACAATGTCGAAACTACCCAGAGTTATAGGAATGAGATCGATAGAGAAAGTCTGA
Organism: Helianthus tuberosus; assembly: GCA_030545235.1. Lineage (NCBI taxonomy): Eukaryota > Viridiplantae > Streptophyta > Magnoliopsida > Asterales > Asteraceae > Helianthus > Helianthus tuberosus. The sequence goes on along the minus strand of JARYGA010060219.1, from coordinate 6,489,812 downwards.
CCAGCGAGGATAAGATTACAACCCTGAACTATGTGTGTGGCTTCTAGACTTTTACCGTTAGCTAACTCTACGACATGTTTGGTGTTCAAAAGTGTTGGTGCGCGTTTAAGCATTTGACTAACGTTCAGAGACATATAACTAGTATCCGCACCCGAATCAAATAATACGGTAACATAAAAGTCATCGAGAAGAAACTTACCCATAACCACATTAGGATCGTTCCTTGCGTCACTCTGACCAATCACAAATAAACGACCCTTTGCACCATTATTGTTGTTGTTTCCCCCATTGTTGTTCCCAGTGCCCTGATTATTGTTGTTGTTGTTCCCATTTCCCTGGTTGTTGTTGTTCTGGTTTCGGTTTAACTGAGGGCAGTGTCTTTTGAAGTGACCTTCAGCACCACAATGAAAACATCCCTTGTTACCCTGTTGTTGGTTCTGCTGCGTTTGCTGCTGCTGTTGATTCTGAGTTACAGGCCGTGGGCTCCTACAATCCTTGGCCTCATGGCCCATCCTGAGGCACCTCTGACAACGACCCTTGTTGCACTGGCCACTGTGATGCCTGTTACAGTTGTTACACCTTGGAAGGTTCCCTCGATAACCACCCTGCCTGTGACTGCCCGAAGATTGCTGACTAGGGCTCTGATAGTTGTCAGTCTTTCGCTGCTGAACTTGAGACTGTACTAAAGCCGAACCTTTGCTGGAATCCCCCTCCCATTTTCTCTTGTTAACACTGGGGGTAGCAGGAGTAGTTGCTGAAACAGTAGCAGTAGTAGTAGTGCTGATACGTTTAGGCAGCTTGTTCTGTTCCACTGCCTGATCGGTGAGGCGATGAGCTAGCTTGACGATCTGTTGAATAGTGCCAAGATTCGCTGAGGTTACGTGGCTTTGAATCTCCGGCACCAGACCATTGAGATACAGTTCGATACGCTTAATGGGAGGATCTACCATAGTAGGACACAGAATAGCCAACTCATTCGATCTTCTGGTGTACGCTTCAATTTCTGACCCCGTCATTTTCAAATGGTAAAACTCTACCTCCAGCTTATGAATATCATCACGGCTACAGTATTCCTCTTTAATCAATTCCTTGAAACCGTTCCAAGGTGTGGCGTTAGCAACAGCCAACCCTAACATCTGAACTTGCGCATTCCACCAAGTCAGCGCAATGCCTTCTAGAGTACCAGTGGCGTACTTCACCCTGCGAGCCTCAGGGCATTCACACATTTCAAATACGGACTCGAGCTTTTCAAACCAATGGAGGAGTCCAACCGCTCCTTCCGTGCCACTAAAGGTAGTAGGACGGCAGTCCATGAAAGTTTTGAAGGTGCAAACAGGTGGCTGAGCGTGCTGACCTGTTGTGTATAAGAATCCAGTACAAGATTAAACACAAGAGTTCGTTTAGGAGTGTAGGATCTAAAGATCCTAGTGTGAGTTACAACTGCAGGGTATACCTCCTGCTTGTGCGGCTGCAAGTGCCTCAGCAACTCGCTCGTTAATGAGAGCCGTCAATTGGGCTTGCGTCATGTTAATACGTCCAGACATGATCTTCATAGCAAATATGACATAAGTGAGAGAGGTTCGCGAGTAGTGCGATAACAGAAGAGAGTAAGCACGCAAGTGTTCTCATGCAATAGTGTTAAGTTAATCTAAGCATACCCGGAGCAAAGTTCTATGCAATTCTATCAAGTAGGCAATAAAACATATACCGTATTACCTAGGATGTTGAGTCTTGCACGTGGAGCGAGGCGTCGTTGTGGATCGTTAAGCACTGTTCTGGTTATAGTCTGGTTTTAATAAAAACGTTTTCCCCTTATTAAAACCGAGTTCTCTATAACCAATGGCTCTGATACCAATCTGTCACACCCCCAAAATCCACACGCGGAGTACCACCGCTTGGAGGCGTGACATGACCAGGATCAAGCCACCAATCATATTGAACATAAGTATATAGTAAAAGTCATTCGTCAATACGATAGGTGTTTCCAAAACCAAATATAAACAAGTGTGTAGCGGAAGCAATACTGTAAAATCCAACATAAGTTTAAGTACTAAAATGTCATAATGTTTAACAACACATTCACGATCCATGTCCACAACGACTGTGCCTCCCGTGCAAGCTCCAAAGGTACCTAAAGTCCTGCAAGGCATGTAACAGAGAGTCAACAACTAGTTGAGCGAGTTCACAGTAAATAAGTTCGTAAAAGCAAGTTCGTCTCGTAACGTGCGGCTCTACTGGGCCGATAGTATGCTCTATTAGTGGGGGCTTCCCATGTTTGCATATACACTAGACTATTTGCAACCATAAGTGTTCTTCTTACCGAGAACAGTAGTACGTACAAAGTTTACGTAGGTTTTACGTAAGTGTCCTTCACAACCGAGGACAGGGGTACGCGGGGGTTTACGTAGGTTTTACGTAAGTGCCTGACACAACCCGAGGCAGTAATTGAGTATAAGTTTACGTAGGTTTTACGTAAGTGCCCTTCACAACCGAGGACAGTGATGTGTACAAGTATACGTAGGTTTTACGTATGCGTCCTGCGCATCCGAGGACGATGGTAGATAGTCTAGTAACATTGTAAGTACAAATCCATTCCTTCAATCCCATTCCCAACCCCGGGAATCCCATGCCTTGGTAAGAGTGTGAACTCACCTTGTGTTGCTCGGTATGCTAAGTTAAGTGCTCACAATAAATCATTCAAGTCCTATAGTGCACGTATACTCAATCAGTTCACATTCGAAATATATTTCACATGTAACTATCATCACCGAAATGCCACACAGTGTGTCTAGCAATTTAGTATCTTGTATCATGTACACAGTTAATCAATTTCATATAGTTCATGTACCACATATATGTCCTTCACAGTTTATTCCAATTTAACAATTCAATCATACACTTAACAGAGTTGGCATTTAGCAGTACTAGCAAGTTAACTGAGTGAATAAAGTTAACAGATTTCATGGAATAACATAATTAATCCACTTCATTGGAATAATAAATAAACAGAGTAAGTCAGTTAACCCAGTTAACAACTTAACAGAATTTGTCAACTAACAGAGTTCTCAAATAATGAAGTTGTAAACTTACATATTTAACAAGGTTAAATAAACTAACTAAGTTATTCCAATGATTAGTTAAGCTAAATAACATAATTAATAACATTAATTATTAACAATAGCTTGTTGCCAAACAAACAAAAGTGCCGAAATCACCCTTTGGCCGAAAACCAACTTGGCCGAAAACACTTATATTGGGCCGAAAACCCCCTAAGTGCCGAAATCCCCTAAGTGCCGAAAACACACATATGGGCCGAAAACCCTTAAGTGGGCCGAAAACACCCTTGTAGCCGAAAACCCACTTTGGGCTGGAAATGTTTGGGCCGAAATCACTTAATGTGATTTCGTCCAGTTGATTAATATGGGGGGTGTTTTCGTGAGCATCATCATCTTCACCAAACTCACTGTAACTTAACCCAGCAACTAAATCTCATTACAGTTACATGTTTAATCATCTACAAGTCATTTAAATCAATCATTGATATGTAATATTTACACTACCAAATCATTGTGAAATCTAGAGCATAAATCCTCAGTTTTTCATTCATAACATATACCCACTGTTGATCTAAACATCCAATATACAGACACTTCGTGGATGATAATTATCTAACCATCACACAATGATAAATCACATAATCACATATATAAATGTATACATACATCATGATTAAACATCCAAATCATACGATATGCAACAAGAAACAACTTGAATCATGAAATCACTAACCAAGTATTAAACAGAGGTTTTGCTTCAAATGAGTTCTCTTTTGTGGGTTTCAGATGTAGAGAGAGAGAACAAAGTGATAAGGTTTGGTAAGTGGGTAACGTGTCGGAGAAGATTTGTTTATAAAATGAATATATATATATAAAATATCTCAAGACTGGACACTGGGCCAAGCCCATCTGTGATTTCGTGGTCTTCAGTGGACGAAAACACCTAAAGTGTTTTCACCACTTGGGTGATTTCATGGATAATTGTTTCCAGTAAAAGTTTCATCTTAATTTACCATGTTAATTAATGCAAAGCCTTATAAACATACACTCACATATTAACAGATATTATGGATTTCCAAGTACAAAATATTAATCGAAATACGATATAACGTATTACAAAGGTAAGCGTTGTGAAACAACGAGTCGTATTAACAAACAACTAAATAAAAAAAAATTAACGTGCACTAAATGCGAAGATAGAATCTTGGAAACTCGAGTTGTCACAAAACTACACCGGGTCGGCGTTGTCCCGCTGGCCTGGGTTTGAATCCTGGCGTGAGGTGGGGGGGGGGGGGGAGAGGTGAGGTGGTTGGCTTGGATTGGCTGGGGAGAGATAACCGTTTGGGCTAGCCATTGGGGATGGCGGTTATGGTAAGTAAAAATCAAATTTTTAAAAAAATTACAATTTTTACCTATAAATACTCATTACATTTTTTCACATTTATCTTCTTCAACGAAAACCAAACACAAAAAAAACAAATCTTCAACCAAACCCACTCCAAAAAACGAAAATGGTGCATTGGACCGAGGAGGAGGAAATAGAACTAGTGATGTCGATTGTTGATGCACAACGAACACTACAATGCGGTCAAACCCCATATTGGGGACGAGCGTTTCAGCAATACCAACAAAACGTTGGGAACACGCATCACAACTTAAACGCGTGTCAACATAAGTGGCGTGAGCTCAAACCGAAGTTGGATCGATTTAAAGTTTGCTTCGGCCGTGTCCCTGCGGGCGACTTGACCCACGACGATCGAGTCGAGATCGTGAAAATCAAGTATAAGCACGATGGGAATTAGGATTTTCGATGGGTTCCCCACTTTAATATTTACCGTACTTTGTGTTTTTTTTTCTTTTTTTAGGATTTATTAAGTAGTTTTTTTTTTTAAGTTTTTAGGATTTATTAAGTAGTTTTTTTTAACTTTTTAGGATTTAATAAGTAGGTTTTGTTTTATTTTATTAGGATTTTATGTAACTTTTTTTTAAATTAATATAAGTGTGTGTTTTATTATATAAATGTCAACTATATAAAAAAATATATATATCCACATGTCACCCTACACGAGTCTGGCCACGTCGCTTCCACACCCCACTTTTTTTTGTGTGGACTGGTGGAGCCCACACTCGCCACGTGTCAAGCAATGCCCCAACCCAGCCCCCCTCCACACGGTCTAAGATGAAAACGTTCATCAGTTTCGAGTCTCCATTATTACTATTGAAGATACCTTTTACAAAAGTTATGGAGATGCCTTGCAGTTGCTCCGAACAGTTACATAGAGAGATAATAGGTGGATGGGGAAGAAGACAAATAGGGGCGAGGTGCCTCACAATTATTTACTATACATACATTTACCAAATGCGGGAATAGTGCCAGGCACTCCTCCATTGGACCAACCACTTTATTATTTTATATCTATTTTAAAATTACGTTTTTGCTCCTGTTTAAAATTACTGTTTTGCCCCCAGCTCAAAATAAAATAATGTTTTTGTCCCCGTCTCAAAATTGCGATTTTGCCCTCAATTCAAAATTACGATTTTGCCTGGCACTCCCCCATTGGACCAACCAGTTTATTATTTTATATCCATTTTAAAATTACATTTTTGCCCCTCTTTAAAATTACGGTTTTGCCCCCAGCTAAAAAATAAAATTACGCTTTTGCCCCCAGCTCAAAATTACGATTTTTCCCTCGATTCAAAATAAAATTGTTGTTTTGCCCTCACCTCAAAATTACCTTTTCGCCCACAGTTCAAAATAAAATTCTTTTTTTTGCTCCCAGCTAAAAATTACGATTTTGCCCTCTGTTCAAAAATGTGATTTTTCCCCGTTTAAAAAATTATGATTTCGCTCTCAGTTCAAAATTACGTTTTTTCCCCGGTTCAAAATAAAATTATGCTTTTGCTCCCAACTCAAAATTACGATTTTGCCCTGGGTTCAAAATAAAATTGTGGTTTTGCCTCCAGCTTAAAATTTCGATTGTGCCCTTAGTTCAAATTTATATTACGCTGTTACCCCCAAGTTCAAAATTACGAATTTGCCCCTTTGAAAATTTATAATTCTGCCCCTGGTTCAAATTTACAGTGCTGCCATCACTTTAGCTTTTGGCAAATTACGATTTTAACCCAGTCAAAAAATACAACTTTCCTTCAGTTAAAAATTACAATATTGCCATTGTTTTAGTTTTTTTTATCAAAACTATAAAAGTGTTTTGTTTTAATTGTTTGACTCGATTTAATTGTTTTTCGTGTCAATGAGCTGCCTAACACTCGCTCATTATTTGGCCATCGCCTCGCAATGCGGGCAGGGCACCAACTAGTTTATTATAATTTAGAAAAATAATGGATTGGTATCAATTATCAAGGGTAATTTGGTTATTTCAAACTCATTTAACAGAAAAGGTTAAAAAAGAGTTAGTAAAAAAGACTGAAAGTACTACAAAAGCACATTCTTTATTTCAAAAGTTACCAACACATTTCAGATTTCCATAAATCGATGTCTAACATTTTGTATTAATATGATGTCACTACCCCTTAATAATAAAAAACAAAAACTAAAATAAATAAATATACCCCTTCTCTAGTTCTTTTTCATCATTCGTCAAGAGATGAAAATATAAAAAAACATGTTTCCGAATTTTTTTAAGGATGGGAAGGGAGGGAAAAGGGAAGAAAATTTATCTATACATTCATCCTCCCAAATTAGAGAGAATATGAGAGAATATTATTAATTACTAAATTGCCATCATATCTAACTAAAATATTTTATGTTTAAAGGGTATAATGGTAAAACTGTTACTTTCTTTTCTTTTTCTCCTAACTCGGGTACACATAAAATGCTTGATTTCTTCTCTTTTTCTTTATTTTTCATTAAACTCGGGAACACGAAAAAAATCAAATCTTTTCCTTCCTTTTCTCTCTTAATTTATTTTTCTTCCCCTCCCCCTGTTAAATGAGACTTGGGAACATAGTATTAGAGTTCTCCCTCTTCCCCCTCTATTCGGCCCGACCAACACCACCGGCCAGACCACCCCGCTGCTTTCTTGCCAAAACCAGAAACTCAAAGGAGACGGGTATTGTTTTTTTTTTTTTTTTTTGAGAAAGGGTATCGCCCGGCAAACTAATATAACCAGAAACAAAAAATTACTACCTCATGGGGGCATTACCCCGTAACATTCCCAAAACATGCTTTGGGGACCAAAAATAAGAGACCATACAACCCCGTCTAGGGGAACAAAAGAACCGGACATTAATTTGAGTTATACACATATACTCATCAAGCCTATAAAATTTACAAAGGAAGTAATTTATCCCAACTTTCCGAGTCGAAGTATAGATGTAGACTCCAGTCGATCTCAATATGGTCCTTCAGCTGGGTATACTTTACTGGACCTGAGCACATAGATCGGGTCCTGGCATACACAATTTTTGTGATGTTCTTTAAACCATTGTATCGGGTTTTCAGTTTGATCCACAGCAGCATAAGCTCATGGGCTTCTGAATCCCAACCTTGGTCCGTCAACAACGGAGAATAATATATCTGGGAACAACAGATCCAAAGCCACATCCAGTAAACACGGATGGACAAATGCAACATGGTAAAATCGGAGCCCAAGCTCAGCGTGACAAAACTCAATTTGGGCCGGTAAATAATCATATGATCACGAACCTCAGGCTGGAGAATAATCATATGCATTCTCATTCCCAATCACAACTTCAACACCTGAAAAGCATAACATTTTAACAAATTTAAGACACAAAAGACCATCCGTCTCAAAACCTCATGTCAAAACGAAACAAATTTATTCATCATGTCACTAGAGTTAACAACAAAGAACAAGATCACCAAGGGCACGAATGATCGGATTTGTACCATCCAACGATGATTTCTATGACAGGTGATGCGCATGGGGAGCAAAAAAGGAGTTCTGAATAATCATCAAGTGTAAAAGAGCTCAAATCATCATTTTTAGCAAAAAGATAATGTGGGTACACCGTCATCTTCTTAGTACAGGTGACTTGGCTAATATAAGCCTCACAAAATCCAACTCATTCTCCGAGTCAGTAAAACCTTGAATCTCAAATTCTTTCAAATGCTCAAACGTAATATCTGAATAATCATCAAGTGTAAAAGAGCCCAAATCATCTTCAACGTACATTTCTTCCCACGTCTACATGAAGAAGTGTCTTGTGTGAGTGTATGTTGACATAAGAATCAAAACAAGTAGAATATGACATAGATTCTTGTTCTTTACCACTAGTTTAAGTTTAAGTTTCTCCAGATTTGGGGAGCTTCTAATCAGAAGAGCAAGAAAACGTAACCCATATATGTGAGTAAAGCAAAGAGTATCCATACACAAATATTTCAAGTGGACTAATGATGTCGGGAGCTTTTTCGGAAGTCTCTTTGGAAGAAAATCCTTGAGCCATAGCTAAAACAAAGATTAGTGATAACTAATAAGCAAACCAAAGTCTAATCAAGTATATATCATGTAGATATTATTACCTCCAAGCCGATTACCACAACATAAAGATATTCAATCATTGGTAAACACTCGAATAGATCAACAATGGTGGAACCTTCAACATCATAGAGAATTGTCATCCCATGACCCTGCATAAATTACAATATTTAGACAAGTTATGGAAGACCATGGGAATTAAATTTTAATTGTTGTATACTTACAAGAGCCAATCTCATAAGTAATGGACAGCTGGATAAAAGTCGGTGAAGCGTTTTCTTATGCGTCCATACACTACTCAAATTTAAGGTTGTAAGGCAACCAAATTCATTGAATGAACGTTGTTGGTAAAGAGCACAACCATGGAGATACAAACTTGTTAATTGGTGTAAAGAGAAGAGAGAAATGGGTAACCTATGCCCCTCATCACCTCGCGCCTCAAAATCAAGTTTTAATATCTTGAGAGTATTTTTCTTGGACAAATGAAGTATGATATGGTCAATCTCAACACACGAGGTATCTACTTCCATAGAAAGAGTGAACTCGTGTATTGGACCCTCGTGCATAAGCAGAACTTGGTATATCGCGTAGAAAAACTTACACCTCTTGGTCATATCTTTCCTTTTACTTGGTTTGTTAAGATGTAGCTCGATAGCAGACGGCTTAGGCCCATGAGTCCATTCTTGAAACTGATCCTCAATAAACACAAGTTTAGGTATTTTGATCCAATGGTACCTCCATTCTTTAGAGAGGATGCTTACCTCGCGCCTAGGCGCGCCTCAAGTGCGCTTTTTAAAACCCAGCTTTCACCTTCTTTGAACATAGGAACAAAAGTATAATCATACAAGCATATACTCTTATTTAATAAAGAAAAGGTATCTAATACCTAGGCAAATGGAGTTGTTTACTAAACATAAACCCCAGCACACAAGGTTGTTGGATATTTATGTCCGGTTCGATAAGTCAACGTTGCCGACCGGGTCTTGACCCGTAAGAGTTACACCGTGGTCAACGAACTAAAATCCACTTAACTAATTTAACTGGTAATTACGAATGATACGCGGGTATTGAACTGAGAGACGGGTTCGTAAATCGGGTGGGACAAGAATACTCTTGCATCGCCATTTGGCGCGCACCTAGATTTCGGCCAATGACATTTCATGCAAAGGATCTCCACCACTTGGCCTACATGCAAAGAATGTCCAATTGCATGGCCACCATGTGTTGAGCATGCATGAAGGATCAAAGTCTTTATAAGGGAAGTGTGTGTGGACATGGATGGTTGTTGCAAGAATTAACAAACATAACTCTCATAACAACCATAACCACAACCGGTCCCAACCGCCTCGGGTAGTCCGCTGCCGCCGCCGACGCCTCACCGGCCCACCCTACCGCCGCCGCTCTCCGCCGGTCGCCGCCGCTTGCATCGTCGGCCACCACCACCGAGACCCGGCTCGCATTCGCGTATCTCTCGTTCGTGTAACTAGCACTCGTTCGTTGAACCTCGGTGTCTCAACCGGTTATTCACTAACCGAAGGTATATCTAAACCCCCTTATGGTTGATGTTCTATTTCGTGTTTGCATGTTGGTGATCTTGTTCCATTATGGGTGCTCCTTGGTATAGAAATGTTCGTGTTATTTTGCTACATTCGCTTCCGTTGCCTAAAATGTGTATATAGTTTTAACTAGTTAAAGTTTATTTTGAATAACCTATTTCTACATGCATTCTTTTTGTCAAAAATGTTTTGACTAAATCCTTGAAACAAAATAAACACATATTTAATATGAACCGGGTTCATAAAATAAAAAGTAAAATTATACCACGGATATCCTTCAGTGGTATCAGAGCCGATGCTCACCACATGCAAATCGAAACCGGCCTTTTTCACCGGAATAATAAATCACAAACTTTAAAAGTCTAAAGTTTTTGATTTATTTTTATCTTTGGGCTATATATATTTTGGTCATATTTTAATTGTTAAATATTTGGTTGACCAAAAATTGCCCAAACATACTTTTGGTTATGTTGAATATGTAAATCGGGCCCGACCTTGTGGTTGTGTTTATATTTGGTTTGTTCATGGTTTTGGTCCGTTTTGCGGCTCAAAGTTGTAATACATTAGTTTATGGTTTTGGCCCGCTTTGTGGTTCAAAGTTGTAATAGATAAGGTTCTTTGTCTTTATTATATTTACTTGTTAAATATTGTTGATTCGAAGACCCGAAGCAAAACCGAATCCCAAGAGGAGTCTTGGAGTTAGTGGGAGTCGCTCAAGACAACAAGATGCACTCAATTCCATCCTTGTGGATGTTTTGTGTTTTGTGACCGTGACCCCTTTGATCTTGCTACTTGGCTCTAGCAAGATCATATTCATGCCCATATGATTTACATATTCATTTTTGCTATTATGGTTGCTTTTTGATAAATGTTGTCACACTTCAACCTAATACCAAAACGCATTCTTAAAAAGTTTTTTTTTTAAATGAAATCGAGAAAAAACATGTTCTAGCAACTTGCATATTTTATAACCACTAGAGTTTTATAACATGTTTTTTCTCACATCTTTGAAACTCATAAACTTAATAGTATTCACTATTAACTTTAATTGGTTATTCCAAATCGCGACAAACTTAGTTTTGTAGGTTATCTAAAACTAATTGTCCCGAGAGGTGAAAGGGTCTTTTGGTTATGTCGCAAATTTAATATTTAGATTAAAATCGACTATAACGACCCTATTTGGTAAAAATTAAAATCAATGGTCTATGTCATCCTACTACTAGTAACACTTAGGGCATAATGCGAACCATCAGTGTTGGAGCCACAGCACGACACTTGGTGTCTAGTTTATCCTTCCAAGGTGCAAGGGTTCCGTCGACACATCCGGCCCTTCCACATGTGACCGTTTTAGGACGACTATTACTTTTCTTCTCGTGTTGCGTGCCCCAGCCGTCTCGAGAACAAAAGTGTCATAGATGAGGCCAAACGTATCAATGCAAGGACAAAGGTTGTCCTCGCAGCCTCATAAACCCCGGGAGTTGTGCTTCTCTCACAATTGACAATCGTTGTCAGTCCGCTTAAACCTCTCGCTAATGTTGCATGCCCCAGCTGCCTTTAGAAAGAGCTTCTAACCGGATTCTCGTTCCTTATCGTCTCACTTCACTAAATAAGGAAATACATTAAAAATACTAATTAAATGATTTTTGCTTAACAGATGTCATCTGAAAAGAACTCCTCTTTTGCTCTCAAGTCCATACTTGAGAAAGACAAACTAAATAACACCAATTTTCTTGAGTGGCACAACAACTTAAGAATCGTTCTCAAGATGTCAAAAAGGCTTTATGTTCTGAAATCCCGATCCCAACCGCACCCGAGAACAACACTGTGGTTGCGAAGAATGCTTTCGATAAACATAAAGAAGATGCCATGGAAGTTGCTTACCTCAAGCAAGCTACCATGTCTCCAGATCTTCAGAAGAATATGGAAGACATGAATGCCTTCGACATGATTGAACAACTCAAGGGCATGTTTCAGAAACAAGCCCGTCAGGAACGCTATGACACCATGAAACAGCTCATAAGCTGTAGAATGCAAGATGGTTCCTTAGTTAGTGCTCATGTCCTCAAGATGAAAGGCTACATCGACCAATTAAACAAACTTGGTTATCCTCTCCAAGATGAGATGGCTGTTGACTTCATTCTCAACTCTCTTTCCAGTCACTATGATCAATTTGTTATGAACTTTAACATGAATGACTGGGTTAAGACAGTGCCAGAGCTACATGGGATGCTCAAAACGGCAGAGATGAACATTTCCAACAAAGTAAACCAAGTGTTAATGGTTCGATCTGGTGGTGTTAAAAGGCCCAAAACAAAGAAGAAAAGTTATAACAGCAAAAACAAAGGAAAGGTTCCTGTTGCTGCCAAACCTGCCACCAACAAGAGCAAGCAAGCTGTGAAAGCCCCTATTCCAGAAAAGCGGCAATGCTACGAGTGTAACAAGATGGGGCACTGGAAACGTAACTGCCCCGAGTATCTTGCCAAGCTCAAAGTGAAGAAGGCTAATGGAGAAGGCACTTTTTCAGGTATTCTAATATATGTTATCGAACTTTTCACTGTTTCAAGCAACACATGGGTATTTGATACCGGGTGTGGTTATCACATCATTAATGTCTTGCAGGAGCCTGAGAAGTGGAAGAAACTGAAGCCGGGAGACATGGAGCTCATTGTTGGCGATGGGAAAAGAGTCCTAGTTCTGGAAACTGGCACATTTAATCTTACATGTCCTTCTGGTCTTGTTATTGTTTTGAACAATTGTCTTTTTACACCTGGTTGAACATCATTTCAGTTTCGTTGCTTTTTTAAACAAGGATTTAGATATGTTTTTAATGGTGTTGCTATTTCTGCTTATCTAAATGATATTTACTATTTTGAGGCTAAACCTCGAAACGGTATCTATGAAATTAATGTTCAGCCTAGCAGTAACATATATCACCTTTCTAAATGTCAGAAAAATGGTGCTAGTGATTCATTCCTATGGCATTGTAGACTTGGCCATATAAGCAAGGCACGCGTAAAATGGCTCCAATCTGAGGGGATTCTTGAATCCACCGGAACAGACTCATTTGATGATTGCGAGTCTTGCTTAGCTGGCAAACTCACCAAGGATCCCTTCACCCATGTTGGTGAACGAGCTAGTGATCTACTAGGACTCATACACTCAGATGTATGTGGTCCTTTTAGAACCATGACTAGGGATCACGAGAGATACTTCGTTACGTTCATCGACGATTATAGCCGATATACTTATGTCTATCTCATGAAGCATAAGCATGAAACTTTTGAAAAGTTCAAAGTGTTTCAAAATGAAGTTGAAAACCAACTTAATAGAAAGATTAAAATGCTTCGCTCAGATCGAGGCGGTGAATACCTCAGCTTGGAATTTCTCGATCATCTAAAGGAATGTGGAATAGTTTCACAACCCACTCCACCAGGCACACCCCAACTTAATGGCGTGTGTGAAAGAAGAAATCGAACCCTACTAAATATGATTCGATCGTTGATGTGTAGAACAAATTTACCTCACTCCTTTTGGGGTTTTGCTCTTATGACTGCTGCCCGACTCGTAAATCTAGCGCCGACCAAAAAGGTAAACAAAACTCCATATGAGATATGGCATGGGCATAAGCCGAATTTGAGTTACCTAAGAGTATGGGGGTGTGATGCTTACATCACAAGTGACTCTGATGACAAGCTCGACCCTCGAGGCGAAAAGGTTGTTTTCATCGGATACTATAACCAATGCGGTTATTACTTCTACCATCCTGATGCAAATACGATTTCCATCAAAAGGAAGGCTAAAAGGTTCCTTGAAGATGAACTTCTTAGTCGAGGAACTGGAAGTAACTTAGTAGATCTTGAAGAAGTTCAAGGACTACAAACAACCGTTGACGAGGTCGGAACGTCTAAACCGCAACAAATTGTTGATACTGAATCAGACTCGAACACAAGCCTTCGCAGGAGCATCAGGGCTCGTATAGAACCCAATAGATACCTTTGGCATGTTGAGGGTTCTGAAGTCCTGACAGTAGCCGAGTCTGATGACGAGCCTACTAGTTACAAATCTGCTATTTCTAATCCAGATTCTGCGAAATGGCTAGAGGCCATGGAAGCCGAGATGCAATCCATGCGTGACAATCAAGTTTGGGACTTGGTTGAGCTACCCCCCGAATCTCGGGCAGTAGGGAGCAAATGAGTTTTCAAGAGAAAAACCGACATGCATGAAAATATACAAACCTATAGAGCGCGACTAGTAGCGAAAGGTTTCACTCAAACTCAAGGTATTGACTATGATGAAACCTTCTCGCCCGTTGCTATGATCAAATCGATCAGGATATTATTTGCCATAGCTGCGTACTATGATTACGAAATTTGGCAAATGGATGTTAAAACGGCCTTTCTTAATGGACATCTTTCCAAAGATGTTTATATGGTTCAACCTGACGGTTTTATCGATCCAAAATATCCTAATAGGGTGTGTAAGCTAAATAAGTCCATTTATGGACTCAAGCAAGCATCTCGGAGCTGGAATCTTCGTTTTGACCAGAAAGTCAAAGAGTTTGGTTTTGTCAAGAACGAAGATGAACCTTGTGTTTACAAAGAGGCTAGTTGTAACAACTCTCATTAAAAAGTCCTAATTATTACTTTAATTATCCATTAGGAAACCCTAATTGAAAAACCCAAGTGATTCTGAACAAACCCTAAAATTTTCAGAATAATCAGAATCAGGATCAGGGCCCCTAAAACTCAGGGGGGGTAAACCCTATTCGGTAATATCTTGACAGTTTGTTGTCAAAAATGAGATAGCATGTAAAACCAACTCAGCAAGGCTACTATTACACGTGGCTACCCTATGGTAGGGGGCGCCTCTCGCGCCACGCGACACCCCCTCACGCCACGCGAGGGGGACTGTTTTTCAGCTATATATAGTAGAGATTGGGACTTGATTCTGGGCGTTGATGCGACGTTTAAATTCCAATTACACTTCGAGTTATTGTAGAAATAGTCCAAAACACACACGAATCCCGAATCGCTGCCGCAAAACAGGGTAATAACTCTATCGCTATTACGATTCATTGTCCGATCAATCAATATATCCAATGGATGTTTAAGTGCTGCCCACATTAGGGTTATACTTTGTCGTTCGTCGTTAATTCGATGGATGTTTAAGTATCGCACTTTGTCGTTCGTTGTGAGAATTTGATTTCGTGAGTTATCGTAAATGCTGTATTGATTACTAATCTGGTTTTGTGTGCATTGTTATTTAAATTCGGTTAACAAGGCTAATACATAGACTAGATTCTGTCCATATTAATTTGCAAGGTGAGTCATTCTCTTTTTATTAAAATACTTTCAAAATCATGTTTATTTTCAAAGATTATAATTACAGTGATTAAGTATATGTAGTCACCAAGTTACAGCCGGTATGTGGGGTATTGTGCACATTACTGTTTTTATCACTTTAGGTGGGCGGACCTAATTAATGAAACTCGTTACTATTGGGTGAACGGACTCAATAGTAATATGACCACAGTCACCGAAACGAGTCGATGACAAATACTGTGGGTAGTTGGTTGATATCTGAAACATTGTAATCTCTCTTAATACTGTAAATTATAAATGTGTCGTTTTAGTAAAAAGAATGATTCACTCAGTATTTTCCACTGACAAAACATTTTTCAAACATGTTTCTGGTGATCTGTTGTAATTCAGGAAAAGTGATGTGGAGCATTTCAAGCTTAAGAAAGTGGCTCATTATAAAAATAAAGAAATATGTTTTGTAAAATAAAGATTTCTTAGTGAAATCATATGATTGTAAATTACCGGGGTGTTATCCCGAATTGTGAAATAAAATAATCGGGAAAATTTTAGCTTTAAAAAGATCCTGATGATAAACTTCCGCTGTTAAACTCAATTAAATACCATGGGATTTCTGTCCCGCGGCTCCTGAAACGGGTCAAACCGGGTCGGGGGCCGTGACAGAAAAAAGGTGGTATTAGAGCCACTGAATTAAGCTAATTAAGTATTTAGAAATACTTAATTTTTCCTGATTACTATTATGTGATTATGTGTTTTATTAACTGACTATTTGTTAGTTACAGTATGGGTAAGAAAAAGCTTTCAAGCATCTATCGTAAATTAGATAGGTCATCCAACGAGAAGGGAAGTTCATCCCAAACTAAATCCTCAAAACTCCCTGCAATTCCTGAAGAAGGAATATTTGTGCGAAAGGCGCATTATGAGGAACCACTTTCTCCTAATAAAAGAAGTTTAACTTTAAAGAAGAGTCAGGAGAAATTAAAAAAAGCCCGAGAGATGTTTATATGGTTCAACCTGACGGTTTTATCGATCCAAAATATCCTAATAGGGTGAGTAAGCTAAATAAGTCCATTTATGGACTCAAGCAAGCATCTCGGAGCTGGAATCTTCGTTTTGACCAGAAAGTCAAAGAGTTTGGTTTTGTCAAGAACGAAGATGAACCTTGTGTTTACAGAGAGGCTAGTTGTAATAACTCTCATTAAAAAGTCCTAATTATTACTTTAATTATCCATTAGGAAACCCTAATTGGAAAACCCAAGTGATTCTGAACAAACCCTAAAATTTTCAGAATAATCAGAATCAGGATCAGGGCCCCTAAAACTCAGGGGGGGTAAACCCTATTCGGTAATATCTTGACAATTTGTTGTCAAAAATGAGATAGCATGTAAAACCAACTCAGCAAGGCTACTATTACACGAGGCTACCCTATGGTAGGGGGCGCCTCTCGCGCCACGCGACACCCCCTCGCGCCACGCGAGGGGGACTGTTTTTCAGCTATATATAGTAGAGATTAGGACTTGATTCTGGGCGTTGATGCGACGTTTAAATTCCAATTACACTTCGAGTTATTGTAGAAATAGTCCAAAACACACACGAATCCCGAATCGCTGCCGCAAAACAGGGTAATAACTCGATCGCTATTACGATTCATTGTCCGATCAATCAATATATCCAATGGATGTTTAAGTGCTGCCCACATTAGGGTTATACTTTGTCGTTCGTCGTTAATTCGATGGATGTTTAAGTATCGCACTTTGTCGTTCGTTGTGAGAATTTTATTTCGTGAGTTATCGTAAATGCTGTATTGATTACTAATCCGGTTTTGTGTGCATTGTTATTTAAATTAGGTTAACAAGGCTAATACATAGACTAGATTCTGTCCGTATTAATTTGCAAGGTGAGTCATTCTCTTTTTATTAAATTACTTTCAAAATCATGTTTATTTTCAAAGATTATAATTACAGTGATTAAGTATATGTAGTCACCAAGTTACAGCCGGTATGTGGGGTATTGTGCACATTACTGTTTTTATCACTTTAGGTGGGCGGACCTAATTAATGATACTCGTTACTATTGGGTGAACGGACTCAATAGTAATATGACCACAGTCACCGAAACGAGTCGATGACAAATACTGTGGGTAGTTGGTTGATATCTGAAACATTGTAATCTCTCTTAATACTGTAAATTATAAATGTCTCGTTTTAGTAAAAAGAATGATTCACTCAGTATTTTCCGCTGACAAAACCTTTTTCAAACATGTTTCAGGTGATCTGTTGTAATTCAGGAAAAGTGTTGTGGAGCATTTCAAGCTTAAGAAAGTGGCTCATTATAAAAATAAAGAAATATGTTTTGTAAAATAAAGATTTCTTAGTGAAATCATATGATTGTAAATTACCGGGGTGTTATCCCGAATTGTGAAATAAAATAATCGGGAAAATTTTAGCTTTAAAAAGATCCTGATGATAAACTTCCGCTGTTAAACTCAATTAAATACCATGGGATTTCTGTCCCGCGCCTCCTGAAACGGGTCAAACCGGGTCGAGGGCCGTGACAGAAAAAAGGTGGTATCAGAGCCACTGAATTAAGCTAATTAAGTATTTAGAAATACTTAATTTTTCCTGATTACTATTATGTGATTATGTGTTTTATTAACTGACTATTTGTTAGTTACAGTATGGGTAAGAAAAAGGTTTCAAGCATCTATCTTAAATTAGATAGGTCATCCAACGAGAAGGGAAGTTCATCCCAAACTAAATCCTCAAAACTCCCTGCAATTCCTGAAGAAGGAATATTTGTGCGAAAGGCGCATTATGAGGAACCACTTTCTCCTAATAAAAGAAGTTTAATTTTAAAGAAGAGTCAGGAGAAATTAAAGAAAGCCCGAGAGAAGAAAGTCAAACAGGAAACAAAGGAATTAAACAGTAAAACACCTTGGGAGGATCAATTAGAGGAAAAATGGGCAGATCTTTATATGCTAGCCACAGTAACAATAAATGCTAATCTCTAAAATACCATGACTCCAAACTAGCAACCTTATCAATTACAAAGCCGAAATATTATCTAGTAAATAAATAAAATCTAGTATGTTTAAATTGTTCATTTTCCTTTAAGTCACAGTATATGCAATAAAATTTAAAGGTTATTTCTAAAAATGTGTTATAAATTTTAACTTAGCATTTTTTTTTATGTTAAACAGCATGAATGAATTATCAAAAGCCTTAGAGAATCTCAACCTATACCCTGTAGACCTAAAAGTATCTAAAGAATTTACTGGGTATTTTCCTGATGTGGAATAACCTGTAGAATTCAACGCTGCACCTCTGAAAAAGCCAAAACGAAAGAAAAGAAAGAATTACGTGTGGGGAAGTCGTATATGTTGGAAAAAGCCAGCTACGAAACTTCCTAAAATAAACAATCCTTTAGAAAAAGGAAAATAAATTGTAACCAGGGAAAGTTCTAAGCAGGAGATGGAAACTGAAGTCAAGGAAGATTCTAGGCAAATGGAAATGCAGTTTGAAGAATATTCTAAGGATATAGAAATGGAGGCTAGAAAAGATTCTAGACCAACTCAAATGGAAATTGGAGAAAGCTCCAAACAAAACCCGGGAAGGACTTTTCAGGAGGAAATAGATTTTCTATTGGCAAGCTGTGATACTATTCAGCCTGTCAATACAAATATTTTTACTCATCCTATTGAAAATCAACTCCCTATAAATCTTGATCCAGCAATCCCAGAACCAATAGTCCACTCCCAACCTGTAGGAATGGACGAATGGTGGACGAATGATTGGCAATTCCAAAATATTGTCAACAATCCTTATTCTTTTCTTCCATAATTCGATCCAGAACCTCTACCCAATCCACCAATGAGTAATGAGAATATGGCTGAACTCCGCTATTTCGGTGAAGAGCTGATGGATGTGGGAAATAGAATCCGGGAGATAGGGGGACAAATTGCCTGGAAATATGATGAGAGGGAGCTTCGTTTTTAGAAAAACAAATGATGAAAGATATGAGGTTTATGAAGCTGTAGTTGTGTAATAGTAATAGTAAAATCAGTATGCGTAAGAATGAATAATAAAACGATTGTAGATAGAAGCATAATATATAAATGGAAATCTTTAGAGAAATTACAATGTTGTTTGTATATTTGTTTACGTGAATATATACAACTAATTGTGACATTAGATTGTTTCTTAAAATATACTAATTATTTATATATTAATTATCAGATGGCAAACATTGATAATGAACCTGTAAATGAAGTAAATGAATCCGAGCAAATTCAGGAAGAGCAATTATTAACTAGGCAAGATATCGAGGATATCATTGCACAAGGAATAGCCAATGCTATTCCAGCAATCGTTGCTGTTGTTCAAAAACCTGCCCAACCTCAACAAATAGTTCCTAGCAAACGTATTTCTGAAGATAACTTCAGTAATAGCGTAAACGGAGGCAATGATCATGTTAATCATGACAATGAACCACGGCAAGCTCCGCTCCCTAAGAAAATGAAAGCTGCAACACCTGGTTGCACTTATAAAGAATTTCTTGCTTGTAAACCCATTGAGTTTGCAGGCAATGAAGGAGCGACTGCTGCACTGCGTTGGTTAGAGAAAACCGAGGCAGTAATTGCCATAAGTAAATGTGTTCAGGATGATCAGGTCATGTACGCGTCAAATCTTTTCAAAGAAGGGGCGCTCGAATGGTGGAACACGGTGTTACAAGCTAAAGGAAGAAATAGGGCGTACGCCATGAACTGGGAAGAATTTAAGATTAAGAAAATTCTGTCCCGAATATGAAAAAGATCAAATGGCAAATAAGTTCCTAAATCATCGGGTGACGGGTAAGATTGTCGCGGTTATACTTCGACATTCTTCGAATATGCTAGGGTGGTACCAACACTGGCTTCGCCAGAACCGGTACTCAATTCTAGCTATATTTGGGGATTAATTAGCGAAATCCGCAATATCGTTAAAGCTACGAGACCTCGCACTATTGACGATGTAGTGGAACTAGCCAACACCCTAACTGATGAACTGGTACGCACGCAAGATGAAAACAGGAAGAAAGAATTAGCTCAGAAAATTACCCAAGGATTTCGGGTGGGTAATAATAATAACTTCAAGAGAAGAGGAGCAGGGAAATTTTCAAATCCACCTTTCTATAGAAATTGCAAAAAGAAACATTATGGAACATGTAATGTAACCTGCAATTTTTGCAAAGCCATAGGACATCGTGAAGAAAACTGCAAAAGGAAAACCATACTCTGCTTCAACTGTGGAGAAAATGGGCATTTTAAAACAGAATGTCCTAAATTGGTCAAACCAGCAGACAATAAAGCCAAGGTGACCGACGGAGCTACTAAGAAGAATGTTAGAGCATTCTAGCTAACCACTCAAGAAGCAGAACTCATTCCAGATGTGATAGCTGGTACGTTCTTAGTTCACAACAATTACGCAAAAGTATTATTTGACTCTGGTGCAAACTAAAGTTTTATAAATACTTTATTCTGTCAAGCTCTTAAGTTACCTTTAACCAACATTAGACAGATTTTTACAGTCGAAACCGCAGATGGGAATTCAGTTAAAATAGATCAGGTTTTGCAAAAAGTAGAAATAGAATTTTCAGGTCATAAATTTGCTGCAAATCTGTTACCTATGAAATTAGCTGAATTTGATGTTGTGTTAGGAATGGATTGGTTAATAGCCAACTATGCTCAAATTCTTTGTGATAAGAATTCCATAGAAATTCAAGCACCTACTGGTGAAATAATTATGATTACAGGAGATAAACCACGTAAGCCCATGAAGTTTATATCAGTAATGAAAGTTGCTAGTTATGAACGGAAACAAGGAATAGTATATGATTTCGGTAATCATTAGTACTAAGGGTAAAGAACTTAAGGAAATTCCTGTAGTCTCAGAATACCCAGATATATTCCCAGAAGAGTTACCAGGGTTACCACCAGATAGGGAAGTAGAATTCAGGATTCATCTAATTCCAGGAACTACACCGATGGCTAAGGCACCTTATCGGTTAGCTCCTACCGAAATGTTAGAACTGAAAAAGCAATTAGATGAATTACTAAGTAAAGGTTTCATACAACCTAGTTCATCCCCTTGGGGAGCGTCAGTGTTGTTTGTTAAGAAAAAGGATGGTTCGATGAGAATGTGTATTGATTATAGAGAATTGAATAAAGTTACAATTAAGAATCGATACCCATTACCTAGGATTGATGATCTTTTCGATCAACTTCAAGGAGCTAGATATTTTTCTAAGATCGACTTACGTTCCGGATATCATCAATTGAAGGTACAAGAAGAAGACATACCTAAAACTGCTTTCAGAACTAGGTATGGTCATTACGAGTTTACAGTCATGCCCTTCGGGTTAACGAATGCACCTGCCGCATTCATGGACATGATGAATAGGATCTGTAAACCGTATTTGGATAAATTTGTAATTGTTTTCATAGACGATATACTTATTTATTCAAAAAGTCAGGACGAACATTGTCAGCACTTGCATGCACTCTTAACTTTGTTAAGAAAAGAAAAGCTTTACGCCAAATTCTCAAAGTGTGAATTTTGGTTGCAAGAAGTGCAATTCTTAGGACACATGGTGAATCATGACGGTATTCATGTAGATCCCGCTAAGATAGAAGCAATTACCAAATGGAAGGTTCCACAATCCGCAATGGAAATTAGAAGTTTTATAGGTTTAGCTGGATATTATAGACGGTTTATTAAGGATTTTTCCAAGATAGCTGTACCATTAACTAAGCTAACCTGTAAAGCAGTTAAGTTTGAATGGGGACCTAAACAAGAAGAAGCCTTTAGAATATTGAAGCAGAAATTAACAAATGCTCCAATCCTAGCTTTACCGGAAGGGACTGAAGATTTTGAAGTTTACTGTGATGCTTCAAAACTAGGGTTAGGATGTGTGTTAATGCAACGCAAGAAGGTAATTGCGTATGCTTCAAGGCAATTGAAAAAGCACGAAGAAAATTATACAACTCATGACTTAGAATTAGGAGCCGTAATATTTGCCCTTAAGATTTGGAGACATTATCTGTACGGAAGTAAGTTTACTGTCTATACAGATCATAAGAGTTTAAGATATATATTTGGGCAAAAAGAGTTAAACATGAGGCAAAGGAGATGGATGGAAATCTTAAATGATTACGACTGTGATATTCAGTATCACGAAGGAAAGGCAAATGTAGTTGCAGATGCTTTAAGTCGTAAGTATCATGAGAACCAAAAACGAGTTCGTGCTCTCAGATTAAATCTACAATTAGATTTAATGGAACAAATAAAGAATGCTCAGGAAACCGCAATCCAAGATGTAACACCCTAGTTACTAATTAACAGTTTTACATGTAAATACCAAAGATTAGATGTATAGTTAAGACTACACATGCTATAAAAATACGGGTTTATTAAAAACTTTTACAATTTAAAGTGATATAACATATTATGAATTAATTCGCCGCTTTAGAATAACGACGGAACAATTTTGCGGAAGCTTTATTTAACACGTGTTCGGTTCTTGCTCGACGCTTGATCTTCATCCGGGCTCTCGATATACACCTGTGTTCAAAACCAACTTAAAAGTTAGTTTTGACAATTTAAATAACGGTACAAGACAAGATAAATGACAATGGAAAGAAATCACAATGTAAATCTCTTGATCCAAAAACAATAACCACACTTGGCCTCCACCGTAACTTACGGTGACACCGTAAGTTACGGTGGTCTCTGTTTAGAATCTCCCCACCGTAAACCAGGGAGAAACCACCGTAATTATATCAGCTCCACCGTAACTTACGATGACACCGTAAATTACGGTGGCCCCTGCATCCAGCCTTTCCATTTTGCCGTTATTTGACACGAAAACTTCCGTATCTTCCAAACCGCTTATCCGTTTGACCTACCGTTTCTTCCTACGTGTTGTAATTTGATCCCCCATCAAATGGGGTTAAAATTCAACATCCGGCTTAACAAAATTTAAGACTTCTAAGTCTTCGGCTTATTACCCTTTTTACCAAATTTTGACCCGTTCGTGATTTCATCTAACAAACTTGTTTGTGGCCCTTGTTTCTATTGTAAACAAATTATTATGATTATTTCCTAGTGCACAAGGTTCAAATCACGGGTTATTACTCCTCAAATATGCTATTTTGCGACAATATGCATTTTAAGGCATTTAACCCTTGATAGTTTATGCCTACTATTTTCATACGCGTCTAAAGGTTACAAAATCATAATATAAGTTTCTAAACAACCTTTATGGGTTGTTTGCCCAATTTACCCAACAAGGGCATTTTAGTCAACTTTAGCCCCTCATTTACGACGAAGGGTATTTGTTACTTATTTGACCCAAAAAAATGTATGTTTAACCACAATCGTATTTATACGTACCTGGCTCGAGTCAACCTAGTGACCCGTTTCATCACCTTGCTTTTATTACCGATATTCTATGGCGACGCAATTATTCCAAATTACTATTCGCTCCTGTAACACATGACTTGACCACCACATTAGTTGATTTTTTCAAATGGCGTTATTCCCACCATTTGACCCGTTCGATCTATATAACCCAACATTTTCATATGTAACTAAAACATGGTTTTTAATTACAAATCACACATCCGAACCATTTCGGATTTTCTCACTAGATCCCTTTCTTTCTAAAGTCAATTTCCTATATTTTTAACCCATTCGGCTTATGCTATGGGTGTCCTTTGAAACTTATTTTACTTTAGTCAATACTTGACTAAATTTCCATTTTTACCCATTTTCCATTACTAGTTACGCTATAAGGTAACTTTAAGAAAACTCTTAAACTATTAACCAATTCATGACTAGTTTACCATTTTGCCTTTTTCACCAATAATCATGGTTTAAAATGTTTCTATTCGTTCCAACCCAATTCGTTTCGTGTTGGACCCCATAATTCGAACCAAATCCTTTGTTGTATTTATCGCCTATAAAATAAACACGTATACTACAAGTAGGTGTAAGTTTTACTTACCTCGCATCCAAACTATGCCTTACTTTTCCTTATTGATTTGTTTGACCCGCTTCGTCCTCAAGCTTCCACCTAGCTCGTTTAGCGTCAAACTAACATCATCATTCACAAGGTGGTTAGATTAGTCATTAACTAATACGACTATTCCACCTTACGTATTTTCTATGTCGAAATCATTATTCGACTTCGTCATTGGTTAATTTTAACTTTCTACTAGTTAACTACCTCTAATCATATGATACGTGAAATTAACTAAAATCTACATTATGATTAGATTCCGTATTATCACGTATCACCCCTAATTGAATCAATTAGGAAATTACGCGTTTCATTCATAGTTTCAACATATGAACATTGTGGGCATAATTTATAACATCAACAATCAAGTTTTGTATCACTGAAAATAGGCTGTTTTTTGTTGACCTGTTTAACCTGTTTGCAAGTCTTCAAAAATTATGATTTTTTTATATGGTGTACCACTCGGAGGGTTAGACCTTGTGTCAAAATTTCAAGATCTAACTCTTTACCAAAAATTCGTAAAAATTCATTAACTAAGCTGCAATCAGATTCGTCACTTCTGACTGCAGCTTACGGAAAAATTCATTTAAAAATCCTCGTTTATCCGATTGACGAAATTCCAATTGGAGATTTTTCTAATCACTTAGCACTTTCTACAGTACAAATTTGAGATCATAACTCAATTCCTAAATTGAGTTATGACATTCGTAATGGGCTGCAAATTCTGCCAGAAAACGCAGCTTGAACCTTTGATACGGAAAAATTCATAAAACGCTCAATTTTCGTCGAAAAAATGCGATTCCAGTGGGGTTTTAAAGATATTTCCTGGAATTATATTTTAGACTCAAGAAACACATTATTTTATCAGCTTTTGTCCAGGTTACAGCCAATACAAATCGGCTGTAAATTCTGATCAAGAATCGTTTGAATTCAGCTTTCAGTTTAAGCTTGTTCTTGACATCATAACACTATTCTTTTGCAATCAAAACCCTAAAAACATCTCATACATGAATTTGGTATCAACAAAGACTTGAGCTAAGCATGATTTCAACATATACTTGTCTAGGGTTTACTCCTAGACACTACTATGTTCCTATTCTACCCATATAACAAACATGCAACCATCAATTTCGAATTTTCTAAGATCATCCAGAAATTCAACTAGAGATTTCTCATGAAATTCACATACCTTATGACTCCTTTTGACGAGGTGATCACGAATACGAGCATGGATTTCGATTTGGGACTGATTTGGCCTCTCAATTTCTTGGATTTAGGCAAGTTAGGGTTGAACAAAGGAATTCCTTTGCTCCTGTGGAAAACATCGACCAGAACACACACTCAAGGTGTGTGTTTTGGTGTAGAGAGTTTTATTAAATTAAAACTTGTTTCTAGTTTGTCCCTTATGGCCCCTCTAATTCACCCAAGTTACATTGAGTGTATTTTAACCAATTTCTTTATTGCTACAAGACTTGTGATTTAACTAGGTTATTTACTTCCTAGTTATTTTATCTTGTTCATAACCGATATTTAATATATATACGAAACCTATACATTTTTGGGGTGTTTCCCTACCCGTTATATTTTAAGTCCCGTCAACCCGGGCCTTTTATATACTTTGTTTTCCTCAAAGTATTTATCCTTCTTTTAATTAACATCACGTTTATTTATTTAAATCCTAATATTCATCGGGTTAATTTTACTACTAACGGTACTTTACCCGTCTTTTAATATTAATGCGGTTTGATTACCAAACCCGTTTTCGGGGTGTTACAAGTCTACCCCCCTTAAAGAGGTTTCGTCCTCGAAACCTTTTCTTACATAATTCATTGAGTTTAAACTCAATGTATTTAATCCGAGAAATCTTTTAAACATTACTTATATTTTTAACCAATTGTTAGTATTACCATATAAGTATGGTAACATCTTTTTGGTCACTAATTGTCTACGTATCTGATACGACATTGTGCAACTTAAAATAACGTAATCTCGTTATTTCCACTAGTTTAGTTAACTTTGTGATATCCATCGCTTTCATATACTATCGAATTCTTTATGAATCCGTTATTTTGACCCGTTTAAAGGTCTTTAGTGAAATCTTTCACTTTTAGCAGCAATTTCTTTTGTCTTCAAATTTATTTATTCGGTTCAGTCATACCGAACCTACCGCTTACAAGCAAACCAAATTTATTTAAATGACCTTGACGGTCTCACTAATTAGACTTATTAGTCCAGTTACTTTTTACCGCTCGCCTGGTTATAATGTGATTCTACCTCATATTGCATTTCTTGACCGTGATCGTGTCACATCATGTTTAATTCATATCAACATTTTATTTTCGAAATCATCACTTTTTCGAATATATCTTCTTGCGCTTATTAGTGTCAAAACTTGTATCCTTCATGCTTACTATTTAAATTCCTATCAGAATTTATGTTTGTAAAAACATTATTTCTTACTAAAACCGAAGTTTTAGTTTTAGGATCTTCTCTTTAACTATTGTCAATTATCCATACCAGGATATTGACAGTCCATAATTTATTCTTATTTGGTTATATCCCATTATCGGGCTCATTATTCTCTTGCATTTAACGCTACCTTTATCTGGCTAGCGCTCATTTGTGCCATTCGGCGTTATATTGTATTCAACATGTTTGACCTATTAATGTGAAATCCATCACTTATAAACAATCAACTTTATTCTTTATTCAACCCATTCGACTTCGAATAGTTGTGAACATATTTACTCACAATTTCTATATACGAGATTTTATAGTCATCATTCGTAATCCAAGTCCTTTGATTTTTTTTTTACCCGCGTTCACGTCTCTTGGTTTACGCATGTGTTTAATTCTTACCCATCAATCGGGTGTTTTACCGAAGTCGTTATTATTGCAACCCTCCCGGTATGCATTAAGACCTCGCTTCATTTTTATATTCCGACTTTGTCTTTAAGTTTAACGTTTTACCAAAAACGACCCGTTAAGGGACATATTTGCATTTTCCGGGTTCGAGTGTAAGTACACTCCCTCCCAAAGCTTGTCTAAATCATTTTACATGTTTGCGTTTTCTGGGTTCGAGTGTAAGTACACTCCCTCCCAATACTTGTCTAAATCATTTTACATGCTTGCGTTTTTCTGGGTTCGAGTGTAAGTACACTCCCTCCCAATACTTGTCTAAATCATTTTACATGCTTGCGTTTTCTAGGTTCGAGTGTAAGTACACTCCCTCCCAATACTTGTCTAAATCATTTTACATGCTTCTTTGTCCCTTCACTCGGGCTCATTATCCTGATGTAATACGCTTCCGTCACTCGGTTGTGCGTTTACATTATTATCAAATATTTTGCTTATCTGATTCATTTGGGTACTTTTTAGTTAGTCCCATTCACTCCGCCCTTACTACATCGGATGTAGATGTGTCCGCTATAAGAAACTCGTGGTATCATATGCCACTACTTACTTGGCCAGAGTAAGTGATTTAACACATGACATACACGACCTTTTTATAGTTTTCACATCACGCCCTATCTAAGTAACACCTCTATTCAGTTTTCTTTGAAATTATATCCTGGATATGTATTTCTGTTCAGGTTTTCCAAGTTTCTAATTTACCTATGCAACGATCATTCTCTACATGTTTGTTGCATATTGCTAATTGTGCGATTATATTTAAAAAAAGACGCACCTGGTAATGCTTGCCCCGACGGGCGTTTCTTGCCATTAACCTTGTTCGCGGTCGTTACGCGATTTAGTCCTTAGTGAGCATGCTCCTATCGTCATACTTCGGACCGTTCCTCTATCATATCCTTAATTTGTTTAACTCTTGTCATCTTTAAATGCAAGTGTCCTTCAATCAAGGTATTCACAAAAGTTAGTAATATCAACTTCAATAATCGCCTGTATTATAATAAAAGGCTTTTTCTACTATACGCGTCAACGCGCGTATTTTTGTCAACTATATTTATCATTTAATTGAGGTAACGTGTATCACACGATAACCCTATGTGTTGTTCACAACATTTCAACACATACCAAACCATTAATATACATGTACTTACCGGATTTGCGATCAAGCCTCGAACCGAACACTAATCCTTTTTAAGAGCATAAGGTTTAAGTCCAAGCATAGTTTTCCCACCATACTTGAATCTCTTAAACCAAGGCTTTGATACCAACTTGTAACACCCTAGTTACTAATTAACAGTTTTACATGTAAATACCAAAGATTAGATGTATAGTTAAGACTACACATGCTATAAAAATACGGGTTGATTAAAAACTTTTACAATTTAAAGTGATATAACATATTATGAATTAATTCGCCGCTTTAGAATAACGACGGAACAATTTTGCGGAAGCTTTATTTAACACGTGTTCGGTTCTTGCTCGACGCTTGATCTTCATCCGGGCTCTCGATATGTAGGTCCGGCTAGGGGAGGATCTAGTCGCCTAATCCTTGTGTACAAACCAACCCGGTTGTGCGGA
Source organism: Helianthus tuberosus (assembly GCA_030545235.1). Classification (NCBI taxonomy): domain Eukaryota; kingdom Viridiplantae; phylum Streptophyta; class Magnoliopsida; order Asterales; family Asteraceae; genus Helianthus; species Helianthus tuberosus. The sequence goes on along the minus strand of JARYGA010060219.1, from coordinate 6,460,878 downwards.
ATCCAACCGGGAAAGCAAACCGAGATCGAACACGCAAATACACGACACGCAATATTCACCGATTAACACCTCTGTATTAATACGTATGAAAGGTTCAGTTACAAAGCAATGTTTACAAATATATTCTGCAAACTCTCTCAAACTCTCGTGTGTGTGTGTGTTTGCTCTCTGTGTGTTCTCTGTTCTTCTGTCTAGAAACAGAACAAATGAACTCTATTTATACTAACAGACACACATACATATGACGAAACAGACAATAGGCGACGAATCAGGATCACGGTCGACGAAACAGGTTTGTTTCGTCGACTTCTAGTTCTGTTTCGTTGATATGGGCTTTGGCCCAAAATTGTTGAAGCCCATGCTGCGTTCTGATTGGCCCAAGTGAAGGTTCTGACCCATGAAGGAAGCTGATTGGCCCAAAGTTGCATGCATGTATACGTATAGAATACAACTTGTTTCAGAATTGTGGAGTTTAGTCAAAGTCTTGACATCATCATGACATCATCATGATGATGTCATGATGATGTGTGAAGCGGGAAACGTCCTCGGCTCTCCGTGCTTCGCGTGTCGAACTCTGGGGCGCACGACGGAGGAATGTCGTGACGTCGGGCTTGAGCCGAACCTAACCGGGTCGAACCGGACCAAGTCGCGTCGAGTCGAGTCGCGTCCACATACATGTATCAACAAACTCCCCCTTGGACGCTACTCGCGAGATTCGCCTTTCATGTCTTCTATGTCGGAGGATCTTCAAAGTCTTCACGTCTTGTAAGAAGAAAGTGTATCAACCAACTCCCCGTTTCATGTAGGAAGTGTGTTGACAAACTCCCCCTTAACATAAGCTCTCCTTTGAGGTATGCTCGTGAATCTTTTGATTTTCAATACTTGAGATCCTTATGGTGTTGATGATGGCCAGCGGCAACTCGATCATCTTCATCATTTGAGTGCCTTCACGTTGTGTCTTCATTCCGAGGCTTGTCATCGACCATGTTCTCCTTGCCTTTAGAATCTGCACATGCAAGAAATCTAAACGCGTAATGAGAACAACTGCTTGGAATATAGTAAACATAAACAAACGACACACGTGTGACCATTGTTTAATCAAACACCGTCCGATAGTTTGAAAGTTTAATGTATTTTATCAATTTCAATTTTAACTTTCAACACTTTGCAAATTTCGACCGTTTATGAAGATTTAGTCATTTCGGTTTTCGTTCAGGTTTCAGGTAACGAAGACTCGAGATCCAACATCGTACAATCGAAAATAAGATAAAAATAAAATCTTTTTGGCTTTTAGAAAGTTTATATTAAAACACACCTAAAATCTTTTTGGACTTTTTGAATATTTCAAATGTAAAGACAGAAAGCAGTAAATAAATATATACAGAGATGCAGAAACTGAAAGCATTAAATAAATATTTACAGACATTCTTTTTGCGAGTTTCGAGGGTAAGAGAATCATATCAGTGTACGGTCATGCCAAAACGCTCTTGTTGTTCAGTTAATTAACATTAAGATAAGCATCCTATAACAATTATCGGTATTGTTGTCCACATAAGCTCAACTTATCAGATGTAATCATGGCGAGGGGATACGTTAAGGTATGATTTATACTTACCGACCGGTGTTCATCCACATCACGACACATTCCCGTATCAAGGTATGCACGAGGGTTCATCTTACCGGTGAGTATACCGATTATCATCTGTTTGACCGTATATGATGTGAGATTCTCACTTATTTTGAATTGAAAACAAGCCCTATGTGATAGAATCACTTATTGATGAGGAACTTGATTTTCATATGCATGAGGGCACAGGAGCAAGTCCGTGAACAGGTCAGTACTTTCGTACAGCAGAGAGACGAACTTGACTCCCGGATAGATGTGATATATTATCACTTATTTTGTGGACATGTGATTGTTGATCACTTATTGAGGTCGTATGCAGTATGTACACGTATGTATAGTATCATGGAAGATCTAGACTTGCGTCCCCGTTATTTTTCGGTAAAAGATACAACCATGATACCCATATGATAAGCAGCATAAAGACCTAATATCTCAGAACCTCGGCAATCTATCAAACGAAATTTCGGTACTAAGACCATATGCCAATGAATGGTTCCCACCTGGTCTTCAGTCGATTTAAGATTTATATCACCCTACACACTTTAAAATGATTGTGAGCCTACCGATACATCTTATATAGAGCTGCTTATCGTTTTGCATTTAAGGGTTTAAAGAGGTTTAGACAGACCACTGATGTACTATCATTTTCTCTTTTTGCTGGCCAGGAAACTCATTTTTGCTTTTCTATTGTTTTTGTGTTTTTGAAATTTTTCGATGTTTTTGGATTTTCAAATTTTGGATTTACTCCCCCTAAAATCAATAAACTAAGACAAATTTAAAACACAAAGGTATTTACAAAAATGATTTTCCGATGTTGGTTTTACTCTTGCTTGACCTTAATGTCGTTTACCAGTAATAAATAGTCAAATCTTGATTTGTCAAATGCTTTGGTAAAAAGGTCGGCACGTTGGTCATCGGTGTAGACGTAAGCAACATCGATTAGCCTTTTCTCAAAGCAATCACGTATGAAGTGATACTTAATTTCTATGTGCTTAGTCTTTGAATGCTGCACAGGATTTTTAGTGATCTGTAAGGCAGCAGAATTATCAACGTAAATAGGAGTAGTTAGGAATTCAAAACCGTAGTCGCGCATTTGTTGTTGGATCCATAGGACTTGGGAGCAACAACTTGAGGCAGCAATGTATTCAGCTTCGCATGTTGATGTAGCGACGCACGTCTGCTTCTTGCACTGCCATGTGACTAGGCGATTTCCCAAAAACTGACATCCAGCCGTTGTGGATTTGCCGTCGATTTTGCATCCGCCAAAATCAGAATCACTGAATGCGATCAAGTCAAAGTTATTATCCCTAGGGTACCATAGACCGGTGTCAGGGCAACCCTTCAAATAACGAAAAATCCTTTTTACAGCTGCAAGATGTGAGGCCTTCGGGTTGACTTGATATCTAGCAAGCAGGCACGTTGGGTACATTATATCTGGTCTTGATGCTGTGAGGTACATAAGAGATCCGATCATCGCGCGGTAGTATGAGGGGCTAACAGCTTCACCCTTCAAGTCTGGAGTAATTCCGTGATTTTGCGGCAATGGGGTACCGATGGGCTTTGCATCAGACATCTGGAACCGGCTCAAGATGTCACTAACATATTTAGTCTGATGGATGAATATCCCAGACTCGGTTTGTTGTACTTGTAGGCCCAAAAAGAAAGTCATTTCCCCCATAGCACTCATCTCGAATTTATCCTGCATTACACGCTCGAAATCCCTACACAAAACATCATTAGTAGAACCAAATATAATATCATCAACGTATACCTGTACCAGTAGAAGATCTCCATCTTGCTCTTTGATGAAAAGAGTACAATCGATAAGACCTCTGCGAAATCCATTCTCCAGCAGATAATTAGATAAGGTTGCGTACCAAGCTCGCGGTGCTTGATGTAGACCATACAGAGCTTTGTTGAGCAACCAAACCCGATCGGGATGGATAGGATCTTCAAAACCTGGAGGCTGTTCGACGTACACCTCTTCTTCCACCACACCATGTAAGAATGCACTTTTCACGTCCATCTGGTATACCTTGAAACCTTTGAATGAGGCATAAGCCAGAAAGATCCGAATTGCTTCTAGACGTGCAACAGGTGCATACACTTCGTTGTAGTCGATCCCTTCTATCTGACGAAAACCTTGAACGACTAGCCTTGCCTTGTTTCGAATAACGACTCCATGGTCATCCTTTTTGCATTTAAACACCCAACGGGTACCAATCTTCTTGTAACCAGCAGGTTTCTCTACGAGTTTCCAGACACCAAGCTTCTGGAATTGTTGCAGTTCTTCCTGCATTGCTTCAACCCAAGAGTTATCTTTCAAAGCTTCTTTCCAAGTTCTTGGCTCTTCCTGTGAGACATAACACGCGAAAGACCAATCATTTTGTTGACCAGATTCTCTAATAGATGCATACAAGCCTGCATTGTTGTTGTTTCGCAACATGTTTCTTGTTTAAACGCCACTTTGTACATTTTCGATGATGTTTTGTTGAGGATGGGTATTGTGAATCCTTGTTTCTGGATTATCTTGAACTGGAATATTCGTACCCAGATTGTTGAGATTGAGATCAACAACCAATTCAATGCCCGGAATTGACGAAGAGGATGATGCAATAGCTTCAGCTGTTCTAGGGGCGTCCACTGGAGGAGTACCCTCTGAAGTACCATGTACTGCTGTTGTTGGAGCTTCTTGATCTGCATCTAGAAATTCATCATCCTCTGAAGATTCGTTCAATTCGGTAGCATCGTGAAAATCCTCATTTTCGAGAGCATTATTGTTCACTGAAGATGGTTCTTGATTGACAATAATGGGACGAACCAACGGTGAATCTGTAGCATTGTCACTCTCGAAAAACATCCTTGCCGCAGCATTTTCTTCAACGGCTTCAACATTGATCGAATTGAAAAAGTCATCGTACTCAAACATCCAAGGCTGACCAGGATTTCTAACCGGCAAAGTGTGCCTTTGTACTCTGACTTCAGACCATTCCTCGACCCTTTTAGTCTCTAGATTCCAGACTCTTAAGTTCGGGGTGGAATACCCAAGAAAGTATCCTTCAATGGCTCTTGCCCCAAACTTTCCATTAGGATCGATTAGTGTGCACGGAGCTCCAAACGGTTCAAGATATGACAAATCTGGCTTCCGTTTGTTAAGAAGCTCAAAGCAGGTCTTGTTGTGCCTTTTGACTGTAAGGACTCGGTTCAACGTGTAACATGCAGATGACACAGCTTCAGTCCAGAATGGAATGGGCAACTGCGATTCTACCAACATAGTCCTAGCAGTCTCGATCAATGTGCGGTTCTTACGTTCAGCGACGCCATTTTGTTGAGGAGTATAAGCTGCACTAAATTCGTGAAGAATACCTTTTGAAGTGCAAAACTCCGCCATGGCATGATTTTTGAATTCAGTGCCATTGTCGCTACGTATCCGCCTAACCTTCAACTTATATAGATTCTCAATCTGAATGATCAAGTTTTTGATAATACCGAAGGTTTCACTCTTGTGTGCCATGAACGCCACCCAAGAAAATCTTGAATAATCATCAGTAATCACGAGGCAATATTGATCATTCCTAATGCTTTTGTGCTTGACAGGACCGAACAAATCCATGTGCAAACGTTCAAGAGGAACAGCCACCGTGTTGATTTTCTTTGTAGGGTGTCGCTTCTTCGTTTGTTTTCCTTTCTGGCACGAGACACAGATGTCTTGAAGATGGAAGTTTTTAAGAGGAACACCATTCACCAATTCATTTGACACCAAATGATTCATCTTGCGTAAGTGAATGTGACCCATTCGTCTGTGCCAAGAGATTGAGTCTTTTTCTGTGGCTTTGGAAACGAAACAAGTTGCTTGTGCAGACGTTGTGATAGCTTGGCTCATATTAAGGACATACAAATCATTTATCCTTGGAGCCGACAAGAGAATCCATTCTTTGGGAATTTTGAAGCCGGGTTTCAGCACATAACATCCATTTGCATCAAAGTGTACTGAGAACTGCTTATCACAAATTTGAGAAACACTAAGAAGATTGTGATCAAGTTGTTGTACGAAGTTGATCTTATCAAAACTAACAACCCCGTTAGAAATCATTCCTTCACCCGTAATATATCCGCCTTTATCTCCAGCAAAAGCAACATAACCTCCTCTAACAGATTTGACGTCGTAGAGAAGCTTCATGTCGCCTGTCATGTGCCTGGATGCCCCACTATCAACAATCCAATGACTACTGATAGTTCCTCCTGGAACACCCTGCACATTAACTCACTTGATTAGTTGGAGATGGGGACCCAAGCCATTGTGGTCTTGGGTCTTCCATTTTCATCAACAACAATAACTTCTATTCTTTGATGATTCATAAATTGTGATGGTCCCTCTGAACTTGTGGTCAATTTAGGTTTCCATGTCTGTTGAGTTTTACCAGTTTGATTGTTGGAAAATTTAACTTCGTGATTGTTTGAAGTTTTTGAAAATTTTGAACTTTCTGGTTTAACTGGAACAGATTGTTTTTGAACCACATCAGTTTTAAGTGCCTTTTCAATCACCTTGACTTGTTGGCGTTTCTGTTTCTTTTCCCTTTCTCTTACAAGTCGGGGATCTTGTTTTACAGAAACAGATCGCTTTTGGTGATTACATTCACGGGGATCATCAACAATTGCTTTCAACTTATGAAGATACGGGCAATTTCGAACAATATGCCCAATTGTACCACATTCAAAACATGATCTTCGTTCAACAAACCCCAAAGTATCATGTGGTCGTCTTGCCGATGATGAACTTTGTGATCCCGAGGTACTAGGTTTTGAACTATTTTGTTCATTTCTTTTCATCACAGTTGCCTTTTTGACAAAATCTAAGTTAGATTGATTTTCAAATGTTGCAATTTTGTCCGTTCCATTGGATTTCACAAAGTTCACATCCTTTTTCTTCTTCTGATTCGGCTTCCTTTGACTTTGAGTCGGTGTTTTACCTTTTGGTTTGGTATGATTTTGCTGTTTTTGCACTGTTGGTAATTTTTTATTGCCATATTGTTTTCGAATTTCGGCCTTTGGAATAGGAGGGCACTGTGTCACTGTAACAAGTGATCCTGTCTTTCCCAAAAACATACTTGTTGAATTTTCAAAGACTTTACTGATTAATGATTGATTAACATTCTTAATAGGAAAATCTTTGTCTGAATAAATTTTATTATCACCAACAAGAGTGTACAGCAAATCCACACTCTCCGACTCTTTTGCAGACGTGGACTCGATTGCAACAGTCTTAGCGGGTTTTGCCGGAGGATCACACAGAATATGATTCTCAAGAGGTATGTCCTCTTCTTTTATCACCGCATCAGACTTTGCTGAATCAGTATCATCAGATTCATCATCAGAAGAATCAGCATCCTCAATCACAACTGGAGGATCCTGATTCTGTTCAGCAGTTACAAAAGTATCTGCTGACACATCCGAATCTGATGATACTTCTTTCTTGTATCCAAGCCCTGTTGCAAATTCCTCAACGTCCAAAGGAACAGATGGCTCAAAGTGAGTCCTATACTCCTCATCAGGCATGGCATCATAATTGTTTCTCACAGGTGGTGGACATTTCTTGTAACCTATGCATGTGACATCCCGTTTTTCTTTCTGAACGTCAATGATGTGATCCAACACATAGCTAGAGCTCAAATAACTGTCTAACTTGAGTCGGATCGCTTCACTTTCAGTTTTAACACAAGCCATTTCCTTTTGCATTACCTCAAGACGAGTTATATACAAATTAATGTCAGTTTGTTTTCTGGAAACCATTTTAGTCAGCTCTGTTTTATCTTTCTTTAATGTTTCAATCATCGATTTAAATTCCTTTTCATGGTTTTCATAAAACATGTTGGCTTCTGTGCACTTAGAAAGATCCACGGTTAATTTCTGATTGTGGATGAATGTCACATCATATTTCTCTTGCAAAGCCTCGTGTTTGCTTTGCAATTCACACCACTTATCATTCAAAGAAACATGTTTGTCTTGCAAGTCAAACAAACTAGCTTGTAAAGCATCATGTTTGCCTTGCAACTCAGACATGTTTGCATCCAAATCAGCACATCTAACATGCAATCTATCACAATTTTCACAACTAACAGAAGTGGGTTCATCGACACATACCTGACTTGATGAACTGTCGACATTAGCCATAAAGGCTGAATGGAGAGAAGACGAAGAATAAGCAGCTTGATCCACCAAGATAGATCTTCTTTCAGTTCCTGCTGCAGCTTCTTCCAAAAGTTCATCAATATCTACATTAACTGACGCAGTTGATGTGTCATCCACATGATCATTGCCTGAAGTGGAAGATTCTTCATCTGAGCTTCCACTATAACCAGAACTGTCTTCATCCTCAGAAGATTCATCACCATTGGTGGAAGATTCTCCACCACTGGCGTGATTTAAATCCTTAACGACTTCAGCAAAACACGCTGTTCCATCTGGAGCATCATTTCCCAACTGGATTGACCAATCACACCCTTCATCTACTTGAACCACAAGTGCCTGGTTGGCATTAGATGGTCCTGCTTGGCTTTGGTTGTTGACAGGTACCAACGTACGAACATTGTTCCTGTTCTGGTTCAGCTGGTTGCCTTGATTACTGAAGGGATTCTGGTTTCCATGCTGAGATGGCCTCGTACATTCACGTTTGAAATGACCACGTTCACCACAGTTGAAACACTTAACCGCCTGCTTATCAAACCCATACTTGGTGTCTTTCTTGCTCTCCAAGCTGGTTCTGCCTGTTCTTTCCATGAAATCCTTTGCTCGCCTAACAGCACTGGCAAAGGCCCACTTGATGTCCATCATCTCCATCTCCTCTTTATCGATCTGCTGATAGTCTTCTTGTGTCAGATTAATGTTACCAATCTGACCTTCCACTAATCCACAGTATGCGCTCACCAAGGTGTTTAGCAGCTCCATGTGTTCCTTTGCTACTTCCACACTGACTTTAGAAAAGCTTGAGGTGTCGAGCCGTACTGTATTTGGCTTTGATTGCTGACCAGCAGATGATGTGCTTCCATAACACGCTTGCTGTTGAGGAGGAAGTGGATTCCCATACATGTCTGTTGGTCTGGTAGATTGAGGAGGAAGAGGATTCCCATACATGTCTGTTGTTCCGGGAGATCGAACAGGTAATGGATTTCCGAACATATCAGTTGGTCTGAGAGGTCGTTGTGGTGCTGATTGAGGGACTGGTTCAAGCGGATTTCCATACATGTCTGTTTTTGGAGGGACCGGAACTTGGATAGTATTGCCATACATGTCAGTGCTAGACACAAACGCTGTTTGAATTAGAGCATGTGAAGAAGGTTTTGTAGAAGTGCTAGAAGTTCCATAATACATTTCAGGATTTGGTTGCACTGGAACTCTTTTTGCCTTGAGAGTTTCTTCCTGATTCTTGTTTTCCAGGATTTGAACAAAGTCATTGAAGCTTGTTGTAGCTAAAGTGCCATTGTACTTCATGATTTCCAAGAAAGTATTCCATTGAGGTGGCAACGCATCTGCAAACTTTTTCACAATCTCTGCTGAAGTTGTAACAATCTCAAAATTTGACAATTCAGTCAGCAGATGATTAAATCGACTTGTCAAATCTCCTAAAGATTCATTCTCCATACAAGTAAAACCATCAAACTCTTTCTTTAGCAGTTCTTTTCTCAATTGACGTGTCGCTTCATTTCCTACGCCCCTTGTCTTCAATGCGTCCCACAACCTTTTCATTGTCTTGTAACTGACAAATTGATGATAAATATCTTTACTTAACGCTTGAGTAAGAATGGCATATGCCTTCTTTTCCAAATCATAGACCTTCTTCTGATCTTCCGTAAGATCTGCAAACGTAGCAGCAGATGATGCGGCAACTTCTATTGTTTGATCGAAATCTGTGATGAACCGCAACCACAATTCTGTATTTTGACCAAGGACGTATGTATGAAATCTGTCAATCCATCCTGGATATTTGTATAAGTGCATCAACTTTGGAGGCCTATTCAGACTTCCGGTTTCGCTCTCGCTTAAGAGAATGCTTTGAACACTTGGAGTTTGATTTGATACGAATGCCCATTGACCGGTAGATATAGCATTAGCTTGCGAAGATGAATCCGGAGTCGGAGTACAAAAATACATTTCTGTATTTACCAGTCTACCCCATCTTGGATTCATTTTTGATCAAGAAAAATAATACCTGAAAATCACACCTCAAACAAACAGTTAAATCCAAGTTGTGAACCTACTGTTAAAAAAAAATGTTTCTACGAAACACAGGTTTTGTAAATATTGGCTCCTTGTCAACGAAACAGGCCCAACTTTGTAAGCCCAACTAGACAATCTCGGCGAAATAGATTTTTAGAGTTTTGAACTTGGGCTTGACGAAATAGGAAATGATGATTGGATGACGAAACACAAGCCCAACCCTTATCCACTAAATGGATTTTAGACTTGGTTTTTGTTGACTTTTCAAAGCAAAATGGTCATATGTGTGTTTTAAATAAATGTTGACGGAACAGGGGGCTCTTGGGCTTTGATCTTGACGAAACTGATAATGTGTTAATGGGCTTTGACGAAATACAAAGGAGGCCCAAACAATGTGTTTCGTCAACTTAATTTTTATGAAAAGGATTTTTCAGTTTCGTCGATACCCTTTTTGGCGAATCAGACTTGTTTCGTCAAATGTTTGATTCGTCAAAAAGATGTCAGGGGTTGGTGAACTGATTGACTTTTATCTTCTACTGACACACGCAACAGTGCTTTCGGCTCAAGGCAGGCTGTATTCACCAACCAAGTATGGTTTGTAATATTTTAATCTTTTACAACTTCCAATACACAAACACTTGATAATTTAAATTTTTAAGATCAAAAAGTGAATTTATGAAGAACACTTTGATGATGTGAAGAACACTATGACTATTCCGGTGAAAAATATGAGTTTTCCGGTGACCCGAAAAGTTTCCGAAACCCGAATTTTGCTAAAAACTTCACTAAAAACCAACTTTTAATATGTGAGAATGAAAGATAAAGTGGTTTTTATAACAACTTCCAGCAAAACACCAAGATTTCAGCCGATTTTAACAAGTTTTTCAGAAAATGTGAACTTTTCAAAAACCCGAAATACGACCAAGAACACCTCGGTTTTAACAAGGAGAAGAGCCAAGGCTCTGATACCACTTGTAGGTCCGGCTAGGGGAGGATCTAGTCGCCTAATCCTTGTGTACAAACCAACCCGGTTGTGCGGAATCCAACCGGGAAAGCAAACCGAGATCGAACACGCAAATACACGACACGCAATATTCACCGATTAACACCTCTGTATTAATACGTATGAAAGGTTCAGTTACAAAGCAATGTTTACAAATATATTCTGCAAACTCTCTCAAACTCTCGTGTGTGTGTGTGTTTGCTCTCTGTGTGTTCTCTGTTCTTCTGTCTAGAAACAGAACAAATGAACTCTATTTATACTAACAGACACACATACATATGACGAAACAGACAATAGGCGACGAATCAGGATCACGGTCGACGAAACAGGTTTGTTTCGTCGACTTCTAGTTCTGTTTCGTTGATATGGGCTTTGGCCCAAAATTGTTGAAGCCCATGCTGCGTTCTGATTGGCCCAAGTGAAGGTTCTGACCCATGAAGGCAAAGTTGCATGCATGTATACGTATAGAATACAACTTGTTTCAGAATTGTGGAGTTTAGTCAAAGTATTGACATCATCATGACATCATCATGATGATGTCATGATGATGTGTCAAGCGGGAAACGTCCTCGGCTCTCCGTGCTTCGCGTGTCGAACTCTGGGGCGCACGACGGAGGAATGTCGTGACGTCGGGCTTGAGCCGAACCTAACCGGGTCGAACCGGACCAAGTCGCGTCGAGTCGAGTCGCGTCCACATACATGTATCAACACGATATACACCTGTGTTCAAAACCAACTTAAAAGTTAGTTTTGACAATTTAAATAACGGTACAAGACAAGATAAATGACAATGGAAAGAAATCACAATGTAAATCTCTTGATCCAAAAACAATAACCACACTTGGCCTCCACCGTAACTTACGGTGACACCGTAAGTTACGGTGGTCTCTGTTTAGAATCTCCCCACCGTAAACCAGGGAGAAACCACCGTAATTATATCAGTTCCACCGTAACTTACGATGACACCGTAAATTACGGTGGCCCCTGCATCCAGCCTTTCCATTTTGCCGTTATTTGACACGAAAACTTCCGTATCTTCCAAACCGCTTATCCGTTTGACCTACCGTTTCTTCCTACGTGTTGTAATTTGATCCCCCATCAAATGGGGTTAAAATTCAACATCCGGATTAACAAAATTTAAGACTTCTAAGTCTTCGGCTTATTACCCTTTTTACCAAATTTTGACCCGTTCGTGATTTCATCTAACAAACTTGTTTGTGGCCCTTGTTTCTATTGTAAACAAATTATTATGATTATTTCCTAGTGCACAAGGTTCAAATCACGGGTTATTACTCCTCAAATATGTTATTTTGCGACAATATGCATTTTAAGGCATTTAACACTTGATAGTTTATGCCTACTATTTTCATACGCGTCTAAAGGTTACAAAATCATAATATAAGTTTCTAAACAACCTTTATGGGTTGTTTGCCCAATTTACCCAACAAGGGCATTTTAGTCAACTTTAGCCCCTCATTTACGACGAAGGGTATTTGTTACTTATTTGACCCAAAAAAATGTATGTTTAACCACAATCGTATTTATACGTACCTGGCTCGAGTCAACCTAGTGACCCGTTTCATCACCTTGCTTTTATTACCGATATTCTATGGCGACGCAATTATTCCAAATTACTATTCGCTCCTGTAACACATGACTTGACCACCACATTAGTTGATTTTGTCAAATGACGTTATTCCCACCATTTGACCCGTTCGATCTATATAACCCAACATTTTCATATGTAACTAAAACATGGTTTTTAATTACAAATCACACATCCGAACCATTTCGGATTTTCTCACTAGATCCCTTTCTTTCTAAAGTCAATTTCCTATATTTTTAACCCATTCGGCTTATGCTATGGGTGTCCTTTGAAACTTATTTTACTTTAGTCAATACTTGACTAAATTTCCATTTTTACCCATTTTCCATTACTAGTTACGCTATAAGGTAACTTTAAGAAAACTCTTAAACTATTAACCAATTCATGACTAGTTTACCATTTTGCCTTTTTCACCAATAATCATGGTTTAAAATGTTTCTATTCGTTCCAACCCAATTCGTTTCGTGTTGGACCCCATAATTCGAACCAAATCCTTTGTTGTATTTATCGCCTATAAAATAAACACGTATACTACAAGTAGGTGTAAGTTTTACTTACCTCGCATCCAAACTATGCCTTACTTTTCCTTATTGATTTGTTTGACCCGCTTCGTCCTCAAGCTTCCACCTAGCTCGTTTAGCGTCAAACTAACATCATCATTCACAAGGTGGTTAGATTAGTCATTAACTAATACGACTATTCCACCTTACGTATTTTCTATGTCGAAATCATTATTCGACTTCGTCATTGGTTAATTTTAACTTTCTACTAGTTAACTACCTCTAATCATATGATACGTGAAATTAACTAAAATCTACATTATGATTAGATTCCGTATTATCACGTATCACCCCTAATTGAATCAATTAGGAAATTACGCGTTTCATTCATAGTTTCAACATATGAACATTGTGGGCATAATTTATAACATCAACAATCAAGTTTTGTATCACTGAAAATAGGCTGTTTTTTGTTGACCTGTTTAACCTGTTTGCAAGTCTTCAAAAATTATGATTTTTTTATATGGTGTACCACTCGGAGGGTTAGACCTTGTGTCAAAATTTCAAGATCTAACTCTTTACCAAAAATTCGTAAAAATTCATTAACTAAGCTGCAATCAGATTCGTCATTTCTGACTGCAGCTTACGGAAAAATTCATTTAAAAATCCTCGTTTATCCGATTGACGAAATTCCAACTGGAGATTTTTCTAATCACTTAGCACTTTCTACAGTACAAATTTGAGATCATAACTCAATTCCTAAATTGAGTTATGACATTTGTAATGGGCTGCAAATTCTGCCAGAAAACGCAGCTTGAACCTTTGATACGGAAAAATTCATAAAACGCTCAATTTTTGTCGAAAAAATGCGATTCCAGTGGGGTTTTAAAGATATTTCCTGGAATTATATTTTAGACTCAAGAAACACATTATTTTATCAGGTTTTGTCCAGGTTACAGCCAATACAAATCGGCTGTAAATTCTGATCAAGAATCGTTTGAATTCAGCTTTCAGTTTAAGCTTGTTCTTGACATCATAACACTATTCTTTTGCAATCAAAACCCTAAAAACATCTCATACATAAATTTGGTATCAACAAAGACTTGAGCTAAGCATGATTTCAACATATACTTGTCTAGGGTTTACTCCTAGACACTACTATGTTCCTATTCTACCCATATAACAAACATGCAACCATCAATTTCGAATTTTCTAAGATCATCCAGAAATTCAACTAGAGATTTCTCATGAAATTCACATACCTTATGACTCCTTTTGACGAGGTGATCACGAATACGAGCATGGATTTCGATTTGGGACTGATTTGGCCTCTCAATTTCTTGGATTTAGGCAAGTTAGGGTTGAACAAAGGAATTCCTTTGCTCCTGTGGAAAACATCGACCAGAACACACACTCAAGGTGTGTGTTTTGGTGTAGAGAGTTTTTATTAAATTAAAACTTGTTTCTAGTTTGTCCCTTATGGCCCCTCTAATTCACCCAAGTTACATTGAGTGTATTTTAACCAATTTCTTTATTGCTACAAGACTTGTGATTTAACTAGGTTATTTACTTCCTAGTTATTTTATCTTGTTCATAACCGATATTTAATATATATACGAAACCTATACATTTTTGGGGTGTTTCCCTACCCGTTATATTTTAAGTCCCGTCAACCCGGGCCTTTTATATACTTTGTTTTCCTCAAAGTATTTATCCTTCTTTTAATTAACATCACGTTTATTTATTTAAATCCTAATATTCATCGGGTTAATTTTACTACTAACGGTACTTTACCCGTCTTTTAGTATTAATGCGGTTTGATTACCAAACCCGTTTTCGGGGTGTTACAAAGATGATGCTGAAGGAATGAAGGGATGAATAAAAGATTTAGAACAAGGAGCTGATGGAATTTGGAGATTCCATAAGAAAAGGATCTGGGTACCAAAACAAGGAGAATTAAGAAATAAGATCTTGGAGGAAGCTCATAAATCTAGATATACCATACATCCAGGAAACAATAAGATGTACCAAGATTTAAGAAATAATTTCTGGTGGATAGGTATGAAAAAGGATATAGCTAGGTATGTATCAAAGTGTCTTACTTGTTCACAAGTTAAGGCAGAATATCAGAAACCTTCAGGTCTACTGCAACAATTAGAAATGCCAATATGGAAATGGGAACTTATAACAATGGATTTTGTTACTAAGTTGCCTAAAACCAGAAAAGGTAATGATGCGATTTGGGTAATTGTAGATCGATTAACCAAATCAGCTCACTTTCTACCTATGAAAGAAACCTTTAGCATGGAGAGACTGGCAAAGTTATATGTAGATGAAGTCGTATCCTTACATGGAGTTCCACTCTCCATTGTATCAGATAGAGATAGTCGGTTCACTTCTCATTTTTGGACAAGTTTCTAGAAAGCAATGGGAACTCGACTAAACTTAAGCACTGCATATCATCCACAAACAGATGGGCAAAGTGAAAGGACAATCCAAACTCTAGAAGACATGCTCCGAGCATGTGTGATAGATTTTGGTGGAAATTGGGATGATCATTTACCTCTGATCGAATTCTCCTATAACAATAGTTATCATTCAAGTATTGAAACTGCCCCATTTGAAGCACTGTATGGACGAAAGTGCAGAACTCCAGTTTGTTGGGCATAAATAGGAGAAAATCAATTATCAGGTCCGGAGATTGTGCAAGAGACGACTGATAAGATCACACAAATCAAGGAAAGACTGAAGACGGCTAGAGATCGCCAGAAAAGTTATGCAGACAATAGATGCAAGCCGTTAGAATTCCAAGTTGGAAACAGAGTACTATTGAAAGTTTCCCCTTGGAAAGGAGTTGTGAGATTCGGTAAGAAAGGAAAGCTAAGTCCAAGGTATGTAGGACCATTTCCAGTGATCCAACGTATAGGACCAGTAGCTTATCGTTTACAACTACCAGAAGAGTTGGCTGGAGTACATGATGTATTTCATGTATCCAATCTCAAGAAATGTCTAGCAGACGAATCTCTGGTAGTACCTCTTCAAGACATAAAGGTAAACGAAAAGTTAAAATTTGTTGAGAAACCTCTTAAGATAGAAGACAGAAAAGTGAAGTTTCTCAAGCACAAACGATTAGTGCTAGTTAAAGTAAAGTGGGATTCAAAGAGAGGAGCTGAATACACTTGGGAGCTGGAATCAGAAATGAAGCGAAAGTATCCACACTTATTCCAGTAAATCTCGAGGACGAGATTTTATTAAGGTAGGTAGAATGTAACAACTCTCATTAAAAAGTCCTAATTATTACTTTAATTGTCCATTAGGAAACCCTAATTGAAAAACCCAAGTGATTCTGAACAAACCCTAAAATTTTCAGAATAATCAGAATCAGGATCAGGGCCCCTAAAACTCAGGGGGGTAAACCCTATTCGGTAATATCTTGACAGTTTGTTGTCAAAAATGAGATAGCACGTAAAACCAACTCAGCAAGGCTACTATTACACGAGGCTACCCTATGGTAGGGGGGCGCCTCTCGCGCCACGCGACACCCCCTCGCGCCATGCGAGGGGGACTGTTTTTCAGCTATATATAGTAGAGATTGGGACTTGATTCTGGGCGTTGATGCGACGTTTAAATTCCAATTACACTTCGAGTTATTGTAGAAATAGTCCAAAACACACACGAATCCCGAATCGCAGCCGCAAAACAGGATAATAACTCGATCGCTATTACGATTCATTGTCCGATCAATCAATATATCCAATGGATGTTTAAGTGCTTCCCACATTAGGGTTATACTTTGTCGTTCGTCGTTAATTCGATGGATGTTTAAGTATCGCACTTTGTCGTTCGTTGTGAGAATTTGATTTCGTGAGTTATCGTAAATGCTGTATTGATTACTAATCCGGTTTTGTGTGCATTGTTATTTAAATTAGGTTAACAAGGCTAATACATAGACTAGATTCTATCCGTATTAATTTGCAAGGTGAGTCATTCTCTTTTTATTAAATTACTTTCAAAATCATGTTTGTTTTCAAAGATTATAATTACAGTGATTAAGTATATGTAGTTACCAAGTTACAGCCGGTATGTGGGGTATTGTGCACATTACTGTTTTTATCACTTTAGGTGGGCGAACCTAATTAATGATACTCGTTACTATTGGGTGAACGGACTCAATAGTAATATGACCACAGTCACCGAAACGAGGCGATGACAAATACTGTGGGTAGTTGGTTGATATCTGAAACATTGTAATCTCTCTTAATACTGTAAATTATAAATGTGTCGTTTTAGTAAAAAGAATGATTCACTCAGTATTTTCCGCTGACAAAACATTTTTCAAACATGTTTCAGGTGATCTGTTGTAATTCAGGAAAAGTGTTGTGGAGCATTTCAAGCTTAAGAAAGTGGCTCATTATAAAAATAAAGAAATATGTTTTGTAAAATAAAGATTTCTTAGTGAAATCATATGATTGTAAATTACCGGGGTGTTATCCCGAATTGTGAAATAAAATAATCGGGAAAATTTTAGCTTTAAAAAGATCCTGATGATAAACTTCCGCTGTTAAACTCAATTAAATACCATGGGATTTCTGTCCCGCGGCTCCTGAAACGGGTCAAACCGGGTCGGGGGCCGTGACACTAGTGGGAGTGCTATATCATTTCTCATCTTGTATGTAGATGATATATTGATCATTGGAAACAACATCCACATGCTTAAGGAAATTAAACAATGGTTGGGATCTTGCTTCACAATGAAGGATCTTGGAGAAGCTGCTTACCTTCTAGGAATCAAGATCTATAGGAATAGATCTAAGCGACTTCTTGGGCTAACTCAGAGCACATACATAGATCAAGTAATGAGACGCTTCAAGATGGAAAACTCCAAGAAAGGAGGTGTTCCAATGACTAAAGGAACCGTCTTGGACAAATCGCAAGCTCCCTCCGAGGACCGTGAGATAAAGCAAATGGAAGCAGTTCCATATGCTTCAGCGATTGGTTCTATAATGTATGCTATGGTATGTACTCGACCAGACGTCTCGTATGCTTTGAGCATGACCAGCCGTTACCAGCAGAGCCCTAGGATTGCCCACTGGACTGCAGTCAAGAACATCCTTATGTACTTGAGAAGGATAAAAGATATGTTCTTGATATTTGGAGGAGTCAATGAGGAGCTCACTGTAAAATGTTACACTGATGCTAGTTTTCAAACTGATCGAGATACCTCTCGCTCACAAACGGGTTTCGTGTTCACTCTCAACGGAGGAGCTGTCTCATGGAAAAGCTCCAAGCAGAGTGTTGTAGCTGATTCCACCACGGAATCTGAGTACATTGCCGCATCGGATGCTGCAAAGGAAGCTGCTTGGATGAAGAAGTTCATAACTGATCTCGATGTGGTTCCAAGTATCATGAAACCCATCCAGATATTTTGTGATAACACAGGTGCTATTGCTCAAGCTAAGGAGCCTAGATCACATCACAAAGCCAAGCACATATTGAGAAAGTTCCACTACATACGTGAGATTGTGGAACGTGGAGACATCGTTATAAACAAAATTGACATAGATCAAAACTTAGCTGACCCATTTACTAAGCCAATGACTCAAGATAAACATGACCGTCACCTGGACGATATTAGGCTTAGATTAGCTAGTGAAATGTTTTGATTTAGTATTTGGATGTACGAACATCAAACAGTTGTATTCCTGTATTCATTTTGATTTACTAGTTAAATGAAATTCTTGAATTCTACAACTGTGTTCGAATTTGATACGTTTAATCCATGAATCTTGTATTCTAAATTATTCGTAGTCGGTCAGACTCGTGGGAACGACTCTGAATTAAGACTTTTCTGATTTTGGACTCAAGGAGTTGACTTCCAAATTCACAGGCCTCATTGTGAATGACGCTGGATGTAACTCGCATCAAATCATCTTCATGGATCTTAGTCATAAGATGTTTTTGGTCTAGGCATACTCATTTAGTATCCTCTGACCTGAGATACATACTAGAACTTTCGTTTACTAAAGACTATTCTTTGATCAGTGTCAACCGCTGTCGTGTAACTGCTAGTCATAAAGGCATTGGTTGGGAATGGTTCTGAAGTTCAGTGGGAGTTGTATGTAGTCAAGATGGAATTCTGTACTCTTACGTTATATGTAACAGTTAGACATCGGGGCGCCCTCGTTGATTCAAACTGATGAAGTGTAAGGCCTTACCCAAACTTACTGTGTGTTTGATTGGACCACTTTGATTCTTGAACGAGAACGATAATGATTGAACGCCATATGAGATTGAATCTGATCCATGTGTCATTGTTCAATTGATGTCTTTTACAGGAAGGATAGATGACAACGATTGCCATAAGTCTATTGTCTTCAAATAACAAGCCGTTGCTAAAGGGAAGATACCTTGGTTAGTGACTTTAAAGTGTCATGACCTGTTGGGGGCAGCTATGTGTAGCTAGAGCACCGCTGGCTGTCTGCGTTGAGATCTTATCAGAGACCGTCCAAGTGGTAGCTGTTGGATATTTATGTCCGGTTCGATAAGTCAACGCTGCCGACCGGGTCTTGACCCATAAGAGTTACACCGTGGTCAACGAACTAAAATCCACTTAACTAATTTAACTGGTAATTACGAACGATACGCGGGTATTGAACTGAGAGACGAGTTCATAAATCGGGTGGGACAAGAATACTCTTGCATCGCCATTTGGCGCGCACCTAGATTTCGGCCAATGACATTTCATGCAAAGGATCTCCACCACTTGGCCTACATGCAAAGAATGTCCAATTGCATGGCCACCATGTGTTGAGCATGCATGAAGGATCAAAGTCTTTATAAGGGAAGTGTGTGTGGACATGGATGGTTGTTGCAAGAATTAACAAACATAACTCTCATAACAACCATAACCACAGCCAGTCCCAACCGCCTTGGGTAGTCCGCCGCCGCTGCCGACGCCTCACCGGCCCACCCTGCCGCCGCCGCTCTCCGCCGGTCGCCGCCGCCTGCACCGCCGGCCACCACCGCCGAGACCCGGCACGCATTCGCGTATCTCTCGTTCGTGTAACTAGCACTCGTTCGTTGAACCTCGGTGTCTCAACCGGTTATTCACTAACCGAAGGTATATCTAAACCCCCTATGGTTGATGTTCTATTTCATGTTTGCATGTTGGTGATCTTGTTCCATTACGGGTGCTCCTTGGTATAGAAATGTTCGTGTTATTTTGCTACATTCGCTTCCGTTGCCTAAAATGTGTATATAGTTTTAACTAGTTAAAGTTTATTTTGAATAACCTATTTCTACATGCATTCTTATTTGTCAAAAATGTTTTGACTAAATCCTTGTAACAAAATAAACACATATTTAATATGAACCGGGTTCATAAAATAAAAAGTAAAATTATACCATGGATATCCTTCAAAGGCCCTACTACCAGATTCAAGAATTAAAGAATTCTAAAAAATTAAATTGCAAAATACTTGGTATAACTGCATAGATGTCATACGTCCATATTTGTAACTTTATGTGTAACATAAAGTTTTGCAATGTCCCCTTTTGATATCATTTCCAAGAAGCACCAAAAAGTAAACCAACCTGCAGTTAAATACAACAAGGGTCAGCAATTTCACCATGAAGGTTTCATGATTTCCTGTTATCATAGTTGAATCTGTTGTTCTAAAACTATCCGTTAGACACCGTCAAAAATATATTTTATTTTAGTTATCACTTGTACTTCTGCATGGGTTGTGGGGGCACATGGATTTCGTGGATCATCTCATTTGCAAGCAAAACAGTGAGAAGCTCAGTGTTGTCATTATTTTTAACACGAATAAAAAATATAACGCATGATCTAAAATATAACACCACAAATACTGAAATTGTGAAAGATTTTTCTATCCAACCTTCATTTTTATGTAGCGCGTGATACGATAACGAAGAACAAACACGTTGATTCTGCGAATACCCGTGTAAGTCTTTTCCCAACCCCAAAATTCAACCCAAAGGGCACGGAATTTGAAGTGAAAAGTTGAGTAGTTTCAAAATTCAAGTCTAATTGTTCAAATTACCAGAGAACCATATAAATAGGGACAGAAATTCGAAATGGGCCACAAAAAAGCCATGGGCCAAACACAAGCCCAAAAACAAAATGTCTAAAACACTTCAAAAAACATAAAAATGCAAATAACTAATAGAAATAAGCGTTTTTTGGCCCGGACGATGACCCAAACCGCCGTAGGCGTTTGCAGCAAGATGGAGCTCGTTCTCACGTTCGTTTCGCCTGGTCGCACGCCCAAAACGGACCCCCGTAGCCCAAGTTAGAGTCATTTTAGTGAAGCCCCTTTTGTTACACGATCTTGGGCCTCCAAATACAAGATGACCCGCTCCTCCACACTTGTGCCCGCATCAATTTTCTTTCACCTTTTTGCTCATCTCTTTTTCCAAAACAGCCACCAAAACCAGGTGACCTGGAACGCATACCATCATAAACCCATGTTTAAACCAATCAAGATGTGACACGTTTATTCTTAGCTACTTTGATCAACTAGTTAAAACTTTCTTTCCAAAACCGCAATGAAATTTTCAGTTTGGACCTTAATTTCAGCAACTTTGTTTGCTAATACAAATTCGAAATTCATATAAAAAAAAACTTTACGACAACAAACTAATTAAGATTTTGGTTTTAATCAATGATAAGAACCATATAAGAGTATAGGGCACGCCTTTAAGTTTCGTGATGAATGACATGAATGCTGGTATACCAGGGAAAACGTACGGTCAGGTCAGGTCGGGTGGCGGGTCAGAATGGGTCACTTTGAAAAGAGAATGAAAGTTGTTTGGGTCATACTGGTCAGTTTGGTTGATCGTAGTTTAATTTATTTCAACAAAAATCAATATGTAAAATTTGAATATAAAACTGACGATTGGGGAGTGTTACATACGGAAAATAATAAAAATATACGCACAAAAAAAATGTAGGGTGTATTCTCCTAACTTGGTATTCTGGAAATTAATTAAATAGGTAGCAAATTAAACAAGAAAATATGCATCCTCCATAATATCATAATACTTGGAAGATTTGTTTGTAATAAGCCATATATACCTTGATAAAGCAACTAACAAACCCTTATTCTTGAATCCACCTGAAACCGATTGATAGTCCAATACACCTAAAGATTTGTGGAAGTCGAGAGTGAAATATTAGAGCATAACCAATAACCCATATTTGAGATGTGTTTTTGGTGATGTGGCAATATTTTAGTGTTTTTATTATTGGGTTATTGGATTTTATCACCCCCAAGTATTGGCTATTGGCCACTGTCACCTTCAACTATCACTTTGACGCCCGTCACCCCCAACTTAACACTTAGTGTGTTCTGTCACCACGTCGTTAACTCATCACTAACTTTTGATCTTTTTTTATACTTTTGGGGGTGTCATAGGGATCTTAGGAAGGTTTAAGGGATCTTTGGACACCCCGAAAAGTGTAGTAACAAGCTCAAAAGTTAGTGATCAGTTAACAACGTGGTGACAGAACAAACTAAATGTTAAGTTGGGGGTGGCGGGCGTCAAAGTGATAGTTGAGGGTGGCAGCGGCTAATAGCCAATAGTTAGGAGTGATAAAATCCAATAACCCCTTATTATTGGGTGAATTTGTTTTTAAGGAGAGAGAGTGTGGTTTAGATTGTGGTGAAAAACTAGAAAATATGAGTTATGTGAGTGTACGGAGAGAGTGGAAAGAGAGTGGTGTTTTTAAAGAGAGAGAATTTGTTGTGAGTGGGCATGAGAAAGAAATGAGTTGGGCAGGTGCCATGTCACTCATTTTTTCTCCCCCTTATTATGGATGCTCTTAGGTACGTCAGAGTTTGCAATTTTATGTATAACGAGTACCAAAATGTAAACTAACCTGCAATTAGACAGTAACAACAATGCCATCAGATCAGATGATAATTCAGTAGATTACATATCCCTAACCCTCACAACCGTAAAACACAAATAAGATGATACCAAATCTTCTGTTGAGTGGAAAGCGATTCTCCTAAAACATGAAAAAAAAGACCGTTGAAACACGGCGTACGGTATGGTGTTTGGGTTTCAAGTTTCAAATGTTTTTTTTTTTTTTTTTTTTTTTTTTTTTTTTTTGTGGGTATATAAATGGTAATAAATAATGGGCTTAGAAAGTCTTTCAGTGGGCATAGAAAGCGTTAATTTAAGTAGGCTTAACAAGTACGTCTAAAACAAAACCAATAATTTAATTTACACACAAATTTGACCAATTGAGACCATTTGTAACGCATTAGATTCCAGTATACATACATGTATGACCTATTACAACCTGATACTCCCGGCTAAGATCTATGATAACATATTACAAGCAAACATAACGGACTATAAGTCACCTCACCAAAAATGTGACCCATTCAATCCATGGTAGACGGTTGTCTACCATGGTTAGTGGTTAGTGACGGATGTGTTATTCATTCGTCACAACTTAATTAACATGTTCTTATCAGTGGCGAAGGATAATGAGTGTCCGGGGGTGCACCCGCCCACCCCAATGTTTCGGTTAGAAGTGTATATGGTCCGATTTTTCGTCCGAAAAATTTAAAATTATATAGGATCGCCTACCGGATTATTTTTTCTAAATGATGGGTAGTTTGGTAAATATATTTTAACTCTTATTTTATCTGTTTAACCCTAGATTACCTACCACACAATAAACTTAATATCTCACAAATAGCTTGATGATCTACATAGAAAAAGAAATTGCTGATAAGTTTGATTCGGAAGACATAATTGATGAATTCAAAAATCTTAAAGGTTGTCGGGCTGAGTTGTAATTCCTTGTTCAGGTTCCATTTATCTCGTATCATTATATATATATATATATATATATATATATATATATATATATATGTATATATATGTCTTCGTATAGCCGACCCGACCCGAAACATAACGATAGGAAAAATATTTTTGGGTCCTATCACTTTACGCCCCCTCGAAACTTTTGGTTAAGCTCCGCCACTGGTTCTTATTCAAGCGAAAATTTCATCACAGCTTAGCGATGGAGCTACTGGTAGGGAAAATTCTTCACTAATACAGAAGTGGCAAATCATCTATTTAAACGATATATATTAGAGTATCATATTGCACGTTTTGTCCTTAATACCTACCAACTAGTAACTACACTAGTGTATTAGTAAACATTAACCATCCAACGTGCATTGAGGTAATAGGCATATGTGTCATTTAACATTAATGATGTCTACTTGTCTAGTGTAGTTAGTAAATGTTAAGGAACAACGCGCAATAGATTATCTATAATATATTAAAAAGGAGAAGTGATGTACAATATTGTAATTTGACCAGAGGTACACATTTTTAAGAAGTATGTACAAGCGACTGCAAGCTGGTAGAAGTGGAAGTTCATCAGCCTTTTAAGACGCTTCAGGGGCAGGCTAGGGATTTCACTCATGAACCCTAATATCCAATTATAAATGAATCGTCTTGCAATTGAGACGTGAAGATAGAAAGGCAGATTGAATGCGAATAATGATGGGATTCTCCAGGTTGAAACACACAAGACGCATCTCACTAATTTTGAATGCCGGAGCGACACAAAGTTTCAACAACAACACTGATTTAGAGAAAAAGTTTGCAGGGTTTATATCCAGATTCGTTGATATACTGTCACCGATGGCGGTTGGAGTCGCTATTTCATTGGAAATCGGCGGAGGTGCGATGCAGTTTCAGACTATCACTCCGATGTCTTTAATACCACAAGGGTATCGATAATAACTGCAATAGTCATCCAAGCAGCAACCCTAGGGTAAGAAACACTTCAACATGACTACAATTTCAACAATTGTATGTTATAATTTTCTTTCTACAATTATCTTAACTTGAATCTTGAATCTTGAATTGGAATTTGAGTTTGATTCTTTATGAGTTTTTTTCACATATCTTTACTAATCATGATGTGTTGTTCTTGTTGTGTTATCATATGGGTTTGAGTTGATGATTCATATCTTTAGTTGGGTTGGATGAAAGTTATTGTTTTGATCGGAATATTGGGGTGTTTGGTTTGCAAATCTTGAAAAGGGGGAGTGCCAATCTGGTAGTGATTATTGGTTTTTATTGTGTTTTTGTTTTGTGGGTATTAAAGATAGTGATAACTGTGTGCTTAAGTTGGAATTTTATTTGTTGTTCTTTGTATCTTGCGTTCATGGGAGGTCGATAATGTAATTTCCATGTAAATTTTTAAGACGCTCGTTCAGATCATGTTCTTGTTTCCCTAATTTTTCATCCGCGCTCCTAAATGTGCCCCTGATCCAATGAGATTTCAATGATTCCTTCTGTTTCTTCCATCATGCAGTTGTGTAATCGATTCAATTTTCGTTTATCTCAACTGAATACGTTACCACAATGAATTTCGCATTAAAATTATGAAGAGAAACTGTCTTCATCCTTTCAAATTCCCATCATCAGCCCTTTAATTGGAATTGAGGAGTCATTTTAAGACGCTACAGGGTCATTCTACTTTGACGATGGTTGTTCGATTCGGCACCAGAAGGTCAGTACACATGTATGGTTAGGGTTCAGCGGTGGTTGACAGTCTTCTACGAACAGCAAGGGGGTAGGGTTCCGGCGAGTCGAATTTGACACGACGATGGCTACGGGTGTTGAATGATGAGGTAAATTGTTACAATTGTTCACTTTCACTTGCATCTAATTTGTTTTTGGTTATTGCTTCATTAATTTTTAAAACATAAAGGTTTACTTGTGCCACCAAGTGCTTGATGAAATGTGTCATCCACGTTTGCTGCAACTGAATGGCTTGCTTATGCCCACCAACTGCTCGATGAAATATGTCATCCAAGTTGGCTGCAATTTGTATGTGCAGATTTGTAATTATAACAGCAGGTATGGTCTTTTTAGTGATGATTCCAACCTATTTACTTATAAAGGGCAGGTTTGCCACCCAAACTGTATAAAAATGTATGGTTACTCACAAATTAGTTCTTAACCAACTTGTAGTTTGTTTTTTTATGTTACAATTTTATAAAAGTGTCTAAAGAAGAACATATACATAAGAGTTTTGATAGTTTTTTGTTTATTATCTTGTACAGTAATTTATTGTGATTTTTTAGCTGTTCAGCTGCAGTAGGTTTGAGTATTATGCAATAGTGTATGTTTAGCTCTTTAAGTGGTTTTAGACAATTATAGCAAATGCTATGTCAGTTGAAGTTCTTTACTTTCAGCTAGAGCATCCATTATACAACAATTATATCTAACTTCATTAACGGTGTATTTGATAAACTGATGGAAGAACCAAAGAGATAGGAAATCATGCTAATCAAGTTGACGAGATGCAGACTAAGAATATTGATGAATTTAAGACGGCATTTGAGGTACGTTCCAAACATAAAATAAAAAAAGACTAAAATGTCATTTTCGTCCGCCAGTTTTGCGACTTTCGTCCAATGGTTTCATGATATGATTTACACTTCTGGTGATTTATGTATTAGTTTTTTTTATTAATTATTATTTGTCAAAAACTCAAAACAACTGATTATTTCATTTGTTTGTTGTCTTCACAGGTGCCGCCTCTCCATTGCTCTTGGATGGGGTTGATTTCTGTCAAAATGGCAATGAACTAAAGGTATGCAACATAGAAACAACCCCCCCCCCCCCCCCACACACACACACACATACACACAAACGTCTGTCCTGAATTCATAAAATTAATGGCTAAAGTTTACGTTTCTGTTGTGGTTAATTTAGTTTAGGCTTCATCTATTTTGTGTTCACTGCGTGGTTGTCATCCTTACCCGAACCAAAATAATCTTTATTTAAGCCGGCCCATCCTTACCCGAACCATAATAATATTCTTTTAAAGTCCCCATTCTGACTCAAACCCATCCTGACCCGACCCAAATCAAACTAATAATTTTTAAATCGGCTATTCTTTTCTGAACTCAGCTGTCCCGAACCCGCCCTGACCTGTTACCGCGTCCAAACATAAGGAGTGAGACAGTTTGAGTTAAACATAATAAGTGAGACATTTTGACTTAAAACATAATAATGTTTGCCACTAAATGTGTGAACTAATCTGCAAAAAACTGCATCTGAGCTACAATGGGTTTGGCACCACTAGGCATATTCTTGATTAATGTTTTGGTCTTTTGGTTTCACAAAATTGTTTGACTGACAATTTTGATAATAGTGTGTTGGTGAAAAAAAAAGGGGTAGCTTTTGGAGTTGCATTTTTTTACAATGTATGCATACTAGGGAGGCAATCCTGACCCAAGAGCTTTGGAATGTGTCATTTTTTGACCCTTTATAAACCTTTATGGGTGGTTTTGGGTTAAGTGATACAAGTCCAAGGGTCAGACTGGGTTGGACATATAAATAGAGGGATATAATTACGTCATTTTTGACCCTTTATAAATAGAGGGATATAATTACGGGTCAAGTTGGGTTGAAATATAAAAAGAACGGGTTGGAAACTATTAGTTATATAAAAATACTAGTGGGGAACCCGCGCGTTGCGGCGGAGTGGAAAAGTTGCGGCGTTATAATCGTTTTCCGTTAGTTTATCAATTTTTTATTGCGTGTTTTATTAGGAAAAAAAAAACTAAATTGTAACATATTCTTTTGGAGTTTGGAAGTTCACTCCTAAAGGAAGCAATAGCAATACAGCCATCCCAAATTGGAGAAAACACAAAGAAGGAATAAGGAAATGCAATAGCAGGATGGAGGATCAGGATTTGGAAACACAATCTCACAGCTTCGGGACAGAGGGGCGGCACCCACTCCAACGAGCCTTAACTAATGATCATCACCTAACTTGTTATGCACTTGAAGCTTTAGAAGATGGTATATTTCGAGTTTTAAAAACGTACATGAGATAAAAGCGAGTAGTAATCTTCCGTATATTATTTCTAATAAATGAACTGTAAAACGTGTAATACAGCTTGTACCAAACTGATGGCAAGTTAATAAATAAAAAACTTCTAGTAGATAAAAATTTATTCAAAGAGTACATATAACATATAGGCTTCTCATCAAAATACTGGAAAATAAGAAATTGTAAATGTTCCACAGCAAGATAATATAAAAAAAGACAAACAAACAAACACATACATTTGACCCAGCAATCAAAAGATTGTAACAGTGCCTACGTATGTTCTCAAGTGTTGTCCACCTTTTGGCTTTAGGAAAACAGAATGCCAAGTGAAGGCGTTATTATTCTCCATGGGCCGATATAGTAGACAAAATAATCATTTTCGTGAAACTGTTACATTCAAGCTTTGGGCTTCAGCTCCTTGACGGTCTCCCAGGTGAAGTCTGGATTATCACGACCAAAATAACCGTAAGCAGCAGTCTTCTGGTACCTTTTGTTGCCACCCCTGTTGAGGTGAAGGTTGATAGCTATCATCCCTGGCCTGAAGTCAAAGTTCTCCTTAATAAGAGCAAGGATGTCCTTATCTGGGATAGTTCCGGTCTTGTATGTGTCCACGAAAACAGAGGGTGGCTCAGCGACACCAATAGTGTAAGACACCTGACCGATGCACCTGTGTGCAAGTCCCAATGCCACAATACTCTTGGTTGCTTGCCTAACAATGTAAGCACCACTCCTGTCCACCTTAGGTATGATAAAATATTGATATTTGTTGTTATTTTAGTAAATAAAGTCATGAATGAGTGAATGAAATCAATTCGTACCGAGTGCAGCTTCTGGTGGTTGCGGTAGCTTTAGACGGTGGAGTGACGGTGGTAGCGGTGGCAAACTCCACCTGCAATTCAAAATTTCCATACCAATGAATCAATTACGGATATCAATAATCTCGTCGCAAAAACAGTCCACTTTCATCAAAATTGAACAAACCACAGTTCATAACTCCTCAAAATAAACACAACCCAATTCGAAATCGATCAAAGATAGTACGTTCATTCCGTTTCGCCTTTCTTACTTTCCGCATCTGAATGAAGCAACAACACAATAAAATTCAGAAAACAATGTTTAATAAACAATAATTCTAAAAAATATAATAACAAAGTCAAGATAACATTATTACACGAGGAGTGATGAAGTGATTGATCTTGAACGGTTATGAACTTATGAGATTCCAGGAGACGACGTGGCGAGAATTCGAAGGAAATAAGAATCGTCCTCAACCTCCCTTCTAAAGATTTTTCTAAATGAAATTGCGAAAAAAAAACATCAAAATGTTTACTCACAGTCCGATAAGGAAACGAAGTAATATGTCTTGCATTAAGAGTCAAGACAAACAGCTCCCCTTCTGCGAAAGGGTAGGGCCAGTCAAAAGTCACCTTCTTGGTTCGACCTATGAGTCGGTTCAACCACCAGGTTGATTTTGACTCCTCAGAATGGTTATCATCATCACGAATCCATTTTTCACATTTCACTTGATCATCAACTACAAAATCCCTAAAGAATCAGCCAAGGTTGATCAAACTAACTAAATAATCAAATAATTCTCATTATTTATAACATCAATTTTAATATAAACTTTTTTACTGAGCTACCTACTTTTGTTATATTAGCTGCAACAAAAAATGCAGAATAAATAATACTTAAGAGAAAAACAATATACCTTAAGCCTACGGATGGGTAGCACATTTGAACGATATAGAGAACCAGCAAGGATGCCACGTAGGCCTGGTATTAAGGATCTTTTCCAGGATGACAATAGAAGCTGTACATTGTTTACAAATCCAATGCGACCACAGGCAAAGAAAGTAAAAGTAGAAAGAAAAACCAAACAGATTTAGGTCTTTTAGATATGTAACTTAATTAACAGCCCTCAAGTTATAAGATTAAACTTCCATTTACCTGAAGACCAACTAAATGAATAAAAGATTTGTCGGAGAAAGACACGCTGGATACACGGAACCGTGTTAAAACTGGAATGTCGAAAAAGAATGGTACGAAGGAGGAGAATATGAGACCGTAGGGTCCAGATGTGAGCATACTCAAAGCTGGATCTGCAGACATTAAGTATAGAAGAATTCAAAGTAGGGCATGTTTTAAGTAACATAAATAGAAGTAAACATAGTGATCAACATGACGATTATAATTTATAACTAATTCCAAAAGAAAGCAAAGGTTACAACAGGAAGACCACAAAGAAGCCATTTTTTTTATAAAATATTTACTTATCAGATGAATAAAACATCCCTTAGACTTGACGTACCGAAAACATGCACGTGAATAGGTAACTAAAAGCTTGAATGCATAATACCTTCAAGTCCCTTTTGCCTCGAATACTGCTTTTAAAAACATAGAAAACAGAGCTAACATAATTAAACTACATCATCCAACAATAAACATTACACAAACACAAGATATTCATACGCGGACCTATACTCAAAACGAATGCAAAACAAGTTGCATAAACCATCCCATTACACCCTGTATGAATCTTTAAAAAAGCAATGTGACCGAAGTTGCATGTGATAACGCGGGGAATCTTTGTGATAAAACTCGACAGAGGTGAATAAAGCTACATAACATCCCTTAACTGGGATTGTAATATATTATAGATACCTGATGGTCAAATTCAGCACGCTTAACGGCCCTCATGTCGCTATGTAGAACTACATCAACAGGCCTAGTACTTTCTTTAACCGGAGGTTTTGGCAAACTCTGAAATTACTCAAACTATGAGTTAAAACGGTTTATATATCTTTATGCATGTCTTGATGAAAAAATGATATGTAAAACAACTTCACCTCTGGTTCATCTGTTGTCGACGGGAGACCCTGAGCAATACGAACTCTCTGCTTCTCCTGCTCACTCATCATCTCTTGCACCTTCTTTTGGAACTCTTCTTGCTTTGATTTTCCTCTTTGCTGTATGCAAAAACAGTAAATTACTACAAAAAACATCTTTCTTGTTTGATAGTCGTAAGAGCTGTTGTTTAAAAACCAGCAATTCGGGCTCAACTATTAGACATTTTATTCAAATTGCATATGGCATAATTCTAAACTAATGGCATTGAAATTGCCTAAGTGATCAGAAAACTAACCTCAGTTTTGAGCTTGAAGGGTTGTTGAGGAGTCGTCTTAACCGTTCTTCTCTTCCCTCTACCTCTAGAAGTGGCAGAGGATTCAGAGCTCTAAATGATCAACAAAACCAATATCATGACTCAGTTTCATCATTTCATATCAAAGCAAACAAAACAAACACTATATTCATAACAAAGAGCCATAAAATAAGCTAACATACATTTCCTCTGCTCCGCCTCCCACCACCAGACTTCCTGTTTGAAACACTAAACCAAGACATTCATCAAAAAATCTTTGAATCCTTTATCATGTGCTTGTAGCTCTCTAAATACAGAACTGCAAAAAGAATTTAAATAGTAAGATTAGGAAGCATTACAATTACAACAATTGAAAATCAGATAATCACATACCTTTTGAACCACACCAAAAAGTTATATCTATGTCTGAATCTGATGGGTTTCGCACCATATCGTCGACAACCATCCAGTAAATACGAAACCCTAGAAAACCTAGATCCCCAAATTTCACAACATTTGAAACCCTAGAAACCTGAACAACAGCGTTGTCCTCGTGCTAGCTTCTGGTCGGGCCTGCTTCTAAATCGATCTTGCTTCCAATCGCTTCCGATTTGTCGCTCTCTCTCTCTCTCTCTTTCTGATCATGAACCATAGCTTAACAAGGGTGGGATGGAAACAGAGGGGAGGATTGAAGCGATGAATTGAAGGCAGAACGATTGGTATGAAAACTGGTCGTGGGTTACAATTATATTCAATGCTAATCTCAGACTTAAATCCCACAATTGCCCTTTTAGGCGTCTTAAACTTAGTGGGAACTCCAATTTCCATGGCTTTAAGCATCTTGTACATGTTGCTTTAAAATTGATACGCGTGGCAAAATTACTATCTTGTACATCACTTCTCCTTTTTATAATAGTATAGATAATAGTTTTATTTTTAATATTTCATAAAGATTGAGGGAGCTTATTGAATGTAAAGCCAAATAACAAACCTGCGGTTCTCGTTCTACCCTTTGAAGCTCTTCAACAGGAGATATAACTATAATTTTGCCCTCGAAAACCTAACAATAGTATAACCATTTTGTCAAAATAGTTATTTAAATCCATAATAACTTGAAGCTTAGAGTAACCAATTAGTGTTATTATGATAAAACTTTAAGAAAGTTGGGATCTATAGTGGCAGCCACGAGACAATCTTCTAATGCTTCTTTTATCCTTCCAAGAGACGTCTTCACTGCTGCATCATTACTATAGCACAACATCAAAGCTCTAATGCAGCTTGTAGCCTTGTAGAGTTCTCCTATTCTGAAACAGAGTTTAATCCTTGTGTATGACAATCTTCTTCTTTAGCCATATCACCATTACTATAAGTTGGGTTTCCCTTGATACGTAAAAAAAGATGATGTTATCAACCGATCAACATACAAGTTGTTTGAAGCTGTTAAATGCATTCCACCACCAAAATTGACTTGGTAATAAAAAAGCCAATTTCTATAAGCTATAGCATAAAAAATGTGTGATTGTAACAACTGAAAGTAACAAAAGTAATCACCAGCTTCCACCTTTTCAATTTAATTGAACATAAATGAACTCCCTCTCGAAAGAAGATACAAGACAAGGCGAGACTTTTTACCAAAGACCGAAAAGAAGAGCATGAAAGCAGCTGATATCTGAATAACACATTGACTTCCAACTTTAGTTAATGCCAATGCACCAGTGTTTTCCCTACAAATCACCATATTCGTAAAAATATGTATTCGATGTCATATAATCGTTAAAAACAACGTTAAATGAAGGTCGTTACACTGATGCAGCAAATCCGGTTACCGTACCACACATGCTACCAATGAAAGTCCCAAATCCCTACATAAATAATATGTTTTCTTGAAAAAAAATGTATAAAAAACTAATAGATCATATGCAAACATATAGTTTCGGTTATAACATACCAGCAACCCGATACCGCGACTTAAAACAGAAGGTGACACAGGAGTCGCGCTCCCATATCTTGCTGTTGCGAGAAACAAACCAGTGGACTGCGCATAAAATAATTCGTGAAATTGACAATATCTTAATAGTTACAATATCTTAGTAGCACACTATAGATACAAAAAAATAACATTAGAAGTTACGAATCTCAGTTGCGATCAGGGATGTTATCGTCAAATTCTTTCATCATGTCCACGGCCCATCACTATCCTCAATTAATACGATAGATAGTGGAAGCTTGCTGTACAAAAATATATGTTATACTTTACCAAAAGCCGATAAAAATTCTTAGATATAAACACTTAATACTTAATAAATATGGTAGAGTGTAGACAATCACCTTGCTTCAAAGATACATCAAACTTAATAAATTCTTCGTTGTAGAGTGTAGACTTCCAAATATGAAGCGCCTTCATAAGAAGTCATTGTGGTTAATTTGCCTACAAAGCAATGTGTTATAAAATAAACAATGATTATGTTGAAAGAAGCCCCATAGTGTGACCCAATCCATGGTATGGATCCTAAAACAACAATGTTAGTATTCATATGCGATGATGGTTCATGTTCAGATATATCTAAAAAATCCCAATAAAAAGCATTAAATTCATAGCTAAAAGTGACCCAATAACTTACTATTCCATAAGATCACTATCACGGCTTATTCCCACCACTAATTTTATAGTAGAACACCACCACATTTAGTTTTTTTTTTCTTTTTATCATTTTGCATTATTCAAATGACTCCAAACGTTATTTATATAATCACAGATATACAAACTCAGCAAAGATTCAAAATGCTCTTGGTAATCTTGATTAATTAATCAAAATATACTTCTTTAAAGCTACAATAAAAGATGTTATAATCAGTAGATAGTCAAATCTTGTACCTTCCACCTCAACACAAATTTGTATCAGCAAGTTACTATTCATCTTCCCAAATTAGAGTTTGGGTTTCAAACGTCGTAATCCATCTGAAATACCCAACTCAAAATTTTAGTTTCGATCGACACATAAAAAGGTTCATAGTCATATACAGGTTAGTTTTTTTTACCTGTTTCGCGACCTGGCGTTCGAACAACGGCTTTTATTCGTGTTGTCGACGAACAGATACGACCACCATGAATCAATCTAAAAAATAAAGTAAAAAGCTCGTTAATCTCTTATATCCAAAACGGAATGAATTTTGTAACCCACCACCGAAGCAACCTGACCCCAAGGTCGGCAACACTGCCTAAACATAGTTGCCGAAAATCATACCTAAAAAGATAGAAAAGATCAGTAATATGAAATCAAACCGACGACTTGAGATTCCAAAACGAAGTATCAACATTGGCGAGTGTAGAGGTGAAGAAGCGATTTGTGGTTTGAAATCGGAAAGAACGATCTAAGATATATCAAAGTAACAATAAGAATATGAATTAGCAAAAGGGAAATACATACCAGAATTATTATAGTGGCTGGATCTTTGAAGAAACAATTGTAGCGGCTTGATATGGGGATTTGATGAAGGAGATGCGTATGAAAAGCTAGGGTTTTCTTGATCAGCGGTGACCGAGATTACGGTTCGTGAAGGAAAACATGAGGCAATTGAGGGATTTAGGTTTATTAGGAGATTTATATAAACGGGTCAAACATACGGGTATGGAGCAAGTCGGATCCATGAAAGAAGGATCCGCGAGCTTTTCCAAAAGCCATCCATTTTCCCGCCAAAATGAATCCTGAGAAGCTCTAATAACACGCCACGTCAGCCCAAATCTTTATGTTTATTATATATAATAGATTATATTTGCTAAAGTGCGCGTCATAGCAACATAGCCGGGTTCGTTAATCTGTTAGAAATCTGTAAAACCGGGAACCCGCAGCCCACGATTGTGTGCACGTGGTCGAGTTCGGTCTACGGGTTAAACACGAAAATCTCGTTTTCAGAGAAATACCGAACCAACCAGCCCGCGAGCCTCTATGCGGCGACGAAAAAGGTGGGCGAGGAAATCGCGTATACTTATAATCATATTTACGGGCTGTCGTTAACCGGGTTGCAGTTTTTTATTGTGACGACCCGACCCGTTTGCCAGGTCTATCCTTAGTAGAAATGGTACAAACAGGTTGTGATGGCTAACAGAACACAACTTCTAAGTCATAGCTGGCTATAACTCAAATAAGGCTCCAAAATTTTGGCGGAAAAAACAATTGAAAAAAATTCAAATGGATGTAAAATTACTAACAGAAAGAAGGTCCCTGTTACATTCATAATAAAAACCAAAATATACAAAACTGGACTTTGTATACTTGTTTTTTAATCCAAACCATTCCTATGGTGACTCATGTTCATGTTCTGAGTCCCTTGTTTTTCACAGCTCTACTGCGTACAGGTCAAATTTTGTTCCTCGGTGTAATTCTGTGAAGGATGTAAAACCACACGACTCAAGCTGATCTCTAGATCCAATAATACGCAGGCCTTTCAATTGAACTATGCTCTCTGGAAGACCACTTATGCCCGCATCGACTATATATAACTCTTTCAAAGATTCTAAACACCCAAGTTCCTCTGGCAATTTCTCAATTTTATCACAACCAAAGAGTTTTAAACATTTAAAACAACCTTAAGGTCCAAACAGGTTGTGATGACTACCAAACATATTACTCATCCGTTTTCTTAAAAAAAAATTATAAACAAAAGACTTATATGTGATAACAAAAACTATCTTCTTAGAAAAGTAATCTAACAGTTTCTGCAGTTGAATACATCAACTAGACCTGTTTTTAATCAAAACATTCACAGCTGTTTTTAATTCAACAAACGAACAAGACCTGTTTTTTATACATGTCAACCCGTAAAAAAAACTGACCCGACCCGAAGCCCGTTCCAACCCGAACCAAAACAACCCTTTTTTATAATTGACCCGTTTTGACCCGACCCTGTTTTGACCCATGACCCGACCCGACCCGTTTGCCAGGTATACTTAAGTGAGTATTGTAGTGTATTATGTACTAGATTAAGAAATGATTTATATTTTATAAATTTTGGTTGCATCTAGGTATACCAACAATCTATTTCAGCCTCGAGAAATGCTTGTATATATTCTAGATGATTCATGATACAACTGTTCAGGCCCTTATCATGGCAGAATTGATTCCAAATTTTAGACTATCTCTTAGCTTATTGTTCCAATCGTTCATGTATTTTCTTTAAATGTCAAACATGTTATGGTCATCTATTACAACTAGGCTCATATTTGGTGATAAGGACTTTGTTTGATGGCTTGAAATCCCATAGTGAGACTAAATGGGTAATCTTGATTCTTGTCTTTTTTCCCGCCACGTATAGTTGACACCGCCGCAATGCGCGGGTTTCCCACTAGTATACATAAATGAAGAAATCTTTAATTTAATTACTCTAAATATTACTCCGTATTTATATATTTAACTATAAGTGTTTACTTAGAAAGTGGCATGGCCTACTTAATGCATTATTAAGTAGAAGAATACACTTTATTGATGCCAATTCATGGTGAATGCATTATTAATTCAATGGTTTTGGCCGTCTGTTATACTTTAGGTTTTTGGGAATAATTTGACCCATGTCTTTTAATTAATTTAAGGGGCGTTAATGAAGGTTAAACCATTTCCTTAGTCTGAGGTGAAATAAAAGAGGGTAAAGTGGGTGACGTGACGCGCATATGTAGTTAAAGGGCGTGAAAATATATCACGTGGTCTTAGTTGTCACGGTGAAACTTATTGATGAAATGTTGTGAAGATTGTTTATGTATATACTTACTGCTGTTTAACAAGTTATATTTTAAATAAAAAATAGGTTAATATTATATCATCAACTCTTAGTTAAATGATTTGATATTTGAGCTAATCTAGTCTAGATGATGGATTGATAATAACTTATTATAAAGCGTCAATAATTTACTCATTATTTGGCTCATCAATAAATACCGTAACCAAGATTATACATGTAAAAACATGTAAGCACGTCGTCTAGGTGTTTCAAGGTACATGGATTCCTCGCTTCTCCTCAGTTCTTTAAGCACAGAAATTGGTGTAATTAAAAGTTGCAATAATAGATAAATGCTTCGAAACTGTCGCGTCCATAAAATTTTGACGGCTTATATTTAGTAAGTATCAATCCATAAGTTTGTTCGTCTAAATTTTAAAAAAAAACACAAAAAGTAGTTATATTTGTGTAAATTTTTTTGAACGGCTAATTTTTTCCCCTTAAATACTTACATCCTCCAAGAATTGAACGTTGGTCTCGTCACAAGAGATATTTCCTCTTGACCACTAGGTTATAGCCTAAGTGGCATAAATATAAACATAAAAATGTTTTTCTAACTACTTATATAAATATAACTTATTGGTAATTATGCTTTCTAGTAATAAAAATGGGTTTTCCAACAGAATATATCATAACTGAACACAATTTATATAAAAAACATGTAACTGAATCATGTATATTTAAACTATTGATTTATATGTGTGTTTTTTATGAATTGTGATGTATTAGACTTATTCGTTTGTGCTCATTAATGTTAATCTATGTTCATTTGTTTTATAAGTTATGTTACTTTGTGTTTATTTATGTTTGTTCAGTTAAGTTAAATTCGTTTTGTGTTTATTTATGTTTGTTCAGTTAAGTTAAATTCGTTTAAGTTTGTTTGTGTTCGTTTGCATTCGTAAACTGTTCATTTAAGTTTTAAATAAAAGAATACAACATACCCATTTGAATGGCCTATGTTTGTGTTCGTTTGGTTCGTTTGCAAGCCTACAAATGTCAAATAACGTGACACAATTGATTAAAGATATAAATACCGACTTTATCTCAAGCCAAATATTTTTTTAATATATATCATTTATTCGTATTTATATTACATGCATCTCATGAAGTTATCATGTACCGTATCCTACATCACTTGGATTAACTCATGTAATAGTATTTTAGTAACATTACACGTTGTGTTTGCATAGTAATGATAGAAAGATTCACCCAATTATGTGACATTAAGCACATCGACTTGGTCGTGCGGTGTCCTAGACTCCTATCACTCAAGTGGCCCATTAAGCACATGGACTTGGTCTTGGCAGGTGCTATCACTCAAGTGGCCAAGCTATATATAGTCATGGGTGACTAAACAACTTGTCGATAAATTTCCACAAGTATACTTATGATAGATGGGATATGTCTCATATCGAGTCAAATTAAACTAGGCCCTATGGAAAGATATTCAAGATTGTAACAGAATATATTGATGAAGTATTTCACAACCGATTCTCCTTTGACCTCATTTGAAGAAATAAAATGTAGTATATTTTTATTTATATCCTAATTTCTACTGTGGCAATGATGACCCATTTTTTTAATTTTTAGAGAATGGGTAGACTTGGAAAAAAATTGGATACCGATTGAAGAAACACTGGTTTAATTGACCGGAATCAATTAAACCAGAGGGTTTGAATCTGCATAAAAGGGTTATATCTTTTCGTTTGATTCAGGGGTGAATGATCTTCTTCCTCGAACAACAACTGCAAAACAAACAGCCGTTAGACTCGCCACGAGAAGAATAGGGGTTCTCTCCGTGCCCACCCTCCGGCGTGAGAATAAGTACAGGGTTTGAAGAAGAAGAAGAGGAAGTAATAGTAAAGTGAAGTGAGAGTAACTTGAGAAATTGTACCTGAATTATCCTCTATTTATAGCCGAAGTTTGGGCGGGAAAGTTTGTTGATGAAAACTTGACGGAAAGTGCTTTTCCGTAAGCGGTTATTTCGTCCTCCGTTAATCACTAACGAGTGCGTGCACACGGATCGTGGTCGTGATCAACGGCTGGGGTGATGCCATGTGGAAAGTGGGCAAGTGTGGATCTTCCTTTAATTCAGTGCCATCATCGTGATTTTGAGGAGTGCCTGGGATGATGCCACGTGGTCATTCGGTTATAACCGAATGGTTGTGCACGATGAAGCTTTCTAGAAGGATACAGCTGTAGTCCGATGTGGCTCTCCTTCATGCTAATTTCGTTGTAACAGAGAAGTTACTAATATCACCCAAGTCTGGATGATATTTACGCGGGGGTTTTGCTTGGATTTATCCTATCTGTTATAGAGGCTAGCGCAAGGATTTGTTAGTTTCCTTTTGGCGCGCAGATGTTTAAAACTGTACTTCTTTTTAAGTTCTCTTTTGGGACCAGTGCGCGGCCGTCAAGGTTCTTTTTAAAGAGAGCTTATTGGCGAGGTTGTGGTATGGTCTCAAGCACCTATGCAAGGTTTTTGGGGTCTTACTTCTTCAACCCCCCCCCCCCCCCCAGTCTAGTGTTGCTCTTATGCAAATAAGTGGAGCACTAGACTATGAGAGATGGGTGTTTTTTTGTTGTGGAGTTTTTGGCACGAAAATATTGGAAGTCTTCCTGGAGAAGATTTTTCTTGATTGATATTGTGCATCTTATTAAAATGAATTTTTTATTAATCATGAACTGTCTGAAGTGACGCGAAGTTTGTGCCGTTATCAGAATTGATGCGTAATGGTAACCTGAATCGGCAGATGATGTGTTCCCATATGAACTTGCGGATCACCATTGCTGTAGTCGACGCCAGAGCTTTTGCTTCTACCCATTTGGTGAAGTAGTCTACTGCTACTACTATGAACTTGACTGCGCCGGGCGCATCAGGAAAAGGACCGGCGAGGTCGATGCCCCATTGTTGGAAAGGCCAGGCTGAGGTGACTGGGACCAGGGGATTCTTCGGACGGAGGGTCTTTGGGGCGTGGCGCTGACATGCCGCGCATTTGCGCAATAGTTCCACTGCGTCTACATGCATTCCAGGCCAGTAATAGCCCGCATTCATGATCTTTTCGACCACCATGCGTGGGCCTGCGTGGATCCCACCTAACCCTTCGTGAATTTCTCGGACTAAATATTGCGCATCAGTCTTATCAACGCAGCGTAAGAGTGGACCCATGAATGATTTGCTGTATAAGATATCGTCTGCCATTTCGTAATTCAATGCCTTGTGCTGAATTTTTCAGGCTTCCGCTTTTCCTTCTGGGAGAATCCCATGTTGCAAGTACGTAATGATCGGGGACATCCAAGATGGGTTCCCGACCTCTATGATGTTTACTTGTCTTAGATGAACATATGGATTAGATAATACCTCGATGCGGACTTCTTTCGCGAGGTGCTTAAAACTAGCAGCGGCCAGTTTGCTCAGCGCGTCTACATGTTTGTTTTAGCTTCTGTTGATGTGGACTATCTTGAATGTTTGAAACTGGTTGATAAGGATTCTTGCTTGTTCCAAATATAAAGCCATGGCTTCGCCTTTAGCGTCGTAATGACCGTTGACTTGTTCTGCCACGAATTTGGAATCGACATGCGCTTCGAGGTTCTTTGCTCCCATTTTGAGTGCCAAATGAAGGCCCGCGAAAAAAGCGTCGTATTCTGCCTCGTTGTTGGTACTTTTAAAATCCAGGCGAATAGCGTACATGAGCTCATGATTGTCATGGCTGACTAAGTGAAGACCTGCGCCTGCACCATCGTCGTTTGAGGTGCCATCTATATGTAATGTCCAAACCTTATGATCGAAGACTGGGATAGGATTTTGGATTGCCTCGCACTCTTGGATTTTGTCAACGGGAACTTCAGTGGCAAAATCTGCTAAAACTTGCCCTTTAATTGCTGGGCGAGGTTTGTACAGGATTTTGTATCCTCCTAACTCGATAGCCCATTTGGCCAACCACCCCGCGACATCACGTTTAGACAAAATTTGTTCTAGATGATAATTTGTAAGGACGGTGATAACGTGGCCAGAGAAATACTGGCGCAGTCTTCGTGATGCGTGAACCAGTGCGAGGACAAGTTTTTCAATCATAAAATAGCGTGTATCTGGACCAGTTAGCGTTTTGTTGATGTAGTATATCGGAGTTTGAACGCCATCCCTTTCTACCATTAACACCGCACCGACTGCTACTTCCGCTGCGGATAGATACAGGATTAATGGTTCTTCTTTTCGTGGTGTTGTTAAGGTTGGTAACTGGATCAGACACTCTTTTAGCTGTTTGAAAGCTTTCTCTGCTTCTGGTATCCATTGAAAATGGCTCTTTTTGGCGCAGTTGCGCAACGTGCTGATGAATGGGTAAGATTTTGCAGCGTGATTTGCCAAAAATCTGTTGAGTGTTGCTAATCGACCCGCGAGACGTTGCATCTCTTTAATTG
Source organism: Helianthus tuberosus (assembly GCA_030545235.1). Lineage (NCBI taxonomy): Eukaryota > Viridiplantae > Streptophyta > Magnoliopsida > Asterales > Asteraceae > Helianthus > Helianthus tuberosus. Next base: position 6,419,687 of record JARYGA010060219.1, on the reverse strand, counting down.
TTGCTGGTGATGGCATTAGTTGGATGGCCTTTACTTTTTCTGGGTTGACCTTAAAGCCATCTCTGGTTATTATGAACCCTAGGAATTTGCCTTCCTCCATTCCGAAGGAGCATTTTATTGGATTCAGTTTTAAATTGACGCTGCGCAGGGAGTCAAAAGTGCGCTGAATGTTTGCAAGCATAGACTCTTCTTCTTGGCTCATAATAACGTGGTCATCCACGTAAACCTCTACTGTTACCCCAATATCTTCTCCGAAGACTCTATCCATCAACCGTTGGTAAGTAGCTCCTGCATTTCGGAGACCAAAAGGCATTTTCGTGTAGCAAAAAATACCTTTGTCTGTGCGGAAGGCCGTTTTGTCTTCGTCTTCCTCCTTCATTTGCACTTGATGGTAACCTTTATAGCAGTCTAGAAAACACTTCCAGCGGAAGGATGCTAGAGAATTGACTTTTTTGTCTATTTCTAGGAGGGCGTAACCGTCTTTTGGGCAGGCCTTGTTGAGGTCTTTGAAGTCGACACACATGCGCTACCCACCATTGTGCTTTTGCACCATTACTAGGTTGGCTACCCAGGTTTGATATTGCACTTCGCGCAGGATCCCAGCGTTAAGTAATTATGTTACTTGTTCGTTCATTGCGTCTGCTTTTTCTACGCTAAGACTGCGCCTTCCTTGCGCGGCTGGTTCCGCCGAAGGTCGGACATTTAGGCAGTGTTGTGCTATGTCTCTTGGTACTCCAGTCATGTCTGCCGGGGACAAGGCGAAGATATCCATGTTGTTAGATAGGAGTTCCTTTAACTTTACACGAATTGCCGGTGAAATGGCGTGTCCCAACAAAATGGTTTGGTCAGGATATTCTTTATTGAGGACCCATTTTTCTGGTTCGTTTGATGGTGAAGGTTTGGCGGATTTTGCCGGTGGCTCATCGTCCACATATATCACCTCTTTGCTGGAATACAAAATTGCTACCCCGGTTTCCGTCGGAAAACCACAAGCGGCGTGTGGTATGGAGGTAATCATGCTAAACTCTCTCTGAGATCTTCTCCCTAATAATACATCATGACGCGATGTTGCTGGCATAACCATAAAATTAACTGTGACCGTGCGGGAATGTTCTCCGTCTGAGAGAGTTACAGGAAAAGCGATTTGTTGCAGTGGAAAAACAGCTTCGTTGCAGAAACCAGTGAGAGGAAAATCGACTGGTTTTAAGCGTGCCTTATCCTCTGGGTCAAGTTGCTTAAAACATTGCTCGTAAATTATATCCATGGAACTTCCTGGATCTACAAACATATAATCGGTACGGTAATGGCCGAAGATGCAAGTGAAGATTACCGGTCGTTCTTCTTGAGGGCCTCCTGGAACGATTGGAAAGACTACTTGCTGCTCTCTCCAGTGCTGATTGTGGCTTCTTTTGTGCGGCCTTTGTGAAGGTCCTCCCTGCACCATATAAATCGGATGTATTTTGGTTTCCTGACGGTTGTTATCTTTCGAATTTTGTTCCATATATCTGAGTGATTCCAAGTATCCTTGGGTACTAAGTTGGGTGTCCCACTGACGTGTTGACTGTGGGTCCAACGTTGAGATGCCGGATCTTCTCTTGCACTCTTCTCGATCATCGGATCTGTTGTACAGCAACTCAGATCTGGCATTTTGAACAAAAATTTGGTTCATAGCGTTCTAGAATCTGGTGAACCAGTACTCTGGAGTATCCTCCGGAAGTAGATCTGGGCGATTATGAACTCCTGTTTGCATAACGGAGCTTTTTCCCTCAGGATAAGTGTTGCTGCCATCTATTTTCCCCATGATTCCGTCGATCCGAGTATCCTGGGTTGGATTACCCTTGGTTTCAGATCGAGGACTTGATGGGTGAATTGACGAGTTTTCTGCCATGGAGAGCAGAGAATGAGGAGAAAGTGAATCGAAACGAGAAAATGTGAATAAAACTGAGAAATCGGTGGGCGCCAATGAAGAAACACTGGTTTAATTGACCAAAATCAATTGAACCAGAGGGTTTGAATCTGCATAAAAGGGTTATATCTTCTCGTTTGATTCAGGGGTGAATGATCTTCTTCCTCGAACAACAACTGCAAAACAAACAGCCGTTAGACTCGCCACAGGGAGAATGGGGGTTTTCTCCGTGACCACCCTCCAGCGTGAGAATAAGTACAGGGTTTGAAGAAGAAGAGGAAGTAATAGTAAAGTGAAGTGAGAGTAACTTGAGAAATTGTACCTAAATTATCCTCTATTTATAGCCGAAGTTTGGGCGGGAAAGTTTGTTGATGAAAACTTGACGGAAAGTGCTTTTCCGTAAGCGGTTATTTTGTCCTCCGTTAATCACTAACGAGTGTGTGCACACGGATCGTGGTCGTGATCAACGCCTGGGGTGATGCCACGTGGAAAGTGGGCAAGTGTGGATCTTCCTTTAATTCAGTGCCATCATCGTGATTTTGAGGAGTGCCTGGGATGATGCCACGTGGTCATTCGGTTATAACCGAATGGTTGTGCACGATGAAGCATTCTAGAAGGATACAGTTGTAATCCAATGTGGCTCTCCTTCATGCTAATTTTGTTGCAACAGAGAAGTTACTAATATCACCCCAAGTCTGGATAATATTTACGTGGGGGTTTTGCTAGGATTTATCATATCTGTTGTGGAGGCTGGCGCAAGGATTTGTTAGTTTCATTTTGGTGCGCAGATGTTTAAAACTATACTTCTTTTTAAGTTCTCTTTTGGAACCAGTGCGCGGCCGCGCAAGGTTCTTTCTAAAGAGAGCTTATTGGCGAGGTTGTGGTATGGTCTCAAGCACCTATGCAAGGTTTTTGGGACCTTACCCCTTCACCGATTCATTTGCTTCACCTCGTACAAGATAACAGGTTAATTTTGGTCTACTTAACAAGAAAACGTATTGTAAGACTTGTTAATTTAAAAATGGTTCAAATAGATTTAGCAACATTCATGACCATTATTTATCCGGACGACCTATTCGTTCTATTCGTCGGCACTTCCACTGTCTCAGCTACTATCAGCGCGGCTACTGCTTCACCACCCACCACCATCACCACAATCATCGCCACCACTAATACCACATAGTAGTCTTCGCCACCGCCAACACCACCTCGTAGTCGTCACCACACCATTGCTGATGCCACATCCATCGGCACCACTACCACCACAAAAGGTATAGCGGGTGAACCTACATTTTTAGTATTTTTATTCCAAAACGACTCTTCTCAACCCCGCTCCATTTTGATCTGAATATTACATTACTACTTTTTATAAATTATTACTTTAATTTAAATACGTAAGAGTGTTTTCCTTTCTTTTTAAAATGCCAAGTATTTTTAATTTAGTTCCAAGTGGAAGAACAATAAAATTTTTGTTCCAATCAGTCGGTAAGAAATGTTGTTGTATCATGTTTGGGTTATAAGATAACATGAAGACCAGATATGTATATGTAGGATGAACTGATTATTAGATGATAGGATTAGGTTCATTTGTGAACAAGCCCATTGATTATGAACACTAGTGTACTAATTCTAGCCCTTCATTATCAATACACAAGTGTAAATTAATGGCCATAATTTGACTATGAAAAATAAACTAGTGTTGATACATATTGTGTGGATACGGCTCGTTACGGTTTGGCTCAGTTACGAAGTGAAGACCGAGGTCAAGATATCCTCCTATCTTGACCCGGTACGACGTCTATATTGTGTTTAATGTAAAACAGATGCATATATGCAATCTGTTATATGTTCTTTCATGTTTGCAATTGTATGTTTGTTTATCTGCAAGTTCTGCATGTAGCAGCATCACCACGAAAGACCATAGGCCTTTATGGAAGTCCACGAAACATGTCATGGACAAAGAACCTGTATGGTTTCCCACGAAGAACCTTATTCGTGGCCTATATCTTCGTCACATGATACTCATGAAAATCCATTAGTCTTTCGTGATTATAGTCATTCGTGGGTTGAGTAGTTCGCTGGTAATGGACTCAACGAAGAACTAACATGTTTCATGGCTTGAGTCCTTCGTGGGCCTCTTGTTTGGGCCTAGTACCTTTCGTGAAGGATCTGATATTGTGGCTATAAATAGAACCTTCCAGCACAGAACAAACAATGAGAACACACCAGGAAGTTTGAGAGTATTTGTCTTGTATTATCATTGTAACTCAACTCTTCTGGATCTATACATTTGAGCTTCAATCTTTGAAATCCTTCTTGTATTTTGTGTTCTTTGGCTTGGTTTACATACCTACCTGGATTCCGCACTCGTGGGTGTGTTTGATAACAAGGAAGTAGGTTTAACTTGATCCTTCGAGTGGACCTAGAAGTGTTATCAGAGCTTTGGCAAAGCTCTCTTCCTTGTTAAAACCAAGCTCTTTGTTGCGTTTTCGAGCATATTTTTGAAGGATACTGAAAGTTTTCTTGAACATTAAACAAGATATTCAAGTTTTTGAAAGTAAAATGGGTTAAAACTTTGGAAAAACTTGTTGTTTGCTAAAAATTTTCATAAAAACCTTGTTAAAACACATGCAGACATGTTAAAATCTGGTTTTTCTTAAAATTTCTTGCAAAATCTTGTTTCGCCATATTTTCTGGTGAGGTGTTTGGCCGGAAAAGTTACTGGAATAATCTTGTTGTAAAAGGATAATCTTCAAGTTTACTGAAAAAGGTGATTTTTGAATATCTGTCATATAACCAAATCTGGTTTTTCACCAACTTACTTTTCTTGTTCAGAAACCATATTCTCCTTAAAAAGGAAACATTCCACCAACTTCTTTACAAAAAACCAAGTCACAACTTGTTTTTGTCTCTACCTCACGAAAAACCATTTTTCATCAGCTTTTCAACACACGAAACATTAAGTCAACGAAACATCCATTTTCAAAAATTCAATCTCACAAAACATATACGTTTTTGTCTTATTCAGAGAAAAACCCAGACTTCACGAAACATATAGTTCTTCATCTGGGTTGATTCTTCATTTGATCCAATTCTTCGTAGGCCTCTATTTCATGAAACTTTAACTAGTTCTTCGTCCGTTCAGTTTTCGTGGAAAACTTCAGGCCCAACAAACATTTGTTATATTTGGGCTTAGTCTTATTTTTTGTGGGTTTGGCTGGGTAGTTATTGTTCCAACTATTCTTCGTGGGATAGTTATTCGCGAAAGATTGGTTATTCTTCGTGGACATCAGATTGTTTTGTGGACTTCAGATTGTGGGCTTTAAATCTTGGGCTGAGGATATTTATTCATCTGGTGTTATTTTTCGTGGGCCTGTTTTTCATTCCTTATCTATCATTGGATTAAATCTTTCGTGGGTTATTGAAAGTTATTAGTTTTTCGTGAGCCTGAATTTTTCGTGGATTCTAGTCTTGCACAGTTGCTTCACAGAAGGTTCTCATTTGGTGTTAAGTTGGTTATTTTCAATCTACCATGAGTTCAGATTGGTGGAGTTGGACTCCTGATGCTAGTACAGACAACATGTATACGGGTAAGGGTTTAGTACCTTCATGTAACACCACGAAAATTCATGTCCAATAACGTATTGACACATGTCATAAGCTTTGAACGTGTGAAAGAATACTTTAGAGGGACTAAAGTTGACAAACAAGGAAAGTATGTGAATATAAGGGTTCAAAGTGTCAACAATGAATAAGTATACTTTATTATAACCCTACATGATGTTTATACTCTTTAACGAATGAATCATGGATCATACGAAGCTAATTGTGAAAGAAAGTGAGAAATTACAAACTACAGGGGTTAAATGTGTCAACATGTTTAAAGTATACCTCTGAGTGACCTTTTAGCAAACCCGAAGCTTTGTAACAATTGATTATGCTCACCAGAATACGTGATAAAAATTTCACAAGTTTTCGATTAAGTATGAGAAAGTTATAACGATATTCGTATACGAGGGGTTAAAAGCGTCAACGAGGCAAAACTTGTGTTTTCGGTTATCATTTAACAAAACCGGACCTAATGATGAATGGTTTTATCTCATGGATCATAGAAATATAAATTTCAAGGGTTAAAAGTGCCTAAAATGGAAGTAATTGCGCATTAGAAAGTTCAGGGGGTGAAAGTGTCATTTCTGAAACATGTTTGGCTGAGAAGCTTGGTGCTGGCGTAGCGCCAGCACTTGTGCCTTTATCCGTGGTGCTACGCGAGCATGTACCAGTGACAGCAAACATCTGGTAACGTGTCAGCTTGCATGTTTACGCGATTCAGCAAGTTTGCCACCCTTTATCTGCATGTTACACGTCCCTTAACACCTGTTATCACCTTTGGAGTAGCCCTAACACTTGTGTCCACCTCCTTGCACTTCCTTGACTATATATAGAGCCCTTGGTTGCATTTGTGAACTCACACTTTGAGCAATTCACTTGGAAAGCTTCCAAACTCTTGTTTTGAAGATTTCTGGAGCTCAAGGACACTTCTCAAGCATTCTTAGTCGTGCATAGGACCTCAGTAAGTGCCCATAACCTTTCTTAATTCGTTTTACTTAGTTAATTAGCCTAAAGTCAAACCGTCGTAATTAAGATTTGACTTCGTCATTAATCTTAAATTATCCAGTCAAATTTCAAATTGAAAGTACCTATAGGTTGGTAATTATGTGGGTAATAAACCCTTAAAAGGATAACCTCTGATTCCCGCTCTAACTAGGTCAATTGTCGGGTCAAAGCTAATCTTAAAAAGTCAACAGAAAGCTTATTTTCAAATTAATGCATAATTAGCAATGTAGGATCCATGCAACCTGTTTTATCATTAATATAACTTGGTAATTAATGTAAGAACATGTCTAAACATGTTCAACCCGACAATTTTAAGTTTAGGCTCGGTTCGGGACCGAAAGTCGCATAGTTTGACTTCTGCTTTGACTTCCAGTTCTGACCCATTTGAGCATAGTTTAGAATTGCCTTAGAGCTTTATTTGGACTAGGTCTCATGTTAGTGTAACCCTCTGAGGTTGTACAACTTGGTTCATTAGTTATCCGATTCATATGCATGTTTCCGTTAAATGCTTAAATGTTGACTATTATGCCCATATGACCTTAAAACGTGATTTTTGAAAATGTAAAAGAATAGAAACCTTAGTTACTGATTTATAAACTTGTCCCTAAAATTTGACATCAGTTTGAGGTCTAGATTAGGAGTTATGCTCATTAGCGTAATTAGAAAGCTTTTTATTAAATAAACGGCGTAATTAGCATATAGCCTATCTAAACCCGATTTTTGATACCAAACTTTTTACCCACTGATGTAATATAATATTTTGGGATTTTTGAAGATTTTTATTTATTTTTAGGCTGAGCATAACATAGAGTTCTAAGCTTGATTCGGTAATTGTCGGTTTTGCCCTTTTGGCCTATAAAATGAGTTTTACAAATCTTTTTGATATCAAACCTTTTTCTACTGATCTAATATGATAAATAGAATATTTTGAACCTTCTGGAATAATAAAAATATCAGTTTTTCTTAAAAAAAACAGAAATCGCTTAAAATCGCCTTTTTACACGTTTTAAGCGCATAGTATGTATTAAAAACTATTTTTAATATATAAGACTTGATACTGATGTCTGTCGTTAGTGACATGCAAAAACTGAAATAAACTAGTAGCTAGAGTAAGTCGGATATCGAACCAGAGGAGGATTGTGGAAAGTGTCACAATGCTAAGTGTTAATTAACTATTACTAAAAAGTTAAACTCAATTGATGGTTTGATTGATTAAACTAAAAATTACGAAAAACAAGTTGTAAATAATGGGAGAGAACGATGGTTCCTCCAGATTTCAGGTTTTGAATCTAGATTCAATTATGTGTTTAATCGAAACACTTACATAGACATAAGTGTTGAATCTAATTAACCAATTGTGATAATCAACGACTAAGTACTCCGGTCAATACATAACGGGAGGTTATCGAATGATTATCAATTACAATTACAAACCTTAACCCCATGTCAAATATATCCCAATTACTAGAACTCTCGGGAACTGAATGCTTAGAAATTAAGGTTTAAATAAATCCAATTGTTTACAACCAATAAATCAAATCAAGGTGAAAAACATCAAATGCTTAGATCACCGAGTCATACGATTGTCACAAACACATAAAATTATCCAACTTACAAAACCCTCCATCTGGAGAAAACCATAAAAGACTAGCCGCTCATGTCTGTTGATTGATCTTCGTAGCCTTCTCTATCCTCTCGTTTCCCTCTTGTCTGCGTCGGCCGTGAATGTTGATGATGATTTTGATGTTGACCAAAAACCCCAACTTAAATGGCGGCCCAATTAAAGAAGTCGGCCCAGCCCATGTGCGGCCTCTTTCCTTTTTCTTTTAATTAGTCAAAATATATTGTGATGGTTTCATAATACTCCTCCACTCAAGTCTTTGCATGGCCCTTTAATAATGTTGTCACATGCATCCAAGAGAAGTCAGCCGCCCCTAATTAATAATAATGATGATGTTGGATTCTGGATGATGATGACGTCCCAACAAGGTGTTGATCCTTTTTTTCTTTCAAACAAAATCGTCCAGCAGGTGTTAATGTGTATTAGAATTTTACAAGGCTTTTAATATCCCTCCAATACCAACACACTTGCGTTGACATTCTACACCGTAACTTACGGAAATAAACCGTAGGTTACGATACGAAACTTCTGTGAACGTTGTGAATGGATGCCATCTCTCAACCGTAGGCTACGGTTTAATAACCGTAGCTTACGTCCATGTTTGTATATTCCATTTTTGCATGCACTTAAACTTTATATAATTGACCAACAAGCCCCTACACTTCAAACTTTTATATTTCTCGCAACTCCAAGCTAGCATTCGGCCCGAAACCAATCCCGAACAACACCATTTACTATGTCTATCAAACCGAAAGAGCATACATCTTGGAAACCGGGAGAGACAAAAACCTTGGTTTGCAAATGACACAAGAATAAGTATATATAGGTCCACCGCACTCAGTTGGAAATTAACTTTCACTTAGAAATCCACCTTCACTTGGATTTCACCTTCACTTGGAAAATCCACTTTCACTTGGAAAATCCAAACTACAGTGGACATTTACAAACACTCAAAGTCAAACGAAAAATCATTTTGCTTGACCATTTCAAACGAATGGATCTAAACACATTACTAAGTATTACATAATCATCTTAAAATGTAATATAATCTATTCGGACAGCAGCGGACCAAAAAAACACTAACACTATAATCTATAATCAATAACCTAATCATTATTTACGTTTAAAGGTTAGTTTCATACAATATTGCTATATTAATACAATCTAAATAAAACAAACACTGAAACCATCTAAAAGTGAAAAATTTTCAAAACTATAAATTGTTGGTCATTCTGTATATATATTTATAGGACACATAATATATTTATCCATTTTACTTTTAGGCGTAACATTTGAAGATATAAAAATCATATATTTGATGTCATTTTTGGAAAAAAAGATATAGATTACTTTTAAGTTTATTTTTAAAAGTTTATTATTTCCCGCTCATTAGACATGAGTAGCATACAATAGTAGTCTCCTCTGTTTTAAGAAAAAATCCTCGGTGAAATAAAATAAAAAAATATTTTTTCATCTATTATTAAAATTCATACTTATCTGATTCTTTTACTTCTCTATTGAACAAAGAACACAAAAAAGTTATGTTTTTGTATGCATTTTGAGTCAATATTACTATTTAATAATCCAAGATGGAAATAACTGATCACGCCTGGCTATGACGAACTACTCAACAATCATCACGCTGGGATAGCATGTAGAAACTTTATCTCCTTCTATAAAATTTAAAAGATATTTTTTGTTCAAATGAGGTGGTTTTTTTTTTTAAATGCTAATTTACACACTCATTAAATTTATCATTAAATCTACACCAATGATACTGACAGGTTTGGGAATTATTTTTTGGGGTATGAACGAGATGTTCAACAAAAGTTTTAAGGGTACGAGCGGGATTTTGTCTATAGAATATACTAATTTTTTTAAGAGGGCCGTCCGCCCATCCACCCACCCATTCACTTGGGTCCGCTCTTGGTTATTAGAATCATCATCCATTTGAAAGTAACACTTTTACTACACTCTTTGATATTAGAGTTAATTGCCATTTTAGTCCCTGTGGTTTGGGCCATTTTGCCACTTTAGTCCAAAGGTTTCATTTTTAACATCTGGATCCAAAAAGGTTTCATCGTTGCCATTTTGGTCCAACTGACTTAACCCCATCCATGGACCTCTGTTAAGTTAGGGGCAACTTGGTCTTTTCCTTTTTATTTTATTTAAAAGTTTTATTAAATGCCCCATATATTTTATATATTAACAGCAACCATTTTATATATATCTGTATCTCTCTATCTCTCTCTCTCTCTGCTCCTACCAGCCACCGCTGCCCCCAACCAGTCACCACCGCCACCCCCACTTCTATCAGCCACCATCCATACCCATGAGTAAAACCGCCACCCCCACTGCTATAATCTAATTGAAACACACATATCCATACCCACTTTCCATTCCAGAAAGCAAGAGAGAGATGAGAGGGAAAGAGATCAGAGAGAGGTCGGAGATGGTCAGAGAGATTAGAGATGGGGCCTTCGACTGGCCGTCCGATTCTAACAGTGGTGACCACCGGCATAACCAGATCAACCGTCGGCCACTGTTGGAACTCCGACGAACCCTCCGACGTCCAATCTGACACCATTAACGGTAATTATTTCCACCATTCCACTTGGTTTTCAATTCCAAACAAAACCCCTTTGTCAATTTGCCTTGACAAAGGAGATTCAACAATCAATTTGGTGGATTTGAAAAGGTTAAGCGGGTGGTGGTGATGGTTGTGGTGAGGAGGTGGTGAGGCAGCAGTGGTGATGGTTGTGGTGGTGAGGTTGTGCTGATGATGGTGGTAGTGGTGGAGAGGCTGTGGTGGCAGTGGTGGTGATGGTGGTAGTGGTAGTGGAGGTGAGGCTGTGGTGGCTTTGGTTTAAGTATCGGTTGTGGATAGTTGTTTTTTTTTAGGCTTGGTTGTGATGCGTTAAACATATATTCCGATTATTGATGCGGATGGCATGGCAAGGATGCTGGATGGCGGTTTTACCCTGCAACCAGCCTTGCGGTCATGGATTTTAAAAAAGAAGAGAAAGATCATTGTATGCTTTTTTGGTTAATTTTGAGGTTAGGGATTTCATTTGATTTTGTTAAACCATTGCCTTTTTGGCATTTTGATTCGTTTGATGATGATGAACATTTGCTCACCGGAGAGAAAGACTATTGTCTGTTGTTGTTACAGAACCCTAGTTATATATAAATAGAGAGTGAAATATTAAAGGGTTAATTAAAATAATTAGAGAAATGACTAAAGTGCCCTTGCCTTAATAGAGGTCCATGGATGGGGTTAAGTCAGTTGGACCAAAATGGCAACGATGAAACCTTTTTGGATCCAGATGTTAAAAATGAAACCTTTGGACTAAAGTGGCAAAATGGCCCAAACCACAGGGACTAAAATGGCAATTAACTCTTGATATTAATTAGTGGGTGGAGATATAATAGGAAGTTAATTTGGCTAGGAAGGCTAGGAAGTGATCTTGACCATCCATTAAGTAAATCAAGGGCTAAGATTAAATCAGGGAAATTGAAAGTAAGAAAAGAGGCGCGTGACTTTTTTCAGGGGCATTCTAGTCAAGTAAGCCAATAGTTTCTCTCTCCTCCAATTCCCCCCCCCCATTTTTTAAACGTTAATAACTCTTTCATACGACATTATTTTTTTATAAAAATTGCACAAAAAAAACGAGCGTTTTTTTATCTTTAAAACGAGTATACTATTGCTATATTTTGAAAAAAAAAATTAAAACCCAGTTGCGTAAAACGCAATAGAAAAACCCCCAGTATTGTAAAACGCAATGAAAAAAAAAACCTTAAAAATGACATTTTTCTAAAACGCAATGCACCAAAAACACATAGAAATGACTTATTTGTAAAACGCAATGGCCAGAAAACACAAAGAAATGTTTTATTTCTAAAACGCAATAGCCTAAAAACTCAAAAGAAAATGTACTTTATAAAACGCAATGGACTAAAAACCCATAAAAATGTGTTTTACCTAAAACGCAATGCACCAAAAACACATAAAAATGTGTTTTACCTAAAACGCAATGCACCAAAAACACATAAAAATGTGTTTTACCTAAAACGCAATGCACAAAAAACACAAAGAAATGTTTTATTTGTAAAACGCAATGGCCAGAAAACACTTAAAAATTACTCATTCTAAAACGCAATGGACTGAAAACACCTAAAAATATGTTCTACCTAAAACGCAATGACTAAAAACACTTCAAAAATGTGTTTTACCTAAAACGCAATAACTAAAAACACTTAAAAATGTGTTTTTTTCTAAAACACAATAGCTAGAAAACACTATCTCAACCCCAGCCAGGGGCTCTGCCCCTTGGACCCCGCCAGGGGCTGCCGCCCCTGGGACCCCGCTACCGGGGGCTGCCGCCCCCGGACCCCCGCCAAGATCGTAAAACGCAATGACAAAATCAAAAACCCAGTTTGTAAAGATGAAATTAAAGAATTTGTTACCTGGATCGAAGTGATTTCTTCAACAATTGACGAATTTTGAATGATTGAAACACTTATTGGCTCTCGAATCGAACGAATCGAGTGATTATCTTCAAAATCACCCGAAAAAACGAGATTTTGTATGAATTTAAACTAGGTTTTCTTCAAAAAAGCTGAAGAACACGTTGATCGGGTGTTTGAATAATTGATTGGTGATGAAAATCGCACTATAATGTAGTGATTATTGAGATAGAAAGTGAAGAAATGGTTGAAGATGGTGGGTTTTGAAAATGGTGGGTTTTTGAATTTACTGGGTTTTGAAAAAGGAAGAAGAAGGAGTTGGATTGACTAAAATACCCTTTCTCTTTATTTTAAAATTTGCCACATGTCATAATCCTATGGCTTCCTATCCTTCCTAGCGAAAATTAACTTCCTATTTGATCTTTACCCATTAATTAGTAGGATAAAAGCAAAAGATTGATATAATAAGAAAAAATGTTATACTTACGTTGAGCCTAAAAGTTTGAAGAAATTTTCCATCACTTGTTATTAAATAACTTGACATGAAAACCAAAAACACAAATCTTTTTTAAATTTCGCCTACAGTTATGATGCTTTACAACTTGTACGTTGTTCAAGAATAAGTGTACATTAATCTGGATTGAAGAAAAAGAAGGAATACAATCCCACATCTCATTCCCTATATAATATGACTCTTGCTGGTTAAAATTAATCAAACATATACACAACTACTCGAAACCACCATGGCCTTCACTGTAAGCACACCACTGCTAATATTATCAATCTTCTTCTTACTCATTTGTATTTCATCCCCATCACTCTCTTGTCCTTCCCATCAAAAACAAGCACTTCTTCACTTCAAATCCACCCTCACCACCACCATCAATTCCACTTCTTATCAGATCGTACAACTAAAATCATGGAATCCTACTTCCGATTGTTGCTCTTGGGAGCATGTTAATTGCACCGAAACCAAAACTGTCACAGAGCTCCACCTCGATGGCGTAGTTCTTCCTCTTCCTGATATGAATCCGGCTCCGGTATTTTCCGATATCTTAGCCCCTCTTTTTCATATCAGGTCACTCAAACTACTTGATATCTCCAACAACAATTTGTACGGAGAGATCCCTGGAGATGGGTTTGTGAATCTCACTGAACTGGTTCACCTTGACATGCAAGACAACTGGTTCAACGGCTCCATCCCCAGCCAACTTTTTTTGTTGACGAATTTACGCTACTTGGACCTGAGCAACAATATGCTTGAGGGGAAACTAGGACCAGAGCTCGGGTCTTTTCAGAACTTAACTACACTGAGGTTAAGTATGAATTATTTCAAAGGTGGGATTCCTTCTCAACTTTTCAAACTCAAATCGCTACAAGTTCTTGATCTGAGTTATAATTATCTAGAGGGGAAACTAAGACCTGAATTTGGGTCTTTTCAAAGTTTAACTACACTGTGGTTAAATGAAAATAATTTCCATGGTCCGATTCCTCGTCAGTTTTATGAACTCAGATATCTTCAAGATCTTGATCTCAGTGACAATATTCTTGATGGGGTTTTAAGCCCTGAAGTTGGTAAGCTCCGAAATCTTGAATCACTTTTGTTGAAGGCCAATTTTCATTCAGGAAAAATCCCAGAAGAGATTGGAAATTTAACCAAGCTAACGATATTCTCCTTACAAAAGAATAATTTCTCCGGTGAAATCCCATCTTCAATTGCAAAGCTCAAGAAGCCAGAAATTCTAGATTTGTCTGAAAATTCTTTCTCAATGCAAATTCCAAATTTCATAGGAAGACTACCCAATATGACCGCAATTGACCTGAGCAGGAACCAGTTTACTGGACCAATACCATCATCAATGCAAAACTTGAGCATGTTAGAAATCCTTCGGCTCAATGACAACATGCTCACCGGAGAAATCCCAACTGGGTTATTCGAAATCAGAGCTCTAGTTGATTTGCAAATCGGTGGAAATGGAAGCAACTTGATTTGGAACAACAAAGCAAAGATTGTTTCTAGATGTAGTCTAAATCAGCTCTCTATGCCTTATTGTGGAATTTCAGGTCAAATCCCTCAGTGGATTTCTTCTCACATAGATTTGCGTTATCTTGATTTGAAGGGAAACGAATTGGAGGGAAAATTCCCGGATTGGCTAGCTGAAAGGCCTCTTGAAATAATATTCCTTTCAGATAACAACCTCAATGGATCAATCCCTTCACGCTTATTTGAAAGTACGTATTTATTAATTCTTGATTTGTACGGAAACAATTTATCCGGGGAGTTACCGGAAAATATCGGCAACGCCAAAAGGATCAATAGACTTTGTTTAGGTGGGAATGGGTTTTCTGGCAAACTGCCTCCTAGTTTGTCTAAATTGGTCAACCTCGTATATCTTGATATTCATGAAAACAACATTTCAGGGAAGTTACAGGATACCCTCCCTCAAATCCCTACTCTTGAAGTTCTTATCCTAAGAAATAATTCTCTTGAAGGATATCTCCCTGCTAGTATCTCCAACCTTAGTTCTCTTCGAATTCTTGATCTCTCCCATAACAACCTAACCGGAAGTATTCCTCGAGAGATAGGAAACTTTTCAAGTATGATCAAGGCCACGAACAATTCAGGATCCCTTCATTCCCATTCCATTCGGGAAAGCATTCTCGATCCTGAGGCTCCGGAATTCATTTTGGATTGGAAGAAATCTTATCAAGGTCTACCAAACTTTTACCTTTACATGTACTCTTTGTTGGATTTGTCACACAACAGAATATCTGGTGAAATCCCACAATGTTTAGGCAATCTCAAAGCCCTAAAACTTCTCAACATTTCACATAACATGATTTCTGGCCACATTCCTGTGTCTTTTGGTGATCTAGAAAACATAGAAAGCTTGGATTTATCACACAATCAAATCTCAGGGCGGATTCCTGAATCACTAGTGAAGCTTCGCCAACTTACAATTCTGGATGTGAGCAACAACAGGCTCATAGGAAAGATTCCCATTGGTGGGCAAATGGACACTATGAGTGGTTTTGAAAACAACACCGGATTATGTGGCATGCAAATTCATCGCATATGTCCTCAGGATATACGGCCGTTAAAAGGAAAGGACGATGAAAATGAGAATGAATCATGGTTTTCATGGGAGGGAACTTGGGTTGGTTTCTTGGTTGGGTTTTTCTCAACAGTCTTGATCATTGGCCACTTTCTAAATTTTACACAACTCTGTAAAATTTAGTGAAACTTTCATCAATGATCAATATTGTTCTCTAGAAAGTTCATGTAAGTAATCCTACAAACTAAGATGTTTATATTCGTGTGTTATGTTATACGCTGTTCATATAAGCTATCCATAAAAAGTTGTAAACGTTTTGATATATAAACCAGTAATTAGGTTTCAATTAATATATAAAGTGATTATTATATGTGACAAAATAGGAATATCTAATTCTAAATTACTTTATACTATCTGCTAACGTAATATCAAATTTTCATTTTACTATTTTCATGTATAGAGGATATCATCCGTATGGATTTTTTTATCTGTTCTTTTTTTTTTTCATAACAAAGCATTTCAAATTTGGCCTCTGTACGTCTTCATTTCAATCTACTTAAACTTTATTGTTTTTTGAGTAAACTGCCAAAATAGTCTATGATGTTTGGTCACTTTTGTCACTTTAGTTCAAAACTCAAATCTTTTGAATCTGTGTCCATGTGTTTTCAATTTTGTTGTCATTTTCATCTAAAATCAAAATTTGGACTAATTTTTTAGTTAACATCCAGCTTTTTTTATCTTTTTCCTCTATTTTCATGAAGGGCAAAATGGTCAGTTTTTTTTAATTTGTTATAATAAAATGTTAAAACATCATTTTGCCCTTCATTAAAGGGAGGAGATGAAAAAAAAATGGATGTTAACTAAAAAATCTGACCAGATTTTGATTTTGATAAAAATGGCAACAAAAAACCACAGGGATCCAACTTCAAAATGTTTGAGTTATAGACTAAAGTGGCAAAAGTAACCAAACCACAGGGACCATTTTGGCAGTTTATTCTTGTTTTTTTTTTTTCTTCTTGTATATTTAGTTAGAAAATGGAATATACATAGAAAAACAATATATGATTAATAATCCATTTAACAATATTAAAGAGCATCTTATATAACAATTAAGAGTTAATTACACGGACAATGTGGTAGCACCTATGGGTACTAACTTTTTAAAGTCACAAGTTTGATGTTCATTATTTTAATTTTGTAACAAGTTTGGAGTTTAAGACCTAACTTTTGTGTAACATATGTGTTGGTGCAGTTTTTGTGTCTGATGATGTTCGAATAGATTAGATTACTTTTTATGCGGATTATGTAATACTTAGTGAACCAGTCAAACGAACGTGTATAGACCCGCTCGTTTGAAGTGGTCAAACGAAAGGGTTATTCGTTTGACCGTGTGTGTTTGCAAGTGAAGGTGGTGTGGCTATAAATACCACCCTTGGTTCACTTGTAAGTTCTTAAGGTTTTAGACTTGGGGGAGAGATCACCACTTGGCTCTCCCGGATGTAAGCTCCTTTGGTATCGTTTGGATAGCTTGTAATCGGGCCGGTTTGTAACGTTATGCTACCAAATTTATACAAGTTGTTTATCCGTCTCAAATCTTCCGTCTTTGTACATCATCACACACTAATCACGGGTTTCGGTCCGAAACACGATCCTACAATTGGTATCAAAGCCATGGTACCCGACTTAGTAAATCTAACCATTTGCTTCTTGACTAGTGATTTTTGTGGGTTTTCGTTCAAGATGTAAAAGTGGTGTAAATATGGAAAAAAAAACTCAGATCTGGACCCGAAAGTATGGATCTGAGATGCAACGGACCATACAGAGGGTTAGGTTTTATGTTTCACACCAAGAATATCAAGCTTTCATCATCCTTTGAGGCATATCTCGTCAAATCCATAGATCTACAGAAGTTTCTCTTCGCTGTGTTCTTGAGGAGTGTGGCGACTGTTTAGAGAAGATAGGGTTTCTTCAGATTTGGACCCAAAAGTGGAGTGCCGAAGAACCTCCCTTTGGCCAAGAACACCCCCCCCCCCATCTGCTGAAGAACCATCTGCCGAAGAACCTCCCTTAGTCGAAGAACACCCCCTGCCGAAAAACCTTCCTTAGACGAAGAATGGCTGACCACGAAAGACAACACATCACGAAGGACCAGTCTTTCGTCCAGTCATAGTATCATACGAAGTATGTTCTTCGTCTGTTGTTCTTCGTAGTCTTGGTTCTGAGCAACGACGTTTGACAAACGAAGAAGATGGTGGTTTCCGGCTGCGATTGAAGAAGGAGAGAGTCCGGTTGAAGATTCCGGTGAGGAGTATTCGGAGCCGCCGGAGGAAAATCACTCGATATCTCGGAGTTTCTTCCGCTGAAGCTAAAGGAACGAGTGTAGAACCTAAGGCGGTGAACGGCTTATCGGTAACCGGAATAGAGCTGCATAAAAACCCTACCGGAGCGAAGTTGATTTATGATCTGGCTGATCAGGGTGGCGGCTACAGTGGCTGGGTTTGGTCGGAGTTGCTCCTGTATCTGGCCGGCGAATTATCAACCGGTAATAGAGCTAGGTTTGTACCCTTGGTATAACAACCCTCCTAAATTATTTCCGACACCCCTAAAATATTTATAATATCCCGATATGCCTTAAAATACATCCCGTATACGAAAACCAGTTACGAATACCTTTAATCTGATAAAATTAAAATAAAAACAAAATTTGAGTGTCGCTCGCGGGCCGCGAAGACCATATCTTCGGCTTATGCAGGCACGACAGCTCAAGATCAGGGCGACCCCCTAGCGTGCCACGTGTCAGCATCGTGGCAAGTCTATCCGGTGATTGGTCAAGGCTATGGCCTACGAAACCTAGCTCGCGGGCCGCAAAGCGCTGTGTTGAACCTTTTGCGGGGCGCGACAAACCCGATATCAGGCTCTATAAATTGAGACGATCGGCCTTCAGTTTCCGATGTTCAAAACCAAAAATTCTCTCTCAATTCTAAAGTATAGAAACTATACCCGAACATTATACCCACTAAAATAACAAAGTTCTGCCTCGTTGTAAGTATTATAACCCCCGGTTAAGTATTAGATACGCTGCCCGATTGATCTAGTGCTCCGTAACGGTTGTCGAGGTTCTGCCCGACGTAGTCGTTGGAGTTCTGTCTCGGGGAGGGTATAACTAATGTAAATATTGGGTTATTATACTAACGCGTGTGCATTGTTTAAATTATTAGATTATAACCAGGAAACCATAGGAAAAAGTCTAAACTAGCAATGTGAGTAATCTCCTTTTTGTAAACCTTTTGCAAACTGTTTTTACAAAACATCAATGCTTTATATTATAATTAATAGTGATTGAGTATTTGTAAATTCTACAAGTATCGTCGGTGTGTTGGGTTTTTGTATACAAAATTTGTTACTACACTGTGAGTAGTAACATGACCACAAGTCGGGTTGACAGTACCGTGGGTGGTAATTAAGGTAGAATGATAAACAAATATAATTGCTGGATTGCCCTCAATACTATACAAGGATAAAACCTGTCTTGATTAAATTGAGATTCACTCACCAGTATTTCCCACTGACGAAATGTTTTTAAACGTGTTTCAGGTAACAAAATGTGACAGCCAAATAGAAGACAGCTGGAGAGCACTGAAGGCTTGGAAAAATCTGGCTATAAAAGTTACCTAAATAAAGAAAGATGTTTTATTCAATAAATTAGGGTTTATCCCTATAAACATGTTTGTAATGAAAACTTGGGTTTTATCCCAATATGTTTATTATTATAAAATATGGTGTTTTACTCTGATAAAATATTTCCTAACTACGGTCCTGATGAAATTTCCGCTGCCAAATAATGATAAACACCGATACCACCATCTCTGAGTAGGTCGCGGCCGCCCACCTCCGGAGGCAGGTGTCGGGGGTTGCGACAGAAGGTGGTATCAGAACTAAGGCACTGATTTCAGCCAAAGAAGTGTTCTGCTAGGGGTGAGCAAATTAACCACCATAACCGATAACCGAACCATAACCGACATAACCGAATCACTAATAACCGATAACCAATATAACCAATGGTTATGGTTATGAAACTTTGTATAACCGCTCAATCGGTTATGGTTATGAAGCTTTGGTTAACCGAATATAACCGAAACCGAACCGAAGTTGTGATGTTAACTTTATATAATGGATTTGTGTTTTACAAAACCATATAGAGGGTTTTTACTAAGATAAAATTATGTTAGTAACAAAATAATCTTGATATAGATGTCATTTATTTTGATAAAAAACTAAGGTGTTATGGCCATAATTGTTTTTGTTTGAGAATTACCTTATTAAAAAGAACTCTAAATCGGTAGTTTAACCAAAAAGTTTAGTCTTCATTATCTTATAAAATAGGCTCAAGCTAAGTTCAAATCGTGCACAACCCTATTTATTTCAAACCTTGCTTGGTTACTTAACCGAAATTAACCAAAACCGAACCATAACCGACTTCATAACCGATTAACCATAACCGAAGTTTGGTTATGGTTATGGTTATGGTTACCAAAACTCCATAACCGAACTAGCGGTTATGGTTACGGATAATAGTAAAAACCGACCCAAACTGACCCATGCACACCCCTATGTTCTGCTGACATTGAAATTTTCAATTTTGTTTGGAAATAATAAATGAGACTTTGTGCATACGTGTAGATTATTATTTTGTGTTATTTGAGAATTTGTTAGCTTACAGCATGAGTGATCAAGGACCTTCGGATGCTTATCGTCAACTATCCAGTTCACCTAGGGACGAAGGAACCTCTTCCCAGCCTACCCCCTCGGGGTATTCGGCTGATACCGAAAAAGGGATTTTCATGTTCAAAGCACAATCTGAAGAGCCATTTCCTCCCAAGAAGAGAGGATTGTTCAGCAGAGGAGCTCATGAACATAGAAAATGATGAAAAAGTTGCAACAGTAGCGGGCCTTAGCAGCAGCCAATAGAGAAATGAATATTCAAACCCAGGATATACTTAATAGGAGACTAACTAATTTTCACATATTAGCTACTACAGCTGCGGACCCAAATCTAGAACAACTCATCGCACCCCAGCCTTTACCACTGTTCCCCACACAACCTATGGAAATTGAACTAAACCCAGTAGACCAACCTCCAGTACCTGCTTTTGACCCAACTGACATCCCTAGAATCTCAGCACCCCCTCCACCAGTTTATGACCTATGGTTTGACGACCACAGGGATTACCAACCACTTTACCCAATAGAAGAGCCCATACCAGACCCAATAGCACCCTATCCAAACCTTGACCCTCTAGACCCATATTTTGATAATGACCAATATATCAGGGAAATTCTAGAGAACCCATACCCTCAGGAAGAACTGATGCCCCAGTACCCTAAGCCAATACCAGCACCCGCACCACCCATGAATACTGAGAACCTACAGGAACTTCGCACCTTTGGTGAGGAAATCTTAGAAGGAAGTGAGAGAATGAGAGAGATAGGGGAGAGACTCGTCTGGAAATATGACGAGCATAATATGCAATATTGGATGAACGCCTATCAGTAGTAGTAATATATATATATATATATTAACTATTGATGCATACTAGTATTGTATTTACATTTCCAGTTATGGTTTGGAATAGATGCATAATATATAAAATAGAGTAAAGGTCGCAATGTACGACGATTTTGACCAATCTGTTTGTGTTGTGAGATTGTTTGCATTTAATATTGTTGAACGATATTAATACTTGGTAATTGTTTATAATCCAGATGGCCAACGATGCAAATCAGAAAAAACAGAATAATGAAAACCAGATAAATAACAGTGTTATTCGACACATAGTAACCCAAGGAATTAGAGATGCTATGCCAGCTATCATTCAAAATGTTAGGGAAACGGAAAATAATAATAAAAGTGATAGTGGAAGTAAGCGAACACATACTGAACCTAGTCACAGGGTAAACAATGGACCATTACTTCAATTGCCAATTCCAAAAAGAAGAAGAACAATGTCTTATGGTTGTTCTTACAAAGAATTCTAGTCCTGCAAACCCATAGAATTTGTTAAAGCACCGGATCGATGACGAACATCAAACATTGCACTTGATTCAAGACATGAAGAACAAAATATGATGAACAAGATAGAAATATGTAGAAGATGAATCCTTTATTATGAATCAGTCATAACAGATTACACAAACCAAAGGAGTATACATCATCTACAAGCTGGTTTAGATCACAAAGATCTAAACCCTAGCTTTCTCTCACTAACACATAGTCTCTCTCTCTCTAGAATTCACACCAGGAGGATGAACGAGTGGGAGAGCAGCACCAAGCTTCAAGAGTTGTTCCCTCATCCATGGATGTTTGCCCTAATCCTATACAACACATATATATATACTAGGGACTAAACTTCGGACAAAATAATCTACACAAAACTCAGACTATTGTCCTAAACAAAACTCAGACAAATGTCTATGCTAAAACTTGGACAAAATGTCCCTAGGATAAAGTTGGGACTAACTTTCAACAAAAGTACAATAAAGACCCTAAAGAATGGGAGACATGCACTTATCACCTAAAGTGCCCTAACAAACTCCCCTTGGTCTTCATGTGGTCTTGAATTCTTCATTATTGTTGACTTTAACTTGGACTTCTGTTTTGATTAATACGGAACTGATAAGCGACAGTTACCCGGCAGGAACTGCACTTACAGTCTCCCCCTTAACTGTTGCAATCAGTTATGTCTAACACTGATATCTTCAGTCACCGAATACTGCACTTACAGTCTCCCCCTTGACTGATGATATCATGGCTGCTATCAACTTTGGCTGAGACTTGATCTTTCTGGCAGAGCACAGCGATCTTCAACCCTTCTAATTAAAGACTTGCTGACGATCACTTAAGGCCGCTTTGAGAAACCCGAAGAATCCAACATCAAACACTGTAGATCCTCCCCCTCAAACTTCTCCCGAATCAAATTAACGCGAACCGTCTTACAACAACATGTGAGAATATCGCTCGATACATTAATCTTCAAACTTAACCGGTAGAAGAACGAAACGTCGGATTTCCAATGCCTAACATCAAAAACTTCAAATTTCGCAAAGACATGAAGCTCAGTTCGATAAGTTAATAACAAACTGAACTTTGTAAAAGTACATCCACCATCTTAATCAAAAGTCTTCAACCCTTCATGTATGATCTCATCTCGTCACGAATCTTCATGAATCAATCTCCTATCTTCACGAATCCCCTGAATCCCCGATGGCTTTCATCTCCGACCTTCCCCTCAAATCAAGAAGCCCCACATTATTTCGAGACCAGAACTAATCTTCTCTACTCTAAACAGCAACTTAATAAGGCTCAATCTTCAACTAGTCATCAACCGAGAATTCAGCTTCATCATGTCAACACTTGATTAATAACATAAACACACGTGACAAAAACTCCATCACACACGAGCTAATTCACGCACAAGCTTTATATTTACAAAGAAAACAGGAACTTCAAAATTTTTACTCCCCCTTTTTCTTTGTAAACAATACAAAAATCCAAGCATGTCGTATTCTCTTCGCACCACAAATCAACGAGCCAAACAACTGTCCGTTATAAAGCTCATTCAAACAAGCCGATTTCAACGAATTCGCAGCCGCGCCAACACCAATCGGCTCGGCTGAGCCGTCGTTAACATCTCGTAGCCGCTTAACCGAAAGCTCCTCAAGTGAATAACTGTATTCAAGCAGCGCGTTGATCCCTTTCGCTCCAAACTTACAAGTCTCCACCGACCGTAAACACTGCTCCCTCGTCTCCTCTCGCTGGCCCCTCGTCGAAGGTCACATGACTCGGAACAAGGAGAAAATCAGAGACACGCACAAAACTCTCAAGACTCGGAGCCTGTTTTAAAAATCAGAGCCAACACTGAAACTCAGAACCTCGGACAGTTTAACAGAACTGAAAGTTGAACCTCTGAATCACTGAACCAGTTTTGAGAAACTTGGAATAACCCCAAACTTTCTTTAAAAACTCGGATAACTCGGAGATGAGCTGAGATCAAAACTCAGAACTATAGAAAACTACAAACTCGGACATGTTTTAACCATGGACAGAGAAAGAGTTTAAAACTCGGAGTCAGACACTCTGATCATCTTCACTAAGTTCAAAACTCGGAACAAACACACGGTTTGTTATGTAAAACTCGGAATATGAGGGAACTGTGCAAAACTCGGAATAAGTGGAAACTATGCAAACTCGGATCACAAAATGATCTAAAACTCGGATCAGTTAAAAGCTTAGAAAACTCGGACAAGTTTCAACAGAAACAGCTTAAAACTCGGACAGAACTGAAGGTTGAACCTCGGAATCGCTGTTGTTATTAAAACTCTGACAGACTTTAACACTTGGAGCTGAAACACGTCTAAAAACTCGGAACTTCTTCACTAAGTTATAACTCGGAATGCAGAAAATATTGGCAAAACTCGGACCAGTCAAACTCAATACTCGGACAACAATCAGAGTATAAAGACTCGGACCTTGAACGATTAAAATAACTCGGAACCACATCAGACTCACATGTTTATCAAGACACGGAACAGTAAAAAAAAACTTCGGAACTAACTAAAGAGGTCGGACACTAACATTTAAAGTTGAACATTTAAAAGTTCGGAACATTTAAAAGGCTCGGAACAATCATGTTAGAGTTTTATGCTCTTTAAAACTCGGATTTTTAATAATAAAACTCGGACAATATATCAAAAGTCGGACTCGTGATTGAAGTTGTTGATTCAAAAACCTCGGAACAGAGCACATCTGTTTAAGAATTCGGAGCATATACCAAAGGTCGGAGTAATTATTCTGAGTAAAAAGGATCGGACTGTTAACATTTAACAAAAACCCGGAGCTGAAGTGTTTGAGCAAAAACTCGGAGACACATAAAACTCAGACATTTGATCTAAAACTCAGACAAGCTGAAGCTCAGAAGAAACAAGTCTCCGGACTATCTCCCTAGTGTGACTTCACACTAGTTCACCAAAACCCCGGAAACAACAAACACAAAGTTTTAAAACTCAGACAAGTTTAACACTAAGAAAAACTCGGACAGAGCAATTTTTGGATCAAACCTCATATCTGCAACAACTTGGAGAACAAAACAACTACGAACAGCTTCATTTTCTTCAACTTTTCTGCAAAATCTTCAAGTCTTCAAGATGTTTGGCGGAAACAAACATCAAATCAAGAGCAATGGTGATTCAGAAGGCGGCTAGACCATTCTGAATCGGTAACCATGCTCTGATACCACTGTTAGAGCTCCGGATCGATGACGAACATCAAACATTGCACTTGATTCAAGACATGAAGAACAAAAACAGGGTAGATGAAGAAGAAGATGCAAGACAAACTCATTCATTTCAATACAATCATCACAGATTACATACCAAAAGAGTATACATCATCTACAAGCTGGATTTAGATCACAAAGATCTAAACCCTAGCTTTCTCTCACTAACACATAGTCTCTCTCTCTAGAATTCACACCAGGAGGAACAAGTTGGGAGAGGAGCACCAAGCTTCAAGAGATGCCCTAATCTACACAATACACACATATATATAGGCTAGGGACTAAACCTCGGACAAACCAATTCTACACCAAAAACTCTGACTTTTGCCCTAAACATAAAACTTGGACAAAATGTCCCAAGGATAAACCTTGGACTAATTTTCAAGACATGTACAATAAAGACCCTAACAATTGGAAGGCGTGCACTTTTCACCCAAAGTGCATTAACAACTCCCCCTTGATCAATGCAGGTCTTCATGTGGTCTTGAATTCTTCGTTATGGTTGACTTTAACTTGGACTTCTGCTTTGTTTGACACAGAACTGAAAAGCGACAGTTACCCGGCAGGAACTGCACTTACAGTCTCCCCCTTAACTGTTGCATCAGTTCTGTGTGGCATCGATAATCTTCAATCACCGGATACTACACTTAGAGACTCCCCTTCAACTGAAGATATCATGTCAGACAGAACTGATGCAACAGTTAAGGGGGAGACTGTAAGTGCAGTTCCTGCCGGGTAACTGTCGCTTTGATTCAAGACATGAAGAACAAAATATGATGAACAAGATAGAAATATGTAGAAGATGAATCCTTTATTATGAATCAGTCATAACAGATTACACAAACCAAAGGAGTATACATCATCTACAAGCTGGTTTAGATCACAAAGATCTAAACCCTAGCTTTCTCTCACTAACACATAGTCTCTCTCTCTCTCTCTAGAATTCACACCAGGAGGATGAACGAGTGGGAGAGCAGCACCAAGCTTCAAGAGTTGTTCCCTCATCCATGGATGTTTGCCCTAATCCTATACAACACATATATATAGACTAGGGACTAAACTTCGGACAAAATAATCTACACAAAACTCAGACTATTGTCCTAAACAAAACTCAGACAAATGTCTATGCTAAAACTTGGACAAAATGTCCCTAGGATAAAGTTGGGACTAACTTTCAACAAAAGTACAATAAAGACCCTAAAGAATGGGAGACATGCACTTATCACCTAAAGTGCCCTAACAAACTCCCCTTGGTCTTCATGTGGTCTTGAATTCTTCATTATTGTTGACTTTAACTTGGACTTCTGTTTTGATTAATACGGAACTGATAAGCGACAATTACCCGGCAGGAACTGCACTTACAGTCTCCCCCTTAACTGTTGCAATCAGTTCTGTCTAACACTGATATCTTCAGTCACCGAATACTGCACTTACAGAATTCTCTGGCAATGAAGGGGCCATTGCGGCTCTACGCTGGATAGAAAAGACTGAGACAATCTTAAAAATAAGCAAGGGAACAGAAGAAGATAAAATCATGTTTGCTTCCAATTTATTTAAGAATGCAGCCCTGGAATGGTGGAACACTATTCTCCAGACTAGGGGAAGTGACAGGGTCTATAGTATGGAATGGAATGAGTTTAAGAATTTGGTGGAAAGGAAATTTTGACTAGAGTAGACAACGAGGGTTACACTACTACATTCTTTGAATATGCTAAAATAGTGCCAACCCTAGCATCACCAGAACCAGTGTTAATCTCCTGTTAAATTTGGGGATTAATCGGTGAAATTAGACATTTAGTCAAGGCAGCTAGACCCCAAACCATAGAAGAAGCAATGAAACTAGCAAATACCTTGACTGATAAACTGGTACGTACACAAGAAAAAAACCAGAGGAGGAACCTAGCTCAAAGGCTTACCCAGGAATTTCGCTACGGTAATTCCAACCGTGGGAAAAATATAGGTTCTACCTCTACACCTTACTACAAAGCCTGTAAGAAGAAGCATTCAGGAGATGCTCAACCTACTGCAACACCAGGACACAAGGAAGAAGATTGTAGGGAAGAAACCTAGTAATGGAGTGTGCTTCAACTGTGGAGAAAAAGGACATATCAAACCGAATTGTCCGAAACTAGCCCTAGCCATGAACAACAAGACTACTAAGAATGCTAGAGCATTTGTTTTGACTGCAGAAGAAGCAAAGATGATACACGAACATTTCAGGATCCTTTCCGTCCCATTCCATTTCAAAAAACCATTTCGATCTTGAGGCTCCCAAATTAATTTTGGATTGGAAGAAATCTTATCAAGGTCTACCAAACCATAACCTTGACATATACTCTTTGTTGGATTTGTCACACAACAGAATATCTGGTGAAATCCCACAACGTTTAGGCAATCTCAAAGCCCTAAAACTTCTCAACATTTCACATAACATGATTTCTGGCCACATTCCTGTCTTTTGGTGATCTAGAAAACATAGAAGGCTTGGATTTATCACATAATCAAATCTCAGGGCGGATTCCTGAATCACTAGTGAAGCTTGGCCAACTTACAATTCTGGATGTCAGCAACAACAGGCTCATAGGAAAGATTCCCATTGGTGGGCAAATGGACACTACGAGTGGTTTTGAAAAAAAACAACGGATTATGTGGAATGCAAATTCATCGCACATGTCCTCAGGATATCCGGCCGTTAAAAGGAAATGACGATGAAAATGAGAATGAATCATGGTTTTCATGGGAGGGAACTTGGGTTGGTTTCTTGGTTGGGTTTTTCTCAACAGTCTTGATCATTGGCCACTTTCTAAATTTTACACAACTCTGTAAAATTTAGTGACACTTTCATCAATGATCAATATTGTTCTCTAGAAAGTTCATGTAAGTAATCCTACAAACTAAGATGTTTATATTCGTGTGTGATGTTATACGCTGTTCCTATAAGCTATCCATAAAAAGTTGTAAACGTTTAAATATATAAACTAGATATTAGGTTTCAATTAATATATAAAGTGATTATTACATGTGACAAAATAGGAATATATGTCTCTAAATTACTTTATACTATCTGCTAACTTAATATCAAATTTTCATTTTACTATTTTCATGTATAGAGGATATCATCTGTATGGATTTTTTTATCTGTTCTTTTTTTCATAACAAAGCATTTCAAATTTGGCCTCTATACGTCTTCATTTCAATCTACTTAAACTCTATTGTTTTTTTGAGTAAACTGCCAAAATAGTCCCTGAGGTTTGGTTACTTTTCACACTTTAGTCCAAAACTCAAAACTTTTGAATCTGTGTCCATGTGGTTTCAATTTTATTGTCATTTTCATCCAAACTCAAAATTTGGATAAAATTTTTAGTTAACATCCAGCTTTTTTATCTTTTCCTCCCTTTTAATCAAGGACAAAATGGTCAGATTTTTTTAATTTGTTATAATAAAACGTTAAAACACCATTTTTTCCTTCATTAAAGGGAGGAAAGGACAAAAAAAACTAGATGTTAACTAAAAAATCTGACTAGATTTAGATGAAAATGGCAACAAAAAACCACAGGGACCCAGATTCAAAAGGTTTGAATTATGGACTAAAATGCCAAAAGTGACCAAACCACAGGGACTATTATGACAGTTTACTCTTGTTTTATTTTCTTGTTGTATATTTAGTTAGAAAACTGTTAGGATCTGAGTTTCTTATGATTGCGCTCGTTTGATAATAATGAAGATGAATAAGAAACAACTGCAGCGGAATTAAATGAAATAAACTTTCAACACACAATCAAATGAGAGAATTGCTTTCAACAAACATGTTTAACATGGAATCGAGTTATTATATTTATTACAATCTTCAATTACACTGCATGCATGCATACAATCTCCCCCTCAGCCTGAGCTCACAGTGAATGTTCGTACAGAATGACTTTGTGATGAAGAGAGCTAATAGAACAGTATAGGGTACTGTTCTATTTATAGTACAGAACAAACCACTAAAGCATCTTTGCTGACATCACCATGAAAGTGACATCTAACCTCCTAATAACCTATAACCATTGATCTATACAACTGCTGCTTAACAAACTACTGATTACAATGAATACAAAAGATAAACTAAACTACTACTTCTCATTCCACTGTTATACTCCTAGCAGTGCTTTGTGTCTTCAGCAGTACTTGAACCATGACAGTAGATTGAGCATCATTGTTTCATCTTCAACAGTCTTTAAGTCTCATCAGTTGTTGAAGATCAGCAATTGTTGTAGAAGGGCAGTAGATAGAGGTCATCAGATGTTAGGACACTTTCAAGGGGAAAGAACTGTTGCAAACAACTGCTTAATCTGAATCCACTGATCTGATCCAGTTTTGGCTTTATCAACTGTTCCTTTGGTAGGGTTTAATCCCAACAATCTCCCCCTGGAACAAATGATGCCAAAACTTTTCATTATTTTGGATTTTTATTGCCTCATCAAAAATTCCCTAACTTGTCCTTTGAATTGTAATTCAAAGTCCATGGAATCTGTATCATCCTCATCCCCGCACAGTGGAAGCTCAAGGAGATCCTGCAGATCTTCAACACCCAGGCCAAGTGCTTATTCCCTTGATATATGCTTCACCTCACCATTGGATTTGAGCAGAGTCAATACGTGGGTCTCTTTATCAGACTTCCACTTTAGTATTTTTGAATCCAATGGGTTTCTTGGGAGAGTTTTTATTGCAGATGAGTTTGGAGATTGAGGCCTGGTGATGACAACTTTGGCAGGGTCTTCGGATTGTGTTGAGTCTTGATTTTCTGCCATAAGTGTCTGAAGAACCATCTTCATGATGTACTCTTCTGAATCCTGGTCTTCTTTTGTTACTGCATCCATCTGCTATTGTTTCCTTCTTTGATAATAGACAGCAGCAGTTGGAACAGTGGGTCTCCTGATTGGTAACTTTTCTTTTGATTGGAACCACTGCTTCTAGATAATCAGGCTTTTGAGGAGCAGCGGGATCTCTTTTCCTCAACTCTTCCAACTTTTTGTAAGTGGCTAACACTTTATCCTCTAACCACCTTGTGACCTGGTTCCTTGACCCATAATCAGCAGTTATCAGTTCTTCTTTCATTCTTTTCAGCATTAAGGTCTTTTCTGGTACATTTTTCTTGTACTTGGCCCATACTAGAGGAGTCTGCTTTACCTTGTTTTTAATCATTTCTTGAATTCTGGCTGTCTCCTTTTCTAGCTCACTGATGGTCCATTCCTTGTATTGGTGCTTTTCTGCCCTGTACTTCTTGTATGCCATGATATATTCAAGATTGTCTTTCCTCATACTTTCATCATCTCTTTCAGACAGTTTTTGACAAAGGTCTTTTGAGAACTGTTCTAAAGTTCTGACCTTGGTGAGCAGGTATTGCAGATTTCTCTGAATCTCTTTGTCAGACTTTCCCTCTGTATCCCTTTTAGATATATATATTCTGCTTATTGAGCTTTTACTTTGAGATACTCTTCTATGTTTCTTGGGAAAGGATTGCCTTGAATGGAAGGAAGTTTCCTTTTTGCAGGGTCATCTTCAGAGTAAAATGATTTTATCTCCTCTTTGACTGCTGGAAGATCCAATGGGTATTGTAATCCCACAGGAACAATAGCAGTGTTTGAATTCAGAACTTGAGCTGAAGATAATGGAACAGGGTTTGGAATGGTGACAAGGGACAGTGGTTGTGTAGATGTTGGAGTTGGGGAAGTGTTATCTTCTAGTACAATATTGGTTACCCTTCTCCTTTTGTGCTTAGGAGAGGTTGGTGGTGTTTTTGTGGGTTGAGTGATGGTGATTGAAGTAGTTGGTGTTTGACTAACAGTTGTTGAAACAACTGATGTTTCAACCACTGTTGTCACAACAACAGTTGAAGTGTCAACTGTTGTCTTCTGCTTTTTGGCAAGTGGTGTTGGTGGTGGTGAGGTTGTTTTTTGGTATGGCAGTGGATTGAATGTGAGTTGATGTGGTAGTGATGGCAGTTGTTGGGGTAACATCTGTTGAAACTACTGAAGTACCAACAACTGTTGATACAACAGGTATCTCAACATCTGTTGGTTTGGAGGTTTGATAAGAGGAACTTTTTGGGATTTGAGGAGTATGTTTTGTGGTTCTGGAAGGTGTGGTTTGGGTTGCCTTACTTTTCTAGTAGGTTGTCTTCTTTTAGGTTTAGAACTTTCCTGCTCTTCCTTGGGTTCAGAAGTACCCTGCTCTTCCTTTTCCATCAAAACTTTCTTCTCCTGAGCAAACCTTTTAGACCCTTTTATTTCCATTGACTCTTTTATGTTTGCTATCCAGCAAATGCATTTTGAGTCTCATCAATCTTTTTGGAACCATCTGGCCTTGGGATTTCTACAACCAGTTTAGACAATGGATCTGGTTTAATGTATAGACCATCTTCATATCCCTTATTCTTTTCCTCCCCCTTTTTGGCATCATCAGGAGGATTGTCAACAAAGGTGATTGAAAGAGGAGCAATGCTAGTAGTTTGTAGTAAATGGTCCTTAATTACCTTGATATCTGCTTGTGTATCCTTGAACCTAGCTTCCATAAGATTTCTGATCTTTTGAATATGAACTACATGTTGTTGATCAGCATATTATCTTTGCTGATGAAGCATAGGTTGAAATAAATTCCAGAGCTCAGCAGGAGATGAAGCAGATGTTGCAGCAGTGGGTGTACCCTTTTGAGCTTGT
This sequence comes from Helianthus tuberosus, assembly GCA_030545235.1. NCBI lineage: Eukaryota > Viridiplantae > Streptophyta > Magnoliopsida > Asterales > Asteraceae > Helianthus > Helianthus tuberosus. The sequence continues at coordinate 6,387,990 of JARYGA010060219.1, read as the reverse complement.
AACAACTGTTGCAACATGGTTTTGATTTCTGCAACAGATGTGTCAAGATTATCAACCCTCTCCGTCAATTATCTGTATTTTAAACCATCACCCAAGTTAATGGGATCATCTGATTTCCCACCAGTGGTGGTTGTATCAGTGGTTGACTTAGGGAAAGTTTCCCAGAAATCATCCACTGATGCCCCTTTTTCTTGGTACTGGGGACTTCTTTCTTCAGCAGACGTTACCATTTTAAGTGAACCAGTGTATAATGGAAGCACACCAGTGGACACTATGGTTCCCAAAGAATAAATTGCCTTCAAGGGAGTCTAACTTATGAAACTACTGTCCAGGTGTAAACCAGTGGGTTCAACACCTGTAGTAGCTGCTCCACTTGAACTACTGACAGGAATTACTTGTAATTCCTACAGTGTAGCCTCCTCAGCTGTTGGTGGGTTAGCAGAGATAGAGACACCAGACTCAGTCACTTGTTGTGGTATATTCTCATTGACAGGTGATTGAGAAGAACTGATTTGTGTCTGGGCTATATCAAGTGCATCCAACAGAGGTATCATGGATGGCGGAAGTTGTGTAGTGAGGATAGGGGTAGAAAGAGAATTTGCCCCGGGAGGAGGGCTGTGGATGATGGAATCAAGTGATTCCAGAGCATCATAATGTGGTGTCCCTATGGATACAACCTGATCTTTTTGAGAAGATGCAGGAGGAGTTTTAGGCTCAGGTTGAGGTCTTTCTACCAACTGCTGTGAGGAAGTAGCAGCAGTGGTTATTGGTGACTTTTTTGTTGTCACAGGTATAACCTCTGGGACCTCATCTTCCAGAGTAACCTTTTTAGTGGGTTTAGGGGGCTTTTGGACATTTTTCTTTTTGGGTCTTTTGGTGATTTTAGGTGTGGGTTTCACAGCAGTGGTTGTGCTACTGTGATCACCTTGAACAGTGGGCTCAACAGCAGGAGCCTGAGGAGCAGTGGTTGCTGCTAAATTCTGCTCAGGAACCTCTCTTTGTTTTTTTGAAGGTTTTGACAGCCTTGTAAATGTTTCAGATGATAGGCTGTTCATTTGAATAGGGTTTCCTTGGATAAGCATATGTGCATTCTCCTTTGAAAATTTCTTTTGTAAGTAAAATTTAGAAATCTTGGAAACAATAAAAATGATTTTTTATTAACATTTTTCGCCATATCATTGAAAATCTCCTATAGTAGTTAAAAGTTTCTTCAGACATGATAGCATAACCCAGGTATTGGATTTTCAATGGGATTTCATTAAAAGCTGTTGTTTTATTAGACACACACATGAAGAGGGTATGGATTAAAAACCTCATGGCAGGTGGAAAACTGCCTTTTTTGTAAAGTGTCCTTTTTCATTTCTTCCTCATACCCTCTCTCAAGGAAATCAGTTTGACACACAGACTTTGGGAAAGAGCTTTTACCTCTAATATCGTTGATTTCAAATACCTCTGAAATGGTTTGAGGTGTGATTGTAACTGGAATTCCCTTTATTGAAGAATTAATGGCTAAGGGCTTTTTGTCCTTAGTTTCAAGTTTTGCATTTTTCCAGAATTCTTGTTGGGTATCCAGGAAGATGGCTACATTGCAGGTCAACAAAGTTTTGTACTTTGAAGACGAAAGTGCATCAATGACAAAGTGAAAATTTGTGTTTTGACTTGTTTTTGCAAGGGTACACAGGTAGTTGTGTGGGGTTTAGAATTGAAGAGACATGATGAATCGAAGATGGTTGAGAACGAATGAAAAAAGATGAGTGATTTGTGAGAGAATTTTGGAGAAACTGCTTTGTGAAAGGAACTTTGAATTCGATTCGACAGTGAAAACCCTGTTTGGGGTTTTGATCAGGGTTTTATAGGTGGAAAAAGTGAATGCTGACATGGCAGTGGTTACAAAAGATCTGACGGCTAAGTATTGTCCACGTGACAACCTCTGATGAATAATGGATGACAGTTGTTATGAAACCACTGATGGAGCAATATCAGTGGTTTACAACGGTAAAAATAAGAACAGTGGCTGACTATAACTATCAGTGGATAGCCTATCAGTGGATTAAAACACTGAGTTTTACCAACAGTGATTAACAATGAAAATGAGAGAACAGAGGTTGACTTTCAGCAGTGGACAACATTCAGCAGAACAGATGTTTGAACCAAAACAGTGGTTATGGTAGACTTTTAAGGATTAATGAAAATTTTCATTTTTAGCTATTTTTAAGGATGAGTTTTTGATTTTCTGAAAACATTTTAATGCTTTTATTCATAGAAAAACAGGATTTTGCCTGTTATTCCATGTTCAGCATGCCAATCCTAGAGATCAAGCTTTCAAAGGTGGATGTGTCTAAAGCCTTTGTTAGCACATTTGCCAGCTGATCCTTAGTTGGAACATGGTGCAGAGAAATCAAACCTTTTTCATAGCAATCCCTCACAAAGTGATGTCTGATATCAATGTGCTTGGTGGTTGAATGTGAAACTGGATTTTTGATGATATTTTCTACTGCCTGACTATCCAACATGAGAGGTGTCTTTAAGGCAGTGATACCAAAATCCAGCAATTGATTTTGAAGCCATAACAGTTGGGCTGTACAGCTTGCAGCAGCTATCTACTCTGCCTCAGCAGTGGATGTTGAAACAGCTGCTTGTTTTTTGCTTTGCCAAGACACTAAGCAATTGCCTAGGAATTGGCACCCTCCTGAAGTGGACTTCCTTGTTGTATTACATCCAGCAAAGTCACTGTCTGAGAAACATGAAAGCTTGATATTTCCATCAACTGGATACCAGATACCAAGTGTGGGAGCACCTTTGAGGTATCTGAATATCCTTTTTACAGCAATAAGGTTTGACTTTCTAGGGGCTGATTGGGATCTTGCACAAACACATGTTGCAAACATGATGTCTGGCCTAGATGCAGTTAGGTACAATAAAGACCTAATCATGCTTCTATAAAGAGTTTGATCAACCAAATCATCCTTTTCATCAGACATGACTAACTTGGTGGTTGCTATGGGTGTACTACATGGTTTGCAATCATTCATATCAAATTTTGTTAAAAGTTCTTTGGCATATTTGCCTTGATGAATGAAAGTACCATTTTGCAGTTGCTTTACTTGGAGACCAAGAAAGCATTGTAGTTCACCCATTGCACTCATCTCAAACTCAGCTGTCATGAGTTGTCTAAACTCTTCACACATTTTAGAACATGTGCTTCCAAAAATGATGTCATCCACATAAATTTGAACAATCATCAAGTCTTTCCCTCTCCATTTTAAAAACAGTGTGTAAGTCCCGAAAAACCGGATCTTTCAATGATATCAAACAATCACCAAGTTTGTGCGGAATCCAAACTTGGTGAGATTCAAGAAATAAAACGAAAACCAACAAGAAATATGAACAACGAAGAACAAACCGGAATCACTATCAAACTTGCACACGTTCTATTACTATGAATTAGCAAAACGTCTGGTACAAGATGACACAGCAAGATCGCCTCTATCTCTCTCTCTCGAATTTCTGTAACAATGGAGCTCCAAGAGGTTTTTCAGAAGTTCCAACCCTAAAACAAGTTAATAACTTGTTTATCTACTAACTCAAGCCCATTTCCCTACATGGGCTCCCCTTGGGCCTGCTTGGCCCACATGGCCTAAAGCTTGGCCCAAGTGACCTCTAAAGGTCCAAAACCTAATATAACTAACCCGATAAAGCCCAATTCATAACCATAACCCGTTGTGTTAATTTGATGCGTCAGTCTCACACTTTAGGGCCTAACAATCTCCCCCTAGACTGATGCCATCAAATTGTCTTCATAACATGAAATCAGCAACGTCTTCAACGAAGTCTATGGTTGTCGTTATGCTGCAGATGTTGTGGAAGTTCTTGACTTCTGAACTCTCAGCACTGGGTCTCTTTCTTCAGCTCTTGTGGTTAGCTTCATATCAGGATCTTGATCAGCATTGCTTGAAAATCTTGTTAAAAAGAATGTGAGAGGAGGATTCTCAGCAGCTCTTTTCTTCTGAAATCTTTGTCTTTCAAGCAGTTTCATGGTACTTCTTCAAATGTACTTTCACTGCCAGACGGCGTTTCGTATCCGGTTCTTCTGACTCAGGTACATCTTGTAATCTTGCTGCTCCATGCTTCGTCAGCAGCTAACAGCATCTCAGTCTTCAACAACCCCTGTTCTTGATTGAAATCAAGTTCTGCACATGCTCACAAACTCATAAGCAAACATTTCTTATGCAACAGGGAGAGTACCACATGAACACTAGGTACATGAAATTTCACAATTTAAATTCTTTTAACATTTGATGATCAGTCAAATCTTCAAGAACGGTTATATTTTTAATTTTTAAGAAAACAAATAAACACTCTATTTTTTGATTTTTGGTTTTATAGAAAAGCATGACACTATTTTTGTATTTTTGAATTTTTGAATTTTTTTAATTTTTTTAATATTGAGAACTAAAAACAAATAAAAACTCAAAATATAAACAACTACCATAATATACAATTACAATTGCAATGGGATCAAAATTCGTTCTCAGGCAGACTAAGGAACACTTTTCAGTACGAGCCTAATCAAACTGGTCTATGCGATTTCCAATATGTTTGTCCACTTAAACTTTAACGCTCAACTTTCAATTTTTCAACTTCCTGATATGCTTTAGGTAATATTATACTATTATACCCGTGTGTCCCATTCCAAGGCATACCCCCGCGATCAAGGTAAGCACAACGATTCATCGTAGCAGGTGAGTATACTGATGTCATCCTTTAAGATATCCTGACTGTGTCTAGGTCTGCATATAATCTGTTTTATTATGTTTTGATTTCTTAACAATGAACACCCAAATAAATACTAATCAAATCCTAGAAATATAAACAGCACACTCTATCATGCAAGTATCTTCCCTACCACATATTTCACAAGTCCAATCCAGATTTCTGAAATCTTAACTAGGAATAGGTTGAGAAGAGAACAGAATAGATCTTTTGCAGAGATGGTATAATATACAGATCAAATGAGTTTTTCTCAGTTTGATATAGGTTTCTTGGGTTTCTTTTGGGCACTTGAGGGCCTCTTTCGGGTGTATTAGATCTATAGCGCGACAACGTACAGCTAGGTCAGCATGTATCTGGATGCAGCAGAAGCTGTCGTTGCCTAGCACCTCCAGGTTAGCATATATCTGGATGCAGCAGAGGAGGTACACGACTTTTTCAGAGAAGATTTCAGAGTCAGATCAAAATTGTGTGTATCGGGACAACATACAGACATTCAAATAGAAATGAGCTAATTCCAAGTGACTTTCTTTCCTGGGTTCATGTACAATTTTAGTTCTGAACAGAAGGACAGCCAAGATATCCCCGGATGATTCAACAATATAAAGACCCGAAACCTCAGATGTTGGCTATCTATCAACGCAAGATTTAAGACCATAAAATCATACGCCGTTGGTATGTTACCCACATGGTACATAGTTCGTTATGTTTATATCACTTAGTATCTTTTATCATGTTGAGCGTCAAGCCTATCGACATATCGCAGTAGATCCTAGTCTTTTCAGCTATGGCACCTTACGTGTGTTAGCCAAAACCCTTTAACACGAACATTAATTTCACTTCCCATATCATGCAATTTATCTTTTTGGCTTTTTCATTTTTCAATTGTTTTTGTATTTTTCTCATTTTCTCCCCCTAAAACAATACATATTTACAGCAAACTCTTTTTGTATTTTCTGAGTTTTCTCCCCCTAAACTCTATATCTATCTATATGTTCCTCTCCCCCCCCCCCCCTAAATTTGTGCATAAATCTTGTATTTTTGCGCAAATTTACCATTTACTAGAGAAAGGACACTTTATATACAAAATAATGAACTAAAAAAGAAAAGAAAAAATATTTTTGCTTAACCGTTCTGTCATCAGATTGAAAACTAATCAATATTCAAATCAAAGTACAGAATTTAAACGGTACCTTTTGCTGATCTTATCTTACTTCTCTAATCTCCTCCAAAGGAAACATATCATCTGTAAAACAAATTTGAACTTTTTGCAACAGTGAAATGTTACCCGTTTTTATCTCTGGATCAACCGCTATCAACATTCCAGAGATTATCAACAGCTCCTCCTTGGTTGTTCCTGAAAGGTAAGGAGATTAGTAAGACATGGGTACCCAGGCCATCGTGGTCCTGGGATTTCCTGAAGCATCAAAATAAGACACTTCTTTTAAACATAGGTCCCCTTTGGTTTCAAGGATTGGAGATATTGCTGCTTTGGATTAGGGTTTCCAAATCTGTTTCGGTTTAACAAACGTGTTTGTTGCATTCGGTTGAGCAACATTAGTTGATTCAGTTTTAGAAAGACGTTTGTGTTCTTGAACAGCCTTGCGTTTGTTTTTAGCAGCGTTCCAATCCCCATCAGAAGGTTTAACCTTGGGATTCACATTCTTCATTGCCTTAGGTGATGATACCTTCATCGGCTTAGAATGGTAGTTATCCTTTGGTGTAACCCTCTGATTTTGCATATAATAGGGTGCATAGGGACGACGTGTGCAGTTTCGAGCAATGTGACCAGCAATGCCGCAATTGAAGCATGTTTGTCTCTTCACGTAGAAAGCATTCTGATCAACTGGATTTGCTCTTGTGGGCCCTGAAGGACGAACCGGTCCTTTCTGTGCTTGTTTGTGTTGCACATTTCCTACAAACGAGGATGAATTGGGATGTCTGTACTTGTCGTTTGCAGGGGCCTTCTGTAGTGGAGATTTCTTCTGAGTTTTCTTGTTTTGTGTCGACGGCAAGTCTTGCTCAGAAATCTCACCAGTCTTTCTGAAACCCTTGTTAGCACATTCAAATGCATATTTCTCACATTTGCCATTACAGACTGGCTTAACAAAAGTATTTTTCACATTACGAGCCTTTTGCGGACTATTCCTGCCCGTTGAGGACTGTGGAGAGCCTGTTTGTCTTTGATGTTTAGGCTTCTTCTTTTCGCATCCTTTGCTTGCTCGCTTCGGCTCTTGTTGCTTGATCTGAACCTTTTCATTACTTACAGAAGGTTCAGATTGTTCAGCTTGCGTACTTGGAGCCTTTTTCACGTCTATCTTCTCTTCATCCTTCATGTCATCAACTTTGACAGAATCGGAGAGTTCTGGTTTGTCGGAAGAAATACCAGAAACTTTAGCAGAAACTTCAGCTGAAACATTTGACGAATTTTCAGCACAAGACGGTTCTGCACATGACACCTTTGAGCTGAATCCGCTAGAATCAACTGATTCCAATTTCTCAGAATTAGCTGCTTCAGATGATTCACATTTGGAATCAGATGGTTCAGCTGGCTCATTCGTTTCATTTGCCGATTCAGTCTCTGTTACACAAGCATCAACGTTTTCGCCCAAATCATCAGTCCTGAAATTAATCATAGAGCCAAAAACTGATTTAAAAATATCAAACATCGCAATAGATTCTGGATTAGGTTCGTTTATTAAATTTTCAGAAGAATCAGACTCAGATGCTTGTTCATCCCCAACTACTTTTTCAACCGTTACTTCAACTACTTCATCTGCACATGTAGACGAAGCATTAGGATCAATTGTACCCTTAGCAACAAAATTTATTGGAGGAGTCGCTCGTTTATCAACAGGTCTACTGTTGATTGATGACTTATCAGTTTTAGGACCATAAGTCATTTTACTTTCATTCATCAGCTCCTCCTCACTCATAGGTAAATATGTGTAATTATCATTGTAAGGAGGAGGAGCCTGATTGAAACCCAATCCACACCCTTTCTTTTTCTGATATGCAAGTTGTTGATCACACAAATTTTTAACTAGTTTGCTGGAAGAATCATATTTCTTAATATTGAGTTCATTTATTTGATATCTATCTCTGATATCTTCCAGTTCTTTAGTCAAAATGCATACTTTCTCCTGAGCTTCTAAGAAATGGGTTGTTTTTACACTTACATCATCTTTGAGTTTGATGATGTCTTTTCGCTGAGCTTCAATTTTATCTTTATAAAGATTTTCATTCTTTGATAAAGTAAAATTTTTAGTTTTTATGTCTTGATAATCTTGTATTAGCTTAGCATTGTGTATTCTATATGCCTCAACCCTTTCTCGACATTCAGGAGTGCAAAAGACAGAAAGTATCTCTTCTCTGGTAATTTCATGAGCCACTGGTTTGTGAAACATGAATGCCATAATTTCAATGGGTGGTTGATACTTTTGTTCTACTCCTCAAAACACAAACCAAACGAGAACCCGAGAACCCGTGTACTCGCTAACTCAAACCCTTTGTATGCCAATGAACCCGCTTTCTGAACCGCGCCTCAACAACCTGTTAAAACCGTTATCACAAACAAACCCCTTTTTTTATTTTTTTTAATTAGAAAAGTATACAAATAGTTATTATTATTATTATAATTAATGATTGTGTAATGATGACAAAATGATTAATTAATAATAATAATTATTATTAATATTATTAATATATTAAAATCTAAACCTAAATAATCTAAGATTCTGTGTCTTCTTCTTCGTTTTAACAAAATAGACCAGAAACCCTAGTTACAAAGATTCAGCGGCCAAGGTGATTATCTGAAGACCGGCGGTGCTAAGATATCGGTGAAAGGTCGGAAATGAAGCTGCAATTTGACGGTGATGGCGAATGTAGATTTTAGAATGGAGATGATGAACACTGCACGGTGATCGGTGTTGAACGGAGATCGGAGTTTAACGGAGATGATGGGTGATGACAGAAACGGATGATGATGGTGTCTGTCGGAGATAATAGGGTTAATGGTGGACAGTTATGGTGGTGAACGATGGATGGAGGTGGTCAGAAGTCTGTCGGAGACGGAGAAGAAGATAGTTGCAGGTGATCAGGTGTACGGTAAGGGATTGATGGTTGCGACTCGAAAACGTCGGACTCGGAACCGCGGTTGCGACTGTGGAGGTTGCGACTAAATTATGAATGACTCGAGACCTCAGTCGAGACAGTGGTTGCAACTCGAGACAGTGGATGTTGATGACTCGAGATCTCGGTTGCGACTCGGAACCGTGAAAGAGATAACTCGAGACCTTGTGAGCAAATGATGAGAGTCGAGACCGAGGAAGATAACTCGAGACTAGGAAGACGATGACTCGAGACCTTGATGTACTCTATTTCCTTAAAGATTGGAGTCGAGACCAGTGAATGAAGGACTCGAGACCTGTGAAGGATGATGAGTCGAGACCGGCTGATGAAGATATTGAAACTTGAAGAGTCGAGACCTCAAGAGATGAGACTCGAGACTTGTGGAGAGCTTCAACTGACTCGAAACCAAATGAAGATTGATAGTGAAAAAAAAAAAAAAAGAGGAACATATAGATAGATATAGAGTTTAGGAGAAGAAAACTCAGAAAATACAAAAAGAGTTTGCTGTAAATATGTATTGTTTTAGGGGGAGAAAATGAGAAAAATACAAAAACAATTGAAAAATGAAAAAGCCAAAAAGATAAATTGCATGATATGGGAAGTGAAATTAATGTTCGTGTTAAAGGGTTTTGGCTAACACACGTAAGGTGCCATAGCTGAAAAGACTAGGATCTATTGCGATATGTCGATAGGCTTGACGCTCAACATGATAAAAGATACTAAGTGATATAAACATAACGAACTATGTACCATGTGGGTAACATACCAACGGCGTATGATTTTATGGTCTTAAATCTTGCGTTGATAGATAGCCAACATCTGAGGTTTCGGGTCTTTATATTGTTGAATCATCCGGGGATATCTTGGCTGTCCTTCTGTTCAGAACTAAAATTGTACATGAACCCAGGAAAGAAAGTCACTTGGAATTAGCTCATTTCTATTTGAATGTCTGTATGTTGTCCCGATACACACAATTTTGATCTGACTCTGAAATCTTCTCTGAAAAAGTCGTGTACCTCCTCTGCTGCATCCAGATATATGCTGACCTGGAGGTGCTAGGCAACGAGAGCTTCTGCTGCATCCAGATACATGCTGACCTAGTTGTACGTTGTCGCGCTATAGATCTAATACACCCGAAAGAGGCCCTCAAGTGCCCAAAAGAAACCCAAGAAACCTATATCAAACTGAGAAAAATAAGGATCTGGACAACCAATGTTTATCTTTTATTCTTAAATTTGGAAACAAGAATTTTAAAAAAAAATTGTCAACCAGAAGTTTTCGAAAATTTGGGAACTTTCTAAAATTTAAGATATTTCAAAATACGATTTTTTTTTAAATTCAACTTTATCCCTTAAACACTTTAAACAGAAATCGAACAAGCAGAATAGGATAATTTTGAATAAAAACCGATGAATATCATGAAGAACGCGAAGAACACTAACCCAAAAACAACGAAAATCTTGAATCTTTGATATCACACCGAGCCTAGAAATAGGTTCTAAAGGCTCTGATACCACTTGTAAGTCCCGAAAAACCGGATCTTTCAATGATATCAAACAATCACCAAGTTTGTGCGGAATCCAAACTTGGTGAGATTCAAGAAATAAAACGAAAACCAACAAGAAATATGAACAACGAAGAACAAACCGGAATCACTATCAAACTTGCACACGTTCTATTACTATGAATTAGCAAAACGTCTGGTACAAGATGACACACCAAGATCGCCTCTATCTCTCTCTCTCGAATTTCTGTAACAATGGAGCTCCAAGAGGTTTTTCAGAAGTTCCAACCCTAAAACAAGTTAATAACTTGTTTATATACTAACTCAAGCCCATTTCCCTACATGGGCTCCCCTTGGGCCTGCTTGGCCCACATGGCCTAAAGCTTGGCCCAAGTGACCTCTAAAGGTCCAAAACCTAATATAACTAACCCGATAAAGCCCAGTTCATAACCATAACCCGTTGTGTTAATTTGATGCGTCAGTCTCACACTTTAGGGCCTAACACAGTGTTTTATCAATTTTACCTCTTGTGAAACCAATGGAAAGAAGAAAGGTGTAAAGAGTTTCATACCAGGCTCTAGGTGCTTGTTTCAAGCCATACAAAGCCTTATTTAGCTTGTAGACATGATTTGGATAAAATGGATCCTCAAAGCCAGGAGGTTGACAAACATATACCTCTTCTTGAATCTTACCATAGAGGAATGCACATTTGATATCCATTTGAAACACCTTTATGTTGTGGTTGACAGCAAAGGCCAAGAACAGTCTAATAGCTTCCAATCTTGCTACAGGGGCAAAAGTTTCATCATAATCAATGCCCTCTTCCTGTCTGAAACCTTGAACCACTAGCCTTGCTTTATTCTTGACAACAATGCCCCTTTCATCAGTTTTATTTTTGAAGACCCACTTTGTGCCAATAGGACTCACACCCTCTGGCAGTGGTACAAGCTCCCATACTTGTTGTCTTTTAAACTATTGGAGCTCCTCTTGCATGGCCTCTACCCAGCTATTGTCATTCAGTGCCTCTTAGTACTTGACTGACTGATGGAGAGATAGAAAGCCAGCAAAAAGACAGATGCTTTGGGATTGACTTCTTGTTAGCACCCCTTCATTGATGTTGCCAATGATTTGGTCTGGTGGATGAGACTCCAAGAAGATTAGATCTCCTTTGTATGGAACAATGGCATTTAATGGTGAGGGCTGCAGATGTGAATCATCTGAGCTAACAACTGTTGGTGACTTTGATGATCCAACAGTGTCTTGAAATGGAGTTGGAGGAATAGGTGGAATTGGTGTGGAAACATGTTGAATTTTATCCACTGTTTGAGGACCTTTATCAACAGTGTTTGATGATGTGGAAGCAGGGGTTAAAGGGCTACTTTGGTCAACAACTATTGAGGTTGCATTGGTTGAGCTTTGACAGCTGTTTTGAACATCTGTTGCTCTGGCAATGGATTTGAAGGTTTGTAGTGGAAGAATCACTTCATACCCATTGTCTGATGGAGGATTTTGAGATGGACCTGCACTGTTAGTCTTGACAGAAACATTTTCAAAAGTAAATTTATCAAGATCAAACAATTCTGCAGGATTTGCAGGGATTTTCATTGAAGAAAGTTCATTGAACTTTACATTCAAAGTCTCTTCCACTGTCTTAGTCCTGGTGTTAAACACTTTGTAGGCCTTAGCAGTGGTTGAGTATCCCAAATGATATCCACTGTCTACTTTGGCTGCAAATTTTGAAATTGAGTCTTTTAAATTCAAAATGAAACATGGGCAGCCAAATACTTTAAAGTATGAGATCAGTGGTTTGATTTTATACAGAAGTTCATAGGCAGTCTTTTGATGCCTGGGGTTGATTAAAACTCTGTTCTGGACATAGCAAGCAGTGTTTACTGCCTCTGCCCAGAAAGCTAATGGCAAACCTGAATCAGCAAGCATGGTTCTGGCAGCCTCAATCAGTGTCCTGTTCTTTCTCTCAACAACCCCATTTTGCTCTGGTGTCCTTGGAATGCTGTACTACCTTACAATTCCTTTTGACACACAAAACTCATCCAACTCCCTATTTCTGAACTCTGTGCCATTGTCACTCCTGAAGACTTTTACTAGCAAGTCAAACTGCTTTTCAACATGTTTGACAAAGTCTTGCAGAATGCCTGCAGTCTCATCTTTGGAATGTAAGAAATAAGTCCATGTAAACCTAGAAAAGTCATCTACAATTACCAAACAATATCTTTTCTTTTTAAGACTCATGACTTTTACTGGGCCAAACAGATCTATGTGCAGCATTTGCAGGCATTTGGTTGTTTTGGATTCTTCAATGGACTTAAATGAGCTTTTATTTTTTTTTTCCTTTTAAACAGGAAACACAATGCTCAGGACAGGTGAACAGTTTTTGAGGTAGACCTCTTACTAACCCCTGTTTTGACAAAGCAGTGATTGTCTTGAGATTTGTGTGCCCCAATCTCCTGTGCCAAAGTTCTGTCTCTTTGTTAGAGACAGCTGAGAATAGACAGGCATCAGTCCTGGGGCTCTCTTTTGACAAATCAACTACATAAACATTGCCACTCCTTTGAGCAACAACTTGTGTTTTTCCATTTTTTATTATTTCTTCAATCTTTTTAACCATTTCTGGTCCAACAATCCTACAACACTCCTTAGTAAAGAATGACCCATATCCTTTGTCACTCATTTGTGAGACACTAAGAAGGTTGAATTTTAGATTGTCTATTAGATTGACATTTTCAAACTTAACATTACCAGACTGAACTGTACCAGATCCCATCACCTTCCCTTTACTATTATTACCAAAAGATATATCACCCCCTCCATGAGTTTTGAATTCCTTAAGTAGGGCTCTACATCCAGTCATGTGCCTGGAGCCTCCACTATCTACATACCGAAGACTATTTAGGCATGCAGAAGCTCCCTGCACATCAAGTAAATAATTAGTTCAAGAGGGTCTCCAAAGCCAATAAGGCTTTGGATGGGGTCTCAACAGTGTCTGTGTTTAGTTCAGGTGGATGGACAGTGGTTAGCTCAGGGGTTTGGACAGTTTTGGAACTGTTCTTCTCTAACCACTGTTAGGGGTCCTGTCCTATCAGCTGTTGATACCCAAAGGGATGCCTGTTCACTCTTGGTTTAGAAGGCTTTTTATAAACCTCATAAACATGTGGGACCATTGGGTATGGTGGTTGACCTTTACCTCTTTGGTATTGGTTAGCAGGGGGGTGAATCAGTCACCTGAACTTCTCTTTTAACAGAGGTTTGGTTCAGCTGTTTTGTAACAACTGTTTGAACTGGCACAAACAGTGGTTGTTTCTTGACTTGTGGTTTTGATGAACTCATTGGTGTTTTTGAAATGTACTCTTCCTTTTTTACCTCAAAGGATTTCAAGTACACACACTGCTGAGTAGAATGGTTTGTTTTACCACAGATGGTGTAGCTGCTTGAAGGCACAATGGTACTTGTTTTGTTAAGATCATAAGCTTTTAAATGAAAACAATCTTTGGTCAAGTGATTTTTCTTTTCACAAAAGTCACAAAACAAGTTTTTAATCTTTTCTCTTCTTTTCTTCTTTTCAGACTCCTTAGCAACAGAGTTTTGAACCACTGTTGGGATGTCCTTAAGAGGAATTACCATGGCCTTAGGAGCTTTGACACCATCTATAGTTGTGAAGTCCATGGGTTTGAAGTTTTCAAGGATGTCACACTCATCAGACCATGTGGGTTTGAATTGGTATTTCTCAATCTCCTCAAAAGTTGAGGACCCCACAGATCTTTCCAAAGTGATCTTGTTACCAAGTTTATCAGTTGTTTTAACCTCTTGGCCATCCTTGTTGGTGGGTATGATTTCAACAGAAACAGTTTGATTTGCAGCAGTGTTTTCAACTTGGTCATTTTTTTCTAAACCCTATGCCAAATTTTACATTGCTTTCAAGCTGTTTTTCATGCATAATCTCATAACCTTTGCAGGATTCCACCCAGTTTTCACAAGTGATTTGGGGGGTTTCCAACTCCTTTTTACAGACTTGATATTTTTCTATCATGGTCTGGAGTTAGTCATTGGTTATGCTATGCTCTTGTTTGAGACTGCAGATTTCATTATCTTTTTCAGACAATTTGATTTTCAATTCTTTTAAAGACTTTTCAAATTGTACTTCATCATTTAACACTCTATCCCTAAAGTTTTCATTCACCTCTTTGATGTTTGCAAATGCTATGATGCATTTGTCTGAACATAGGTTTTTAAGAACCTGAGATGATACCTTAGCTGCAGCCATCATGGCAGAATCACGGGCATGTTCTTTTTCATCTGGCACTTTCTCTTCTTTTTCACCTTGTTTCTTCTCTTCTTCTTCAGACCAGGGGTTAGACAGTGGTTCCAACAGGGGTTCTGAATTTTCTCCCAACAGTACTTCACCAGCAACAGCAATAACCACTGCTTCAGCAATTTCATCCACTGTTTCTTCATTTGACTGTCCTTCTTCGGCTTACAGCCCTTCTGATATTGACTCTAATGCTACAAAACAGTAATCATCATTAGAAGCATCATTGGTAGCATAGAGTGCAAAATTTTCATCTCCTAGTTCATCAGGTAAGCTGCTCCAGTCAACAAAGCCTTGGGTGAAGAAGCTTTGCTAATCTGGTTGAACCACTGTTGGTGCAGCTTGTTGAGGTGCAACTGGTTGCACCTGAACCTGAGGGACAGGGGCTTGGACATAATGAATTTGAGGAACAATGGCTTGGACATACTGCACAGGAACAGGGGTTCTAGGATTTGCATAATGAGCAGTGTTTACATGGGCAGCAGGGGCATATTGGGAATACTGCACAGTGTTTTGGTAATTTTGTGGTCTTGGGCTAGGGTGTGTGATAATTGGTCCACTGTTTTGACTCCTACACTCTCTAGCAAAGTGACCTAACCTGTTGCACTTGTAGCATTTGATTTTTGATTTATCCAACCCTACTTTTAGATTCCCATGCAACCCTGGGAATTTTCTCCCTGTCCTTTTGTAAAACTTGCTGGTTCTAACACTCAGCAGTGCAAGTTGGTGTAATATGTCCATTTCCTCTAAATTGGTTGGATCAAAATGCTGGAGATCATTGAGTTCAAAGCTCAGATTGTCAGAATTCTGGTTTTCTCCATTAGCTGTAAAAGCATAATTGGATGAGTAAGAATCAGAGTTATTAAAAGCTCCACCAGCTGTTATGTCAATGTAATGATCATAACCCTGATCCTTACTACTACCAGATTCTTCCTGACCCTAAAGAGCTGTGTTGCCAAATGAGTAGTCGTCTGCAACATTTCCAGACTCTTGTAACTTCTTTTTCTGGTTCAACTCCCTTTCATAGGTTAGGAGTCTACCATGAAGCTGGGTTAGTGTCAGATCTTTGAACCCAACAGAATTCCTGGTTACAAAACCTACTATTTTGTGTAGCATTAGCAAATTCAACCTTACAAGTTTTAGTTCACTTATGAGACAACTAAATTGCTCAAACTGTTGTGTTAATGATTCTCCCTTAATGTGACAAAAGGTTTCATACTGTTGATTCAAAATTTCCCAGTTATTTTCAATTACTTCTTCAGTCCCCCCAAATTGTTCCTTAAGTGCATCCCATAATTCCTTGGCACTGTTACAATGTAACAGCCCAGCATAGATCTCATTTGGTAGTGCGGATGCAATGATGCTAAATGCCTTGGCATCCAGTTCAATTTTCTAAAAAATCTTGTTCAGTATAGTTCTCAATTTTCTTAGGAACCATGACCTTTAGATCCTTAGCACTTGGCACCATTGGAACATGTGGTCCAAAGATAACTGACTTCCAAGATCCGGTGTTCTGTTGAGCTAGGATGTGACCCATCCTTCGCTCCCAGATGTTGTATTCAGATCTCTTCAACATAGGTGGTTTGAAGAGTGAACCGATGTTGTTATTAACATCCTGTGAATGTGACGTCATTCTGGTTGTTTTTCAGGTACTGAATAATCAACTTTTTACGTGATTAGTCCTTACTCTGTTTTACAACGAAACGAACAATTAAAAGTATCAACGATTTTGAGATGAACTTTTACGTCAAAATGATTGTTAGATCAAGTTTGACTATCCTAGCTCTGATACCAATTGTTAGGATCTGAGCTTCTTATGATTGTGCTCGTTTGATAATAATGAAGATGAATAAGAAACAATTGCAGTGGAATTAAATGAAACAAACTTTCAACACACAATCAAATGAGAGAATTGCTTTCAACAAACATGTTTAACATGGAATCGAATGATTATATTTATTACAATCTTCAATTACACTGCATGCATACAATCTCCCCCTCAGCCTGAGCTCACAGTGAATGTTCGTACAGAATGACTTTATGATGAGAGGGCTAATAGAACAGTACAAGGTACTGTTCTATTTATAGTACAGAACAAACCACTGAAGCATCTTTGCTGACATCACCATGAAAATGACATCTAACCTCCTAACAACCTATAACCACTGATCTATACAACTACTGCTTAACAAACTACTGATTACAATGAATACAAAAGATAAACTAAACTACTGCTTCTCATTCCACTGTTATACTCCTAGCAGTGCTTTGTGTCTTCAGCAGTACTTGAACCATGACAGTAGATTGAGCATCAGTGTTTCATCTTCAACAGTCTTTGAGTCTCATCAGTTGTTGAAGATCAGCAGTTGTTGTAGAAGGGCAGTAGATAGAGGGCATCAGATGTTAGGGCACTTTCAAGGGAAAAGAACTGTTGCAAACAACTGCTTATTGTGAATCCACTGATCTGGTCCAGTTTTGGCTTTATCAATTGTTCCTTTGGTAGGGTTTAATCCCAACAAAAACGGAATATACATGTTGGAAATTTAGTGAAAATGAGTTTTTCACTAAATATTTTGCACATCAATAATATTTATATATGTGTATAGATGATTATTTATGGGTTTCTGTTCAAACTATGTCCAAATAAAGCTAAGACGAATGAGATATCGAAGCTTGAATTTGTATGTTTGGAACAAACAAAAATGAGAAAAATGGATTGAGATTTGTCACCTTGTCCCACATAGGTGGGATGATAAAACTTAAAGTGGTATATAAAGAGGAGCACTCCTTGTAAATTATTTCCTTAAAGGCAAACACTAGTGGGGACCTAAAGGGTGCATCACACCCGCACATATGTGCGCGTGACGTCGGCTATAGGCCCAATGTGGTTCACTTTGAACTTCGCACACGGCCTTTGTATTTTTGCTCATGAGCGCGTGGTCAGATGCATGGCGGGTCCGCTTATGGCGCACCCCTGGGTGGCGTAGGCGGATGCGATGGCATGTCGCATGGCGCACGTCATTGGCTAGGGCGGCGAGTGCAGGTGGCACACAAGTATGGATGGCGCATGACCAGGTGGGGTCCTGGTATACGTAGTGGCATCCGTGTGATGCGCGGCTCCATGTGGCGTGGCGTAAGGTCCATGTAGCATGATGCGTGGACTGGAAACTCAGCTCAGGCGCACGCACAGGTGTGCAGCGAAAACAAAATAGCTGGTTGGATTTGGTCAAACTAGTTGTTTCAACTTGTTTAATTCTGGTCATTAAGAGAAATGAAAGTTTTGACCGAACCACTAATGTCCATTTATGCAGAGATTTAAACCCGTTTATTACAAGGTTAATGATCTTGTTTAATTGTCTAATTATGACAATATTAATTGGGTTTTAATTAGCTTTTTATGTGTATGACTATAAAAAGAATGAGGACTCATTCTAAAGGTACTTGAAAAATATACACGAAAGATGTCTCAACTTCAAATTTTTCCTAATTGTATGAACACCATATTATACCTGATGTAATCTCGGGCGTGAGAGCCATCTCCGGCGGTACAACTACTACTTCGGTTGTTGTATCCTGCAAACAGACCATCTGAGAGGAGGCGCGAAATCTGTTTTAAGGGTCTCGTGTCAAACATGATCCTCTACCAAAACCGTCAACGACAGTTTGTTCATTCTTGCAGCGGAGGTCCGTACAAGACCGTGTGGTTGAAGTTCTTCCAAAGACGCTGGCTTGAATCAAGAATGGTACAATTATATTGTATTCGTTTATTTAGTTTTTTAAAATCGGTATTGTACTAGTCGAATTTCCCATAAATAACAAGGGTCTCGTTATTATGTATTTTGTAATATGTTTTGTTCAAAACATGAACCTGATTTCTACAATCTTAAAACAGGCTTTCGTGAAGATTGTTACTACAATCTTAAATCCCTTCTCTACGAGGATTTAGGTTCACGAAAGTTAAAATTTTAATTGAGATTTTGCTAAAATCTTATAAATATTTTGGGAAATAATTATTTAGTACAATGAGTCGGATTAACTTTGATGATTGGCGTGCAATCTTTAATCTGAATACCGTGTTACAAAACCAAACATTTTGATTCAAGTTTTAGAATGGGTTGTATTCTTGTTTAGATAACACAAATTATATACAAAAATTAATATGTATTTCGAATGGTTGTAATACTAATTTTTCTAATGAGCGAATTAGAAATTGGTAATTTTTGTAAACCCATATAATGTGTATAACGATGTAAATTCTCTAAGGAGAATGTTAGATGTAATTTGGTAAAATAATATTGGTTTCAAATGTCTTGAAAATATATATTTTCTAATAAGTATATTAGAAAGTAATTATTTTATAAAATACAAGTTTTAAAACATTTATGTATTCTAACAAGCGTGTTAGAAATTATTATTTTTTTTGTATAATATTAAGTTTTTAAAACATCTATATGTTCTAACGAGCGTGTTAGGAACAATGTTTTAAATCCGGTTGGATTTTAAACGAGCGTGTTAGAAATAGTAGTTTAAATACGTTTAGATTTTTTAACGAACGTGTTAGAAAAAAATATTTTTCCAAATAATTACCGACAAGCGTGTTAGAAACACTTATTGTGGATAATAATAATAAACCTTATAACGGTTTCATTTAAATAATTAAATTTCTTTTTTTTTTTTTTTGAAAAGCCAACTTTATTGAAATCGGCCGGCCTGGAAAAAAAAAAGCACAGGACCGCACCACCAACAAACTACAACATATACAACAGATAATTACACCAATCTCTCCAAACAATGTTCTTATGTTTGGACCTACATTTTAACCAGAAAAAACCCAAGGATCTAACCTCCCCAAAAAATAACCGCACTATCCCCTCTGCCATTAGCAAAAACCTTCTCGTTCCTAGCTTTCCAAATCGCCCAACACGCCACAACGACCAAACCGCGGATAATCTCCTTAGCACTGGAATCAATTCCCTCTATTTTGTGAATGTCCAGCAGGTCTTTAAAGGAAAAAACAAGGAAAGGAGGGACCTTAGCCCACTCACAAAACCTATTCCAAACACCCGCAGCGACGATGCAACCCGTGAACAAATGCTCCACCGATTCGACCCCTTCCCCGCAAAGAGCACATAAAACCGAATCAACATGAATGTTTCTTTTCTCAAGAGCTTGTTTAGTCAGAATTTGATCAAGCGCCGACCTCCACATAAAAATCTTACATTTAAAAGGAACCCAGCCACAGCCTTTACAAGAGAAGCCGGCCTCTTCATGTGTCTCCTCGACACCCAGTGCTTTGAAGGAGCTCGTAGAAAACAGCCCCGACACCTCCGATAACCATTTCCACATGTCCATTTCAGCTGAAACCGTAAGCCCACCAAGCTTCGCCATATAATCTTCCAACTCCATGAATTCACTCGGGGAGGACGGATCCCTAACCCAGCAACACATCTGATTCAGCACGATCCCAGAACTCGGAACCCGCTCCATAACCATGCACGTCTTGAACTTTTCCAACGCAAAGAGACCCGGCCATCAAACCATAAGAGGGGAATCACCAAACCAATCAATCCAGCTCGGAAATTTTTTTTTCCGATTAAATTGCTGTAATAAAAATGCATCAGAAAAATTAATTTTCTGTAAATTGCCTCTGGAAAACTGCATTCGTAGACAGTGTTTCTGGTTTTGTAAACAACAAGTTCTGGTCATTGCGTTTTAGTTAGATTCTGGTTCTGTGAACAACAGTTTCTGGTCATTGCGTTTTAGACAGTTTCTGGTTCTGTGAACAACAGTTTCTGGTCATTGCGTTTTAGAAATAAAACATTTTTGAAGTGTTTTTACTCATTGTGTTTTAGGTAAACACATTTTTATGTGTATTCAGTTCATTGCGTTTTAGAGAGAACAGTTTCTTTTGTGTTTTTAGGCTATTGCATTTTAGAAATATGACATTTTTATGTGTTTTCTAGGCATTGCGTTTTAGAAATAAGACATTTTTAAGTGTTTTCTGGCCATTGCGTTTTAGAAATAAGACATTTTAAGTGTTTTCTGGCCATTGCGTTTTAGAAATAAGACATTTTTAAGTGTTTTGGGTGCATTGCGTTTTAGGTAAAACACGTTCAGTCCATTGCGTTTTAGAAATAAGACATTTATTTGTGTTTTCTGGTCATTGCGTTTTAGAAATAAGACATTTCTTTGTGTTTTTGGTGCGTTGCGTTTTAGAGAGAACAGTTTCTTTTGTGTTTTTAGGCCACGCTTCTTTTTTTTTTTTTTTTTTTGCTTCAATTTCATTCATTTAATCTTAGCCATTGATTAACTAAATGGATGATCAAGATCACTTCCTAGCATTCCTAGCCAAATAAACTTCCTATTGTATCTCCACCCTTACAAAGAAATAAAAATAAAAAAGAGAGAGTATGATTAGCCCATCAAAAACAGCCGAATTAGAGAAGGCAAATAACACAACACGTAATTTCATATATAACTAAAAGGCATAATTTGTTATTTACTCTAAAATTTAACTTAAAAAACTAAGTGACATTCAATGTAAGGGCTATTCTGCCCATTCGTGTTATTTGTAAGGGAATAGTAGGATATAATTTCTCATACTTAGGATTAAAGGCGTAAACAGGTTGACTATGGTGTCCGTTCGAGTAATTAACTACATTTTTATAAAGGTTGCTTAAGTATGGGTATTATGTATGTTATATATATACATTTGTATTTTTCGTCCTTTCAGTATGTGTTTTAACATAAGGTAATTACAAAAAGACTTTATTTAAAAGTTGCTAACACATTTATATTTTCCATAAATTGGCATCATTGTTTTCTATTAACATGGTTTGAAACGACCAAACTACCCTTAATAATAAAAAATATAAAAAAAATAATAACAAAAAAATATAAATAAGTAAATATATCTCTTGTCTAGTTCTCTCACATAAATCATTAAAACGACTGGTTGAGCTTTTTTATGTCTCCGTCTAAATAATCGAGATATTTATTGGTGATGTATAATAGCGGTCGTTTACCCGCGACGACGTGATGGAACAATGGTGGTTTCGTATGCGTCAACCTAGAGCCATTTGGTGGAAAAACGAGAAGATAGGGGAATAAGGCTACGGGGTGTAGGGCGTTGGTTGGGGCGGGGTTTGCCAAGCAACGCTGGCTAAACTACACCGGGTCGGCGTTGTCCCGCTGGCGTGGGTTTGAATCCTGGCGTGAGGTGGGGGGGGAGGTGAGGTGGTTGGCTTGGATTGGCTGGGGAGAGATAACCGTTTGGGCTAGCCATTGGGGATGGCGGTTATGGTAAGTAAAAATCAAATTTTTAAAAAATTTACAATTTTTACCTATAAATACTCATCCCAAACTACATTTTTTCACATTTATCTTCTTCAACCAAAACCAAACACAAAAACAAATCTTCAACCAAACCCACTCCAAAAAACGAAAATGGTGCATTGGACCGAGGAGGAAGTAGCACTAGTGATGTCGATTGTTGACGCACAACGAACACTACAATGTGGTCAAACCCCATATTGGGGACGAGCGTTTCAGCAATACCAACAACACGTTGGGAACACGCATCACAACTTAAACGTGTGTCAACATAAGTGGCGTGAGCTCAAACCGAAGTTGGATCGATTTAAAGTTTGCTTCGGCCGTGTCCCTGTGGGCGACTTGACCCACGACGATCGAGTCGAGATCGTGAAAATCAAGTATAAGCACGATGGGAATTCGGATTTTCGGTGGGTTCCCCACTTTAATATTTACCGTACTTTGTACTTTTTTTAGGATTTATTAAGTAGTTTTTTTAAGTTTTTAGGATTTATTAAGTAGTTTTTTTTTTTTACTTTTTAGGATTTAATAAGTAGGTTTTGTTTTATTTTATTTGGATTTTATGTAACTTTTTTTTAAATTAATATAAATTTGTGTTTTATTACATAAATGTATATAAAAATATATATATCCACATGTCACCCTACGCCAGTCTGGCCACGTTTGTGACAACCCGAACTTTCGAGGTTTGTACTGTTTTAACTAGTGATTTTAATTTTCAATGATTCGCTCATTCCATGTCTTTGAGTATTAAACTTTCGTTATACGTTTGTATGTTGTGTGGTCGAGCGAATAAAGTGTTTGTATGTTAGTTGGGCCGTCCTTAGTGTTTAGTGTTTATTTAGTCGGGCCAAGCTTGTAACGGGCCACGCATACACAACTATACCCAAGTGAATACATGACTCCCAATCCGCAATGTTTGGGGCAGCTTGGGCCTGTTTCTATCTTGATTGGCGATGCACCCCAGCCCACTCGGACCACACCAATCAAATCAGGCCGAGGCCCATCTTGTTATGCGAATAATATGAGGATTAAGGGGGGGTATTGTTACGTGATTATTGCAAACTAGCAAACCCTAAGGCTATCTTCTCGTGGTCTAGGTATTGTCACACATCTATTATTCGGTTAGTTGTCATCTTTGTTTAATGATTTTTGCAAAGTGTTAGACGAATTAGTGCATTACTAGTGACATATGTTCTGATATGATTTGTGTAGTACATGATTAATCTTTGTAACACGATTGGTTTAGTTGGTAGATATAATCTGATGCTAGCAATGTTGTGTACACGGTTGAATGAATCTTGGTGTTTAAATGATAAGGAATAATCTCGAAACCTTGTTAGCTGTTTAATGGTTATGATTCGAATGGTGTGTAATTGGTCATTATGTGATTTAGATTGACTATTTGCTTATTTCTAATTTACTGTAGATGTTAATAATAATATAAGACTAATCAATGATGAATATAGGTTAAATCATGTTATAACAATCTGTTTGTATAATGCTCTTGATTATTCGAAATTGCTAATAAGTGTATAGGGTTCTTGTGCACCTTAAATGATATAATGATTGTGGAGATATGATGGCCATGTGTTTACTGAAAAGGTATCTTGAGTTTGTCAATTGCTTGTGAAGATAGTGGGAAGTATGGAGGTCCAATAAGAGTCTATGGCATTTATTGAAAGGATATGTGTAACACCCCGAAAACGGATTTGGTAATCAAACTCCGTTAATACTAAAAGACGGGTAAAGTACCGTTAGTAGTAAAAATAACCCGGTAAATATCTGGAATTAAATAAGAAATCCTAATATTAAATTCAAGCAAAGCAACGTTTTAAGGAATCGAGTTTTATAAGAGCCCGAGTTAATGGGACTTAAAATAAAACGGATTATAACTCCCGGGACCCACCAAGTAACTAGGAGTATTAACCTAGTTAGTTAATGTCTTGACAAAATAGAACTAAGTGGTTAAGATACCCTTTAAATAACTTGTGTAAAGTGAAGGGACTAGACATGGACAATTGAATTAAAGTTTCAATTAAACAAATTAATAAACAAAACACACACACATACGTGTGTGTGTGCCTGCGACTTCAACCAGAGCCAAGAAGGGCTCTCTTGCTCAAAACCCTAATCCCTCAAGAATCTCTCAAATTGAAGCCCAAATCAAGAGCCAAATCATTGCATGAACACAAATTCGTGATCACCTAGTCATGGGGATTACAAGGTATGTTAAAAATTATGATTTGGTGATACTTTGAGATTATGATGAATAATCATAATCGAAATTCTGGAATGAATATTGATTCTATGAGTGTTATTATGATTATATCTTGGTTTAGAAACAAACCCTAGTAGAAAATTTGATGAATTGTTGTCAAAACTAGGGATTTGATAATTACCATATTATGTGCTAAATGGGTTTTTGTATGTTATGATGAACACTCGGATTGGAGTGTTAATTTGATGAATATTAATTGTTATGATATAAGTTCTGGATGTAGTTCATGAACACTAGATATAGAGGGTTGAAATTTGATGTTAATCTTGCTAAAAATGACTAATTACGGACTAGTTAGCAAAAGTGTAGAATGATGCCCATTAGGTGTTTGTTAAAATGCCTAAATGAGAAATAAAGTGTTGAAATTCAAGTGAAACGCGTAATTGACAAGCTTAACTAATTACATGAGACATGGGATAAAACGGGTTCTAATCATAATGTTGATTGCCTTAATCGTGCATATTATATGATTAAATGTAGTTGACTTTAGAAAGTCAAACTAACTAGTGATGAAGTCGAATAAGTGGTTTCGGCTAAGAAAATAAGTAAAGTGGTATAGTCGTGATTGTTAATGACTAATCTAACCACCTTGTAAATGATGAACAATAGTTGGCGCTTAAACAAGCTAGGTGAAGCTTGGAGTGAAAGCGGGTCAAACGAGTCAAGCATAGAAGAAAAGCGTAGCTCGGATGCAAGGTAAGTGTAATTTACACACTTATGTAGAATGCTTGTTATTTCGATACTTGTGAACGTGAAAACAATAAAATTGGAAATTCGGAAAATTGTCAAGTGTTGACTTATGTAAATCATGGTTAAAAGGATACCCATGGCGTAAGCCGAAATGGGTTGAAACTGCAAGAAAAGAGTGTAAAAGAAAAAGGGTATGGTTATAAAACCCGGGATGGGACGATGTACGAATTGGAAATCAAAAACGGTGTTTTTGATTTAAATAGACAATGTTGGGCAAATAGTCCAAACGGGTCGAATGGTGGTGATAACACCATTTGACAATATCGACTAATGTGGTCGTCAAGTCTTATGTTAACAGGACTAATTAGCAAATCGGATAGTTGTGTCATCATTAATGGTGTGATAATAAAAGCGAGGTATAAATCGGGTCTATTTGTTGATCCGAGCCAGGTACGCATATTTATGTTGTAGTTAAAAGTGATATCTTGGTCGAATAATTGGTGAGAATCCTTCATTGTAAAAGAAGGACCAAAATCGACCAAAACGCCCTTGTAGGCTAAATCGAACAAACAACCCTTAAAGGTTGTTTGGAAACGAGTCTTATGATTAAACAAAAGCTTAGAATAAGTGTAGATGTTGATAGATGTAATACGTTAGCCAAATAGCTCTATTTGAGTCTTACCGTAAAATAACAATCCGAAGGGTAAAACTCGAAACATATAGATATACACATTGAAATCCAACACACAAAGAGTTGTAGTTGAATATTATTTGATAACTAATGTGAAAATAAAATGCTAGAAAGAAATGGGTGTGTGTTATGCGTCAAAGTGCTTAAATGTCCTTAACGGGTCAAAATAAGCACTTGAGTATAAGCGGGTTTAAAATGTGTAGGAAACCCGTGGTTTGAGCCAAATATGATAGACGATATAGAAATTAGAAGGTTCACGAGAAATTGGAATCGAACAAATAAGTTTGTTTGATAAATACATGAATGGGTTAAAATGGGTAAATTCTAGTTTAAGCCGAATGCATAAAAGTCTCAAAATTTATTAAGCCGGATGTCGGACTTTAACTCCATATGATGGGGAATCAAATTACAAACATGTAGGAAGAAACGGTAGGTCAAACGGATAAGCGGATTGAAAGTTACGAATGTTTTCGTAACAAAAACGGCAAAATTGGAAAGGCTGAATGCAGGGACCACCGTAAATTACGGTGCCACCGTAATTTACGGTGGAGCCTGAAAGTGTTACGCCAGTTTATTACTGGTTTACGGTGGCAACATAGAAAAACATGGGCTACCGTAAATTACGGTACCCACCGTAATTTACGGTGGACCTTGTCCAAAAATGCATTTTAATTAATTTTGTTTTCCGGACTCGTTTAGATATGTTTTAAACCCTGTTCGACTAAAGCATTTCATGTTTATGAAATGTAGGTACTTTCTGGAATGCCGGAAGACGATCAAGCTCAACGAAGAACCGAACACGATAAAGATACACGCTTCCGCACTTTGTCACGTTGTAGATTTTTAAACAACAAATTCGATCACATTATGTAGAATAACTTATGATTTGTGAAAGTTTTAATAAACCCGTATTTTTATAGCATACACATCTAATTGTTGGTAATTACATACAAAATCGTTAATCAGAAACTAGGGTGTTACAATATGTTCAATCGACAAAGTAGCATGTGAATACATGATTGATGGTACATGGTAGTAGTCAAGGTGTTTGATTGAGAATTTTGATTTCTAAAAATTGTCATACAAATAATCAGATATGTGATGACCCCTGTTATGATAAATGGGTTGGTATAGTTTGTGTGTAACTAAGTTGGGCCTTGCTAGATTGGACCGCACATCTCGACAGTGGGCCACGAACGGAATCGAGTCGCACACTTATATATGGTCGCACACTAGCCTCACTTGTATGATACGTAAATGAATTGCTAGATTGTTATGTGATGTTCTAACCTGTGACATAAACTCATATGTGATTCCATTGGTTGCTATGCAGGGGCGGTTCTTAGAAGACCATTGGCAGGGCCACGGCCCGGGCAAGTTTTTCGGCAGTAGTGCTAATTTTCCGCATTTCGATCGAAATTTTTTATATATGCTATGTTTGGCCCGGGCTTTCCCGGACTTTTTTTAGTGCCCGTGTCTTTCGGCCCTGGCACGTTCAACAGGCAAGATCCGCCACAGTTGCTATGTGTTATGTGGTGATGTATATTATACACACCCTACTAGAGTGTGTGGTATAATTGTATGCAAAAACCGATTGTTGCAATGGATGTTATGATCTGTGTGTTGCGTGATCCTTTGTTAAAATTTGTGTGACGTTACGTGCACTACTCGTACGCTACTTGAGTTATGAATGTGGAATACGTGGCTATGTGCATACAAACTAATTATCTTTGGTAACCCCGGTAGGATTTGGTTGATCAACTTGGAACGGGTAACATAACATAACATACCGAGCAAACCAAGGTGAGTTCACACTCTTTAAAAGGCATGGGATTCCCGGTGGTTGGGAATGGGGTTAAAGAACTAAAACGGAACCTACATATCCTCCTTGGTTAGGATATGTACCGTCATCCTCCATGGGTAGGATGCCAATATTAATCCTGCATATTCTCCTTGGGTAGAATACGTACGTTCGTCCTCCTTGGGTAGGACAACAACCTTAAAACTTACTAGACAAAAACTCTATCATGAAGTCCCTCACATTTATATCGACTTAATCGTCGGGCCAATGGCGAGCGGGTCATTAGTTAGATAGCGCTATTAGGGTTGACAAGCCTCACACCGTGCCGGTAGGACGGGCGTGTACTAATGGATCTGGGCACTCAGTCAATGATGATAGACATTGACCTAGGGGACAACTTACTTTCGTCAGTTGTCGATATGGTAACGGTCTAGTGGTTAACATGGGGTAGCCCCCCACTGGTTATGGTTTGGGAAACATGGAACTGATTAACTACTGGTTTTCGAAATAAACTTATGAATTTTGGAACAACTTTAAAACGGACAACCAACTGTGAACAAGCACAACTTTGTTGTTGACTCGTTGTTACATGCCTTGTAGGCTTTTAGGTACTTATTGTTGGAACTTGCTGTCTGGGATGCTGGAGTGGTCATGGGTTAAGTCACAAGGAGTCACAAGACATGTCTGATGGTTTTTTTTAAACACCTGTTTTATGGAACTCATAACAAATTGTAATATGCTTCCGCTGGATAATAACTCTTGTATTGTAACACTTACTTTAAATAAATGAAAGTTTTATTTTATCTTTATAAATTCAATATGATTGGTGGCTAAGATCCTGGTACGGCACACGCCCTCTGGTGTTTCCGCGAGTGGTATTTTGGGGGTGTGACAATGTCGCTTCCACACCCCACTTTTTTTGTGGACTGGTTGAGCCCACACTCGCCACGTGTCAAGCAATGCCCCAACCCAGCCCCCCTCCACACCCTGCGGTCTAAGATGAAAACGTTCTTCAGTTTCGAGTCTCCATTATTAATATTGAAGATACCTTTTACAAAAGTTATGGAGATGCCTTGCAATTGCTCCGAACAGTTACAAAGAGAGATAATAGGTGGATGGGGAAGAAGACAAATGGGGGCGAGGTGCCTCATAATTATTTACTATACATACATTTACCAAATGCGGGAACAGTGTCAAGCACTCCTCCATTGGACCAACCGCTTTATTATTTTATATCTATTTTAAAATTACGTTTTTGCTCCTGTTTAAAATTACCGTTTTGCCCCCAGCTCAAAATAAAATTATTTTTTTGTCCCCATCTCAAAATTACGATTTTGCCCTCAATTCAAAATTACGATTTTTCCTGGCACTCCCCCATTGGACCAACCAGTTTATTATTTTATATCCATTTTAAAATTACGTTTTTGCCCCTCTTTAAAATTCCGGTTTTGCCCCCGGCTCAAAAATAAAATTACGCTTTTGCCCCAGCTCAAAATTACGATTTTTCCCTCGATTCAAAATAAAATTGTGGTTTTGCCCTCACCTCAGAATTACCATTTCGCCCCCAGTTCAAAATAAAATTCTTTTTTTGCCCCAGCTAAAAATTACGATTTTGCCCTCTGTTCAAAAATGTGATTTTTCCCCGTTTAAAAAATTATGATTCCGCCCTCAGTTCAAAATTACGTTTTTTCCCGGTTCAAAATAAAATTATGTTTTTGCTCCCAACTCAAAATTACGATTTTGCACTGGGTTCAAAATAAAATTGTGGTTTTGCCTCCAGCTTAAAATTTTGATTGTGCCCTTAGTTCAAATTTATATTACGCTGTTACCCCAAGTTCAAAATTACGGATTTGCCCCTTTGAAAATTTACAATTTTGCCTCTGGTTCAAATTTACAGTACTGCCATCACTTTAGCTTTTGGCAAATTACGATTTTTCCCCAGTCAAAAAATACAACTTTCCCTCAGTTAAAAATTACAATATTGCCATTATTTTAGTTTTTTTATCAAAACCATAAAAGTATTTTGTTTTAATTGGTTGACTCGATTTAATTGTTTTTCGTGTCAATGAGCTGCCTAACACTCGCTAATTATTCGGTCATCGCCCCGCAACGCGGGCGGGGCACCAACTAGTTTATTATAGTTTAGAAAAAATAATGGATTGGTATCAATTATCAAGGGTAATTTGGTTATTTCAAACTCATTTAACCGAAAAGGTTAAAAAAAAGTTAGTAAAAAAGACTGAGAGTACTACAAAAGCACATTCTTTATTTCAAAAGTTACCAACACATTTCAGATTTCCACAAATCGTTGTCTAACATTTTGTATTAACTAGGTGGATCTGCCCGCGCTTCGCGGCGGATACTCTTTTTTCCTAATGTCATTTGACGCAACACGTTTGAAGAGTTATAAATGAATACAATTTTTAATGCTTGCTCTACTTGTTTCAATAGTTATACACTGTTTTGTTCAAAAGGACATATTTGCAGCTCTTGGAGAACATAAAAAGGGACCTTCAACTCCATCAACAAACCCATCCATTTGGTAATCAGCACTGTGTACCAACCTCGTGTGTATTGAGTGGGTAAACATCTTGCTACTCCTTGTCCTACAGATTAACCATCAAAACGATTATAGCTGAGCTTGTGTGTTAAGTGTTAACAATAAAATGCAATCTGCTATCTGTGAAAGCACCGGATCGATGACAAACATCAAACATTGCACTTGATTCAAGACATGAAGAACAATCATATGAACAAGATAGAAATATGTAGAAGATGAATCTCTTTATTGATGAATCAGTCATCACAGATTACACAAACCAAAGGAGTATACATCATCTACAAGCTGGTTTAGATCACAAAGATCTAAACCTAGCTTTCTATCACTAACACATAGTCTCTCTCTCTCTAGAATTCACACCAGGAGTATGAACAAGTTGTGAGAGGTGCACCAAGCACTCAAGAGTTTTTCTTGTTGTCTTTGTGTCTATCTTCTGTTTTGATTAATACGGAACTGATAAGCGACAGTTACCCGACAGGAACTGCACTTAAAGTCTCCCCCTTAACTGTTGCAATCAGTTCTGTCTAACACTGATATCTTCAGTCACCGAATACTGCACTTACAGTCTCCCCCTTGACTGATGATATCATGGCTGCTATCAACTTTGGCTGAGACTTGATCTTTCTGGCAGAGCACAGCGATCATCAACCCTTCTAATTAAAGACTTGCTGACGATCACTTAAGGCCGCTTTGAGAAACCCGAAGAATCCAACATCAAACACTGTAGATCCTCCCCCTCAAACTTCTCCCGAATCAAATTAACGCGAACCGTCTTACAACAACATGTGAGAATATCGCTCGATACATTAATCTTCAAACTTAACCGGTAGAAGAACGAAACTTCAGATTTCCAATGCCTAACATCAAACACTTCAAATTTCGCAAAGACATGAAGCTCAGTTCGATAAGTTAATAACAAACTGAACTTTGTAAAAGTACATCCACCATCTTGATCAAAGTCTTCAACCGAGTGTCTGAAATCATTTCATCTCGAATCTTCAAGATCCAATCTCGTATTTTCACAAATCCACCAATTACCCGATGACTTTCGTCTCCAATCTCCCCCTCAATGTAAGAACCCCTATTTCGAGAATCCGATCAGTCACCAACTTGGAAGAGGGACTAAGAAGACTAATCTTCTCTACTCTAACCGGCATACGATAAAGGCTTGACCTTCAACTAGTTGCCAAAAGAACAATTTGCTTCATCACGTCAACACTTGATTAAACCTCGAACAAACTTGACAAAACTCAATCATACACTAGCTCTAACTTGCTTCATGTTATAAACACTTCGCCACCGGTAAGATTAACACTAAGTTAATCTCAAAGATAGTAAACATGAACTTGTTTTGATGTAGCACCACGAGCCTTTGATTTACAAAGAAAACAAGAATTTCAAAATTTTTACTCCCCCTATTTCTTTGTAAACAATACAAAAATCCAAGCAAATCTTATTCTCTTCACCTCCTCACTTGATCCGGACAACATAAGTACCATAAAACTTTTCGATAATCCGAAACCGACTTCAAGTTTCCAAACTACACATAGTTCTGACTCTTAGTTAGTTATCCGGTACCCCAGGTAACCCGGAATAACTAGAAAAACTCGGAACATGCACAACTCGAAACTTCCGAACAACACAACCTTCTAAATTTAGCTAAAAATCCGGTACCCCAGGTAACCCGGAATTCTTGAAAATTTGGAACTCGTAAAACCCAGAAGCTCTTGAAACCTCGGATCAAATCATTGAGCAGTACTTAGAGTACAAAGGAATTCGAAACAAGCAAAGAATTAAAGGAAACTCTGAAGAAAACCAGGGGCTGCTATCTGAAAGAGTAATCTCGGAACAATCGAAATACTGAAAGTTGTTAAACACTCGGAACTGTTTAACAGATTGAACTCGAAATCGCGGAGCTTAGAAAACGAAATCTCAGAGCTTAAAACTCGGAACTGAATATGAAAACTCGAAATCGGAACAAATCCAACAGTTCCAACAATTTCAACCGTCTTTAAAACACGAAATTTTAAAAACGAAACTTGTTAAAACTCGGAACTGGAAGTGAAACTCAGAATCTTAAAACTTAACAACTTGGAATTTTAAACACAAAGCTTCCAAGACTAGAAACTCGGAACTAGTTAAGTGAATCAATATTGAACTTGATTCAATATGTTCAACTGGACCCCCCTCAATAAAACTCGGACAAGCTTTAGTCACCAGTTTATGCAGCACGTGCGCACGAAAGATAGAAAGAGCAATCATAAAACTCGGACCAGTTGGACTCCCCCTCATCTTTTTATTGATAAAACTCGGACCAATAAAGAAGGTGTAAAACTCGGACAAGTTGAACATTGTACCCCAGCTAAAACTCGTACCAGTTAAACTCGGACCTGTTGAACATATCGGTACCCAGCTAAAACTCGGACCTGTTGAACTAAAACCTCGGAGCTTTGAAAAACATATCGATAAAACTCAGAGCTAAAACTCAGAATTTTAAGAAACAAGTCAAACTCGGAACTGAACCAACTTGGAAAACAAAAATCGGATTCAGTAATGACAAGACAAAAACTCGGAACTTCAAATAACTAAGGTGAAACTCGGACTTAATACTCAACCTTAGACTCGAACATCAGACTAGACAACTGTTTCCAAAATTCTGACTTAAAACTCAGAACTGAATTAAGACTCGGAACTGAAATAAAACTCTGAATCAAAACTCTGAATCAAAAGCTCTGAATCAAAAACTCTGAATCAAAAGCTCTGAATCAAAAGCTCGGACTGAAAAATCGGACTCAAAAGTGAGATATCAAAACTCTGAATCAAAAACTCTGAATCAAAAGCTATGAATCACTTTTAACAAAAACTCGGAAACTTTTGAACTGTTTAAAAACTCAGAAGATGAAAACTTGGAACTGAAATAATATTACCTCGGAACAATTAAACACTTGAAAGTTAAAACTCGGAACAAACATACCTAAAAAGGAAAAGTCGGAACAGGTTGATGAGAGTGTAAAACTCAGACAAGTTTCAATAACCAGTCTCCGGACTATCTCCCCAGTGTGACTTCACACTGGTTCACCAATACCCCGGAAACACAAACACAAAGTTTGAAACTCGGACATTGCCTTTTTAGATCAAAACCCTAGATCTCCAAAAACCCAGCAGTTCTCTCCAACTCCAACACAGCTCGAATTTCTTCATATCTGGACCAAAATCTTCACGTCTTCAAGATGTTTGGCGGAAACAAACATCAAATCAAGAGCAATGGTGATTCGGAAGGCGGTTAGACCATTCCGAATCGGTAACCATGCTCTGATACCACTGTGAAAGCACCGGATCGATGACAAACATCAAACATTGCACTTGATTCAAGACATGAAGAACAATCATATGAACAAGATAGAAATATGTAGAAGATGAATCTCTTTATTGATGAATCAGTCATCACAGATTACACAAACCAAAGGAGTATACATCATCTACAAGCTGGTTTAGATCACAAAGATCTAAACCTAGCTTTCTATCACTAACACATAGTCTCTCTCTCTCTCTAGAATTCACACCAGGAGAATGAACAAGTTGTGAGAGGTGCACCAAGCACTCAAGAGTTTTTCTTGTTGTCTTTGTGTCTATCTTCTGTTTTGATTAATACGGAACTGATAAGCGACAGTTACCCGGCAGGAACTGCACTTACAGTCAAAATACAAGCTGGTTTAGATCACAAAGATCTAAACCTAGCTTTCTCTCACTAACACATAGTCTCTCTCTCTCTAGAATTCACACCAGGAGAATGAACAAGTTGTGAGAGGTGCACCAAGCACTCAAGAGTTTTTCTTGTTGTCTTTGTGTCTATCTTCTGTTTTGATTAATACGGAACTGATAAGCGACAGTTACCCGGCAGGAACTGCACTTACAGTCTCCCCCTTAACTGTTGCAATCAGTTCTGTCTAGCACTGATATCTTCAGTCACCGAATACTGCACTTACAGTCTCCCCCTTGACTGATGATATCATGGCTGCTATCAACTTTGGCTGAGACTTGATCTTTCTGGCAGAGCACAGCGATCATCAACCCTTCTAATTAAAGACTTGCTGACGATCACTTAAGGCCGCTTTGAGAAACCCGAAGAATCCAACATCAAACACTGTAGATCCTCCCCCTCAAACTTCTCCCGAATCAAATTAACGCGAACCGTCTTACAACAACATGTGAGAATATCGCTCGATACATTAATCTTCAAACTTAACCGGTAGAAGAACGAAACGTCGGATTTCCAATGACAAACATCAAACATTGCACTTGATTCAAGACATGAAGAACAATCATATGAACAAGATAGAAATATGTAGAAGATGAATCTCTTTATTGATGAATCAGTCATCACAGATTACACAAACCAAAGGAGTATACATCATCTACAAGCTGGTTTAGATCACAAAGATCTAAACCTAGCTTTCTATCACTAACACATAGTCTCTCTCTCTCTCTAGAATTCACACCATGAGAATGAACAAGTTGTGAGAGGTGCACCAAGCACTCAAGAGTTTTTCTTGTTGTCTTTGTGTCTATCTTCTGTTTTGATTAATACGGAACTGATAAGCGACAGTTACCCGGCAGGAACTGCACTTACAGTCTCCCCCTTAACTGTTGCAATCAGTTCTGTCTAACAGTGATATCTTCAGTCACCGAATACTGCACTTACACTATCTAAGCCGTAATGTTACACTGATTATAGTTACCTATGAAATACAACCTGCAGTTTCACCTGCTGACCCGTTACCTTACAATCGGACCAACTTTTACCGATTAAATAAAAGTTACACCCTTATTTGTTAGAATCGACGAAATGTAATCTGCAACTCGTCCTTGCAATATATCATGTTATCAATCAAGATCCAACAAAAGACCTGTTATACAATAAGCACAAAATAGAATTAGGTGTTACAATATTACACAACAATTGAAATTTTTCCGTTGTTAAATCTGTAATTAGAGACCTGTGACAGGTACATTTATGATTTATATTTTATAAGCCACCAATTTTTTGACTTTGTTTTCTTTAGTAGAAGGGCACCACTAAGGTGATGTTCTGCACCTAGGAAAATTAATAGCTTACTTCAAGTTGATATTCATAATTAAATAAGCGTCCTAATAATCCCACACCCCAAAATCTTAATTTCACACCATGTATACGGGCCGTATAACGTTATACGGCCCGTATAGAATAATCCGACATGACAAATATTGGGTCGTATAATGTTATACGGCTCGTATAATGCTATACGACTCGTATAGATGGAGAAAATATTAGGTCGTATAAACAATTTATACGGGCCGTATAACATTATACGGGTCGTATACATTATATGAGGTTTGGGTCGTATAACATTATATAAGTCGTACAACATTGTATACGGGTCGTATAATGTTATACGGCTCGTATATATGGAGACAAAAAAACATTCTCTGACATTTTTTTGTGCAACAATCAGTTATACGGCCCGTATAACTCTATACGGGCCGTATACATGTAGGGGTGTGAAAATAAGAATTTAGGGGTATGGGAATAGTGAGACCCTTAAATTATGAGTTAAAAGTTTAATTTCAGTTGTCTTATAAAGAACTATTAGATTCTTAATCAACCAATTTAAACCAAGTGAATTGACCCTACCCTGCATCTTTTGTCCTTTTTTATTTGAATATGATAAATAGTTCAACAAAAAATTGCTTTTGCAAGTGTATGTAAAATTAGTTACTCGATCTAACCTGTACTTCAAGAGCAGCCTCCCGCCCAAGTGTTAAAATCTGTAGAGTCCCACGTTCCTTTAGAGAGACGAAAATTAGCTAGCTAAGAAATAAATGTAAATCCATTCGAAAACCAACTGAAACCGAAATTCAAATATTACCACAGCACCACAACTCCAATGGAATCAAACTCTCAGCCTTTTAATTTCATCATAATCAAATCCTTCAATGCCCAAGTACTTATATTCTTGAGACCATTTACAAGATTTTAGGATCTTACCAAACTAAATCCGTAGAAAAAAGACTGAACTAAAAAATATGCTTCGACAACAATCAAAGTATCAGTATTAACTAAATCAAACAAATCATGTATAAGAGACCCTAACCTGAACAAAAATGTGCACGCAGGGAGACCTGCGAAGTGACAGATTATAAGAAAATAGTTGGAAAAATTGTATTCAAAATGGTAAACGGAGATTGTGGTTACCTTCATCGCAGGCGGCACAGATTGGAAACAAACGGGACACAAAGCGCAAGAGAAGTGAGGCCTTGTCACCGTAGTTCCCTTTTCCGGCGAATAAAAATTTTTAGCCTCGAGAAATGTTCCTTCGTACACTTCTACAGCGACTTTCTCCTTGCAGATGTCCTTCAAAAGAAACCAAGAACCACTATATAAATTCAACTAAAGAACAATAACCTTTTAAACTTCTATAGCAGAGAGAATACAACAATCAGTTGATATGTCAGTGCAGAGCATAACAAAACCACTATAGATGCTAATCTTTCTACAATATTTGTAAAAACAAACAGGACAGTATGAAAAACACACCATGAAATCCTAAAAAAATGAAATGTAAGCACCTTAAATTCAAAATTATACAGCATTTGTAAGAAAAAAAAAACAGTTTGAAAAACACATCATTATACCCTATAGAAACCTGAAATGTACTAAGCACTTTAGATTCAAAAACTATACAGCAACATTGAACCCTAAACACTAAAAACCTGAAATGTAAAAAGCAGTTTAACTTCAAAAGCATACAGCATTTGTAAGAACAAAGAAAACAATTCAACAAACACATCATTAAACCCTAAAAAACCTAAAATATAACCACATAAAATTCAAAATTACACAACTCACACCCACTCCACAGCTACCACACATCACAAACACTCACATCACAACAACCTACTCCTTTTTATCACAAATCATAAACAACAGTAGATAAAATCCACAAAACAACAAAAATAGTATAAAAACAACACCATACCTCATCTTCAAGCACAGAAGTCGGAGAATCTGCCAACGGCTCTTCAGTCGCTTCATTTTTCGGCACCATCTCTCACTGAAAACCCTATAAAACACATACAAAAAACAGACGATACGTACCGATCAAGACGTTTATGAAGAGGCTGTGGTGGAAGGGGGAGAACTGGAGAAGTTGGAGGAAGTAGGAGGTGGCTACTTACCGGATCCTCGC
This sequence comes from Helianthus tuberosus, assembly GCA_030545235.1. NCBI lineage: Eukaryota > Viridiplantae > Streptophyta > Magnoliopsida > Asterales > Asteraceae > Helianthus > Helianthus tuberosus. The sequence continues at coordinate 6,350,680 of JARYGA010060219.1, read as the reverse complement.
TGGATGCCCTTCGTTCTCTCGTCGACTCTCTCTCTCTCTCTCCCAGCGCTCTCTTTGTTACTGATGTGTAGATGTGTGTGGGACTTGAGTTGAGTTGTTGAGGGGGAAATCAAAGAAGCGAACTTCAGTGGCAAAAATCAAAAGTAAAAAAGACTCCTGGCGCAAACGGACGATGTCAATTGATATATATAATAATATGATGTCACTACCCCTTAATAATAATAAACAAAAACTAAAATAAATAAATATACCCCTTCTCTAGTTCTTTTTCATCATTCGTCAACGAGATGAAAATATAAAAAAACATGTTTCCGAGTTTTTTTAAGGATGGGATGGGAGGGAAAAGGGAAGAAAATTTATCTATACATTCATCCTCCCAAATTAGAGAGATTATGAGAGAATATTATTAATTACTAAATTACCCTCATATCTAACTAAAATATTTTATGTTTAAAGGGTATAATGGTAAAACTGTTACTTTCTTTTCTTTTCCTCCTAGCTCGGGAACACATAAAATGCTTGATTTCTTCTCTTTTCCTTTATTTTTCATTAAACTCGGGAACATGAAAAAAATCACATCTTTTCCTTCCTTTTCTCTTTTAATTTATTTTCCTTCCCCTCTCCCTGTTAAATGAGACTTGGGAACATAGTGTTAGAGCTCTCCCTCTTCCCCCTCTATTCGGCCCGACCAACACCACCGGCCAGACCACCCCGCTGCTTTCTCGCCAAAACCAGAAACTCAAAGGAGACGGGTATTGTTTTTTTGTTTTGGATAAAGGGCATCGCCCGGCAAACTAATATAACCACAAACAAAAAATTACAACCTCATGGGGGCATTACCCCATAACATCCCCAAAACATGCTTTGGGGACCAAAAATAAGAGACCATACAACCCCGTCTAGGGGAACAAAAGAACCGGACATTAATTTGAGTTATACACATATACTCATCAAGCCTATAAAATTTACAAAGGAAGTAATTTGTCCCAACTTTCCGAGTCGAAGTATAGATGTAGACTCCTCCCAAAACAAAATAGCCATGAGTAGCAGGCCAATAATTCTGAACCTTTAAAAGGCCGCATTCAAAACCCCTCCTGTCGATCTCAATATGGGCCTTCAGCTGGGTATACTTTCCTGCGCCTGAGCACATAGATCGGGTCCTGGCGACCTGGCATACACAGTTTTTGTGATGTTCTTTAAACCATTGTATCGGGTTTTCAGTTTGATCCACAGCAACATAAGCTCATGGCTTCTGAATCCCAACCTTGGTCCGTCAACAACGGAGAATAATATATCTGGGAACGACAGATCCAAAGCCACATCCAGTAAACACGGATGGACAAATGCAGCATGGTAAAATCGGAGCCCAAGCTCAGCGTGACAAAACTCAAGATCCAAACACAGCAGGCCATATTTCGATGGCCAACCTCAGAATAGCAGAATATGTTACCGAATTACCCCTGTAAACCCAGTTGCCTTGCATCGAATCACGAACCTCAGGCTGGACTTTCAAAGCAGAAACCATCCATAAAGCTAAACCTGACCCCGCTGCTTTCTCGCCAAAACCAGCAACTCAAAGGAGACGAGTATTGTTGATAAATACGATGCTTCAATTTTACCAGTTGCTTAACAGTTCCATCTTCCATCACCAAACAGCTCAAGAGATGCGAAGAACGCTAATGGTGGTTAAATGTGAGCGTCAATGACAGATCGAGAAGACGTGTGGGTTTATGGTGGCGGCTAGGGCGTATAGGCTCTCTCATTTATTTAAAAGATAGTGAACCAGATACTCAATATGATGATCCTCAGAAAACTGAGAGCATAGAAGATGAATTGCTTCTGTAATAACTTTGTATAAAGAAGCGCATGCTACATGAATATTTTAGATTTTATTTGTCCATTGATTTTGTTACAAGTTATTCTCTTCAACTTACTTGTTAGTTAGTCTTCGTTTAATTAAAGTACTCCAAAATAATAATTAACATGATAATGCAACTGGTGAATAAATCTCTAGCAAGTGATCAGTAACCTGGGCCGGCTTATTATTTCAGTGGTTATGGTAAATAATCATATGCATTCTCATTCTCACACAACTTCAAGACCTGAAAAGCATAACATTTTAACAAACTTAAGACGCAAAAGACCATCCGTCTCAAAACCTTGACACAAAACCAAACAAATTTATTCATGTCACTAGAGTTAACAACAAAGAACAAGATCACCAAGGGCACGAATAATCGGATTTGTACCGTCCAACGATGATTTCTACGACAGGTGATGCGCATGGGGAGCAAAATAGGAGTTCTGAATAATCATCAAGTGTAAAAGAGCTCGAATCATCATTTTTAGCAAAAAAATAATGTGGGTACACCATCATCTTCTTTAGTACAGGTGACTTGGCTAATATAAGCCTCACAAAATCCAACTCATTCTCCGAGTCAGTAAAACCTTGAATCTCAAATTCTTTCAAATGCTCCAACGTAATATCTGAATAATCATCAAGTGTAAAAGAGCCCAAATCATCTTCAACGTACATTTCTTCCCACATCTACATGAAGAAGTGTCTTGTGTGAGTGTATGTTGACATAAGAATCAAAACAAGTAGAATACGACATAGATTCTTGTTCTTTACCACTAGTTTAAGTTTCAGTTTTTCCAGATTTGGGGAGCTTCTAATCAGAAGAGCAAGAAAAGGTAACCCATATATGTGAGTAAAGCAAAGAGTATCCACACACAAAGATTTCAAGTGGACTAATGATGTCGGGAGCTCTTTCGGAAGTCTCCTTGGAAAAAAATCCTTGAGCCGTAGCCAAAACAAAGATTAGTGATAACTAATAAGCAAACCAAAGTCTAATCAAGTATATATCATGTAGATAAAATTACCTCAAAGCCGAATACCCCAACACAAAGATATTCAATCACTGGTACACACTCGAATAGATCAACAATGGTGGAACCTTCAACATCATAGAGAATTGTCATCCCATGACCCTGGATATATTACAACATTTAGACAAGTTATGGAAGACCATGGGAATTAAATTTTAATTATTGTAAACTTACAAGAGCCAATCTCTTAAGTAATGGACAGCTGGATAAAAGTCGGTGAAGCGTTTTCTTATGCGTCCATATACTACTCAAATACAAGGTTGTAAGGCAACCAAATTCATTGAATGAACGTTGTTGGTAAAGGGCACAACCATTGAGATACAAACTTGTTAATTGGTGTAAAGAGAAGAGAGAAATGGGTAACCTATGCCCCTCATCAGCTCCCGCCTCAAAATCAAGTTTTAATATCTTGAGAGTATTTTTCTTGGACAAATGAAGTATGATATGGTCAATCTCAACACACGAGGTATCTACTTCCATAGAAAGAGTGAACTCGTGTATTGGATCCTCGTGCATAAGCAGAACTTGGTATATCGCGTAGAAAAACTTACACCTCTTGGCCATATCTTTCCTTTTACTTGGTTTGTTAAGATGTAGCTCGATAGCAGACGGCTTAGGCCCATGAGTCCATTCTTGAAACTGATCCTCAATAAACACAAGTTTAGGGATTTTGATCCAATGGTACCTCCATTCCTTAGAGAGGATGCTTGTCCTTGCTGCCTCTTGAATCGGTAGCAGACATAAGATGGTTTCTATTATGCCTACAGGAAGCTTGCTGATCCTATCCATCTTATTAGGATACCCTTATTGTTGGCTGCAGAATTTGCTGCTTTGAAAATATGGTTAGTCTATACACAAATCAGAAGAAAGTCAAAGCTTTCAAACAACAAAATGGAATGGAACTGAGCCCAGTTAGTTTAGTGACTGTATCAACGCACACATTTGTTTGAAATATCGAACAAAATTACTCAAATCCAGTAATGAACAACGTGTTTATGAAAAGTAATCGAAATGGAAAAGAGAATACCTGAGGTTATTTGATAAGCAAACAGGCGACCAACGAACCAGCCGCCACCACCGACATTGACGAGAAGCATACACCAGACCAGAATAGAGTTAGGGTTCAAATGTGGTTCCTGTACTTTGCGTTCGTTTTTGTTTGGGGACTCTGCTTTAATGTGAGTTAATTGCAGGATAGTCCTTGTTGTTGTAGATTGTCATTTTTCACCTTATAGTCTCTGTGGTTTAACAAATTGTGACTCGGATAGTCTCTGTAATGGATGGCCGTTAAATAATTCAGTTAAGTCGATGTAAAATTACAAAAATACCCTTGGTCCATCTCTCTCTCTTTAATATTAAACATTGTACAACCTTGTTCCTTATGGTTTGTACACTCGTTTCTCGGAGAGTCTCTAACATATATACGAATTAAGTAAATACCCTTACTATTAAAAATACAAATTAAAACACTAAAAGATAAATTTAAATAATCATTTTAAACTCAAGTGGCCCACCGTTAATTAAACGTTACTTAATTAATAAAAACAATTTAATTAACAAAAGCCTTGTGGGTCCCACCCTCACCTTCGCTTCTTATAAAGCACCACCTACAACCACTTTATCACCACCCACATGCTCCATAACCACCACATGCAACCACCATGTCACCGTTCGTCTTCACTCTACCACCGAACTTCACAACCACAACTACAACCTTCGCCATCCCCAATCTATCCCACTTGTGACTAGCACACACAACCCACAACCACTATTCTTCACCGGCCAACCACTACATTTACCACCAATCTCTGCCACCATTGCTTACCTAGTCACCTTCTTTTACCCCTAATTTGAACCTGCCTTAATAATCTCTCCATCGCATACAATAACAAAGCAAAACCAAATCGAACTCCAAACCTACAAATCTGAAATCAAAAGTACTTCGTCGGTCATTCAATTCAGATTTACGTCTCCGAACCTGTCAGATTACAACTCATCGGATGCACCCTCGAATCGGAAACCTAGCTGGTCTCCATCGCTCAGCGTTACCACCACCACCACCATTTACGTTGGAGTGGAGTGCTTACGGAGCCAGAATTCCGGTTAACAATGGTGTGCTTAGACTATCCACATCAGTGACCCATCTCAACCCAACCTTTTATTAAAAAAAAAATTATCTCTCTTTCATCTACACAACCCAACCCAACTTAATTTTCCACACACATTCACAACCTAACACAACCCATTTTTTTATTATATAAATATGATTAAGTTATTTTACAATACTAAAATTAAGTTAGCTTATAAAAAATATCTAACGAACCAATAGTATAGCTACACGTGGCAAATAAGATAGTAAAACCAATTTTTATATATATTTATATTTATATTTAATTAATCATTTGTTGAAACAACTCCTTTTATTTATAAAACTTATATCATAATGTTTACAATAAAAAGTAAACAAGGTTGTATTATATTTATAAAAGTTATGTTTACAATAAAAAGTAAACAACGCTGTATTATATAAAAAAGTTAAATTTTACAATGTGTTAGACAAAAATCAATTTATGTTTGAAGCTAATTGTTTGGGAAGAAAAAGAAATTAAATGCAAGCCATTGAGGCACTTACATGTGTAAAGAATATAGGATAAATTAGGTTGCAACCCAGGTTGTTTTTTTTTTAACGGTCGACAAAAGAATTTTATTCATTATAGCAGCAAGAAGGTATCACCAAAATTACATGCCTCCAAATAAAACAAGTACATACCTCCAGCAAAAACAACAAAAGAAAAATAGACAGTTACAACCAGAGGATTCAAGTGACTCCGCCAAAAACGTCGAAAGATCTCCAATTCTGCGGATTAATAGAGGCGTCCTTCGACCTACTTTTGATCCAAAGGAGGCTCATGGCCTTAATTTCCTCCACCACTTTATGAACCGGCCTTTGATTAAATATGACATCATTCCTCAATTTCCAAATGCTCCAAATTGAGACCAAAAGGATAGCATGTACAGCTTTCTTTTTCTTCTTCGAGCCAGCAATATGATGGTGGAATTCGACAACATCTTTAAAGGAAAACACAAAGAATGGAGGAAGTTTACACCACTGCGCGATTACTTGTAGCACGGTTTGGGCGAAATGACAAGCAACAAATATGTGGTAGCACGTTTCCGGGTACATTCCACAGAACATGCAGTTGTCCGTTTGAACATGGATACCCCTAACTGCCAAAGCAGCCATGGTTGGGAGGCGTTCTACCTCTGCGCGCCAAGCCACGATACTAACTTTTCTCGGAACCCAGTTATTCCATTCAAAAAACCTGCTCGTTTGAGGCCTATTAACCTGCTGAATAAAGTTTTTAATGCTACTGACCGAAAATAAACCCGACGGGTGCAGGTCCCAGCACCACTTGTCTCTTGCGTCAGTCAAGTTAACTTGCTGCAGCACCAAAATTAGGTTGTGCAGCTCTGCTTCTTCGGTAAGAGACAGAGCTGGGCATCTCCATTCCCAACTCCAACCCAAGCCGTTAACCCAAGAAGAGACCCGATCCTTAACTGTGCAAAATTTTGATCTCTCTATTGCAAAAAGGCCTGGAACCTGTCCGCCAATGATTCCGATCCCATCCAAATGTCTATCCAGAACCTGATTTCAGACCCGCAACCCAAAATGCCTTTTATTGATTTTGTTAAGTCTAATCCCGCATTAGATAGAGTCTGAGAAATATTGAAAATTTGTTTCCACGGGCCAGGGATTGAAATCTTTGCGGGGATAAAATTCCATGTTCTACGATTATTATGAATAGCCCAAATGACCCGTCGCCACAGCCCTTCCCCTTCCACTTTAAACCGCCACCACCATTTAGCTAACATGGTCAAGTTTGCATCCCGTAACGCACCAAAGCCCAACCCGCCATATTCGATAGGAGCGATAACGTGTTCCCAAGCTATCCAACTAGTTTTTGAGACTTCCTCCGACCCACCCCAAAAGAATACTCTACGCAATCTTTCCAACAATAACAACACTTGAGCCGGAGCTTTATATAGAGAAAAATAAAACGTGGGCAACGAGCTAAGAACCGATTTGATTAAAGCGACTCTCCCTCCGAAGGACAAGGATTTTGCTTTCCAAAGAGCTAGTCGGTTCTTAAAAATTTCCAGAATTGGTTTCCAATTCTTGATAAGATTCATGTTCGCTCCAACTTGTAAGCCCAAATACTTGAACGGGAACATACCGTCTCAACAATGTAATATATCTGCCATGTTTTGTAGTGATTGAGAACCAACCCCTACCCCGAAGACCTTGCTCTTTGACAGATTAACCTTGAGCCCGGAAGTAAGGTAGAAACATCTTAAAATTCTGCAAAGATTCAAAGCGTTCGACTCCGACCATTCACCAAGGAATACAACGTCGTCCGCGTAAAGGAGATGCGATAATAAAGGACCCGAATCGGTACATTTGATTCCATGAAAAAGCCCCACAGAAGTGGCTTTCTTCATAATACTAGAGAGGGCTTCCATAGCGATGACAAACAAAAACGGAGACAGTGGGTCGCCTTGCCGAAGACCACGCGTACAATCAAACTCCATAGTTGGGGACCCGTTTACCAACACTGAGGCCTTAGCTAAATGAAGAGTGGCCATAGCCCATTTCCGCCATTTTTCGGGGAAATTCATCTGAGACATAATTGAATCCAAAAAAGACCAGTTAAGCGAGTCGTAGGCCTTTTGGATGTCGACTTTGAAAAACATCCCTGATTTTTTTGCACTTTTCATCCAAGCTAGTAGTTCATTCAACCCAGGTTGTTGTGGCAACCGGGTCGTCAAGTTCGGTTGGCAAAAATTGAATTTAACTTTATATCGATTTTTGTTGGTTCTTGTACCTTATATTGATTTTTGTTAAGAGTTAAGCAGAAGGTCGTGTGGTCATGGTTGGAATATGATTTGTTGAACATGAATGGAAGGCTAGAGTACCCTCTCCTTGATTGATGGTCATGGTGGTTTATATGGATTAAACTACAATTTTAAGACAAAAATATATTAAACTACAATTTTACCCTCAGCCACGACAAGTAGTGTTTGCAAAGGAGGAGAGACGTTGGCGCAAGGTAATTGGTGCCATGTCACCTGGCGAGTATACTTGTCGGGTTTGTCATTGACCTCGAGTGTCGATCGTGGAGCAACGAGTGGCGAGAGATGAGACACAATTTTATATCCTACCCAAAATAACCCATGACCTTCAAATTATTACCCAAACAAACCCAAAAGTTTGTCTTTGGGTTATTTTATACTTGATACCTATTTTGTCAAAGACGCAAGGCGCAGGCGAGGCGTATCGGCCTCGCCCGGAGCCTAGGCGCAAGGCACAAAAAAAGCGTGGTTTTTTTTAAGAAAAGCGCACATAGGGAAAAAATATATATAAAAAATATGTTATGTTTTGAAAATAAATAAGATTCTACATATAAAATAATAAACTATTATATATGTCATTTAAGATCATGTAGCTAATAGTTAGTAGCAAAACCCGGGCCCGCGTGAGGCAGTTTTTGCACGCACTCGGATTCGTTTTTAATGGTCATTGGTGCTGTGTTTTTCTAAAACTTTTAAACTGCGCCTGAGCACCGTTTTTTGCGCCTGACCACCGTTTTTTCAAAAAAAGCGCATTTTTGCGCCTAGGCTACCACCAGGCGCTATAGGCTCGCTTCGCTGCGCCCGAGCGCCTAGGCACGCGCCTTTTGCGCTTTTGACAACTATGCTTGATACCCGCAGGAATACACGATACGATATACACAACGGGTATTGAGCTAGGTATGAGACACAGTTTTACAATCAAGTACGGGTATTTTGTCATCAATAGTGGTTCTAAATTTCTAATGATGGTCAGATGTGCCAAAATCCAGTGAATAAATATTAAACATGTCAGAATATATCAATCTAAATTAAAACGGGCAAAATATGCCAGATTATAGTAAATTAATGTTAAACGGGTCAAAAATTAGACAACTAAAATGAAACGCTTATCGACAAGTATGTGTTATATTGAGTTCGAAGTTGACTTCAGAATTGATGATACGAGTCATGCGAACAGTTACAAGAATACTAGCTAACAGAACCACACAAAACAATGATCAGCCCTGCAATTGTTGCATGGTGACTGCAGTTTCAGAACACAGATAACCTGAAGGAGTCACCATCTGTTTTTGCTTATGAGATTATATAAATCAAGCAGGATTTAAACATAAACTAGGAGCATGTTTTCAGTTGGATGATAATAAGAAAAGTTACCATTAAGTCTGATTCATGTAAGTACTAGCTAAATCAACCAGATTAGAGCTTGGAAAAAACCCAATTTGTATTCATGGAATCGAATTTGACTCGGATATTTTGAAACAGAAGATGACATGCTTCTGTATTAATAGTATTGTAATAATTTTGTATAAAGAAGTGCATGCTACATGAAAATTGTAGAAGTTTTGTTTGTCCACTGGTTTTTGTTACAAGTTATTCTCTGACTTACTTGTTAGTTACTCTTCATTGAGTTAAAGTAGTGCATAATAATTAGCATGATAATGTAACTGGTAAATGAATCTCTAGCAAGTGATAAGTAAGCTGGTCTGGCTTACTTTTTCAGTGGTTAACGTAAATAATCATATGCCTTCTCATTCCCGAGCACAACTTCAAGACCCGAAAGGCATAACATTTTAACAAATTCAAGATGCATAAGATCATCCGTCTCAAAACCTCATATCGGAATGAAACAAATTTGTTCATTTTACTGAACTCAACATAAAAAACAAAACAAAATCACGAACGGCATGACTAATTGAACTTCAACCGTCCGACGATGATTTCTACCACAGGTAATGCGCACGGAGAGCAAAAAAGAATTTCGGAAATCTGTGGTTCTTCATCTTTATCAAAATTATAATACGGGGATACCGTCACCTTCTTTAGCACAGGTGACTTGGCTAATATAAGCCTCACAAAAATCCAACTCATTCTCTGCGTCGCTAAAATTTTGAATCTCAAATTCTTCTAAATGCTCCAACATAATATCTGAATAATCATCAAGTGTAAAAGAGCCCAAATCATCTTCGTCAAGCCAGTTTCCGTTTTCCATCTACATGATGAAGTATCTTGGGTAAGAGTATGTTGAGATAAGAATCAAAACAAATAGAATACAATATAGATCTTTGTTATTTACCACTAGCTTAAGTTTCTCTAGATTTGGGGAGCTTCTAATCAGAAGAGCAAGAAAAGGTAACGCATATATGTGCATGAAGCATAACCTATCCACACACAAGTATTTCAAGTGGACTAATGCTGTTGGGAGCTCTTTCGGAAGTCTCTTTGGAGCAAAACACTTAGCCAAATCAAAGATTAGTGATAACTATTAAGCAGACCGAAGTCAAATCATGTATTTACCATGTAGATAAAATTACCTCAACGATGAAAAGCACAACATTAAGATACTCAATCAATGGTAAACACTTAAATAGATCAACAATGGGGGTATCTCCACTCCTAAAGATGACCGAACACTCACAATCCTGCAAGAATTACAATATTTAGATAAGTTATTGAAGACCATGGGAACTAAATTTTGGTAATTATGAACTTACAAGAGTCAATCTCTTAAGTAATGGACAGCTGGATAAGAGACGTAGAAGCGTTTTCACACACGTCCATACACTTCCCAAATGTAAGGTTGTAAGGCAACCAAATTCATTGAATGAACGTTGTTGGTAAAGAGCACAACCATGGAGATACAAACTTGTTAATTGGTGTAAAGAGAAGAGAGAAATGGGTAACCTATGCCCCTCGTCACCTCCCGCCTCAAAATCAAGTTTTAATATCTTGAGAGTATTTTTCTTGGACAAATGAAGGATGATATGGTCAATCTCAACACACGAGGTATCTACTCCCATAGAAAGAGTGAACTCGTGTATTGGACCCTCGTGCATAAGCAGAACTTGGTATATCGCGTAGAAAAACTTACACCTCTTGGCCATATCTTTCCTTTTACTTGGTTTGTTAAGACGTAGCTCGATAGCAGACGGCTTAGGCCCACGAGTCCATTCTTGAAACTGATCCTCAATAAACACAAGTTTAGGGATTTTGATCCAATGGTACCTCCATTCCTTAGAGAGGATGCTTGTCCTTGCTGCCTCATGAATCGGTAGTAAACATAAGATGGTTTCTATTACGCCTACAGGAAGCTTGCTGATTCTATCCATCTTAGGATACCCTTATTGTTAGCTGCAGAATTTGCTACTGTGAAAATTTGGTTAATCTACACACGAATCAACGAAACAGATATGATAAGGAAAGAAGAAAGTCAAAGCTTTCAAACAACAAAATGGAATGGAACTGAGCCAATTAGGTTAGTGACTGTATCACACACACATTTGTTTGAAGTATTGACGCAAAATTACCCAAATCCAGTAATGAACAATGTCTTATGATGTTTATGAGAAGTGATAGATATGAAAAGAAAATACCTGAAATGGGTTATGTTATTTGATAAGCAAACAGGGGACCAATGAACCAGCCGCCACCAGCGACATTGAAGAGAAGCATACACCAGAATAGAGTTAGGGTTCAAACACAAGTGGTTCCTGTACTTTGTGTTCGTTTTTGTTGGGACTCTGCTTTGATGTTTTTATTTCTTTGTTTTTTTAGGAGTTAAATTTCATTTTAGTCCCCGTAGTTTGGGTCATTTTAACAGTTTAGTCTAAAAGTTTCATTTTAGTCCATTGGGTTAACTTCATCCATTTTTTATGTTAACGAAAAGGGCAATTCGATCATTTTTTATGTAATTATGTTAACTAGAAGGGCAATTCGGCCTTATAAAATCACCAAATTGTCCTTCTCGTTAACAGGAATAATGGATGATGTTAACCCTAATGGACTAAAATGGCAACGGTGAAACCTCTTTGGACTCGCAGGCGAAAAATGAAACATTTGGACTAAACTGGCAAAATGGCTCAAAACCACAGAGACTAAAATAACATTTAACTTTTTTTTAGTGTCAAACTAATCTAATTATATTTTCCTTCTTCGGTCTTCACAATTTAAATTCTACATCTTTTGTATAAATTAGGTTATGGTATTATTTCACACTTGTCTTGGTGGGGTGAAATCAATGTTTTAAAAACCGGTTCAAATCGCCCGATACACCCAGTTGAAACATCTGATACATCTAGTTAAACCGTTTCTGAGCTCAATCCGGTATGGTATAAAAACTGGACTTTAAAACATTGGGTGAAATGTGAAAGAATAAGATTATACGTTAAAGAAATAAATAAATTAAAAAAATTAGAAAACGGAGAGAAAAATGTCCGGATAACCCATATGGTTTGATAAAATTTCACCTATAGTACAACCTTATTCCTTATAGTTTGTACACTCGATTCTCTAAGAGTCTCTAACATATGTGAATTAACTAAAATACCTTTACTATTAAAAATACAAATTAAAACACTAAAAGATATATTTAAATAATCATTTTAAACTCAAGTGCCCACAATTAATTAAACATCACTTAAGTAATAAAAACAATTTAATTAACAAAAGTCTTATGGGCCCCACCCTCACCTTCGTTTATTAGGCTATGCGGTACGGGGGTCGTCCCCGCCCCGTCCAGGATCGGCGTCGCCCCCTCTCCCATCCCCCCCCACCTCGTCGTCGTCATTGTCGCCCCTAAGACGATTGAGACGGGCACTACAAGACAAAATTTTTGAACGTTGCAAACTATCATCTTCCTTCTAATCAAAATCCTAAACGAACCCTACAACTTTAAACAACAAAATTCCACAGTCGGGAGCATGGATCATCGAAACTATGTTGGGGGTTTCGATTCCCATGTATTAACAAAGCGAGAGACGTATTATTGCTTACCGGTGACCACGTATGACGTGACTCGATGATTCCAGCGAAACGAACACCGACGAGAGGGCTGTAAAAAAATTCCAGTGAAGATGTGGAGGTCCGGCGAAGATGCAGAGGTAGAAGAAGATGAAGTGATAATATACCTAATTGATTGGAGCAGAGAACACACACACAGTACCACACAGAGAGAAACATGAGTAGGCACAAAAGGGAGGTTGGTTAAATAAATACTAGAGTTCATTTTATAAAATGTTAAAAAGTATATAAAATTAAAAAAAATTAAGTTGGTGGGGTAGGCTCATCCTCCATTTCCAGTGTTTCTACTTTGGAGGGGCATCCTCCAAGGACTATGACATGGCGCCATCGTGGCGGATCATCCTCCAAGGGATGACACTCTACCATACCGCATAGCCTTAGACCATGCGCAGTCGTTCGGGTGAATAATGCCCCACCCTAGGGCGTTGTCCACCATGTGTCGTCCTAGTCAGCAAAGAGGCCTTTTTCTAAAATAGGTGTAGTGGGGATGTGGGCATTATATTAAAAGGGGTGTAAATAATTAAATAAATAAAAAAAGGCATTCAAAAATATGATTGGCTAAAGAAGAAGAGGGTTAAATGTCATTGGACCATCAAAATGGGGCTTGGGAGTGGAATATACAACGCCAAACACAAAAAAAAAATCAAAAATAACGCCCCGGGGGGCGTTTACGGGCTTTTTTTGGGCGTTTTGGGGGTTAAAACGCCCCATTTTTTACGATTACGCACGGTCTTATAAAGCACCACCTACAACCCACGCCCCAACCCCCGCCCCATACCCCATACCCGGGGTGGTGACGTGGGCGTTTGTACCCAACCCCCGCCCCAACCCCCGCCCCATACCCCATAGTCTTATCACCACCCACATGCTCCATAACCACCACATGCAACCACCATGTCACCTTTCGTCTTCACTCTGCCACCGAACTCCACAACCACAACTACAACCTTCGCCATCCCCAATATATCCCACTCGTGACCAACACACAACCCACAACCACTATTCTTCACTACCTTCACCGGCCAACCACTACATTTACCACCAATCTCTGCTACCATTGCTCACCTTCTTCTACCCATAATCTGAACCTGCCTCAATAATCTCTCCACCGGATACAATAACAAAACCAAACCAAATCGAACACCAAACCTACAAATCTGAAATCAAAAGTACTTCGTCGGTCATTCAATTCAGATTTACGTCTCCGAACCAGTCAGATTACAACTCATCGGATGCACCCTCGAATCGAAACCTAGCTGGTCTCCATCGCTTAGCGTTACCACCACCACCACCACCATTTACGTTGGAGTGGAGTGCTTACGGTGCCGGAGTTCCGGAATTCCGGTTAACAATGGTGTGCTTACGCCCTACGGTGACAGCGATGATAATACGAAGAAAAATATTACAGTGGGGTGGGGTGGGACTGGGGTTAGGTTATTTTTATTAAATAATAATGGTGGAGCCCACTTGAATTTTTCAATAATAAATTAGATTTTTGTAATGTCTTATTTATTACTAGTATTAAACCCCATGCGTTGCAGCGGTTGTCATAAAACTGTGTTAAGTAATAACAATACTATACCATTGTCAGCGACCACCAACACCGGAAAAGCTCGTAAAAACAAAATAAATAAAAACGGGAAAAAAATAACGCCGTGCGAAAAGCAGACGTAAAATCTTTAAATCACGCACGCTCGTTGCTGAGAAATTAAACCGAAACGTAAAACATAAAAAAATAACTAAGTCCATCCAGGACCCGCGTGTTGGACAAACTTGTCAAACGCAGAAAAATAGATGTGACGCGATGGGCCAGTCAAACGGGAAAAAATATACGAAAAAATGTTGAACCCCACACGCACGTTGCGTTGCGGTGCATTAACTCACAAAATTTAGAACGAAACGAAAAACTTGGGAAAGATGAAAAATATGGTGGACCAAACTTGAAAATAAAAAAGAGTTAGAATTAAATTGCAAAAGATGAAAAACTTTGTGTTAAAAGTAAAAAAAAAAAAAATAAAGGGTCTAAATTACAAAATTGAAGTTATTTATTAATTTTAGATAAAGATAAGGATAAAAATAAGTGATATCTATATATTGGTTATTAATTAATAATTAATATTAATATTAAAAGAAATTTATTAAACAAATATAAATAAAATTTATGAGGTTGAAGGAAATAATGTCATGTGGCATTATTTTGAGTCTTTTATTATAAGTTAGATTTTTAATAGTAAGGGCCTTTTAGTCAATTCATATCCATTTAACACCCAAAACTAACACTCATCCATCTTAGGGACTAACCGAGAAACGAGTGTACAAACCGTATGGGGACTGTACGTGAAATTTCACCAAACCAAAGGGGCTGATCGAAAATTTTCTAAAAAAAAGAGTATGATGTAAATCAACTTGAGAGATGCGAATTACACCAATGGTGGTTGATTGTGAGCATCGGTGATAGATCAAGAAGTCGTGTGGATTTCATGACGCCGGTTATGGTGAATATGTTCTCCCATTTACTTACCCAATATGATGGTCCTTAGAAAATTGAGAGCATAGAAGCTAGATCGATGATTCATGTAAGTACTAGCTAAATCAAACCAGATTAGAGCTTGGATAAACCCAATTTTGTATTCATGGAATCAAATTTGACTCGGATATTACAAGATATAATTACTGTTTTCGTCCCTGTGGTTTGTCAAAAATCACTATTTCAGTCCTTAGTTTAAAAATTGCGATTTCAGTCTTTGTGGTTTCACTTTCGTAACCATTTCAATCCATTTATTCTATTACTACAGGGACTGAAATGGTTACGGGGTGGACTGAAATGGTTACGAAAGTGAAACCACAGGGACTAAAATCGTAATTTTTAAACTAATGGACTGAAATAGTGATTTTTGACAAATCACATGGACGAAAACAGTAGTTAACTCTATTTTGAAATAAAAGATGAATTGTTGTATTGTCGTAGTTTTGCATAAAGAAGTGCATGCATGCCACATGAAAATTGTAGGAAGTTTTTTTGTCCATTGGTTTCTGTTACAAGTTATTCTCTTCGACTGACTTGTTAGTTACTCTTCATTGAGTTAAAGTAGTGCATAATAATGTAACTGGTGCTCTAGCAAGTGAAAAGTAAGCTGGTATGGCTTATTATTTCAGTGGTTATGGTAGATAATCATATGCCTTCTTATTCCCAAGTACAGCTTCAAGACCCGAAAGGCATAACATTTTAACAAATTCAAGAAGCATAAGATCATCCGTCTCAAAACCTCATATCAGAACGAAACAAGTTTGTTCATTTCAGTAACTTCAACAAAAGGAAAACATAACCATCAAATGCATGACTAATTGGATTTCAATTATCTGATCACGATTTCTACCACATGATGTCTACCAGAGGGGCCGCACATGGAGTACAGCAAAGGATTTTTATAATCTCTGATTCTTTATCTTTATCAAAATCATAACATCGGGATATCCATACCTTTTTTAGTACAGGTGACTTGGCCATTATAAGCTTCACAAAATCCAACTCATTCTCTGCGTCGCTAAATTGTATAATCTCTAATTCATTCAGATGCTCCAACGTAATATCTGAATAATCTTCGAGTGTTAAAGAGCCCATTTCATAATCTTGAAGACAATCTTGGTCATACATCTACATGAAGAAGTGTCTTGTGTGAGTGTATGTTGACATAAGAATCGGAACAAGTAGAATACAACACAGATTCTTGTTATTTACCACTAGCTTAAGTTTCTCAAGGTTTGGGGAGCTTCTAATCAGAAGAGCAAGAAAAGGTAACCCATATATGTGACTAAAGCTCAAATCATGTATACACAAGTATTTCAAGTGTACTAATGCTGTTGGGAGCTCTTTCGGATGTCTCCATCGAAGAAAATCCTTGAGCCATAGCCAAAACAAAGATTAGTGATAACTAATAAGCAAACCAAAGTCTAATCAAGTATATACCATGTAGATAAAATTACCTCAACGAAGGAAAACACAACATAAAGATATTCAATCACCGGTAAACACTCTAATAGATCAACAATGGTAGTATCTTCATCATCATAGATAAATGTACTCCCATTATCCTGCAAAATTACAATGTTTAGATAAGTTATGGAAGACCATGGAAACTAAATTTTATATATTATAAACTTACGAGAGTCAAACTCTTAAGTAATGGGCAGCTGGATAAAAGACGCAGAAGCATTTTCTCATACATCCATACACTTTCCAAATGTAAGGTTGTAAGATAACCAAATTCATTGAATGAACGTTGTTGGTAAAGAGCACAACCACTGAGATACAAACTTGTTAATTGGTGTAAAGAGAAGAGAGAAATGGGTAACTTATACCCCAC
The DNA here is from genome assembly GCA_030545235.1 of Helianthus tuberosus. NCBI lineage: Eukaryota > Viridiplantae > Streptophyta > Magnoliopsida > Asterales > Asteraceae > Helianthus > Helianthus tuberosus. The sequence goes on along the minus strand of JARYGA010060219.1, from coordinate 6,333,500 downwards.
ATCACCTCCCGCACAAAAATCAAGTTTTAACATCTTGAGAGTATTTTTCTTCGATAAATGACGTAGTATTTGGTCAATCTCAACACACGAGGTATCTACCCACATAGAAAGAGTGAACTCGTGTATTGGACCCTCGTGCATAAGCAGAACTTGGTATATCGCGTAGAAAAACTTACACCTCTTGTGCATTTCTCTCCTTTTGCTTGGTTTGTCAAATGTTTGTTCCAAAACAGACGGCTCGGCCCTATCGGTCGACACTTCAAACTTATACTCGTTAAAAACAAGTTTAGGGATTTTGGTCCAATGGTACCTCCATTCCCTAGAGAGGATACTTGTCCTTGCTGCCTCTTGAATCGGTAGGAAACATAAGATAGTTTCTATTATGCCTATTGGAAGCTTGCTAATTCTATCCATCTTATTAGGATATTCTTGTTGACTGCAAAATTAGCTAGCTACTATGGGAATATGTTTTGTCTACACACAAAACAACAACAACAACAAAACCAAGTAACATAAACAAAAAACCGTTGAAAATGAAAGGGATTGACCCAATTAGGGTTGGAACAGAACCAATTTGGTTAGTGACTTTAACAACGAAAAATCATTGCACCAAATTGTTTGAAGTATTGACGCCAAATCCCGTAATGAACAACGGCTTGCTTATGAAGTTTATGAGAAGTAATCGATATGAAAAGAAAATACCCGTTGTACAACTGATATGGCTTAAGTTATCTGATAAGCAAGCAAACAGGTGACCAACGAACCAGCCGCCACCAGCAGAAGAAGCATATACCAGAGTAAGGTTAGGGTTTACTAAGTATACTGTATACACGACACAAGTGGTTCTTGTACCTTATATCGATTTCTGTTGGTTCTTGTATATCGATTTAACAAGCTACGCTACTGAAGGTTGACTACCGGATTAAACCAAGATTTTAAGACAAAAATATATTAAAGAAAGAGTTAATTGCCAAAATCGTTCATGAGGCTTAGGCGTGTTTGCCATTTTCGTCTAAAATAACTTTTTTTTTACCAAATAGCCCTCCACGTTTGTAACTTTTTGTCATTTTCATCCAAATGCCTAACTGGGTTAGAAACAACCGTTTGATGAAGGTTTTTTTTTTTTTTTGAAATTTCACAAGTACAGGGCCTGAAATGTAATTTCTTTTTAAACCTAAAACCATCACCAAGACCTGATTCTGATTTCATCGTAGCAAAAGTCATTAGCTAAACTTGCGATTTCTCAAACGAACCGAACAACATTTTAATTCACAGAACTACCGAAAAACTCGAATTTGACTACTAACTTACAAGTTACAATACAATATAACAGAATTCATTATCACATATTAATGTTACATATAAATGTCACAAAACAGTAAGCTACAGGTGGTATACCTGGCAAACGGGTCGGGTTGGGTCGGGTCAGGTCATGGGTCAAAACGGGTTCGGGTCGGAACGGGTTCGGGTCGGAACGGGTTCGGGTCGGAACGGGTTCGGGTCGGAACGGGTTCGGGTCAGAATGGCTTTCGGGTCGAGTCGGGTCGGGTTGGTTAAAAAAAGTTTTTTTTTTTTAGAAAGTGATTGTACATCAACACTACATAAACACTCATTACAAGCAACAACTGAAGAAATAACTGTTATATAACTACTACATAAACACTCATTACAAGCAACAACTTAAGAAATAACGTAAGATGCACTTAATGGCAATCAAAAAGTAGCTGCCGGTTGTGATACCTGAAGAAGCAATAACAAAAGCACAGGTGATGGCCGAACCTTCAGATGGTTTGGAAGTTTTTTGTAGACATTCACGCAGATGTACTAACTGTACTTTCACTACATGTACTGATTGTACTGATTATCGAATTGTTATTAAATAATATTACGGAAATTCTATTGGCACATCCGGCTTTGTCGAAACGGTTCGATTCGAAACGGTAATGATCGAAACGGTATGGGTCGAAACAGTACTGGTCGAAATGGTACGGGTCAAAACGGTTCGCGTCGAAACAGTTCGATTCGAAACGGTACTGGTTGAAACGGTATGGGTCGAAACGGATCGCGTCGAAACGGTACGGGTCAAAACGGTACGAAACTCATCCCGACCCGAAACTCGTCTCGTGCGGAAACTCGTGTCGGCCCAAAACCCGTTGCGATCCGAAACCCGCCCCGTGTAGAAACCTGTGTTGGCCCAAAACCCGACCCGAACCGACTCCGTTCCGATCCAAAACCTGCGTCGTGGCGAAACCCGTCTCGGCCTGAAACTCAATTTGAACTGAACCCATTCCGATCCGAAACCTGCCCCGTATCTTTAAGACACTAACCCACATCGACCCATTTCTTTAATGTTGTCGACCCGCTTTGACCCGAAAATAACAAGATGGAATTTAAAGTGATTGTGACCCATTTAGTTAAAATATCTTACCCAAACCAACCCATATAATTTTAAAAACAACCCAAACTGACCCACTTGAAAGACTTTGGGTCAAGATTGCCCCCTCTAGCTACAACTCTAATCCTCTTTACAAATCAAATTCCGTTAGACAATAATAATTCTCCTTCACTACTGTGCAAAGCATCCTGAAATTGTGCAGCAAATTGCATATTCCACAACATATCCTCCACAGAAGGTCTCTCTAATGGATCATTTACCAAACACCTGCAGCAGATTTCCGCTATTGTTGTTAACGATTGATCGGAACATGCATCACGAACCGCTGGATCAACCATCTCCTTTATAGTCGCATCGTCGGCTGTAATTCTGGCTTGAAACTGTTCTTTTACGGACTCTATTTCCTTTTGTGTGCATAGCGGTTTTAATATGATTTCGAGTAGTATTAACACAGAAATCATACACTTTCTCCGGATTGCTAACCCTAGAAATCGAGTAAAATGTAAAAACATATGAACTGATTATCAAACTTGTAGGATACCCAAGCATTGCATTAATTAATGTTATTTAACATCTATACGTGCAAGAAAATATAATGGGGACTCAAGATTGTTTGTTTGTATGCATTGCATTAATTAATGTTATTTAGTAACAAAATTTATGTCTTTCTCAAAAAGAAACAAAACTAGAAAAAGAATGAAAACTAGATGCAAGTGGTAATACGTACGGCGGCTATCATCGTGGGTATTTATTGAAAGATTGAATCTGCAGGGTGATTAAGCAGAAGTAAGGATTCTGTGTAGGAGGCCATCTTGAAGAACCGACCATAAATCCCAAGACCATTCTTGTGTTCCAGGCCAGGTTCATAGGCTTCAAGTTCCCCATAACGTACATGCCTCTGCTGCATTATCGGTAGGCCATTCTTCCTAAATCCAATTATACTACGAGTATAAGCCTTAACAGTGAATAGTTTTGTAAAAGAGGCATTTTTCAACATCATCCATACGTCACAAACCGCGTCGTCATCACCTGAAGAGTTATAATCAAGCACAACAAGAGACTGCTTGAGCTTGGACATGCCAATATTTCTACGGCCTATTAAACAATCAGGAAGGTCTAACTGTCCAAATTCTTCACTTGTCAAATCAAACGAAATAATCCTACGAGAATAGGCATCATCAGCTGTATCAAACACTGTCATGAGCAACCCAGTGAATTACTCCATCTATAACTACCGGAGTTTGTGGAAATATAACTAATTCTTGAGGCAGATTCATTGGTATGCTTCTCCAAGCCCCAGAGCTTAATGTGAAGACCTCAGCCTTGGCCTCGTAACCAATAGGATTCTGTGGAATCATGACAATCTTAGGGTCACTAGTTCTTGGACAAACCCCAAAACCAAATTTATCTATTCCAAGCGGCAACACTATACCAACGGATTTCCTAATAGATGGATTCCAAACAACAATCACTATGTTCACTCGATCTTGAGTAAGTCCGACCAAACACACCAATCCGTGAGAGCAACCTAGCATTATCACCATGCAAACAGTTGGAGAAACACTAGGAGCAAACGTGTGGTTGGGAAAGCTATCATCATCAACAACCGAAACATATCGTACCTCGGAATCTACTTTGTCTTTGCAGGCTATCAGTAGATGATGAGCCTGGTTCATGCTGCTGTTGTGATGATGAGTGATAAACTCGGGGCTATCGATCAGAGACTTCCATCCTTTTGAAACGGACCGGAACCTAATCAATGATTTCACAGGAAGAACCCTTTTGATGACTTCCTCTTGGATTTCGAAAGGAATATCGGCTGCTGACATTTTGATAATTTGGGAATGGGATGGATGGTTAATATTGTTTTAGGATTTTATAATGAGAAAATTACCAATCTAGCAAAGAAAAAAGTCAAATTACCAATCTAGCATGCTCATGCGTCTTTGGAAGGCCACTCACAGATCCCAAGTCTTCTAATGCGTCTGCCAGGCCAAGTATTGCGTCCGCCAATCCCCAATTGACACGTGGAAAGACTCATCACATCAAACACATGAAAGACTCATCCCATGCGTCCGCGGACTCATCCCATGCGTCCGCGGACCCACAAATCACATCACATCACATCACACACATGAAAGACTCATCCCATGCGTCCGCGGACCCACAAATCACATCACACACATGAAAGACTCATCCCATGCGTCCGCGGACTCATCCCATGCGTCCGCGGACCCACAAGCCATGCGTCCCACAGACTCATCCCATGCGTCCGCAGACTCATCCCCGCCACTTGTCTTTTTTTTATTGGGTTTCTCCCCAAGGACTCATCCCATGCTTGAAAGACTCATCCCATACATGAGTGGCCTTCCAAAGACGCATGAGCATGCTAGATTGGTAATTTGACTTTTTTCTTTGCTAGATTGGTAATTTTCTCAAGGAAGATTCGTAGGGTATCTGAAAGTTTGGGCCACATTAAGATTCATCCCTGGGCCCACAAGACACCTTTAATGATGAGGAGCTGGTCAATGAAACCCCATTAAACAGGCCCAATAGTTAAACCCAAAGGAAATGAGTTTAATACACCATTACCTACAATACAAATACACTACATCAAAATAATAACAAAAGGTAAAACGATATACTAAATAACAAAGGTAAAATTAAGGTAAACGAAAAAGAAACGATAGAAACTTGGTCGGTTTTGGTGCGCTCGTTATAGCAAAGAAAAAAAAAGTTAAAGATTATGTTCAAAAAAAGTATCGGCGTGTTCGTTAAAAAATATTAAACTAAAAAAAACTTTTTCCACACTCGTTATAGCAAGTAAAAAGAAAAATAAAAAAATATGTCTAAAACGGTATGAACGTGTTCGTTAAAAAACTATTTAGGGGTAGAAAAGTAATTTGATTAAAGTAAAAGAAAAAAAAACAATAATTAAACTATATGAGTCGTAAATGAAAAAGTTTACAGTAAATGACGAAATAGAATAAAGGACAAAAAATTGATGAACTTGCAGAACATGCATTAGATATTGTACAACACTATTTATCTTCTCTTCGTTAATATTATATATAATATATAATAAGAAAAGTTACCATGAAGTCTGATGGAAGCAAAACTAAGGGGCTGTTTGGTAGCCTCTGAATGGTCATTAAGAGGCTACCTCTTAATGGAACCATTAAGAATTTTACCAATGATAAGGTAGAAGAATGTGACATGTGATGATTTAGTATTCAAATGTTACCTCTTAACCATTCAGACTTGAAGTTACCTCTTATTCATTCAGAGGTTTTAAACCATTAAGAGGCAGCATCTGAATGGTCATTAAGAGGCTACCAAACAGCCCCTAAAGCTACAAAAAAAAAAAAAAAGAACAATACAAAACTAAGAAAACTAGGATTTTGAAAAAGTAAAGTGTGGATTAATGACCCGGCCGTAGTGTGAGAATTGAAAATAGTTACTACAATGCCCCCCTCTTTCGAACAGAGAACTAAAGTTCAATATTCTTTTGAACCCGATGCCCCAAAATGAACCGGTCCGACCGTTTGAAATCAAACCAAATTACATATTTGGGTTTAAGCCGAATATGAATTGTGCTTTTCTACTTTTTATGCATATCTAACTCACCTTTAAAAGCGTGCATTTATGTTTGATGTAGTAATTTGTATATTTTTTTTTTTTTTTTGAATGAAAAGTATCATAATTTACATCAAGATAGTTGGTAAACGGGCAACAAGCTGCTCCGCTACTCCTTTTTGAATAGCAAAACTAAGCCTTTTAAAAACTACGTCCATAGATCTCGGGGTCATAACATTACTATGCATGACCATTTGAACTCGACTAAGTAGGTCCACAGCCTCTGGCGCCAGAAAACCAAAAGTATCAAAAGCAAATGGGATAAACACGTGCTGGTTGTCAAGACACGCTTTCTCATGCTTGATCACTTTACCCGAAGCAGCCTTTAAAGCAGCCTGACCCACTGTGAAAGCACTACTCCCTAAGTCCACAAGCGGGGAAACCGCTGTTAAATCCACACAGGCGTGTTTTCCCCCTACCCATCCAAAGACCAGAATGTCGGCTGGTCGAATGATAGATCTCCCTTCCAACGGGTCTGTTAAGAAATTACCACACATTGCAAAGTAAGACGAAATAGAAAAAAAACGAAGCTCACATTTATAAAGAAAACAAACTGGCAAATTGTATTTATGAAGGTCATATGAGCTTTAACAAACTGACAAATTGTATTTTGTTTGTATTGAACATATCCGGATTGACACTAACTATAAAATATAATCTGCTTTCTAAAAACAACACGAAAATTAATTAAGTACAAATAGAATGTGATGTCTACATAGGTAATAAACCCGAAGCCTTTTTTGAATGCTTGAAACCTTATCCATCATGAACATTGGCTGCAAACAACAATTTTAGTTTATAGTTGACTTCTAATTACATAACTATCTAAATTAGCGGTGAGTTGGGCAGTGGTGCTTAACGCTTTTGGGTGGGTTCACCCAAAACGCTTGTCCAAAATTAACAGCCATTCCAGCGATAGTTAGGTGGTAATGGCTCTTGCCTCTTGAAGAAAGACCAGGGTTCAAATCCAGGCATAGGGTGTAATTTAGTAATTATTGGTGTAGTTTAGGAGTAGGAGTAATGTAACCTTTGCCATAAAAAAACAAAACTAATTAACAAACTTGCATTTAAAGTTACTTGGTAATAAAAGTTCCATCTTTATAAAAAAAGACAGAGAACAATACAAAAATAAGAAAACTAAGGTATAAAAAGTAGATTCATCATCCATCACTGAGTGACAGAATCAGAATGATTAAGCAAAAGTAGTGATTCTGTGAAGGAGGTCATCATGAAGGCCGACCCATAAATCCCAAGACCGTTGATGCGTTTCGAGCAGGGTTCATAAACTTCTAGTTCACCATCAAATCTATGCGTCTTCGAATGATCTATTATCGGTTGGCCATTCTTCCTAAATCCAATCATACTATCAAGGATAAATTACACTTTTCGTCCTTTATGTTTGTACCAGATTGCAACGGATAGCCTTTAACTTCAATAATTACAGTCACAATCCTTTATTTGCAAAACCCGTTACACCCTAGGTCCTTTAACACTAACCCAGTTTAAATTTTCAGTTAACTCTATGCAGATGAGGACAATTTAGTAATTTTACATGTTAAACATACATTATAATAAATAAACTAAAAAGAATTAAAACAATTCATTAATTTATTAATATATGTACATCTATAATATATGTATGTGTAAATATAAACTGCACACCAAATCAAGGTCATAATCCTAAACCACTGCCATCTCCATCTCCATCTCCATCTCCATCTCTACCATCACCACCACCACCACCACCACCTCAACCCTCCGGCAACCACGGGCACCACCACCATCTTTACAACAACCTCCATCAACCATCACCATCACCATTATCACAAACCCCAATTTCAAAATTAGGGCTTCAAAAAGAAAACACAACCTTACCCAAAATTAGGGCTTTTATATGGAAGACATGGAAGATGACGACGGGTGGAAGACGAGGGGATATGAGGACGACGTTCGTTCATCAACCACCACCATGTCTCCGGCGGGTAGAAGACGACGGCGTTCAGTTTTCCGATGGTTCAATCCGATGAAGTCGGTGGTGACGAGATTTGCGCCGGTGATCCTGCATCCGGTGATCTAACCAATCATTCACTTCAATAAAATGACTCGACTTTGGTGAGTCTCAGTTTGTTTCTATGTTTCTTGAATCCATATGAACTGGGCTCTGTTTAATTTCTTGAAACTTAACTCCCTTGTTCAGTACCACATGCAATGTTATTGTTTTTTATAACTCTTGAAACTGATGTCTATTTTTTTTTTTTGCAAAATTCTTGGAAGTTTGTTGTTATGGATTTATGGGTATTAATTAGATTAATGAAATAAGATGAGTTTTAAATGTGGGTTTCTGAAATCTTGGACTGAAACAGGATGTGGTGGTGGTGGTGGCAGCAGGATGTGGTGGTGGTGACGGCAGGATGATTTGGTGGTTAGGGTTTTAAGGTTAGGAAATTGGGGAAGATGAAGTGTATATGTAATTTTTATGATTTTATTTATTAAATATTTAAATAAAAGCATGAATTGACCAGAATACCCTTTAGTGAATAAACTTAACTAAAATTTTTAATTGGGTTAATGTTAAAGGACCTATGGTGTAACGAGTTTTGCAAATAAAGGACTATGACTGTAATTATTAAAGTTAAAGGCTAACCATTGCAATCTGCTACAAAAAGGACGAAAAGTGTAATTTATCCTACTATCAACCTCAACATTTGTAAGAGTGAATAGCTTTGTAAAAGAGGGCTGTGAAACACCATTTTTCAACATCATCCATACGTTACAATCGCGAAATCCGTTCAGTGTCGGTGTTAGCACAATAAGAGACTCGTTGATCTTAGATATATTGTACATACAAATATTTCTATAGTTAAATGCTAAGATACAATGGGCCTAGGATCACGGATGAGTCCAGATTAGAAGTGCACATTTCGGTTAATTTTAGTAACAGGTTTTGACGGTTATTTTCTGCTTTGTGCTTTAACTGGTTATTGCTTTAACTTGTTATTTTTGGTTAATTAACGGGTTAATTTCAAGTTTTTATCATTTTTTTTTTTTCGTTTTTTCCCGGTTAAGGTTAACCGGTACATCGTTTAAAAACCGGTTATTTCTAAAGAAATCCCTAACATATTATCACTCTACGGTTAAAAATAACTACTAATCGGTTATTCCTCGAGTGGTTATTAACCGGTTACGGTTATTTTGTGCACATCTAGTCCAAATATGATCTAGGTAGGGTCCACTCCAGTTTGCTTAAAGTTTGTTTAAGGTTCGACTTGTTTATTATGAAATTATCTGTGTATAATATAATATAATCAGTATATATAAAGGTGTCAATATATCAGGTAACACATGACAAATTCACTCCTTAAGGAAGAAATACACAAAAGAACTAGAAGATACATTTTTCTTAGAAAACAAATTTGTGTTGAGATTTACCATTTCTACATACCATAAGACTCAAGCACAAAACTATTCAAGATAACAAAGCTACTAGTGTTTTGGCCTAATGAAATGGGATTAATGTTTTACTCATTATAACCTAGCATAAATGGTAAAAAGACTATGTATCTAGTTTGTGTGTACTTATATATTTGTAACAGCTGAACTGATTAACAAAGAATCCAGTATTTTTGTCAACAATGTGAGCATATCAATTGCTAAAACAACAAAGGAATCATTACAAATTGCATTTCAAGACTAATTTTGCATTGTCGATAAGCAAAGCTGGGGCTTGGGCTCGTTTACTAAACAAGCTTGTTTTAAGTTCGGGCTCGAGCTCGTTTAAGCTCGGCTCGTTTCGAGTTGAGCTCGAGTACCTCGGCTGGTTTGCACCCCTATAATAAATCAGCCAACATAAGCAACCTATACCATCATCTTGGTGTTGATGTTGTATAAAAACCCACTTAATAAGGAGCATTTAAATGGCCTACAAATGTGTGAGGTGTGAACCTCCCTTCAAGACCTTTCAAGACCTACCGAGCTTTGATACACACCCATTTTTTTTACTTTTTTGATTCAAGACTCATCTTGCGACCCATCCTTTAAGCCCAGCAAATGAGAATCCATTGATAGAGATGATGCTAGTCTTCTGCACCGAGAAAATAGAGCCAACTAACCAACAAAACATATAAACACAGCAGCCCAACCCCCACCCTAAACCATCCAAAAATAGAAGCAGATATGAATGAATCCCACAAAACAAAACACACACCACGCAAAGGAAAACACCCGAAAAAGAAACAGATTTATACTGCTAGAAAATGACAAACACGTCCACAAAGGTCCCCCATATTAAAACTCACACACAGCAGCTGAATAGCGGTATAGAATCCAGCCGAAACACACCCACACCAAAATACGGTAAATATATATTAATTGGGTCAAAATATATCAATCTAAATTAAAACGGGTAAAAGATGTCAGATTATAGTAAATAAATGTTAAACGGGTCAAAAATTCGACAAGTATGTGTTATATTGAGTTCGAAGTTGACTTCAGAATTGATGATGATACGAGTCATGAGAACAATTACAAGAATACTAGCTAACAGAACCACACAAAACAATGATCAGCCCTGCAATTGTGGTATGGTGACTGCAGTTTGAGAACACAGATAACCTGAAGGAGCCACCATCTGTTTTTCCTTATGAGATTATAAATCAAGCAGGATTTAAACATAAACTAGGAGCATGTTTTCAGTTAGATGATAATAAGAAAAGTTACCATTAAGTCTGATGGGAGCTAAACTAAAAGCTATAAAAACCAAAATAGAACGGTACCAAAAAAAAGAAAACTAGGATTTAAAAGTAGATTCGTCATCTATGAGTGAATGATAGAATCAGAATGATTAAGCAAAAGTAGTGATTCTGTGTAGGAGGTCATCATGAAGGCTGACCCATAAATCCCAAGACCGTTGATGTGTTCCGAGCAGAGTTCATAAACTTCTAGTTCACCATCATATCCACCCGTCTTCGTCCGATCCATTATCGGTTGGCCATTCTTCCTAAATCCAATCATACTATTAACCCCAACGTCGTTAACAGTGAATAGTGTTGTAAAGGAGGGTTTTGAAACACCATTTTTCAACATCATCCATACGTCACAAAATGGTTTCGGTGTTAAATTAGTAACAATACAGTGATGACTAAGCACCACAAGAGAATCGTTGATCTTAGACATATCGTACAGCCTTCCAGAGTGACCTGCTAAGTTATAAGGAAAGTCTACTGCTTCTCCAAATTCTTCATTTGCCAAATCAAATGAATAAAACCTAAGTTTATATGTAATATTATCATAAGCGAGCCAATAAATAACCCCATCTATAACCACCTGTGTATTCCGGAACTGCAACGATTTAAACTTAAACGGCTTATTCATTGGTAAGCTTCTCCAAGCCCCAGAGCTTAATGTGAAAACCTCAGCCGTGGCCTCGGCCTCGCTGTTGACAAAACGTGAAATCTTGACGATCTTAGGGTCGCTAGTTTTAGGACACACCCCAAAACCAATAACAATATCGGCTCGATCCGGTGTCTCTATACCAACAGATTTCCCAATTAGTGGATTCCAAACAACAACCAGTTTCTTTCGGTTCACTCGATCTCGGGTGTATCCAAGCAAACACACCAATCCGTGAGAGCAATCGAGCAAAAACGGACGCGCAAGAAGTTTAACAGTTGGAGGAACAACAGGGGAAAACTTGTGGTGGGGGAAGTTATCATCTTCAACAATTGAAACATATTTGTCATCGGGCAAACATGCATCCGAAGAAACAACTACGTGCCCAGTACCTCCTGTTATGTACCTTACCAGTAGATGTTGCGGCTGAGCATGGTTGAGGGTGTGATGAGTGATGAATTCAGAGCTATCGATCAGAGACTTCCATTGCTTTGAAACGGATCTGAACCGAATCAAAGATTTGACAGGAAGAACCCGTTTGATGATTTCCGCTTGGATTTCGAACGGAATGTCGTCCGACATTTTTGGACTGGATTTTGATATTTAGGGTTTCAACATTCTGGAAGCGTTGAAGGGAAGAATTGAAATATGAGTTTAGGGTTGTTGGGCTTCATTTACAATGGGCCTTAGATCATGGATGAGTCCAGATTAGAAGTGCACATTTCGGTTCATTTTAGTAACAGGTTTAGACGGTTATTTTCTGATTTGTGCTGGTGGTGCACAAAAAACCCGAACCTCGACCCGGGCCCGGAAAAAAAACCCGGAACCGGGTATTATAAAAACCGGGTTTTCTATACCCGAACCCGACCCTACCCATAGGGTAGGGACCGGGTATACATATTTGATCTAAAACCCGAACCCGGAACCGGGTTTTTTTATACCCGGTTTATACCCAAAACCCGGTTTTTATAATACCCGAAACCCGGTTTTTATACCCGAATTATGTATGCACTTTGATGTAATCTTGTTTAATTATGAGGTTTCTAATGATATTTGCCACCGCTACTTAATTATTTAGTATATTTCATTACAAGTGGAAACAAATATGCCAATATATGTTGGCCCTTCTATTTTCTTTGTTTGTTTAATATCATTATTAGTTTTTGTATTTAATAAATTGTGCCTCTGTTTATAAAGTTCAAGAATAACCACATGAACTATAAATTGTGCCTCTGTTTATAAATTGTGCCTCTGTTTATCAATAGATTTGATGTCTATGTGTGAGAGTTATGTTTGATACATTTTATAATCATAGTTCCGGTCGGGTTTTTTTAATACCCAGTGCGGGTTTTTTCCCAACCCGATGCATACCCGAACCGGACCCGAACCCGGAAATAGGGTATTATAATACCCGGGTTTTATAAAACCCAACCCGAACCCTACCCGAACCCGGGTATATAGGGTATACATTTTTGGTAGAAAACCCGGACCCGGACCCGACCCGGTTTTTTAAAAAACCCGATTTGGTAAAACCCGATCCTACCCGAACCCGATCCTACCCGAAACCCGGTTTTAAAAAAACCCGATTTGTGCACCACTAATTTGTGCTTTAACTGGTTATAGCTTTCACTTGTTATTTTTGGTTAATTAACGGGTTATTTTCAAGTTTTTATCATTTTTTTTTTTTTGTATTTTCCCGGTTAAGGTTACCGGTCCATCGTTTAAAAACCGGTTATTTCTAAAGAAATTCCTCACAGGTTACCAATCTACGGTTAAAAATAACTACTAATCGGTTATTCCTTGAGCGATTATTAACTGGTTACGGTTATTTTGTGCACGTCTAGTCCAAATATGATCTAGGTAGGGTCCACTCCAGTTTGCTTAAAGTTTGTTTAAGGTTCGACTTGTTTATTATGAAATTATTTGTGTATAATATAATCGGTATATATAAAGGTGTCAATATGTCAATCAACATATGACAAATTCACTCCTTAAGGAAGAAATACACAAAAGAACTAAAAGATACATTTTATGTGTTGAGATTTACCATTTCTACTTACCATAAGACTCAAGCACAATACTATTCAAGATAACAAAGCTAATAGTGTTTTGGCATAATGAAATGGGATTAATGTTTTACGCATTATAACTTAGCATAAATGGTAAAAAGACTATGTATCTAATCTGTATGTACTTATATTATATTTTTGTAACAGCTGAACTGATTAACAAAGAATCCAATATTTTTGTCACTGACAAGGGCGGACCTAAGCCCAGCCCAGGGTGGGCGGGCGCACCCCCGGGAAAAAAAGTTTTAGTGCTAAATTCCGTCGAAAATCCCGTCCGCACCCCTTGGAATTTTTCGTCCGCACCCCATGGAATTTTCCGTCCGCACCTCTTGGAATTTTTCGTCCGCACCCCTTAGGTAAAAAGCGTTATCAATTTATATTTTAAAAATATTCTTTAGTAAACTCCTATTTTATAAAAAATACTACCTAAATTATATTACTTTTAATACCTAAATAACTAAACCCAAATACCCAATACATTTAACTAGCCCACTACTAAGTCTTAGCCCAATAAACAAACCCAACAAATCAACAATATTTCAAACTAAAATAAAATAAACAAGCCCAAAACCCTTACATATTCTATCATGCTCTCTTTATCGTCCTTGCACGCCAGCGATCAGAACATCAACAGCGACAACAGTGAACAGTCAGCAGCCGCATACCACCGTAATCAGCAACGGGTAAGTTTCTTTGTTATTTTTGATGATTTTTGGTTGATATTAGCCACCTCCAGCAGCCTATTATAGCCGCATACTAACCATAGTAGACATGTGCTTCGTATTGTCTTCATTATGTTATGGTGGTTTATATAAATTAAGTTCTTTTGTTTTACATTACCCGACTCGACCCGAACCGACCCGATACGAACCGATTTTTTATTTATATACCTTGGGGCCTAAAATTTTTAAAAATGTTTCGCACCCCCATGGAAAAATTCTTGGGTCCGCCACTGGTCACTGAGCATATCAACCGCTAAAACCACAAAGGAATCATTACAAATTGCATTTCAAGACTAATTTTGCATTGTCGATAAGCGAAGCTGGGGCTTGGCCTCGTTTACTAAACGAGCTTGTTTTATTTTCGGGCTCGAGCTCGTTTAAGCTCGGCTCGTTTCGAGTTGAGCTCGAGCACCTCAGCTGGTTTGCACCCCTATAATAAACCAGCCAACGTAAGCAAGCTATACCTTCATCTTGGTGTTGATGTTGTATAAAAAAAAACCCACTTAATAATGAGCATTTAAATGGCCTGCAAATGTGTGAGGTGTGAACCTCCCTTCAAGACCTACTGAGCTCATCTTGCGACCCATCCTTTAAGCCCAGCAAATGAGAATCCATTTATAGAGATGATTTTATGGGATTGTGTCCATACTTTCGACCCCTACTCATGCCAAACTACAGGTTTTCACCGAAGATTAAATTCCCACCAAACATGCCACTCTAAATGTGACATTTTCACCCTATGTTTTAGCCATATGAGCGTGCATGATTTTATCTCCACCACAATCTTCTCAACTGACATATTCTACCCATTGAACTGCTTAACGTTTCCGACCTCCACAAAGCCGCCATAAAAATCACCCGAATGGTTTTGCTAAGCACCCAGGGATTCATATTCGTTTATGACCTTCCCCTTTTTTGTTTCAAAATTTCTTCGATTAGTTATATGACTAGAAACGAATCATCAATAAATGACAAACAAAGACTAAACAGCCAAAAGTTCATAGAATAATAATGAAAGAATACGAATATTTATAATCACTCAACTATTGTCATTGGAACCATGAAAATAATTCACATCATTTGTATCTCTTGGTTATCAAATTAACATGAACGGTTCACAAAAACAAACCAGAAAACACAGATCCAACTAAACAAAAACAGAAGCTCATCAGAACGTAGGTTTACATAGAACTAACCTTCAAGCAATTAGCATACAACCAAGACACGAAACACAATTATTCATGATGCAAAATCAATTCAATACAACAACCAGATGAGATGAGATGAGGTGATTTGAAATCGAATCGTTTCAGACAAATAACCCATATCAAATTATTACCCAAATTAACCCAAAAGTTTGTCTTTGGGTTATATTTGCCACCTCTAGTAATGGGTGTACCTGATACCTACGGGTATACACGATATACAAAACGGGTATTAAGCTAGGTATGAGACAAAGTTTTAAAATCAAGTATGGGTATTTTGTCAACAATGGTGGTTCTTATGCTGGTCAAATGTGCCAAAATACGATAATTACATATTAAATGGGTCAATATATCAATCTAAATTAAAACGGGTAAAACATGTCAGATTATAGTAAATAAATGTTAAACGGGTCAAAAATTAGACAACTAAAATGAAACGCTTATCGACAAGTATGTGTTATATTGAGTTCGAAGTTGACTTCAGAATTGATGGTACGAGTCATGAGAACAGTTACAAGAATACTAGTTAACAGAACCACACAAAACAACAATCAGCCCTGCAATTGTTGCATGGTGACTGCAGTTTGAGAACACAGATAACCTAAAGGAGCCACCATCTGTTTTTGCTTATGAGATTATAAATCAAACAGGATTTAACCATATACTAGAAGCATGTTTTCAATTAAATGATAATGATAATAAGAAAAGTTACCATTAAGTTTGATGGAAGCTAAACTAAAAGCTATAAAAACCAAAATAGAACAGTACCAAAAAAAGAAAACTAGGATTTAAAAGTAGATTCATCATCTATGAGTAAATGACAGAATCAGAATGATTAAGCAAAAGTAGCGACTCTTTGTAGGAGGTCATCATGAAGGCCGACCCATGAATCCCAAGACCGTTGATGCGTTCCGAGCAGAGTTCATAAACTTCTAGTTCACCATCATATCCATGCGTCTTCGTCCGATCCATTATCGGTTGGCCATTCTTCCTAAATCCAATCATACTATTAACCCCAACGTCGTTAACAGTGAATAGTTTTGTAAAGGAGGGCTTTGGAACACCATTTTTCAACATCATCCGTACGTCACAAAATGGTTTCGGTGTTAAATTAGTAACAATACAGTGATGACTAAGCACCACAAGAGAATCGTTGATCTTAGATATATCGTACAGCCTTCCAGAGCGACCTGCTAAGTTATAAGGAAAGTCTACTGCTTCTCCAAATTCTTCACTTGCCAAATCAAATGAATAAAACCTATGTTTATATGTAATTTTCTCATAAGTAAGCCAATGAATAACCCCGTCTATAACCACCTGTGGGTTCCAGAAGTCCACTGCTTTATACGGCAAATTCATTGGTACACTTCTCCAAACCCCAGAGCTTAATGTGAAAACCTCAGCCGCCTTAGCCTCGCTGTCAGCAAAAGGTGAAATCTTGACGATCTTAGGGTCGCTAGTTTTAGGACACACCCCAAAACCAATAACAATACAGGCTTGATCCGGTATCTCTATACCAACAGATTTCCCAATTAGTGGATTCCAAACAACAACCAGTTTCTTTCTGTTCACTCGATCTCGGGTATATCCAAGCAAACACACCAATCCGTGAGAGCAATCGAGCAAAAACGGACGCCCAAGAAGTTTAACAGTTGGAGGAACAACAGGGGAAAACTTGTTGTGGGGGAAGTTATCATCATCAACAATTGAAACATATTTGTCCTCGGGCAAACATGTATCCGCAGAAACAAATGTGTACCCAGTACCTCCTGTAATGTACCTTACCAGTAGATGTTGCGGTAGAGACTGGTTGAGGGCGTGATGAGTGATGAATTCAGAGCTATCGATCAGAGACTTCCATTGCTTTGAAACTGATCTAAACCGAATCAAAGATTTGACAGGAAGAACCCTTTTGATGATTTCCGCTTGGAGTTCGAACGGAATGTTGTCCGACATTTTTGGACTGGATTTTGATGTTTAGGGTTTCAACATTTTGGAGACGATGAAGGGAAGAATTGAAAGGTGTAGGGAGGGATATGTGTTTTGGGTTTTGGGTTTTGGGCTTCATATACGATGGGCTGTGGATCATGGGTCAGTCCAAATATGAGAAATTTGTCCGGTCCAAATATAGAGTACTGTTGTTTTAAATTTGTTTAAGGTGCGGTGTAAAACTTAAATAGTTTTTATCAGGGTTGTCCAAAAAGCTTGCGGTTTGGAGCTCGCCAAGATTTAGCTTGGAGAAAGCTTGCTTGATATGGCTTGGTTTGACTCGCTTGTTAGCTCGGTTCGGCTTAGTTTGGATTATTTTACTTTAAATTTACTTTATTTTAATTTAATTATGTATATAATATATTATAGAAAATCGGTTATTATTTGCAAGTATTTAGAAGTGCGCTTAGATATCTATGACATGTTTGAAAGTTGATTTGGATGCTAATAAACTTATATTGTATTTCGTTGAGATTTGAAACTTATTTTTTATATGGTTGATCTTGAATATCAACACATGCTTTATATCAACCGAAAATCTTAAAAACCAAGATTGGTTCTGATAATACCGATGTTGTTTGGTCGGAATAGATACAGTTTCTCAAGGTATTGGTATGATACCGGCACTCGATAAAAATATTCTATATCTAATACAACTCTATTGTCAACAAAATTTATACCGAACTAAGCACAACCACACATTTATTTATTTTTTAAAGTTCATAAACTCAAGCTATCGGAAGAAAATTAAATTAAATGAGTTAGAAACTTATATTATTTATAGTTTAAAGGGTTTAAAAATTAAAAGGGAAAATAAAGTAATTTTAATAATAATAATAATAGTTAAAATATAAATAAATTTAAACTTTACTAAATATTAGTGGTGAAAAGTATAGAAATAGGCAATTAATATAAACTTAATATTATAATTATAAGGGATTTTTACATATTTCCCCCTTCTAAGTATCTTTATTACGTATTTCCCCAAACCATAAAATCAATTACATATTTCCCCTTTTTGTTGAGAAATTACCCAATTACCCTCATATTACTCATCTGCTTATTCATCTTCTTCCTTAGGTATGTTCAAAAAACCAATCTTGTTCATTCGTATACCTAATTTCAGGTGCAGAAGAAGCGTCACGAACGAGGCCCACCATAGATCCAACGGTGAAGCGTCACGAACGAGGCCCGCTAGCACAAACGAAGAAACACTTGACTGTGATAGCACTCTGATTAACGGGTCACCCCTTGGAGCCTGTAAAGGTGGGCCCGACAGCTTGGATGAAAACTTCGAATATTGTGTGAAAATCATCCGGTGGTTGGAGTGCCAAGGGTATATTAAGCAAGAGTTTAGGTTAAAGTTGCTGACCTGGTTTAGTTTAAGGTCAACCAAGCAGGAACGCAGAGTGGTCAACACTTTTATCCAGAACCTGATTGACGATCCGTGTAGCTTAGCTGGACATTTGCTGACATCATAAATATCAAGAGGCCCAAAAATGGTTTTTGCAGTAAGCTGTGGCATTGAACCCCGGAGGATTTTACTAAAAACAGTAAGAAACAGTTTATGATATTATCGAGCAGTTTGTGCTGATTATAGGTGGCATATGGGCGGGCTGGGTTACAGGTATAGCACAGGTCAAAAGGTTTGGCGAGAGATAGCAGAAGGGGAATATAAAGTCAACCGCTCTAAGAGCACATTCCATTTCATGAAGGAGGTGGACTGTGGCGGTAGTTACAAAAAAGGACTTATTTTTCTTATACAGCATACTTTAGTGGATGAGTTTGGATGCGTCTTTTCAAAGTGATTGTTAACTAATTATGCCATGATCTGGTTTTGTCAAAACAAGAATCAAATAATCGTCCCTTAAACCTATGGATAAGAATATAAGATAGAAATTTTAATTTCTCACTAATCAAATTTCTTTCAACTAAAGTCCGATCATTGTGTCAGTATAATCAAATTTATGTTTTTTGAATGGGGAAATATGTAAATATTCAATTAATAGTTCATTAAGGGTAAAATAGTCATAAATAAGAATCATTTAAATGAAAAGGGGAAATATGTAATATATATGAGTTAGGGAGGGGAAATATGTAATTGATTTTATGGTTTGGGGAAATATGTAATAAGGAGGCTTAGGAGGGGGAAATATGTAAAAATCCCTAATTATAATACAATATAGTATTTAAAAAAAAAAAAACAATTTATATATAGATAGAAGTGGCCAAACCATTAAAACAAAACACATATTATTGCTAGGTGTTGGGGTAGAACTCTGGCATTTTCAACTACAAAGTAAAACAATTTAACCAATTGATCTACCTTAGATTTTGTTAATGATTTATGTTTATTCCTTTATACATACATGTTATGGTGTGAAAAAATAAAAAAATTGTTAGTGGAATACATGTGGCAGCCCTTTATTGGCTCAACCTTTTCAAATTAATAATAAAAAATAGTTACTGATAACCCTCTTTATAAATGTAAGATATAGAATTAGAAATATACTTATATTAAAATTGACTAATATATCATATAAATTTTTATGAAATAACACAATAAAATGGTATGACACTAGTTATTATTATGTTATAAATATAATTACTATATAAGATCACTAGGTTAGTTACCCGTGTGATACACGGGCTTATATAATACGTTATGTTAATAGATTTTTTGAATAAAATTACATGACAAGTTGATTAAAAAATAAAAAATTGTAATTAGAATTAATACTTACAAATAGAAAAAATGTAATAGAAATTCATAACTATCTAGTATACAACATGTGTTGTTCTATTCCACTACCATATTTATCTAATATAAGTAGTTTAATATCCATTGCTAACTAAAGCTCAGTACTAAATATACAGCCATAACTTCATAACATGATCACCTCTGAAAAGTGTCCTATAGCCAACAAAGCTTGGCTCCATAATCACACCTACAAATCATTTAAGCACTCATTACAATTTAGTGTGAAATTTAAAATCATACAAAAGGAAATGAAGTTTGTCACACCTGGGAATACAACAAAGCTCCCTTCGAAATTCCATAGAAGTTCATCTAAATGCCCTTGTGAGGTAATCAGACCATCTATCGGATTCATCTGAATATAAAAGTCATTAGAAGATAAAAATCAAGAGAAAACTATTACCAACATATGATACTAACCACCTTTAAATGTGTCAACAGAATTATCCTAAATTTCATGTGGATGAGAACTTCGACACTTGGATATTAAGACCGGTGCGTAACGAAGATGCCAACCCAAGTATTAAAAAAGTTTGAGAGAAAAGTGCCCGAATAGTCCCTGTGGTTTGCCCAGATTTCACCTATAGTCCCTACTTTTTTAAAATTACAGCTATAGTCCCCAAGTTTTGCAAATTCGTTCTCGGATAGTCCCTAGCGTGGATGGGGGTTAGTTTGTCTAGTTAAGTGGCTGTGAAATAACTAAAATGCCCTTTCCCTCCCCTTTCACTCTATCTCCTTGTCTACACACCTTCACCCCTCCACACCACCATAACACCACCCCCAAATCATATCTCATGCCAAACAGTTTATATTTTTAGTTTTTGTAGTTACTGCAGAAACAAATTAACTCATTCCTCCTGTCATCATCCTTTATCATAAAAAAATATTAAGACTTTGATTTCTCACGAGTAATCTGTATTAATAGATTCAAATTTGTTTTCTAAACCATATAATGTACGCCATTAAAATATATTTCTATATTTAGTTTTGTGACTAAAAGCTAAAACAAATAATCATCTTCATCAAAATATATTAAGAGTTTAAGACACTGATTTGTATCAACTTACCTCTTTGCGTTTGTTGGCAGAAAGTTCGCCAGCGAGAACCCTCTCACCGAAGAGGGCAATCGCCTCTTTGACGGACTTGAATGGGCGCTGATGTCGATCTTGGATCGGCTCATGACTGATTACTAAGTGGAATGTGAGGGGAAAAGAGTTGGAATGTGAACATATGATATGGTGAAGAGAAGCAGCTTCGTTTCTTCAAGGCCACTTCTCTGCTACAGTTACATATGAGGGTATGGGTGGGTGGGTGGGGCGGGTAGGGGTGATGAAGTGGCGGTGGTTTGGTGGTTCGTTTTCCACGTGTTTAACTCATTCTTTCTACCCCCAACCTCATCTCCTCTATCTTACAAATCCCTTATGGATGTACATATAACGTATTAGAATTTATATTAGAAACAAATGTAGTGGGACAGAAGGACCCATGTAAAAATGGGCGATAAAAACATACCACAAGGGTCAAAACCATCACCGCCTAACATCATTTCCTCCGATGTGCACCTGCGCATTATGATAACAAATCGACTTTCAAACCTTTTCGTCATGATGGACTAAGAAACAACGTGAGCATGGTCCCATTGAGTGGTGGACTTAGTCAATCACTTAAACAACGTGTTCACCATTATTTCGTGAGCTCTACTCCACCAATTAAATCGTCTCGTCCATCCTACATGGGAACTTATACAATCTACTACAAGGAACATACATGAAGCTATCAAAATAAAATTAAGAAACTACACGTATTATAGAGGAGTGTTTGATATGCTGCATTATTAAACTTATTAGAAGCCTACTTAACTGTATGGTCATCAAGCCAGTGGACTATTTGTGAATAAATTTCATTGTATACCTGTTTCTCAAGCTCCATTGCCCACACCTCTGCTTCTTCACGTTTTTCTTCTAAACGTTGTAGCTGAAATAAAAAAATTTAAAAACTTCTTAATACTATTACTTATCCATATTCCATGTAATAATATAAATAGAGGCCAGTATAAGAAGAACAGCATTCCACAATAACTTCTCAACTGACATGTGGGCATTGGCCTGATGATTGTAACATCCACGAGCCGAGTCCCAATCTACAAAAGCAAACTGGTATTGATAAAGCTTCATAAGTATGACACATAGAACACTAAATTGCTTCCAATCACATAACTAAATCATACACAAATTACCAGTAAAATTAGCTTCATATATACTCAATTAAACTCCAAAAGCATAATATTTATAGCATCGATACCAGAACAATTACATAATATTTACTCAGTTAACATGATGTCATGATATATGTGAATACCATCCCCATAAACAACACGTTAAAATGAAAGGCAAGCACAAAACTATCTTTACAGTTATAGCACCGATATCAATCAACCGGAAAAACTGTGCATATGCAATATGATCTAATATTTATCAACAAAGATGAAACATAAAATCCATCCTTAACACATAACAAAGAGAAATAAAACAAAAAAAAAAATTCAAAGCATCATTCATGATAACAATAAGTAGTCCTAATTTTAACAAATTTATATAAAAAAAAAACAACAACTCGAAAGTGATTTAAAACCAATTAACCTTACTAAATGATCACCTTAACTCCAGCCCACCAATCAACTATCCACACACAGGGGCGCAGCATGTGAGGGGCGGGGGGGCGTCCGCCCCCCGGGATTTTTCGCTCAGTAGTGTTATATATGTAGTTTTCGTATAGAAATTTGTGGGTCTATACGTTTTCACCCCCGGTTCTATAGAAATTTTTGGGTATTCTATAGAAATTTTTGGGTATATATGTTTTCACCCCCCGCCGAAAAATCCAAGCTTCGCCACTGTCCACACAGGTTCAATCCACAACATTTCTGCCATAATTATGTTAATATTGATGTAACCATTCTTCGAAAACGGTCGAACAATAACAAAAAATATTGCCTAAGAACCAAAAACATGTGAACAAAGCTGAAATTCAAGTTTTATAAATTCAATACAAGAAATAATTAGTAATTTACATCATGTCTCGATTAATACCTCGCTGAAAACCTGCATACCGGCATCATCGGCATCGGATGACGATTCGAATAAACAAACTCATCATCATCACGAAGAAATACATTCATTCAGATTCTTCAATTTAGGGTTTAATCCGAATCTTCAATTCATCAATCGGAATATTCAATTTCTTAGAATTGATTTAGGATTTGCTACAAGTTAAAATCAAAAGCCAAGTTAAGAGATTAGGTTTAAATGGTATAGAATCCGAATCATTAATTCATCATCACGAACATCAATCGGAATCTTCAACACGCATAGAATTGCATCAGGGTTTACTACAACTTAAAATCAAAAGCAAACTTAGGAGATTAGGGGCATGTTTGGATGGGCTTCTCAAAACAACTTATTGGCTTATTGACTTATCAAGAAGCCAATAAGTTGTTTTTGTGTTTGGATAGACTAAAAGGACTTTTGGAAATAGCTTTTTGCAAAGAAGGAAAATCAGATTTGAAAAGCCAAGATTTCATGACTTTTGGATCCAAAAGTGACTTTTCAAAAATGAATTTACTAAATTACCCCTTCTTTACCCCCTTATATTTAAAAGAATGCCCATTTTAGTCATTTTACACCAATAAGCTAATCCAAACACTTTTTTTAAAAACTCCTTTTCAAAAAGTCCTTTTCTCAAAAGTCCTTTTCCCAAAAGTCCTTTTCCCAAAAGTCCTTTTTAACTCTAATAAGCCCATCCAAACATGCCCTATGACAGAGAAAATAAAGATTAGAATTAGCTTAGGAGTAAAACGTTAAAAACAACACAACATGACACGTGTACAAAATGCCATATGGCAGCGAGAAAGGGTAAAAAAAGTAGCATAAAATAAAAGGTATGGGCTGAAATCCAGCAAGTGTGGGGTGTGATGTGGGCATTTCACAGTAAAATGATATGACACTAGTTATTATTATCTTAATTATTATTATTATTAAGATTGGTACATAATTTGATAAAACTAGTAATAACCACCCCCGCGTTGCGGCGGGGGCATGTATAAATTCTTTCGTAACACATCAATTGTAGCAACTCCAATTCTTTCGTAACATATCAATTGTAGCAACTCTAATCGATTAGGCCCTAGAACACACTATTTTACATATATCTGTAAAAAGACTTTAAACCCTAAAACCAATCAATGAAAAGTATAGAGAAGTAAATTTAATAAGATTGTCTGCATATTTGCAATGAATTTAACAGTTAACTATATTCAATGAATTCAACGGCTAGATTGTTGTTTGCCTTCCACCGTATAATATAATCCACTCCAATTCACTTGCTAAATCTAAAAGTAAATTTGGATCAAGATATAATGATCCATCCTTGGTTGGTCACCACCGAAGATAGAAGAGGTGTGGACCTGGATTGTGTTGTGTACCGTTTGATTAGATTTTGTGGTCAAGTCCACTCAACATTCTTAGTTCAATGCTCCAAAGGATAAATTATCATTGAAGTATTTCTTTTTCAATGCATTGAGAACCAATTTTTCCTTTTCAATTCATTGAGAAACTCCTACATTTGCAACTAAATATTTTTTATTTATGCGAAATCATCAACACATTATCTTGATTTTCTCAAATCACCACCACTCGTGATTGCCACCACCACCCTCTCACGAATTTTGGTGAACCGCTTCATTCACCGGCAACTCCTCTTTTGCTATCATACGCTGTTTCCGATGACGTCAACCCATTATTATCCTTCACCTTTTGATGTGCACCGGTTTAAATACACCCATTTAATAAACGCCTTACCTTTTTTTTTTAAAAGTAACTTTCATTAACACAGACACTGACCCAAGACGGGCCAGCCACAAAACACCGGACAATTTACATATTTACAAAAGAGACCCAATCTTTCCAATCTACCCCTTTATACTTCGATCTACTAGAGAACCATAAATATCCTATCTCTTTAATTTCACTAATGATACTATCGATTCTAACAGTAGCATTTGAAAATCTAACACTGTTTCTAGCGCGCCATATACTCCAACAAACAATCATAATAATACCTTGAACCGCATCTTTCTTCTTCTCCGAACCGTTGATGTCCTTGTATAGGGTAAGAAGATCCTTGATGGAGAATGCAAAGAAACATGTAAAACTACTCATATTTCTATACATTTGATAATTTAATAACCAAATATCTACTTATTTATAGCAATACAGTTTACTTGCAAATAAGATTTGAGTTCAACCAAACGGCATTTTTAGTACCATTCGACTTGAAGCGAATCGGTTACCAATATTCTACCTTTTTTTTTATTTTTAAGTGCAATAATTTGTTTAAAAAAACCTCACTCAGCCCCACCGGGTACGGTGGTTCTTGGATCTATAGAGTCCCATTTCCATAAAAATATATAAAAGTTCTATATACCAAAAAAAAAACAGCAAAGCACTGTTATAATTGAGTAAATTTGCAAGCAAGATCTTAACAAAATACAATACCAAATGATCAATCTTGTAGCAAAATATAATACAAAAAGAGGGAAAAGGAAAATCATGAAAGTAGTCATAACTCATAAAGGTAAGCATCAAATACAAACCACCGTCGGTGAAAACACCTAATCATCTAAAGATGATTTTTTTATAAAGATGAAACCCTTATGATTGACTGCCAATGGGTTTAAAAAGGTTGAAAATTTAAGATACAATTTCAAGATTCACATAAATCTTGAATCTTGAAGTGGTTTACGGAGGTTCTCCGGCGTTGATGCTGGCAGAGAAGCGGCGGTGGGTGGTGGCAGATAGTGTAAAACTCAGAAGAAAAAGGTGGCGCCATCATCGGTGGTGGCCGGTTCCGACAGCAAGTCACCGGAAAACCCTCAATACCACCACCTACTCTCTACTATGTCTATCTCCCACACCATCACTCCCACTGCCTTAACACCCCAACCGTCATCACCACAACCATCACAACCATAGCCACCGCCATGCACCTGCGGTTAATGTACCTTTATAACATGGTGCCACTGTGGTGATGGCTGAGAAGTGGTGTGTAAAACGGTGGTGACTTTTTGGAAAGAGAGAGCATGTAGTGTTGGAAAGAAAAGTGTGAAAGTAATAATGGATGTCAGGTTTTAAACAAATACAACCATCACAATTAATGCCAGTCCATGGTTTTGTATAAGCTATCATACAATACTTAAAGCATTAGGTACAACTATGAATGCAATAATATCTTGCAAATTGATATTATATAAATTTCGTTACAAAAAGTACTTAACATATAAAATAAACAAAATATATTCATAATTTCGTTACTAAAGTATTTATTTAATATATAAAATAAATAAGATTGGTACATAATTTTGTTACAAAGTACATAATATATAAAATAAACAAAATATATTCATAATTTCGTTACTAAAGTATTTATTTAATATATAAAATAAATAAGATTGGCACATAATTCCGTTACAAAAGTACTTAATATATAAAATAAACAAAATAAAGGAAATTACCAAAACATAATTTCATTTCAAAAACCACAAAAATTGTGTATACCTTTTATTTTTTATGTTTAATCTTTTTCATAACAATTGTGCTCCAGCATTGCCTTGTGCTCGTCAATGCTGTCTTGTGCTCTCTTAATATGTTGTAACCATTAAATCGTTTCATTTTTAACTGTTATATAGGTTAAGTATTTCTTGATCCTGAGCCGGAACTTTATTCAGTGTGCTTGCGTGTTCCACCTATATGACTTTTCAAAGCCCTTGCTAATTTTACTAGTTTGAATTGAAGTAAGGTTCGACCCGCTTATTATAAATCATTTTTAGCCTAAAAACCATAGGAAATCAATTTAGAGTATCCCATCCATCATCCAGGTGCGGCTCAACATCTCTCAGGCCTAAAGCAAACAATGAATTTGAGTCCTCTTTTTTTTATAAATTAATTTTTTGGAGTCTGACAAACTTTTTAGAAAAAAAAACACACTTATTTATATATATCATTTGGATATGAAAATATGTTATTTTTTTAACTTATTATGTAGTTTGAATTTTATTATAAACTAGGTTTATATCTAGCCGTTGCCACCATGGGACCCACCACCATATCCATCTCCACGTCGTTATCACCACAACGTCACCCCAACCCCGCCCCTCTCCGCGGTGTTTAGCGCCTCTCCATGCCGGCCCCCATGCCACATGGCATGGGGCGTCATACCATACTAGACGGCCTTTAACATTAAAAAAAAAGTGTTATGTATCACTAATACTCAATGTTCACGTTTCCAGCCCTATAAAGCAAAATATTCAACAAATTAGTCCTATTTGGTAATTAATAAAATGTATAAGGCTTGGTCTATTCGCACACGGCCTTAGTCTTTTTGCACACTCGAAGCGCCCCGCTATGGCCAAAGCGGGGCGCTTTGAGTGTGCAAAAAGACAAAAAGCATTGGCTGGAATTTGTGTTGAATTTTTTTTGAAATAGGTGAGATGTGGGTTAGTTTGGTAGTGTTTTTTGGAGGAAAAAAATTGTATTTGAGTTTTATAATCGGTGGCCTTTATAATACGTTGTTTTATAATTACGTTTTTTACGTCATTATTTTTATAGAACGTATATAATATAAGTGCGTCTTTATAAACTGTTAACCTAGTTTATTTTGTTAAATTAAACGAACACGTTAAATAAATTGTACAGAAAACCATAAGAATTAAACGTAAACAATCCAAAACCAACGTGATGTAAATAGAAGATTAACTGCAATATATATATATATATATATATATATCAGTTTGTACATACAAAACAAAAAGGTACAACTGACTGCATAATACATAACAAAACACTATACAAACAAACTAAGATACTAATCCTCGTGCGGTGGGGACGGTGGGAGGGGAAGTGGGGGCAACCCAGCGAGCTCTCGTAGAGAAACGAGCGTCTCGATGATCCAGTCCTGGCGTGCGGCCTGGCGTCTGAGGCGCCGGTCGAAGTCCCGAGCCACCTCACGCGCTACCGGAGGCAGGTCAGCGTAAACGTGCTGCGGGTACTGTGGCGGCTCAGGAGCTGGCTGAACTGGTGGTACCGGGATCTCCTCGATATGCTCCTCCTGAGCCGGATCCTCTAATACAGGCTGAGCCTGAGGCTGAGCCTGAGGCTGAGCCTGAGCCTCAGCCTGAGGCTGGCCCGGGAACTCATCGAGTCCCAGAGCCTGTAGCTGAGCCTGCCGAGCGGCCGCCTGCTCAGCAGGAGGGGCCAACACTCCAGGCCTCAACTCAATAACAACCGGGATGACCTCCGGCACCGGCTCCGGCTGCCAAATCAGCCCGTCCATGCCCCTAAACCTCATACCAACATCAAAGCGACGGGTGATCTGCATGCTAGAAACTGACGCGCGGCCCAACCTGGTAGACGGGACCGGATCGGACAGCAGCGGATCTCCCTCGAGCACGATCCCGAGCGAGCGTGCGATGGCGGTGATGAATGAGCCAGTGTGCACCCACCCGCGGAGCTGCCGGTGGTATGCTGTGGCAAAGTAATCTGCCAGGCAGGCTGCTAGATTGCAGGGCTGGCCCCGCAGTAGGCAGTATAGAAAGAAAAGGTAACTGAGGTTGACCTTCTCCCTGCTGGCACCCCGCGGCACGATAGTTGCCGCGATAACATGCTGCAAGTATCGGAACAAGGGGTCTCTAATGGAGGTGGCCTTTTGCCAGGATCTCCCAAAGGGTCTAATGGAAATGGACCTCCAGAAACTGATAAGCGTCTGCCTGTCCATCATCGTAACCGCCTGCGTATATAAATCAGTATCAAGCTCGGCCTCTGTGTACAAACCTGTATAAACAAATAATATTAAATAAACAAATAACATTAAATAAACAAATAACATTAAATCAACAAATGATATTAAATATAAAATAATAAATAATATTATTTAAACAAACCTGTATGGACAACAAACTGCCGCACACTCATCCGAAACTTCTGACCGGCAAGACGGAATGTAACCTCGTAGACTGGAAAATCCGGGTCCTCCACGTAATCCGCCGGATGCGGCGCGTATGTAAACGTGGAAAGAAACTCCCACGTAATCTCAGGGTACGAGTCCTCCATCGCTAACTCAAATAGGCGTGACCAAGGAGTATCTAGTCCAACTATCTCACGCGCCCGCGCGGCCTCTCCCACGGTATCCAACAGGGCCCAGTCTATCCCTACATGCTCCCCAATGGGGATGGCGCGCAACCTCGCGCATCTCCTCCTCGCCCGTGACCCCGGCGGAAACTGCAGGTACGGACATGCCGGCTCTTCCTGCTCTCCCTCATCTCCCTCAGCCTCCATATGCTCAATCTCGTCATCGGAAGAATCCATCCCTGCACGTTGATAAGATAATATTAAATATAAAATAATAAACAAATAATATTATTTAAACAATTTAAATAATAAACAAATAATATTAAATATAATTTAAATAATAAACAAATAATATTATTTATAAAATTTTAAATAATAAACAAATAATATTAAATATAAAATAATAAACAAATAATATTATTTATAAAATTTTAATATTATTAAACAAATATTATTAAACAAATATTATTAAACAAATAATATTTAAAAAAATAAATAAACATGAACCAAAGCGCCGCGCTATGGCCTCGGCGCGGCGCTTTGGTTCTTCGCGATGAATAACAGCCCCCCCCCAATCGATCCAAACGCCCAAATCAAACAAATATCAAACATTTACAGTTAAAGAAAACGATTAAGGGTGTTCGATTTACCTTTTTAGCGGTCGAAAGATTGAAAACGAAGATATCCGGATCGAAGTGTGTGTAATCGCACCTTGTGTGTGTGTTTTGTGTGTTGTGTTGAAGTGGGGGAGAAGCTGCCCCGCTTCAGGTATAGCGAGGGACCAAAGCGCCCCGCTTTGGCCATAGCGGGGCGCTTCAAGGGTAAAGCGCCCCGCTTTGGCCATAGCGGGGCGCTTCAAGGCCTTTTTTATTTTTTTTAAATTGTTTTTAATTCACAAACGCGTCGATAATAGTCTAAATTTTACGTTTTTTCCATTATACTTCATTTTTTATTATATATGGACTATACTGCAAGTTCCGGATCAAATCGGTTACGTGTGATGTCTTATTCCGTTATATCGTATTATTTTGGTTTGAAACCACAAGTACTCCTGTGAGAGGTGTTATGTGTATCAGCCGCCTACCGTACATGAACATGACGTATTTTTTCATTAATTGTAGTATTATGATGTATATTGTCATTAATTGTAGTATTATGATGTAACGCATATATTGAACAAACACAAACGTGGTTATTATTAAACACATTTAACCTACATCGTGAACATATGGGGTTACATTAAGGTCAGGGGCACGATACGTAAGCATTTCGTACGCGTTGATCTGATCCCTGTATAATGTTTGCCAGGCTGCTGCGCGCTCTGTTCTGTTCGCTGTCCAGAGTGGGTGTGGGGGAGGCATTGGATAACAACCTCCAAGATCTACATGTATGAAATGCCCATGGTCGACGAACACAACCGCAACCACCAGGTGAGGTTGCTCAGCTTCGTTTGGCCCGCCCAGCAGAGGGAAAATTGTACAGCTCCCACGCATGTCGAAGGTGTGAACAATCACACCGTATCGTTGGGCAATAAGAAACCCCGTGTCAGGCATCGTCATGTAATTTTCGATATCTGCTCGTCCCACCCCCTTGAAATTGATCCGTCTAAGCAGCGCATCATAATGTCCTATGTTTTCCGGATCGAAAAACTGCCTCCAAAGCGATTCGTTCGTACGTAACTCCTTTATAAGTTGTTTCCGGATCATCAAATATGAATTTTGTTTCACTCCTAACCCAACAGCCACCGATCGAAACCCACAATGACCATCTGGTTTCACGTCCTTTATTCTAACGATGTATGGATGGATCACTTCGGGAATCTGAGATGCGTAGTTGCGGATCGCTATATCCGTCTTAGGACCGAGCTTGATCATCGGGAAATCAGGGTGCAGGTTGATCGGTTTGGTATTCTTTTGTCTTCTAGAATCTTCGAGTGATATGTACGAGCTGTGACGGGGAAGATCATCTGAGGCCTCGACCCAAGTTTCTTCCGACGGAATGTACGAGCTTTTTCTAGCGGCTTCAACCTTTCTTTCTTCCTGCGTTTTCAATGTTGGGCGACCACGAGTTTTCTTCAGAACAGCAGGAGGTTTTTTGTTATTGTTCCCTGGATTGAGGATTTGTTGAAACTTTTCAAAGAAGCTCCTTTTCACTTGAGGGGGTGTTGGATCGATCTTTTGTTTCAATTTTTCAAATTCCGCGTCTACATCGATATCCTCTATGTTTTTCTTTGCAGGCTTGAAGTTAAGCTTCTTCCAGAACACGTCTATGTGTGTGATCCGGAGTTGCTGACCTGTGGATGAAAACAAATTAGGTGGCAGAATCATAACGAGAAAGGTCAAAGATATTAATTACCTTTATTTTCCAACTTTTCCAAACGACAAGCACATGGCAAACCACAGCTGGTAAAAAGTTGGCAACCACAGCTTGCACCGTAGGCTCTCAACCCGTCTTCCTTACGTTTTAGTTCCCTACTCAAAAGCTCAATCGCATATATTGAAACCTTTCTGAGAATATATGCAAGCATGGGCTGCTTCTTGTGGTGCGTCATCACTTTTCGGAGGCTTGTTTCAAAGCTTGTACTAATCTCGGTGTATTGTCTATCAACAACATGATCAACATACAGTACAAGTTTATCCAGTGTGTTGCGATGACTTGGAAAGTGACTTTTTAGTGTTGCATGCATGCCCTCAACCCTGTTGGTCGTAGTTTGGTGAAAGTTGATAGTTTTGTTAATCCAGCATGATACAAACTTTTCACGGTACGGATCCAACCAGGATTTCTTCAAATAATCAAAAACCTCTAAAATTAAAAAAAACGTAAATAGTCAGTTTTTGTTATTATATAAAATTTGAACATAATTATGTAAGAAATACCTACATTCACGGTCATCTTCTTTCAGCTGTGCTTCAAGGTTTTCCAAGTTATACCTGTATATTTCCTCGGTCGTAGACTCGCACAATAACGAAAATGTACGTGCGAATTCTTTCCATTCCTTGTCAGAGAATTTCTTCTTGCTGTTCTTATTAATATTTTGTTGAATATGGAACCGACAAAGATACTTATGCGCTTTTGGAAAAACTTGTTCACACGCGTTCATTAGCGCAAAATCCCTGTCTGTTAAAATCACGCGCGGTTCCATACATCCTACCAGCATAGACTTGATCCTCTGCAACACCCATAGGTAGTTCTCTGACTTCTCAGCGGAAATTACCGCACAAGCAGCCGTAAACGATTTGTTTGTCGACGTCATGCCTACGACCTGAACAAATGGCAGGTTGTACATGTTCGTTTTGTAGGTGGCGTCAATCATTAGCACATGCGGGAAGGCACACCACATATTGAATGATCTTTCGTGAACAAAGAAGACATCTTCAACTTCGTTTGATATCTCATTCGTGCGCATGTAATAAGTGTAATTTTTTTCGAGAAGAATGCTTTCAAGTTTTTGCATCGGAGACTTACCGACATTTTTTTCGGCGTTGATCTTCTGAACAGCGTTGTGTATATCTTTCGGAATAAGCTTTCTAGCCGGATTTTTTTTTGTCAGCGTTCGCCAGATACTTTGGTTGGGAATGTCTTGCTCTGCCAGCTCCTTAACCAGTTTTGTATCCTCCGAAGAAAGCCTTCTCGCATACGCGTGACCCTCTAAGTTTTCAATAGGAGTGTGGTTATGCTTCGCCTTCGTCACCTCGATCCTCCAAACACTTCCGGATGATTCCGAAAACCCGATCATCTCGAACGGGCAGCCTATTTTCTTGCTACCCGTTTTCCTCTGTGTAGCTATACTCTTATGCTCCCCACCAAAAGTACATTGAAACCAAATCTTGTAATTCTCTCCTCTTTTATTCGACCTCTTAGTCACAATGAGGTAACCGTTGTCTTTTGCCGTGTCTTGTACCCAACGCACCAACTCTTTACGTGACGAAAAGGTCTGCGTCGTATCAAACGAAAACGTAACCGGGTAACAGCCTTCCTCGTCAACAGACACATCCCCCGGCTCACCATCGTCACCGAGGTCCGAATATACTTGATGTTCAAAGTTGTGCTCGCCACCGTAACCGAAATTCGAATAACCTTGTAAGCTCTGTTGACAACCGTAACTGTCGTTTGGGCCACACTCCTGCTGTACAAAGCTATACTCGCCACCGTAACCGAAATTCGAATAACCTTGTTGTGCGTAAGGGTCCTCCACAGGGGTATTCAAATCCAGCGTCACCGTGTTATCACGATAATGAATGCCAGATACAACCTCTGCCTCCCTCAAGTTGGACGAGACCGGTTTCTCATACGAGTCAGAAATAGCGGTCCCCTCGTAAGAATCAGGAACAACTGTCTCGTCAGAATATTGACCGAAAAATAGTTGTTTAACCACGACATCGTTTTTTCAAGAGATGTAACTAATACAGCAAAACCGCGCGTTATTTTGAGAAGAAACACAACGGATCTGAAATGAAGGCAAAATGTATATCTGTCACACCCCGAATGTCCACGTGTTACCGGTGGGCCCGGTAGGGGAGTAACGTGACGTGGTTGGCAACATCATAGTCAAACAACACAATATATAAATGCACAGCGGAAGCAAAAGGATAAATATATTACAATCCGAATAGTGTAACATCAAAGTATTACAACGGAAGTAAAAGATCCACAGGCGGATCTTAAAACATAAACTTTATTCAACAGACTTTAGACGCCTAGAACTTGCAAGATTTCCTTATTAGCGCCCTGAGCTTCCAGCCAATTATGTTCGGTACCTGTCACTTAACCCTTTTGGAAAATACGTCAGTTTTCACTGGTAAATACACTCAACCGACTCATTTTGGAAAATGATTGAAAATTGGTTTGGATGCACATGGCACAAAATATATTGACACTTTGATTAAAATGCACAGAGGCAAAGTTAATCTTTTATACTTGGAACAATTATAGTTATAACCTTGTATACAGATTTACATGTTCGTTGTACGTTCAGGGCCCGGTGTAGAAACCGAGTCAAGATTAACAGACACGCCACAAGTATAGGCCCACAAGAGAGTGAGATACCGTTTCCCTTATGCAACTGTCAGGTGTACGCCTACACCCCGTGCATAAGACGTGGCCATTTTATAACACAATGATGTCAAGGATATCCGGGACATGGTCATTAACCCCTAAGGCTTTTATTTCAAACAATACAGATTAAACCGGGTTACCTCAATAATTTAACCTTCATTAAGATTAAATATTCAATACCCGACCAAGCGGTATCATTATACCGTATTCCAAGCCCGTATAGGGAAAATAAGTTAAGAGTATTTACCTGAGCTAGCTCCTGTCTTAAAGAGCAAGAATCTAATAACTCAGCCGTAGTCACTTAAGTAAGCGTAGGTACAATTTACCGGAAAGCTCTAGTCTGGAATGATGGTATAAATAATTAATTAGAATGCTAACGGGTCTTTAATTAAGCTTAGACCGGTTAGTCTTACAGGAAGGTACGGTTCGTACGCACTATTAAGCGAAGACCGGAGTAGAATGTGATTTGGACCCGACAAGTTTGGAGACTTGTATAATATGGGTAAACTAAACACATTCTGGATTTTGAGATAAAACCAATAAGGTTTGACCCGTTTCGGGTAATTTATGTAAACTTGTTACATAAACCGTACCGAACGCGTAATAAGCGTAACGGGTATCCTCAAGAGCCATATACAGGTTTCCTAAGTTAATATGCTTCAAATATGTTGTGACATCAGTAGGATGTCTTTCGTTATGCCCCGAATTTATTTAAATACAAACTATGCCCCGTAGGGGTAGTTTGGTCATTTCAAGGTTTGTAAAAGAGTTTAAATGTTTAACTGAGTTACAGGTCTGATGTAAACAGCAAACATACTCATTTTGATAAGTTATATCAGTAGGCTAAAGCACATATGTGAAATTTATCATTTTTAACCAACTATGCCCCGTAGGGGTATTTTGGTAATTTCACATAAGCCGAAAAGCTCAAGAACGAAGTCTGAGTTTATCAACCTTTGCTTACTGTTAAAATATCATAATTTTCCTCATATATCAGTAGGTATCAACCCGGGTATGTCTAATATGATATTAAGACATACTATGCGTTAAAAACGCTAATTATGGCGATTAAAGGCCATTTCCGGGTTCTATACTTAAATCTGATATTTTTATATTTCCAGAAGGCTTAAAATAATTTATTAATCATATGTGATCAGTAGCAAAAGGTTTGGAGTTGTTTAGATAAGTAAAACTCATTTAATGGCCCGTAAGGGCAAAACCGACAATTACCGGATTAAGCCTACGACTACTAGTTATGCTCAGCCTAAAATTAATTAAAAATCTTTAAAAATCCCAAAATAATATATTACATCAGGGGGTATTAAGTTTGATACCAAAAAGTCGGCTTAACTAGGCTATACGCTAATTACGCCGTTTTATTAACATAAAACATTAATTTTGCGATATTGAGCATAACTCTCAATCTAGACCTCGAATTGATGTCAAACTTTGCATACAAGTTTATATGTCAGTAACTAAGGTTTCTACACTTTTACATTTTCATAAATCTCGTTTTAAGGCAATAAGGGCATAACGGTCAACGTATGAGCGATTAACGGAAATTTGCATATTAATTGGATAATCAACTAAACAAGTACAGAGGCTTATACTATCATGTAACTCATCCCTAATGGGACTTTAAGGCATGTCTAATTCAAACTATAACGGGTCAGAACCGAAGTCAACGCAAAAGTCAAAGTTTTGCGTCTTTCGGTTCCGAACCGGGTTTAAATAGAAATTTGTCGAGTCGAACAAGCGTAGACAAGTTTTTATACTTATTACCATGTTATATTAAGGTTAAAACAGGTTACACACCTCTCGGATTGCTAATGGTGCTTTAAATCATGTTTGACGTTTCTGTTGACTTTTTCGGTCAACATTTGACTCGACAAACGACCTAGATAGGTCTGGAATCAGAACTTGCCATTATAAGGGTTTAATACCCATATCATTACCTATCTAACGGTACTTTTAATTCGTGATACGACTGAGCTATCACTGATTAATCACGAAGTCAAACCGTAGTTACGTCGGTTTGACTTTTAAGCTAATTACTAAACTATAATTAATTTAGAAGGTTAGGCAACTTACAAGGTGTTTAATGATGATTAGGGAGGCCTTGTAATCAGCTTGAAAGCTCCTCAATTGATCAGACTTGGATTGAGAATGGAATGATCATGGAGTTGCAACTTGTGTGGGTTTTATAGTGTTCATGGCACCATGAATTGATGACAACAAAGTCTACAACTCTCCACAATTGTTCAACACATGTGTCCAGTATATAGGAGGTGCCTAGGGGTCGTTTATAGTTGATAAAAACCGGTGGAACAGGTCAAAAATACGCACAACAGGCTACTGCCCATTTTCTGTTGCTGGGAGGTGCCTTACGGACCTCAACCTCAACAATGTTGAGGTCCGTAAGCTAGACATCAGGGGCCAAAACTTGCTGTTCTTTGGTGTTATGAAGGGGCAATCCATTTGCACGAAATTTGGGGCCTCAATTGACATCTAGGGACCTTCACTAAGTGCTTATTACTGTATAATACCCTACCATCATCCATTGTTTCAATTGAATTCCACAAACAAGATCCGAAAACAAAGGTTTATCATTCATTTCTTCGTGGGATCATATCATGCACTTGGAATTCTTCTATTAACAATAATTCTCTGAATGGAGGCATAAAAGATGTGCATAACATTTAATCGGGTCTTGGGATTAATACTTGAGGTCGTTCAGAGGTAACAATTTAACATGACGCCACTTTAAATCCTACCGAAACATCTTTATTAAATCCGGGTTTACAACGCGTTTTGTCTTACATGACACGTGTCGTTTTATTACTGAACCCAAAATTTTCGAGGTGTTACATCCTCACCCCCTTAAAATAAATCTCGACCCGAGATTTACTGAAACAAGTAAGGGTACTTTTCTTTCATCGTGGATTCAACCTCCCACGTGTATTCGGGACCTCTACTGGCATCCCATTTGACCTTTACAATAGGCACATGCTTCCTACGAAGCTTCTTCACCTGTCGATCTTCAATCGACAAAGGTTTTTCCACAAACTTTAAGCTCTCATCTATATGCACATCTGTATGGGGTATAACCAGTGATTCCTCAGCGA
Organism: Helianthus tuberosus; assembly: GCA_030545235.1. Classification (NCBI taxonomy): domain Eukaryota; kingdom Viridiplantae; phylum Streptophyta; class Magnoliopsida; order Asterales; family Asteraceae; genus Helianthus; species Helianthus tuberosus. The sequence goes on along the minus strand of JARYGA010060219.1, from coordinate 6,295,982 downwards.
AGCACTTCTTCAGATTGCAGATGTGGAGCACATTGTGAATTCCACTGAGCTCTCTCGGTAAGTTTAACTTATAGGCAACTGACCCGACACGTTTGATAACCTCGAAAGGTCCTATGTATCTCGGGCTTAGCTTGCCTTTCTTACCAAACCGCATCACTCCCTTCCAGGGTGACACTTTAAGTAGGACTTTGTCACCTACTTCGAAGTGAAAATCCTTACGCTTAGGATCAGCGTAACTCTTCTGCCTATCCCGGGCAGCTTTAAGACGGTCACGAATCTGGACAATCTTGTCCGTCGTTTCGAACACTATCTCTGGTCCCGATAACTGGACATCTCCAATCTCCGCCCAACAAATAGGCGATCTACACTTTCTACCGTATAATGCCTCAAAAGGTGCAGCCTTAATGCTGGTATGGTAGCTATTGTTGTAGGAGAATTCGATTAATGGTAGGTTCTTATCCCAACTACTACCCAAATCGATCGCACATGCACGTAGCATGTCTTCCAATGTTTGAATGGTACGCTCTCTCTGACCGTCAGTCTGAGGATGGTAAGTCGTACTATAATTCAAACGTGTGCCCAAAGATTGTTGGAAATTCTTCCAAAAATGCGACGTGTACCTAGTATCTCTATCAGAGACAATAGCCACAGGTATGCCATGTAGGCTACAATCTTATCAATGTATAACTGGGCTAGCATATCGGAGCTATAAGTCTCCTTGATGGGTAGGAAATGTGCTGACTTAGTTAGTCTGTCAACTATAACTCATAACGTATCATTTCCTTTCCTTTTCTTGGGTAACTTGGTAATAAAATCCCTAGTTACCATTTCCCTACTTCCACGTAGGAAGTTCAGGCTGTTGTAGCAAGCCTGACGGTTTTTTATGCTCGGCTTTGACTTGCGCACATGTCAAGCATTTAGCTACATGGGTGGCTACAGACTTTTCAAGCCTATCCACCAATAATTTGTCCTTAGATTCTGGGTAGCTGATGGAAAATTCTTAATCGTTGCCTAATTAGGGTTGCGGCATTTAATACGTAAGTAATATGAACCGTGTTTCTTATTTAACAATATAAAACCCTCAGAAGATTGAGTCAGGCTATATGTGCCTATATCTTAAAACTTACTAAATCAGGGTTTCGATTTTTCCATATTCGATATGGAGTTTTCATAATACTCCAGCCCACAGCGGGATGTTAATCTTAGTTCTACATGTCTTCCAGGAGGTAAGCAGGGAAAACTTATGAGAAGATAATTAAGATACAAGGAGGCTACAGAGATTTTCCATATCTCAAGCTCCAGTTCATCCATCATTATTCGTGTCAAATGAGTGACACCTTTATGTTATAAGTCCCCGAATTCCTTAATCGGGAACATTTACTTGGAAAAAAAATTTCCATTTTTGGATATCTTCTTTGAATACTACTAGTCGACTTTAGTACAATATGATCATTGGGATATCTTAGGGTTCCATGTATTAACCTCCATGCTGATCAGACATGGAAATAATCTATGGGACACACTAGGATACGCCAATCCTCATATGACACTTTTATCAAACATAGTTTGGCATTCGCAGGCGATAGAAAAACAATGAGAAAATAATTAAAATAACATATGTTATCGTACTCTATGCGAAGAAAGAGTACTCTTAGATTTTTCGGAAGGGTTCCTTGCCGATACTAGAAGAATCGGTTACTATGGTTTCCTTGGTAAGTTATACCTTGTGGATGATAATAAAAATTTTGTTAAGTTTATGGTTCATGAAGATTTATTATTGCCTGTATTAAAAACAGGACACTTAGCAGAAATTATTATTGATAAATGATAAGGAAGTTTATTGTACAAGTGCTTATATTTAATTAGAATGGAGATTTTCACAAACTAGGCACCTAGCTCAGTTGGTTAGGCGCGCGAAAGGGTGCGGCCGGCCTAGACCCAGGTTCGAATCCGGGGACGGCCAGTTCCACCATTTTTTTTTTATATTAATTACTCGTACCGATACCTGTAATTATGAGAGTTGTCTCTTAAGGAGTCTTGATAATTAATTGCTTCTTATCACCCACGATATGGGCTTGATTTTTCGAGGCAACTTTCGATTTTTATCACTATATTGAGTCCTTATGTATGCAACCAAAAGTTTGCTATAAGGGTATTAGAAAGAGTGATTTCTAATAGATATTAAATATCAATATAGGATTTGTTGGAGCATTTTCTAAAGTAACATCGGTCACTTCCTACCGTGCATTAAATGACCGGAGTCTTAATCAGGTGGAGACAACAGTTCCCAACCTTTATCATTCATAATATATTTATAGGTGCCAATATCAAATAAGTTTCTGCATAACTGTTTGATAAGGAAAGGTACATATTATACTATTTTTATTCTGCACCATCTCTTGGCGTTCATCCTGACAACTCGTGCATTTGTTCTCTTGGCCTACTCGGGCTTCTTCTGATTCCTAGGGCAGTTGGTCTTGATATGCCCCTTCTCGTTGCAACCATAACAGGTTGCATCTTTCAACTTCTTGCAATCCAGGGTTTTATGTTCCCTAGACTTGCAAATTCCACACGGTAGAGGCTGAGATTCAAATCTGCATTTCCCAAGATGGTATTTCTTACAGGTTTCGCACCTGGTCTTCTCTCCCGACTGCTGGCTGTCTCTCTTAAACCCGGAACTCTTCTTATCTTCAGAGTTCCTCTTCTTATCGGAGTGATGGGAATTTTCATCCTCCCTTTTTCGCTTTCCGTCTTCCGAGACTTTGGCAGCCTTGTTTCTAACCACATCGAGTGTGAGAGATAGCGACAGATCTGCCACTGACCTGAATGTAGTAGGTCTTGAAGCCTTAACACTGGCTTTTATTTCTGGGGCTAAACCCCCTATGAAGCGAGCAATTCTCTTGGGTTCCGGTGTGATCAAATAAGGAACCAATCGAGACTTGGTATTGAAATTTGTAAGGTATGCTTGACAATCTAAGTTCTCCATGACTAATGTCAAGAATTCAGTCTCAATCTTCTCAACTTCATGTTGAGGACAATAATTTTCTTTGATAAGAGCAACGAACTGATCCCAAGTCATCTCGTACAAAGGGATCTTCCCCGTAGCTTGAATGAGAGACTTCCACCATGCTAGTGCCTCTCCCTTGAATGATTGGGATGCATACTTCACTACATCCCTCTCAGCGCATCCGCTGATATCCACAATAGTATCCATCTCGTCTAGCCATGTCATACAGTCAATGGCTCCTTTCTCCCCTGTAAAATCCCGGGGTTTACATGACACAAAGTACTTGTAGGAGCAACCCTTATCACGGGGTCCTTTATTCAGTATGATTTGTTGAGACGGATCACTGTGATGATTCGAGGAGCGACGATCGTCATCTCCATTCTTGGGATCATCTTTCTTGGGAGGTGGCTTGCTGTGAACTTCAGTGTGTGTTTTAGGCTTTGAAGGCTGTGTAGAGTGGGTCCTACTTCGAGTACCACTGTATTCCTCATACTGCCTATCCAAAGCCTGTGTAACAGCGTCGTCTATGATCGCTTTTAATTCGGCACCCGTTAACGTAATTTGGGCGTTCACATTTGGCTCCACTGGATGGCTATTACCCTCGTCTGAGTTAGCCATTACAATTTAACTGTTGCAGAAAACAAGGGCAATAGTTTATTTGGGAGTTTATTATGGAATTGCCCCTTAGGGAAATTCGTTAACCATGGTAACAGAGGCCACATTTGGTTAATTTATTTATCATGTTTATTTAGGACTTCTATAATAATTTATCCTAATTATAAAACAATAACAATTTTATTTGTGGCACAAAAGGCCTAGTCTCGTGGACATTTTTATTTAACCTATGATTTCAAGGAATCATAACATTAAGGTATACTGGCACAATAGGCCTGGTCACAAGGACATTTACAAATTTTGCTCTATGATTTCAGAGAATCGAGGCATTAAGGTTTTAATAATAGCACAAATGGCCTAGTCACGTAGACAAGTTTAATTTATAAGCCATGATTTCAGAGAATCGAGGCATTAAGGTTTTAATAATAGCACAAATGGCCTAGTCGCGTAGACAAGTTTAATTTATAAGCCATGATTTCAGAGAATCAAAGCCTGGAGGTTTGAACCTAGTTCATTACCTTTTTCTGACAGGGAGTCATTGCTACCACTGTACTTTGGCTCATGTAGAAATGAGCAAGGCCCGTAGGCATTTTATTACCACGTATGGTTAAAATATGATTATTTTGATTGATGATGTAAACCCAGGATTTAGGGATCATTAAACTGGGTTAGGAATCTTTTGAAGAATCCTTAATTACGTGTGTGATTCCCAACGAATCACATCTGTCAGGAGTGTTAACATATTTATAGATGTTAACAGGGATTCGAATCTTTTAAACAGGTCTTACCATCTTGGCCCGGTCTTAAAATGACCCGAAGGCTAGGTTTCACTTTTAAGATTTTTATTAATATTTAACGCAGAAAAAATTTTGAATTGAACTGTTAATAGGGATCTGAATCTACATTGAGGAACTGCCATCTTGGCCGGTCTTAATATGACCCGAAGCTAGGTCTTGTCCTTTTAGATTTTGCCCTTTTATTATAATGGTAGATCTTGCAAAAGGAATGTTATTAAGGATCAAAATCTAAATTGAGGAACTGCCATCTTGGCCGGTCTTAATATGACCCGAAGCTAGGTCTTGTCCTTTTAGATTTTTGCCATTTTATTATAATGGTAGATCTTGTAATATAGGAATGATATTTTTAAACTTGATCGTTCCTTTAAAATTTAAACAAGTATAGGGTTGCCCTAAATGGGACTTCAAAAGAATAATGTCGTCCTCGGAGGGGCTGAATGATAAATATGTCATTATAAGGACTATATACGGAAACGTTCTTCAGCAAAAGGAGTTTCTTCTTCATTCAATTCCTGAATGTTTTCTCCGTGGTTGCACGTTTCATCCTGGTCGCGGTACAAAGCTCAGCATTTCTAGGCTCCATATGTGGAGAATTTTTATTACAGCTTCTTCGCTTGGCGACGTATCCAATAAAAATTTGGAAGCAAAATTTCCATATTAGGAATTGAGAATAATCCTATGTTAAGTCTAGACTCAGAAGTTTAGATATGTGCAATTGTGTAACTGAGATTAAACACAAAAGGCTAGTGTTTAATTCACTCAGTGTTGGCTCTGATACCAACCTATCACACCCCGAATTTCCACGTGTTACCGGTGGGCCCGGTAGGGGAGTAACGTGACGTGGTTGGCAACATCATAGTCAAACAACACAATATATAAATGCACAGCGGAAGCAAAAGGATAAATATATTACAATCCGAATAGTGTAACATCAAAGTATTACAACGGAAGTAAAAGATCCACAGGCGGATCTTAAAACATAAACTTTATTCAACAGACTTTAGACGCCTAGAACTTGCAAGATTTCCTTATTAGCGCCCTGAGCTTCCAGCCAATTATGTTCGGTACCTGTCACTTAACCCTTTTGGAAAATACGTCAGTTTTCACTGGTAAATACACTCAACCGACTCATTTTGGAAAATGATTGAAAATTGGTTTGGATGCACATGGCACAAAATATATTGACACTTTGATTAAAATGCACAGAGGCAAAGTTAATCTTTTATACTTGGAACAATTATAGTTATAACCTTGTATACAGATTTACATGTTCGTTGTACGTTCAGGGCCCGGTGTAGAAACCGAGTCAAGATTAACAGACACGCCACAAGTATAGGCCCACAAGAGAGTGAGATACCGTTTCCCTTATGCAACTGTCAGGTGTACGCCTACACCCCGTGCATAAGACGTGGCCATTTTATAACACAATGATGTCAAGGATATCCGGGACATGGTCATTAACCCCTAAGGCTTTTATTTCAAACAATACAGATTAAACCGGGTTACCTCAATAATTTAACCTTCATTAAGATTAAATATTCAATACCCGACCAAGCGGTATCATTATACCGTATTCCAAGCCCGTATAGGGAAAATAAGTTAAGAGTATTTACCTGAGCTAGCTCCTGTCTTAAATAGCAAGAATCTAATAACTCAGCCGTAGTCACTTAAGTAAGCGTAGGTACAATTTACCGGAAAGCTCTAGTCTGGAATGATGGTATAAATAATTAATTAGAATGCTAACGGGTCTTTAATTAAGCTTAGACCGGTTAGTCTTACAGGAAGGTACGGTTCGTACGCACTATTAAGCGAAGACCGGAGTAGAATGTGATTTGGACCCGACAAGTTTGGAGACTTGTATAATATGGGTAAACTAAACACATTCTGGATTTTGAGATAAAACCAATAAGGTTTGACCCGTTTCGGGTAATTTATGTAAACTTGTTACATAAACCGTACCGAACGCGTAATAAGCGTAACGGGTATCCTCAAGAGCCATATACAGGTTTCCTAAGTTAATATGCTTCAAATATGTTGTGACATCAGTAGGATGTCTTTCGTTATGCCCCGAATTTATTTAAATACAAACTATGCCCCGTAGGGGTAGTTTGGTCATTTCAAGGTTTGTAAAAGAGTTTAAATGTTTAACTGAGTTACAGGTCTGATGTAAACAGCAAACATACTCATTTTGATAAGTTATATCAGTAGGCTAAAGCACATATGTGAAATTTATCATTTTTAACCAACTATGCCCCGTAGGGGTATTTTGGTAATTTCACATAAGCCGAAAAGCTCAAGAACGAAGTCTGAGTTTATCAACCTTTGCTTACTGTTAAAATATCATAATTTTCCTCATATATCAGTAGGTATCAACCCGGGTATGTCTAATATGATATTAAGACATACTATGCGTTAAAAACGCTAATTATGGCGATTAAAGGCCATTTCCGGGTTCTATACTTAAATCTGATATTTTTATATTTCCAGAAGGCTTAAAATAATTTATTAATCATATGTGATCAGTAGCAAAAGGTTTGGAGTTGTTTAGATAAGTAAAACTCATTTAATGGCCCGTAAGGGCAAAACCGACAATTACCGGATTAAGCCTACGACTACTAGTTATGCTCAGCCTAAAATTAATTAAAAATCTTTAAAAATCCCAAAATAATATATTACATCAGGGGGTATTAAGTTTGATACCAAAAAGTCGGCTTAACTAGGCTATACGCTAATTACGCCGTTTTATTAACATAAAGCATTAATTTTGCGATATTGAGCATAACTCTCAATCTAGACCTCGAATTGATGTCAAACTTTGCATACAAGTTTATATGTCAGTAACTAAGGTTTCTACACTTTTACATTTTCATAAATCTCGTTTTAAGGCAATAAGGGCATAACGGTCAACGTATGAGCGATTAACGGAAATTTGCATATTAATTGGATAATCAACTAAACAAGTACAGAGGCTTATACTATCATGTAACTCATCCCTAATGGGACTTTAAGGCATGTCTAATTCAAACTATAACGGGTCAGAACCGAAGTCAACGCAAAAGTCAAAGTTTTGCGTCTTTCGGTTCCGAACCGGGTTTAAATAGAAATTTGTCGAGTCGAACAAGCGTAGACAAGTTTTTATACTTATTACCATGTTATATTAAGGTTAAAACAGGTTACACACCTCTCGGATTGCTAATGGTGCTTTAAATCATGTTTGACGTTTCTGTTGACTTTTTCGGTCAACATTTGACTCGACAAACGACCTAGATAGGTCTGGAATCAGAACTTGCCATTATAAGGGTTTAATACCCATATCATTACCTATCTAACGGTACTTTTAATTCGTGATACGACTGAGCTATCACTGATTAATCACGAAGTCAAACCGTAGTTACGTCGGTTTGACTTTTAAGCTAATTACTAAACTATAATTAATTTAGAAGGTTAGGCAACTTACAAGGTGTTTAATGATGATTAGGGAGGCCTTGTAATCAGCTTGAAAGCTCCTCAATTGATCAGACTTGGATTGAGAATGGAATGATCATGGAGTTGCAACTTGTGTGGGTTTTATAGTGTTCATGGCACCATGAATTGATGACAACAAAGTCTACAACTCTCCACAATTGTTCAACACATGTGTCCAGTATATAGGAGGTGCCTAGGGGTCGTTTATAGTTGATAAAAACCGGTGGAACAGGTCAAAAATGCGCACAACAGGCTACTGCCCATTTTCTGTTGCTGGGAGGTGCCTTACGGACCTCAACCTCAACAATGTTGAGGTCCGTAAGCTAGACATCAGGGGCCAAAACTTGCTGTTCTTTGGTGTTATGAAGGGGCAATCCATTTGCACGAAATTTGGGGCCTCAATTGACATCTAGGGACCTTCACTAAGTGCTTATTACTGTATAATACCCTACCATCATCCATTGTTTCAATTGAATTCCACAAACAAGATCCGAAAACAAAGGTTTATCATTCATTTCTTCGTGGGATCATATCATGCACTTGGAATTCTTCTATTAACAATAATTCTCTGAATGGAGGCATAAAAGATGTGTATAACATTTAATCGGGTCTTGGGATTAATACTTGAGGTCGTTCAGAGGTAACAATTTAACATGACGCCACTTTAAATCCTACCGAAACATCTTTATTAAATCCGGGTTTACAACGCGTTTTGTCTTACATGACACGTGTCGTTTTATTACTGAACCCGAAATTTTCGAGGTGTTACAATATCGAAGACAATGTGTGTGATCGAAATGTATGTCTCACAGGTTGCTTTTAAAAGGGGAAAAGGGTGAAATTTGGGGTCGAAGCGCCGCGCTATGGCCACAGCGCGGCGCTTAGGGTTAACGACAAAACATCATGATTAGCTTTATGTCTGTCAAACAGTATCGAATGTTTCAAACGTCAATCGAAGCACGTATTGTCGATCGAAGCGCCGCGCTTTGGCCATAGCGCGGTGCTTTGGGGTGTGAAAATAATTTTGGGCGTGTGCAGCTAGCATGACCCATGTATAATCGTTGAAACGTCATAAATGATTATATACTATCGTAATAAATATTTTACATTTAAAATATCAAAAGTTTAAATGAAAAAGACAAAGCAAATACTTTAAATTGAATATAAATCATTATGCATTTTAAGTTTATTAAATTAAACCTCCAGGATACATTTAAGTACATATTTTTCTATGACGTTCTCTGAAAATTTGAAATTTCAATTATTTTTAATTTTTTAATGTTAAGTTAAGTGGTTTTTGTGGTCTAACAACGCCCTTCCCTTCACATAGACAAGAAGCATAGCAAGGCGCAACCCGGATAGTAGATGGGATGATGATACGAACTCCTTCGGATAAACTTCGGGACCAAGGAATGATGAGATAGTCGAGGTAGCTCAGTGGCAGGAGAAAATGGAACATGTACATGACGACAAAAGATAAAGACAAAAAGCCTACAAATAAGGGGTCATCTTATGCATTGAAAAGCATCTTATTTGCATTGCAAAATACTACTCTAGCATCTCATTGAGTTTTAGTATTTTGCTCGGTTGGGGATCGGGATGCACTTTTTAAACATTGCTTATGAACGTTTAAGTAATTGCCCTAACATTTGTTTTCATCTTATTTTTAAAAGCCAAACTGATGGAGCCTTTTCAAAATGGCTTCTTAAGGAATTGAACCTTTCGATTAAAAATGAAGCGGTATGGTCCCAAATCTCGCACCGAAGCAATCGCGAGTGACCATCACTCTTATCAAACACCTCCACCAGAAAGGACTTATCTGCGTCCGTGCGGGCAAGCGCGAACGCAGTCGGCGATTCCAATCGGTCAAGTAATGAGAAGACTTACCTTGTGTACGAAAACGGATGTTTTCGTCACGACAAGGGATGCGGTAACAACGGCAGTTACCACACCTGGCGATGCGGCTTAGCACCGCATCCCGTACACATCTTCGTCAGAGCAACGGACGCGGAAACAACCGCGGTTACCGCAGATAGCGATGCGGCCCGGCACCGCATCCTATTGACGACGCAAGTGGGACTGACACCTTGACTCAGGCAGCCGAAACAGCAAGTGGCACTGATAACAGTCATCTGTCAGCCTACACGTAAGCAACGCTGGCACACAGACTGACAACCACAGTGGGACGTGGCGTCACCTCCATGACCTACGCGCCTGACACACCTGCAAGGGGCTGCGTGGTAACAAACAGCAAGTGGCACTGATAACAGTCATCTATCACACACTTTGCTCTCTAGCAAATTAATGATTCTCACGCCGGAGAGTGGTAACAAGGAGCACCCCCACCCCATCCTCCTTGTTACGAGTCACGGTGTGTTTTCCTTGTGCAGGAGACAGATCAGCGGACGATCCAGCCACCGATCATCGGAAAGAAGGGATTAACCCTAATTGATGAGACCAGTGAATTAACCTCCCTTGGTTAATTCCTGTTTCATCAAAAAAGAAAATGAAAGAAAAACTATAAGCCAATGATTAGCTAACCTACTGGGCCTAGGCGGAGAGTACTCGGGCCTTGACAGCCTAACTTGTAGCGAGTACTTAGGGAGTAACGGTCTTGGAGACCTTGTTTTACAACCATGGCTAACCCAAACACCTTTATTAAAACCCAGAATATTTGGTAAGATTCTTATAGAAATAAAAACCCACCTCCTCATTGGGCTTAGGAATCCTTCAGTGAATCAGTGGTCTAAAACCATGTAGGCATGTAGCATTAGGCTGTTGTTAGTAGGTACAGGTGTACAAAACTCGGTTTGTGCCTAAATCGGTTCGGGTTGTAAACCGATCTGTTTTTTTCTTACCATGGGCTCAAGCCAGTTTGCCCCAAAGCTGATCGGGTTGAGAAGCGATTTTAGGGTTAGGAAAACACAACTCACTCAAACCGATATGAACCCAGTTCAAAACCGGCTTGGCCAAAAAAAAAAAAAAAACCGGTTTTTAATGCAATAATTGTTAAATTTTCAAACCTGGCTCAAATCGGTTCATACATTTCGAATTGGGCTCTAACCGTTGGGCTGGGTCGGGGACCAAACCGGTTGGCTCAGTCCGTTTTTGAAGGGCTGGAACAGTTCGCGAATTGGTTTGGCGGGGCCAAGCCAGTTTTTTTACATCTCTAGCAGTAGCCATATTTCATTGGGCTACAAAAGATTTAATTAAGTGGGCTTTAAAATTCTGTAAACCAAACTAATATACTTAGTAGTTTGGGCCTAAGCCTGAAGAGCCACTCCCAAACGAATAAAGTCTCCAACTCTCCGCTATAAATTTCGTGTCTAAGGGGCTGTTTGTTTACCTCTTAGGGTATGTTTGGCAAAAGTAGCTGGTGGCTGGAAGCTGGTAGCAGTAGCTTTTTAGATATATTTGGTGTTTGGCAGAGTAGCTTGAGCTTTTAATAAAATATATAAAATGGCAAAAATGGACATAATTAAAAATTTAAAAAGCTTGTGCATTAAAAAGTTTATTATTTTTAGAGGTTAAAATAGTTATTTTTTCACTAAAAGCTTGTAGCTCCTTCTAAACGCTACTATTAGTAGCGTTCAACCAAAAGCTTCAAGCTCCTAACTTAAAAGCTTCAAGCTCCTTCAACCAACAAGACTTTTTATTGAATAGAAACTTTTTCTTAAAAGCTTAAAGCTAGAAGCTTCTAAAAGCTCCATGCCAAACATATCCTTAATGGTTCAGGCATCTTACTGGTTCAACACTTAATGCTTCAGACTGTTTGTTTCACGAGCAGATGTCTGAATGGTTCAGACATTTGAATCTGAATGTTTAAGATTTATACAGAGTCTGAATGATTAAGACCTCTAATCTGAATTGGTCAGACATTTGCCTCTGAACGGTTAAGTATTATACAGGCTCTTAATGGTTCAGACCTCTTACTGGTTCAACACTTAATGGTTCAGACCTTTTACTGGTTCAGCACTTAACCATTCAGATGTTGTCAAACAGCCCCAGCCTAAGTGTAGATCAAAAGTTCAAAATGCTCTAAAAACTATATAATATAACGTTTAAAGAACTCGATAATAGTTCAACACTTTATTTATGTACTCAAACTAATTTACTTATTATATGTTTTTGTGAATATTTTGTATTCGAATCTTATAATCCGAACTTTAGTCACTTAATAAAAGATTACTCTACGACCTTTTGTAATTTGTATGCATGTGCAATTTCAATCTTTACAATTTTTTTTTTCATTTTCACGTTCTTATATAATAACTCTTCATTATACGAAGGACTGGTGATAAATTGTTAACAAATTTATGTTAATTTAAAATAATAATGGCTAACAAATTAAGTATTTTAATTTTATAACCTTGGCATTAATGCTTATGCATTTGTTATAATACAAACCAGAATAATAAAATACGTAAAAATTGCTCTGTTACATATTAATCCTTGTAGTAACCACAAAAATAATTCACAGTAAGTTCAAACAAAAAGAAGTTTTCAGCAACATATACGACCTACGACGGTTAAAACATTAACTCATACATACATATTTAAGGGCTTTGTGTATTTAGCATATGTATAATATTATCTGATTTTTATTCATCAAATTAATCTTCCCAAATGTGTCCCGACTTTTGCTTTGTAAATCAATTAACGAGTCTCATAGAAAATAGTTTTTTTAATAACATTATTCTCAACAATTAAAACCAATCGATATGAACCACATTTACAAATTTAAACCACTTGAAACAATTGATTCTTAACCACAAATATGAAGAAAAAGAGGTAGATAGAATATAACAACTAAAGGGAACAAGACAAGATCAAATTTGTAATTTACTCAATATTTTTTTTGACGATTTCTTTCATATACTTGCAACGAGTAAACGGTTTATTTTCAATCAAGTCAAGCAACAAAGATGTTGTGAGTTAACGTTCGGAAATCATGGAACGTCAAGCAACAAAAATGTTTTTGTCAATTAAGGTTCATGGAATGTGTCATTTACGCAAAATAATTAAACACAAGTGATTTAGAAAATTTATAAAAATAATGTAAAAATTATTGGTAACATTAATGACTTATCTTTAGTGTTCCTCTTGGGTCACTCCACAAGAGGAAAACCCTCTTGACCACTAGGCCACATGCCTAAGTGGCCATTAATGTAAAAATTATTGATAACATTAATGTCTTATCTAGAAAACGTAATCACGTTTTAGGCTTAAAAGTTACTCAGCTAGTCAGGGGTTTGCTTCTGGAAAGAAACCGACTGCACATATTTACAAGTAATATGTGCAGTCGGTTTCTTTCCAGAAGCAAACCCCTGACTAGCTGAGTAACTTTTAAGCCTAAAACGTGATCCCCAGCCCGAGTGGTTGAGAGGAGGTCAGGAGTTTTCCCCCTTGGGGGTTTCTTCTGGAGGGGTGCAGGTTCGAGTCCACTCTAGTACCAATATTGGGTAATTCCAGTGCGGCTGGACCTTAGGGGGGGCCTGGGATTCGAACCCGCAGGGCGGGCGAATTTCTTAAGGGGAGTGAACCGTTAACCGTTCAAAAAAAAAAAACATATTACTTACAAGTAATCACCGGTTAAGCCGTTCCCAACTCCATGCTAACGCATATATTAACACGCATGGCTATGACAAACTACTCGACGGTCAACACGCTGTGATAGTATGTAGAAAGTTTATCTACTTTTATAAAGTTTAAAATTTATTTTGTGTCAAATAAAGTTGAATTTTTTTAAGTGCTAATTTACACACTCACTAAACTTATCACTAAATCCACATAGTAAATTGGTGTGGATTTAGTGATAAGTTTAGTGAGTGTGTAAATTAGCTACTTGGACATGGAATACAATTGGCTCAACGGGACACCAGGACCCGAAGTCGTGTCTCATTGGAATTTAATTGTACTGGGTTTGGGTAACAATGATTTTGAGGGTGGGGTTCCTTCTCAACTTTTTAAACTCAAATCTTTGCAAATTCTTGATCTGAGTAATAATGCTCTCACAGGGGGTTTAAGTGTTGAAGTTGGTAAACTTCTTAATCTTGAATCTCTTAACCTGGGTGGCAATTTTCTTTGTGAAAAAATTCCACAAGAGATTGGAAATTTAAGTGAGTTGAGAGGATTTTCTTTGCAAAATAATCATTTCTTCGGTGAAATTCCATCTTCAATTATAAACCTAAGACTGAGGGGAGTGGGGCGACTCCCACCCCCAAGTCGCCTGGTACACCGCGCCCCTTAGGCAACTTCCATAGCAACTTCATTTGCCCGTCCTCTTCTCGTCGCCCCTCCTCTCACACTTTATCAACTTTTGGCACAAAATTCCAAGAACTCCCCCCTTTTCAAACAAATCAACCAATCAGAGGTCTTGGTGGCATCTTGAGTTGCCATGAACACCACGCCCCCTTTTTTGAGGACGCCCCAAACCGCCCCCCAAACGCCACGTGTCGCAAGACGCCCTCTTTTGAGAACGCCCCACTCCCTTCAGTCTAAGGAAACTACAAATACTGGATTTGTCTGTAAATTCTTTTTCAATACAAATTCCATAGTCCATAGGAAGACTAGGCAGTATGATAGCACTTGAGCTGAGCAAGAACCAGTTTACTGGACCCATACCATCATCATTGCAAAAAAATCATAATTATTAATTATATAGTATACATTACTTTAAAGATTAACATATATGGTGCTCTAAAAATACTCATTTTTATTAGTCTCGTTTGGATTAAGAAAAATATTATCACTTCAATTCTAAAAAATATACATCTACTATTAAAATAATATTTTTTTCTACTACTTTTCAAGTAAAAGAAATAAAAAAACCTACACAAATTTATGTTTCTTTCTATATTTTAAGTCATAACTACTTAACAATGATTATATTCGGGTATTAATATTACTATATTATAAATAATAATATCCAAATATAATTAAGTATTATCTTATTTAAATACTTATATATATAACTAGTATTAAGCCTCTACGTTGCAGCGATTGTCATAAAACTGTGTTAAGTAGTAGCAATACTATACCATTGTCAGCGACCACCAACACTGGAAATGCTCGTAAAAACAAAATAAATAAAAACTGGAAAAAAATAACGCCGAGCGAAAAGCAAACGTAAAATCTTTGAATCACGCACGCTCATTGCTGAGAAATTAAACCGAAACGTAAAACATAGAAAAAATAACTGAGTCCATTCAGGACCCGCGTGTTGGATGAACTTGTCAAATGCAGAAAAATAGATGTGACGCGACGGGCCAGTCAAACGGGAAAAAAATATAGGAAAAAATGTTGAACCCCACGCACACATTGCGGTGCGTTAACTCACAAAATTTAGAAAGAAATGAAAAAGTTGGGAAAAATAAAAAGTATGGTGGACCAAAATTGAAAATAAAGAAGAGTTGGGACTAAATTGCAAAAGATGAAAAATTTTGGGTTAAAAGTAAAAAAACAAAGGATCTAAATTGCAAAATTGAAGTTATTTATTAATTTTAGATAAAAATAAGTGATATCTAGTTTATTAATTAATATTAAAATTAAAAGAAATTTATCAAACATATATAAATAAAATTTATGAGGTTGAAAGAGAGAATGCCATGTGCCATTATTTGAAGTCTTTTATTATAAGTTAGATTACTAAATATTTATAATTTAGTATATAATTACTAAATAGTTATATACTTAACTATTTAAACAAGATAATACTTAAGTATATTTGGGTATTATTATCATATGGAAGTATCTGAAGAAAACCCTTACAATTGAGAAAACTTGGGGAAACTCTAACCTCCCAAATTTAAAAAAAAAAAAATTACACATGTTATATACATGTTTTTAAGGGTTTTGGGCAAAAAAAATCAAAAAAGCGCCGACTGGATATTTAAAAATAAAATAAACAAGTTTCTGGGGTAACATATGTCAGGCGAATGTAACATATGTTACTCCAAAACTTGTTTTTATTTATTTTTTAAATATTCAGTCGGTGCTTTTTTTATTTTTTTTTTGCCCAAAACCCTTAAAAACATGTATATAACATGTGTAAATTTTTTCAAAAAAAAAATCGGAAGCTTTGAGTTTCCCGGGTTTTCTCGCCACAAGTGGGTTTTCTATACATCCTTCCCCTTGTTATCATTATTATAAATTTTTAGCAAGTATATACTTACTATACTGTAGTGAATTAAATAATCTTAATTACAACAAAGAAGGGAATTACAACACCCCAACAGATGACGGAAACATCAACGGGAAACCAGAATTGTTCAAAAGCTCATGATTAACTATTAAAGTTTAACTATTCCAATAAATCCAAATTAAGATCCATACATAACAAACAGAAGACAAGTTGTTACACAATGACAAACAATCCAATTTAAAAGTTAACTAGGTCCAAAACTCCTATGTGAATCATAAATTGATAATACTTCATGCATTGTTTCCTTATACATGTATAAGATAACATGTCAGCTATAGATAGTTGGTGAGTATACATAGGTTTGAATAGATATAAGATATAAAAGTTGAGTTTAACAATTCAGATGTCAATGGTTTATCAAAAGTGCCACAACCCCCAACTTTACCCTAGACGGGAGCCGTGAACAGATACAAGTGGTACCAGTGTTTATTAAAATTTCCGCAGCGGAAATTTAATTAGGATCGGGTGTCAGAAAAAAAATATCGGAGTTTCAAACACCGTAGTTTTGATTTCATAAATTGTGGGATAAAACCCATATTTACATAAAAGATTTTCATAGGGATAAACCCTTAATTAAAAAACACGTTTTATTCAGGTTACATAGCCACTTATTTAAGCTTGAGTGGCTCATAGCACTTTTCCTTCTCTTCATAGTAAATCACTTGAAACGCGTTTTAAAAACATTTGATCAGCGAAAAATACTAGTGAGTTCATTCAATTTGTATAAAAAGACATCCTCTTATAGTTACAACATTAAGAAATTTTAAATTTGTTTGTATCTTACTACTACCCAAATGTATTTGTCACTCGGCAATTCCTGTGACTGTGGTCATATTACTGTTGATCATTCTCTTAACTAGTGAAGCTTATCAAGTAGTGTATACAAAACCCTACATACTGACAATAGTTTTTCCATTTAAGAATACAAAGACTTAATCACTGTAATATAAGTAACAATTGGAAAACATTTAGGGTTTTGAAATCATTTAATAAAACATAATGACTCACAATGTTGTGAGAAATAGAGAATGATTCACTTTGTAGATTTAGGGTTTCCAGTAATCGCCTCCTGGCCTAAGTCCTAGGTTCTTAATTAAACACACAATGCAACACGTATTAGTGTATTAACCCAAATCAACTTTAACGATAATCACGAGATCAAAACCTCAACGTAGTTATCAAAGTATAGCCTTATTCAGGCAGCACTTTGACATCTGTTGATTTGGTTTCGGATCAATCGGACAGGGTATCGTACCAGCGATAAGGGTTAGCATGCTGTCTACGGAGCAGAGTTTCGAAGGTTTAGAGTTCTCGGGTGTTAGGACAATACTTCTAGAGTGAAAGAAAAGAAATGAACAGATTGAACTGTCCAATTCTCGTTCAATTTATAGATGAAATTCAGCCTCGTCGCGTCACGCGACCAGTTTCTTTGTTCACCTTCGCGTAACGCGAAGGTGTAGTCTAGGCCATAGGTGGCATGAGTCACCACGTAGGCTTGCCACGTGGCGGCACGTGTCTCTTGTCGAATAAATGTATTTTTCATTGTGTTATAAAACACAATCGAGTAAACACACAAAAAAATATTTTTTTCCTAAAAAGCAATGGAATAAAAACACAAAAAAGTGTCTTTTTTTTTTAAAACGCAATGGACAAAAAACACAAATAAATGTCTTTTTTTCAAAAACGTAATAGACTAAAAACACAAAGAAATTTGTTGTTTCTAAAACGCAATGAACTAAAAACACAAAAAATGTGTTTTTTCATTCTTTTGTAAAACACAATGATTTAATTCAAAAACCCAGATCAAAAAACGCAATTCAAAATTTTCTTAAATATATCGAAGACGATTTCTTCGGATTTTTTCAACGATTGACGAAATTTGAATGTTAGAAACACTTATCAACGATCGAATTGAACGAGTCAAGTGGTTCACTTCAATATCACGGGAAAAAATGAGAAATTATGAAATTAAACTGGGTTTCTTCAAAAAAGTTGAAAAACATGTTGATTAAGTGTTTGAATCACTGATTGATGATAAAAATCGCAGTATGATGTAGTGATTATTGAGATAGAAAATGAAGAAAGGGCTAAAGATGGTTGGTTTTGAAAATGATGGGTTTTGAAGTTATAGGGAAAAAGAAAGGGAGAATATGAGATAAAATTGACTAAAATACCATTCCCCTTTATTTTTCAATTTTGCCACATGTCACAAACTCAATTCTTTCTATCAAAACTATACTTCCTATTTGATCTCTCCCATGGAATATATTACAGAACCAGTTCTACTAATCTACCATATAATAGATAAACAAGTTCCCAATATACAAGTAATTTAGAAGATATTCTCAAAATTATGAGTCTCAACAATTAATACTACAAACAATTTAGTTGATCCAAATATACAATTAAAATTTTATTTGACCCACATTATATTATATATACACTTAAAAGGCTATGTCGGTGGGCCAATCCGACATAGCCAAGTGTAGCCTTCTCATTGGCCACAACACTTTAACGCCTTTAACCTTTGACTTTTCTGATTTACGTGTTTAGTCCTTCTACTTTAGCTTTCCTAATATACGCATTTAGTCCCTCAATTTAATAAATTTTATTCCCCATTAGTTAACTTTGATTATATACATATTTAGTCCATCTACTTTAACTTAAGTATTTCACGGTTTCGCCTTTTAGAGTTTTTTCTTCTCCGTAACATGATGAACCAAAGGCAATCCAACCAAACAATATTGTTTCCGCTATCGGTATTATTGGAACCAATATTTTTTTTTTCTTTTAGTATTTCGTTGGTTAGTGTTTTTTTATACATACGCAGATGTTTCAATTCTCCTTTTCCAATGATTTTATGTAATCTCTTTCTTTTTTCTTTCTTTTTTGTGGTACGTCTTTATTTTTATTTACGTGTCGCTATAAACGTAAGTTGATTAGCATTCACACTGACAAACTTTTTACTTTGTAAAAACTTTTCTAATCGAGTTTCCTACTTGATGTAAGACATGTGTCAACATACTTTTGTATCGGATAAAAAATCGGGTCG
The DNA here is from genome assembly GCA_030545235.1 of Helianthus tuberosus. Lineage (NCBI taxonomy): Eukaryota > Viridiplantae > Streptophyta > Magnoliopsida > Asterales > Asteraceae > Helianthus > Helianthus tuberosus. Next base: position 6,276,843 of record JARYGA010060219.1, on the reverse strand, counting down.
CCCCGCCGCGAAGCGCGGGTGTAACACCCTAGTATACAATTAAAACCACAAACATCTGATCATGAACCACAAATACGATTAAAGGAAGTGAATAGACTAAAACAACTTGCAATAAATAAAACAAAAAACTTGTGGTCTACTCTTCTTTAAACCATAAGTTCTATCGATATTATTTTCAGTCCTGTAAAACGACACAAGTATTATTTTCATTTACTTTCGGTCTAGGACACGTGTTTTTATCAATTACTTTGGGCTAGGACATGTCATGGATGCAAAGTAATCCAAGTGCTTTAGAATAAAATAATGAAAAATATCAGTGAATTAGAAGACATTTTTAAATCATTACTCACAACAATTAAAACTACTATAAACAGTTGATCTGAACCATATATATGAATTACAACCACAAACAACAGATAATAAACCATAAATACAAAGAAAGGAAGTGAACAGACTAAAATATCTTGTCGATAAATAAACAAGATCAAGACTGTTACGACGATATTCTTATTCTTGTCAGTCTAGTAAAGCGGCACAAGTGTTTTTATCTATTACTTGAGGTCTCATTCTAATTAGAGGTGTTCAAGGAGGCAAAGCAAAACCCGGTTGCTTTAATAAGAAAATTCAAAGTTTGTAAAAATAAAGATTGAAATCTTCGAAAATATTGATTCTCAATAACCTAATCATTATTTAGGTTTAAAGATTAGTTACAATACAATGATACTATACGAATATAATCCAAAAAAAAACAAACACTGAATACAACAAACACTTAAACCATCTAAAAGTGAAAAATTTCAAAACTGTATGAAATTTCATGTTTACCGAAAACCAAGATTAGTGTGAGATTAGTTCAAAGATATAAGATTATAGATAGATAAAAATAACTTTCTTGTATTGATTTGGACATCATAACGTTCCAAACCGACACCAGGGCCATGTCACCATCTATAGCGCCACCCGGCGCTATACCTCCATACCGACCAAACCAAGAGGGGGCGCTATAGGTGAGTCTCCATGGTGGTAACGAGCCATTGTCGCGTGGAACGAGGAGAATTAAAGATTTTGTTACCGTTGAACTGTAACATTTAAAAAAAAATTAATTTCCTTTTTTATAAATTAATCCTATATATACCCAACCTTCTCTACATTTTTTATACCATTCATTTCACTTTCTCTACCTTTTTAATACTATTATCTACACTTTTTTTACATTATTCTCTACAATGTTTCCCAACAACCCAAACCCATGGGACCCGAGCAATCCGTTTTGGCAAAGTTTGCAAAACAACGAGCAAGAGGACCGGTATCGGCGAGACCCGCGTACGGGTGAGTTTGGATATTATCCGATGCCACCAAGCACCCCAACTTCTCCTCATCCCACCACTACACCGATGCCCGGTTTTTACGAGTATTATTCTCAACCCCCATTTTTTCCCCAAAACATACCCCAAAACATACCTCAAAACATACCCAAAACCCAAAACACAACCCAAACCGAATTTGTTCCCGAAACCCAAGTCGAACCCTCTTCTAGAAAAAAGCGAAGTCATCGAAAGAAGGATGAGTCCGAAAAACGTGCTACTAAGAAGGTCAAATTTTGGTCGCCTAAGGAAGAGTTCGAGTTGGCAAAAGCATGGCTCGACGTATCGGAGAACGAGATTGTTGGTGAATTTTATCTCCATATACTTTTTACATACTTTTATAAACATATAGTTTTGTAAATTTATTTTTTAAATCAAACATATTCTTTTGTAAATACATTTTTTTATAGGAAACGATCAAGACTTAAAGATATTTTGGGGTCGTATACATGAGAAGTTTTTCGCCGCAATGGGTCGTGGCGAATATCGAACGCCCGACTCTTTTTCGGGAAAGTGGGGTGCTATGAGGACGAAGGTTGCCAATTTCAACAACATATATACTAATCTCGTCAACAGTAGTCGAAGAAAAAGTGGTTCAAGCGACGTCGACGTCATGACCCAAGCACACAACGACTATAGATTGTACCATGGGCATGTTTTTACGTTGGTAACAACATGGGAGCTTCTTCGCAAATCTCCCAAGTGGCATCTTGTACCACCGTTCGACCCAACCCTCCCTAGGTCTAAACGGTCCAAGTCGACATCCACTACCGAACCATCCGGGTCCGATGCTCGTATAACAATTAATCTAAACGACGATGTTGACGAATTTGAAGAACCAGAAGAGCTGCCTCGACCAACTGGTAGGGATAAAAGTAAGGCAGCGGCACGAGGAATGTCTTCTTCAACGCCATCGGATGGCCCGTCAAAGTTGAGCGACTTCGAGGCAAGTCTCAACAAAGTAATCTCGATTAGGGAAAAAGACCAACAAATGAGAATGGAGAAACAAATCCAAAAAGACATGGATTTTCTCGCGAGAGATTTGTCAAATCTAGCGGAGGAGGACCGAGTCATTTTGGAGGCTCGTAAGGCACAAATTTGGGCGAAATATATGTAGTTTTTTTTCTAGTACCTTGTGTTTTATTTTTTTAATGACTTTGTAATGTTTTTATTTTTTTAAATTTTCTAGTTATTAAAATTACCATTTAATTTAAAAAAATAAATATATAAAAATAATAATTAGGTAATGATGACGGGGGGCTCCATCCCACACCCTGCAAGTTAAAGGAGGCGTGATAAAGCCCCCTGGCTGACGTGGATCCTACGTGTCGCTTACGTGTTTTGATAAAGCCCCTAGGGGCTCCATCCCACTGCACACACCCTATCGCCTTACTATTTCATAATCCAAGATGGAAATAACTGATCACGCATGGCTATGACGAACTACTCAATAGTCATTAGGCTGGGATAGCATGTAGAAACTTTATCTCCTTTTATAAAATTTAAAAGATATTTTTTGTTCAAATAAGATTGATTTTTTTTAAATGCTAATTTACACACTCACTAAATTTATCATTAAATCTACACACGGGTTTAGGAATTACTTTTTGGGGTACGAACAAGATGTTCAACAAAATTTTCAAGGATTCGAGCGGGATTTTTGTCTACAAAATATACTAATTTTTTTAAGAGGGGCGTCCGCCCATCCACCCACCCATTCACTTGGGTCCGCTCTTGGTTATTAGAATCATCAACCATTTGAAAGTAACACTTTTACTACACTCTTTGATATTAGTAGGATAAAAGCAAAGATTGATATAATAAGAAAAAAATGTTATACTTACGTTGAGCCTAAAAGTTTGAAGAAATTTTCCATCACTTGTTATTACATAACTTGACATGAAAAAAAAGAAGGAATATAATCCCACTGGTATGATGCTTTACAACTTGTATGCTGTTCAAGAATAAGTGTACATTAATCTGGATTGAAGAAAAAGAAGGAATACAATCCCACATCTCATTCCCTATATAATATGACTCTTGCTGGTTAAAATTAATCAAACATATACACAACTACTCGAAACTGTTAGTATCAGAATACACACACGAACACAGAACTTACTCACTCACAATTTTCTGTTGAAGAACACAAATATTTATAGTGGTTCGGTCTGATTCTAACCTACATCCACTCTCGGTAACTAGGAATATTTGTATTAAGCTTTTGGTACAATTTACAGATACATAACAATCTCATATATATAAGATTGAGGAAAGAGAAGAAAGTCCCAAAACATGATCCGTGAATAATGGGATTTAGAGAAGATTGGATCATCTAAGCCCTTTATCTTCTTATCCTGTTTTGATCAGAAATGATTTCCTGATGTCCACTTGCTCAAGTGGCCTTCACACTCAACAATCTCCCACTTGAAGCCACGGAATAATCTTCACCTGTGCTTCGACTGTGCTTATCTCTGTAATAACTTTGATCTTAATACATTCCTAGTTACCCGACCTTCTCTTCAATTATCCTGAAGGCCAGTTGAAGCTATGCAAAGCTTCAACTTCTCTAAGGTGACAACCTTAGTCAACATATCAGATGGATTTTCACTTCCTTTGATCTTCTTTAACTTCAGAGTGCCTTCACTAACTTGCTCTCTGATGAAGTGATATCTCAACTGTATGTGCTTTGTCTTCGAATGGAAGACAGGATTCTTTACAAGATGAATTTCACTTTGATTGTCACAAAACAGTGCACAATCAACTTGTTCCTTGCCGAGCTCTTTGAGAAAATTCTTCAACCATATAAGCTCTTTGCTTGCTTCAGCAACTGCCATATACTCTGCTTCTGTGGTTGAAAGGGCAAACTTTTCTGAAGTCTGTACATCCAGCTTACTGCAGTGCCTCCCACTGTAAAGACATAACCGGTGGTGCTTTTGTTTCTTTACAACCACCAAGGCCAGCATTCGCAAAACCCTTCAGAATAACATCTTTCCCCTTAAACTGTAATACCACTTTTGAAGTCCCCTTCAAATATCTTAGCAGCCATTTAACTGCTTCCCAATGTTCTCTACCTGGATTGGACATAAACCGACTAACAACTCCCACTGCATGAGCTATATCTGGTCTCGTGCAAACCATTGCATACATGAGGCTACCAACTGTCGATGCATACGGAACTTTAGCCATTTCTGCTTTGTCTTCATCTGATCTGGGTGACTGAACTTTAGAAAGCTTAAAGTGACTTCCCAAAGGTGTGCTTCGAATCTTGGCATCTTTAAGGCTGAATCTTTCTAACACTTTCTCAATGTACTTCTCTTAAGAGAGTGTCAAAGAACCATCTTCTTTGTTTCTGAAAATACTCATCCCGAGTATTTGGTTTGCAACTCCTAAGTCTTTTATCTCAAACTCTTCAGACATCTGCTTCTTCAGCTTCTTGACCTCTGTCATGTCTGAACCTGCAATCAACATATCATCCACATATAGTAACATAATGATATAAGAACCCTTGAACCTCTTGATGTAACAACAATGGTCATTGTCACATCTCTTATATCCGACTCTTCCCATGAAGTTATCAAACTTCAAATACCATTGTCTGGGCGCTTATTTCAGACCATACAAACTCTTTTTCAACTTACACACCAAGCTTTCTTTGCCTTTAACCTGAAAACCTTCTGGTTGTGTTATGTAGATGTCTTCTTCTAGGTCACCATGTAGAAAGGCTGTCTTGACATCTAGCTGCTCTAGATGCAAGCCTTCTGCTGCTACAATATTGAGAACAAGTCTGATAGTAGTCATCTTCACCACTGGAGAAAATATTTCATTGAAATCAATTCCTTCTTTCTGCTGAAATCCCTTGACCACTAATCTTGCTTTGTACCGTTTGGTACCATCATGTTCTTCTTTGACCCTAAAAACCCACTTGTTCTGAAGAGCCTTCTTCCCAGCTGGAAGCTTTGTTAAGTGCCAGGTCTTGTTCTTCTCAAGCGACTTCATTTCATCTTTCATTGCTAACTCCCACTGCAATGAATCTTTCAACCCCATGGCTTCTGAGTAACACTGGGTTTCACAATTTTCTGTCAAAAGTATGTAATTGACGGATGGTGAATATTTGTCTGGTGGTCTAATGACTCTGGAGGATCTTCTTAGTTGAAACTGAGGAGTTTCTGGGGATTCTAGAATTTGAGGAGCGACCTCTTCTTCTTCTTCTTCTTTTGCAGAATTATTACTAGAATCATCCCCTGAGCTCCCACTGTCGATTGACTCATTCTTATTTTCTGGAATGTCGACTGAAGCTTCCTTTCTTGTTTCACCACTTTCAAATTCAACATAGTCTTTCTGAACTTCTGGTCCTTTGGTGTTTCTGTCTTTATAAAATTCGTTTTCATTGAAGACGACATTCTTGCTTCTGATTACTTTTCTGCCTTCATTATCCCAAAGCCTATAACCCATTTGTTCTGACCCATAACCAATGAATGTGCACTTCTTGGATTTTGAGTCTAACTTATCCCTGTCACCAGCATCTAACAAATCGTAAGCACTACAACCAAAGACTCATAAGTGTTCGAGACTTACCTCCTTTCCTTGCCACATTTCTTCAGGCAACTTGAAATCTAAGGGACCTGTTGGTGAACGGTTGATCAAGTAGGCTGCAGTGCTAACCGCATCGGCCCAGAATGTCTTGGGCATCCCGGCATTTAGCCTCATGCTTCTAGCCCTCTCATTTAGAGTTCTATTCATTCTCTCAGCTACACCATTCTGCTGAGGAGTTCCGGGAACTGTCTTGATCATCTTTATCCCTTCCTTGGCACAATAGTCAGTGAACTGCTTGCTTATGTATTCACCACCATTATCAGACTTTAAGCACTTTACCTTCAAGTTAGTTTCATTTCAACAGCAGATTTCCATATCTTAAAAGCATCAAATATGGCAGATTTATGCTTAAGAAAATATACCCATACCTTTCGTGTTGAATCATCGATGAAAGTAACATAATACCTTAAGCCTCCTAGAGATAAAACTGAGGTTGGTCCATATACATCCGAGTGAACAAGCTCTAACTTCTGAGCTTTCGGTGTCCTTCCTGTCTTCACAAAAGTAACCCTCTTTTGTTTTCCAAGAACACAAGGTTCACAGAATTCAGTTTCCACTTTCTTCAAGTCTGGAAACTTACCTTTCTGAGCCAATATCTTAAATCCCTTCTAGCTCATGTGTCCGAGTCGGTTGTGCCATAAATTTGATGGACTCGGACCGGTGGTCATTGCATGAACACCTTCAGCAGAAACTTCTGCCATGTATAGAGTACCTTGCTTCTTTCCTTTGGCAATCACTAAATTGCCTTTGATCACTTTCCATTGTCCACCCCAAAGTGAACATTAAACCCTTCATCATCCAGTTTACCAACTGAAATCAACTTTCTCCTCAAATTAGGAATAACCCTGACATTTTTCAATGTCCATATAGTTCCTAATGAGGTCTTCAAGTCTACATCTCCAATGCCTGTGATATCAAGCATTTGATCATCTGCTAAACGAACTTTACCAAAGTTACATGTTCGTAGATTCTTGACCATATCTGGGCATGAGATAGCATGGAAAGAAGCACCCGAATCCATAATCCAAGATTCAACTGAATCTTCAACAGAACAGATGAGAACATCACCTAATTCTTCCGAGGATACACTGTTTATTTCTTTCTTTGAAGCGGGTTTTGTACATTGGCTTCTATAGTGACCTTTTTCTTTGCAATTCCAACATTCAACGTCTTTTCTGTTCTTTGACTGTCCCCTTCTTCTGGACTTGGACCTGCCTCGACTATGTCCTCTTTCGTTTCTTCTTCCTCTACTTTATGTATGCAATAAAGAACTAGAATTAGAAGTCTCACCGTTGCTTCTCCGTCTGATATCTTCATTTACTATCAAGTCACGAATACTCTCGAAAGTGAGTTTGGTAGTGCCGGATGCACTACTAACAGCTGTGACTGTGCCTGACCAACTGTCGGGTAATGATGATAAAAGGTGTAGTGCTTGAACTTCATCTTCAAACTTTATTTCAACTGAAGCTAAACGAGAGATAATTGAGTTAAACTCATTTATGTGAGCGGTAACCGACATGCCTTCCTTCATCTTGGTGTTAACCAATTGTCGGATGAGGAATACTTTGTTTTAAGCGGATGATTTTTCATACATGTTGGACAAAGCTTTCAATACACCATATGTGGTTGTTTCATTGACAATGTTGTAAGCAACACTCTTTGCCAAAGAAAGCCTAACCACACCCAAAGCTTGTCTATCCAACAACTTCCATTCTTCATCATACATGTCATCTAGTTGTTCACCTGACATAGGCAAATGCAAACTTTTCTGATACAATAAATCTTCAATTTGCTTTTTCCAAAATCCATAATCACTTCCATCGAACTTATCAATCTTGATTTTACTATCTTCTGCCATTTAAAAAAAAATTACCAAGTTACTACTAACCAACCAGGTTCGTACTGCTGAGTGGTAATTTATACGAGCGAAAGCAATAATCAGAAACAAATAACTTATCTGTTTCAAGCTTTAAATGGCACTGAACAAGTAGTAGTAGGTTGTGATGAATGTTTGTCAAAGTTGAGGGGCCATTCTGTTTAAATTGAGAAACTCAATTTTCAACACAAAATAAAACACGTTCAGTGTTTCTTCTTCCCCAATTCCACAGAACAAAAAAATTAGGGTTCTTCTCTTTCTTCCCCTGCGATCTCCCAAGAGAACAGGCAGATGACAGCGCCGGCGGTGCTTGCGACGGCGAAGAGAGGCAGCGGCGGCTAAGAGAGGTAGCGGCAGTTCTGATCGTTTCTGATCGGTTTCTGACCGATTTCACACTATCAGGTATCTTCTTCTTTCACCCTTTCTGTTCGTCTGTCGATCGAGAACCAACGGTTCTGATACCAGTTGTTAGGATCAGAATACACACACGAACACAGAACTCACTCACTCACAATTTTCTGTTGAAGAACACAAAGATTTATAGTGGTTCGGTCTGATTCTGACCTACATCCACTCTCGGTAACTAGGAATATTTGTATTAAGCTTTTGGTACAATTTACAGATACATAACAATCTCATATATATAAGATTGAGGAAAGAGAAGAAAGTCCCAAAACATGATCCGTTAATAATGGGATTTAGAGAAGATTGGATCATCTCAGCCCTTTATCTTCTTATCATGTTTTGATCAGAAATGATTTCCTGATGTCCACTTGCTCAAGTGGCCTTCACACTCAACAGAAACCACAATGGCCATCACCGTAAGCACACCACTGTTAATGTTAACCATCTTATTCATAGTCACTTGTATTCCAATCCCAACATTATCTTGTCCTTTCGACCAAAAACAATCACTTTTTCACTTCAAATCCAGCATCACCACCACCCCCAATTCTACTTCTTATCAGATAGAACAAGCACTTCTTTTTCAATGCAAATTCCAAACTCTATAGGAAGACTAGGCAGTATGCTAGCACTGGACCTGAGCAAGAACCGGTTTACTGGTCCCAAACCATCATCATTGCAAAACATGAGCAAGCTAGAACTCCTTCGGGTTCATGAAAACATGCTCAAAGGAGAAATTCCAACTTGGTTATTTAAAATCACAACTCTCAACCAATTGTTCGTTGGTGATAACGGCTTGATTTGGAACAACGAAGCTAAGATTGTTCCAAGGTGTAGTCTAGGCTTCATCTCTATGCCTTCTTGTCATATTTCCGGTCAAATACCCGAGTGGCTTTCAACACATAAATATATGCATTGGCTTGATTTGAGCAACAACAAACTTGAGGGAAGATTCCCAGATTTTCTCACGGAGGGAACGCTGGAAATGTTAGATCTATCAGAAAACAATCTCATCGGATCAATCCCACCTCAACTATTTAAAGGTGTGTATATATTAGGTGTTGATTTGTCTCACAACAGTTTTACGGGGCAATTGCCAGAAAATATAGGCGACGCCAATAGGATCGCCCTTATTAATCTGGCAGGAAATAAATTATCAGGACAAGTTCCAATGTCATTCTCCATGATGGACCAGCTGCGTTATCTTAACTTGTCCAAAAACATATTTTCCGGTGTCAATTTACCTGTTTGGGGAGATAATTCCACATTGATTTTCCTAGATTTGTCATATAACAATTTCTCTGGTAGGATCCCTACTCATTTTCCTGAAGGATTGGTGTATCTTTATTTAGGGGGGAATAAGTTTTGTGGAAATCTACCTTGGAATTTGAGTAAATTGGTAAACCTCAAACTTCTTGATGTTCATGAAAACAATATTACAGGATATTTACACGATACACTCCCTCAAATCCCAACTCTTGAAGCTCTTATCCTAAGAAACAATTCTCTTGAAGGGTATATCCCTAGCAATATCTCCAACCTTAGTTCTCTCCGCATTCTTGATCTGTCCTGGAACTATCTAATAGGAAGTATTTCACGAGAGATTGCAGATCTTCCAGGAATGATTGAACCTGTGCGCATATTAACACCATTACACGCTCCTTATAACATTTGGAGTTCCGGGGTAGATGGGCCTCTAAATGACGTGATTGTGAATTGGAATAAATGTTTTCAAAACCTATCGGTCAGAAACCTTGAGATCTACTCTTTGTTGGATTTATCACACAATAGAATATACGGTGAAATCCCCCCATCATTAGGGCATCTCAAAGCTCTAAAGCTTCATAGCATTTCATACAACAAGATTTCTGGGAACGTTCCCGCGTCATTCGGCAATCTAGATAATATAGAAAGCTTGGATTTATCACACAATGAAATCTCAGGTTCGATTCCTCAATCATTAGTGAAGCTCAACCAACTCTCAGTTCTAGATTTGAGCAACAACAGGCTGACAGGCAAGATTCCCGTTGGTGGGCAAATGGACACTATCAGTGGGTTTGAAAACAACACTGGTTTATGTGGTATGCAAATCAATGTCACATGTCCTGAGGATATACCACCGGTGGAAGCAGCAGATAATGAAGATGAAAATCAATCATGGTTTTTATGGGAGGGAACTTGGATTGGTTTTCCAGTCGGGTTCTTCTCATCAATCTTGATCATGGGCTACTTTCTGGATTTTCTTCGGCTCTTCAAAATTTGGTGAAACTCCTAGTTTCTTTCTTGTCATTGTTATTTAGAAATAGCACATGATTGATCCACCAATATAAGATGTTTAACTTCCTGTAATCAAGTAATGTTATTAATGAAAAGTGTTATCATTTCGAAAAATATAAAGTCTATTAGGTTTTAGTTGATATTTCAAGTGATGTTTGCCTTGGAGGAATAAAAAGCTTTTACATCTAATCTTTATAATATCTATTTATTTAAAATCAAATTTTTGTTTAACATAATACATAGAGGACGTCGTCCGTAACATTCTGATACAACTCCCACCTACTGTTGTGATACCATGGCAAGAAACAAGCTCAACAAAGTTAAATCAGTTATGTTTAACAATTGCATTGGATCTTTAAAACATATTGTAACATTTGTAATACTTGCATGTATGTTGAGCTTCATGAACAACATGACCATTTGTTTTGTTGAGAATCATTCTGATTTGCACCGGAATAAACATGAGTATTTGGATTCATGTTTTGGTTTTACAGAAACAAGTATGTGTGCAGACTTGTTACAAATGGACAATTCGAATAGGAATAAGAAATGTCTTGGTGCCGGCAAAAGTTGCCGGCATGTATCTATATATACATCAGTCATGTGTAAGACCCTTATACGTATTTGACAAAAAGTCGCAGCGGAAATTCGTGCCATAAATTTTCTTTCCTTATAAATACCTTGAATTAATTAAAAGTTCATTTTAACATAATTCTTGGACATAAATTCATCAATCTTCTTATTTACTAAATAAAAACATAACTTATGTTTTCTATGTTACATACACTAACGTCCCCGTACAATCTATCTTGTGACTCGGTCTTCGATCTCCACTCCTCAATGATCCTCCGTGACTCGTACAACTTGCACTCACCATATAAGTTCAAAACATTAGTACACATTATAAACATAACAAGATTCATTCTCTTTTACTTTCCGTTCCGTTATTCCTTTACATTTAAGCATTTCCGTCTGAGTATCCACTCCCTGGTGAGACTTCAACATTGTACCTGCATTACACTTCATTCTCAAGGTACACTGTTAATAGCATCAATACTCAATCGTATTGAAAACATACGAGCATACATACATACCTATTGGCATACATATATACATACATACTTGCATCCATATATAATACGTTCATACCTACACGCGTACGTACCTTCATACTTAAATACATAATGCTTACGATCATACATATCTACTTGCATACATACATACACCGATACCTACATATATACCTACCTACATACATAACTACATACTTACACACATACATAATACGATCATATCTATACACGTTCATACCTTCACACCCACATACAAATACTTACATACGTTCAGACATGCCTACGATTCTTGTTTAACTTATTTACATTCACTTATCATACTCGTGCATTCAATACATGAGCTTAGACTAGGATTTATAGCCCTTAAACATCAGGGAAACCATCGAAATCGAGTTCGCGAGACAAAACAAGCAAAACATCCAGTTAAGAGGCTCTCGCGAACCGCGACCCGCTTAACAACATCTCTATCGGGCTGCGAGTGGTCTCGCGTGCCACGACGGATCAGGTAGTCACTGTCGCGTGACGCGACGGGTCCTTTTTACCAGCGAGTGCGGCTTTAAAAGCTGGATATTCCCAGCTACGATATTCGTTACGGAAACGATCATAACTTCTTCGTTATTGATCCGAATTCTGTTCCGTTTCTTCCTACGCGATCGTAATTTGATCCTCTATCATATGGACTCAGAATCCCATATCCAACTTAAGGAAATTCTAATCTTACGAGCTTTCGGCTTATTAATCATTTTCTAATTATTCGACCCGTTCATGTTTTCATCAAACCACTCATTTGTTTTAACCCAAAACATACATGGACATTATAACCATAATACTTTTACTTTATCCGGAGTTTCGTACTTGGGGTTTACGCCCCCGATACCCAGTATTCGTTAAACTCATTCATTTCATTTAAATCTACGAATCATACATTGTTACTAAACCTCCATTTGCGCAATTATATATCTATTAAACCAAACTCACGTCTGAGTCTATTGACTATTAAACCGCATCTCCGATTCCCGAATTGCGTACTTATGTGCAATTTTACCCATTAACCGGTTATACTACCGTAGCCATTTCTTATGCAACATTTCAATATAATCATAAGACCTCATTTCGACCCGTTTGTTCTACTTAGCGAAATTCACCGATTTCATACAACTAAATCCATATTTGACCTTAAACATCATGTTTAATTAACTGGAACGCTACATTACTTAAGCAAACTAAGGAGTGATTTTGGAAATCACTTACCTCGTGCATCCGGGTTCGTATCCGATTCCTTGCCTCCTCTTGACCCGTTAGCCTTTCATGCTTGAGTCCATCTCGACATGATTCCTATACTTTCATGTCACTAAATCACATTTTTCGTTAGCATACACCATTGTACATGTTAACGATCATATCAATCGCACATTTCACATTTGACTTCCTTTAGTCACAACTAACAAGCATAAGACATATAATCAAATTCATATCCTTTCAAACTCATGTAATTCATCATGTCATCATAAATAACGCGTATTGACATAACATGTACCATACGACTTCCTATAATCCTACCTTTACGACAACAAATCAAATCATGCTTCTTATGCATAGTTGATCTTCAAAAGTCAACAGTTCATTATACGAACTCTCGGCTTATCCTCATGTATCCGTGTCATCATAAAAGACCATACAATTGACATTATATACATTTCATATTCATGTTCTAGGACACACATATAGGCATATGATTTCTTACGCGCACACATATATGTAGTACATTTCATTCATACTAGCATTTTCATGTCTCCACAATTAACACTATAACACATATTAGCTAAACCAATATCATATCAATATTACCCCTTTCTTCAAATCTCATATGCTTCACATTTAGTGTACATTTAATTAAAACATATGGTGAACATCATACCACTCCAACATAGGGTACAACCTTCTAATGTACACTTTTTACCAAATCATATAACCAACCAAAAATCATACATGTATTCCATCTAAATTACATTTCTCATGTTCAATTACCGCTAAATACGTGACATCCACATATTATACATTTTCATCCGTTAGTTGCATTCAATCTTCTCTAATAATCTCACCTAGACATTTCATCAAACGCTTGGTGTGCGTACCACTATTTAAGATTAATGTACAAGTATATCATGCTTTCATTCATCAACACCACTAAACATCAAGTAAACTCATATTATGCTCAATTTAGCTGACAAGAATTCTTCATATACCACATCATACATCAAAATTTCACAAGAATTGAACATGCATAATTCATTCATATCACCATTCTCACCACTACAAGTGGGTTTTATAACAAAACATCAAATTACTTAAAGTCTTGCATAATCCATGTCCCATATGATCATTCTAACACATATTCTTGCTTAAATTCATACAATTTCATGATCGATTGTAAACCCACTTAATACAAAATCACCAAATAAAATCCTACAACTTACCATGTGATTGTTAAGGTTGGATGATGCTAATTCTTCATCCATGCATGATTTATCTTGAATTTTCACCATCAATTTCTTGAATTTAACCTTGCTTGAGAAACCCCTTTCCTTCTCTCATAGGTGTGTCGACACACACACCAAAACACACACATATTCTCCTGCACATCTATTTAGTTGCAAACTTCAATCCAAATCTCCACCTTTAGTCCCTCTAGTTTGCCATTTTATCCAATTTCCACAAACCTTATTCTCTACTATTGGCCTTGAAATTTTAACTAAGTAAAAATAACTTAGTTATTTTTATTTCATGCCATAAAACAAGAAAACATTCCATTATATTAAAATTCGGTTTTTGGGGCATTACATCATGGCGGTTACATGGTGGTTGGATTTGGAGGGAACAACCGCCATTTAAACGGTGTCACTCAAACCATCGTAACCGTTTACTTATTATCGATACATACATATAATCATAGGTTTAATTATCCTAATATATACATAACACAAATATAATTAAGTTTATATTCTAATACACTCCCCTAAACATGATTATATTTGTGAGAGTGCATCATAACACTTCGGTTTGCATCGTCCACCGCCTTCTTCACTTGCTTGAAGTCGAATCTTCTCCTTTTTTGTAGCTTTTTCAGCCCATGCCAGTCATTACTTGCATAAAATGCATAATACTCTCCATATTGTTCAGCAACATTATCACTTCTTGAGTTCCTTTCCATTTGATCAGCGGCGGTCCCTTGTTTGTCCCCATCTGTGACAATTCTGTGTCCTTCTCTTTTTACCACTAAATATAATTCAAGTAGATTAATTTTCCGATTATTGGAAGCGTATGCCGGAATTGGTCTGGTTGATATTTCCAACTTCTCCGTTAAAAACCACTCTACCATTTCGTCGAATTTTGTTTCTAGATTGAACTTGTATTTTCTAACATAATCAACATCTTCTAACATTTCAAGTAGTGCTTTACAATCTTGAAATTCTTTAAACTTCATTGCTTGGAGGATCATGATGTTCCAATGGGTTTATCGGAAGACAAATTCAGACTTTCGAAATAATTGTTCAAATAACCTGTTTTGTACACATCATGATCCGATTCCTTGTTGATTATAGACTGCCTTTCTTTCAAACCGATTTCTTCTTCCTTTGTTAATCCGGAAATCTCATTCCTTTTATTTATAAGAGGAACACTAAATGTAGGAAAAATTTTACACTTTTCTCCGGTGATTTTAACCATATAGCCCTGAATCACTAATTGATCCAAACTGAGAATATTTCAATCTAATTCAGGGGTGTAGAACACACTCTGAATTTGAAATTTATCATTTCCTGACATCACATCTACAGCCCCGATTCCTCTTATAAAAAAGAAATTATTTTCACCGGTTTTGGTTTCAACTCCGAACATGTTTTTAATTCTATTAAAGACATCTAAATTACCCACGTAATGATGTTTAAAATTTGTGCTTACATACCAGATTTCTGACCACAACCCTCCTTCCGTTCCGGTGACTATGAATTCCAGTCTATTATCTTCATCAGTTTCTTGTTGTTGTATGTCGGTGTTGATGGCTTGACGAATTAATTGAGTCGCTTCGTCGTTCTCCTTCGTCTTACACGAAACAATCTGATGACCGAGTTTATTACAATAGTAACATCTTTTGTGCAGTGAATTCATCTTCCGTCTCTCCTTCTTTTCATCAGAACAGTGCTTGCATGGCTTCACAAATGAAGATGAATAGAGAACATCATCATCATGCTCAACCGTGGCTCTGATACCACTTTGTTGAGAATCATTCTGATTTGCAGCGGAATAAACATGAGTATTTGGATTCATGTTTTGGTTTTACAGAAACAAGTATGTGTGCAGACTTGTTACAAATGGACAATTCGAATAGGAATAAGAAATGTCTTGGTGCCGGCATGTATCTATATATACATCAGTCATGGCGGTTACATGGTGGTTGGATTTGGAGGGAACAACCGCCATTTAAACGGTGTCACTCAAACCACCATAACCGTTTACTTATTATCGATACATACATATAATCATAGGTTTAATTATCCTAATATATACATAACACAAATATAATTAAGTTTATATTCTAATATGTTTGACTATGGTCTTCAGAAAAGGTATCAGGTTTGTCATCTTCACCATGAAACAATATAACGATTCAGGCCACACTAACTCTTTCATGAAGAAGCAAGGTGATAGGAGTAGACCCATTCAGGTCACACTAACTCTCTTATGAAGAAGCAAGATGATAGGTGTAACACCCCAAAGCACCTGTTCAAATTAAATGGTAAGATAACGGATAGATCACGGTTCGTTTTGGATACAGATTCACAACCAAAACCAACGGTAGTGCTGTGAGTCACTCCTGAAGATACAGAAATCACCACTCCGGTTACGAATTCGAGTCTAAGAACACCACCCAACATGCCACGGTTGAGCTAGCACCGAAACAATAAATTTAACTCAAAATCCATTGAGATAAACCAATCATAGATAATTTTTTTTATACTCAAAACAAACTAATCTTCATTAATAACTTTAACTCAAAATCCATTGACACAGAATCACCACTTCTGCTTAACCACTCTGATTTTGTCAGTGATGATGGCCGAATTTCATCATGATATATGTTTGGGATAATTAGTGTAAATCTCCGACCCTTTGTGTTGCAAATCCTTAGTCCTTGATTGAAAGTCGATATTGGGTGTGCATTTATGATGTGGTGTTAATTTATATGGCTGTACTTATTTCAACCTAGACACCCGCTGGTATTTATCTATGCTAATATTTTATGTGGTGTTAATCATAGGCCTCGTTATATATTTCCGCAAAAATAGGTTTCATATCATTTTTCCACAAGCATCCATATCACAAACTTGCTCGCTATACAACATTTGCTTTCTGTTGAATCATTTTCTAGTGTGGATCCTTGTGGTCGGGTTTGAGAAGTTCTGATCTTCCTCTAAGACCTCTAAGAGTCAACAATCAAATCAGTCTCCTATATCATGATATGTTTCATGTGTTAGTGTGTATACGTATATGTGTGTATTTACTCGGTTTTGAACAATACAATCATATATCCATACATATTAATTAAAACAAGTTGTTTTCTGAAATTTAACATAAAAGAGGGTAATTTTTTAATACATGTACACTACTTTTAAGGCTATGTGGTGTGATCATGCCACCACCCTCTGTAGTGTGGACTATGACCCCCACTAGCATCCACTATCCTCTCCCACCAATCAAAAACACCTAATTAATTGAAAGAGGGTCATGGTTGCCATTGATTAAAGCATGCGAACCACCATGGTTTGTGAAGACTGTGTTGTACCACGAGAACCATGACCCACGTGAACCATGTACCACGAGGGCTGCTGACAATGCTCCGGCTAATCAACAACCACTATTCATAACGCTTCACATGATAACGAGAACCACTTCATACATGTTAAGCTGGAAGAGATTATCCAATGCCACCAACACACGGGTTATGGTTGAACCATCGAAGACCTCATGCGGGACAATGGGAAGATATATACTTGCCACGTCTAGAATGGTATGCATCGATAATGAATCCGCCACCAAGATCAAACCCGAGTCTTAATTACATCGACAGTGATACGGAAGAATGATTTTTGTAATTAATAGGATTTTTTGTATCGATAATTATTCTTATTGTAATTAATAAGATTTTTTGTATTAATTTCTATAATATTTTTATAATTACAATTGCATAAAACAATTTAATAAGATTTTTTTTATAAATTCTACCATTTTTTTATAATTACAATTGATTAAAACAATTTAATAAGATTTTTTTTTATAAATTTATATCATTTTTTTATAATTACAATTGATTAAAACAATTTAATAAGATTTTTTTTAAATTTCTATCATTTTTTATAATTACAAAAAAAATATATACGCCTCGTATAGCCCTAGACGGGTCGTCTATGTTTTGTCAAAAGACCATTTTACCTCTGATATTCCCTCAGTCTAGGCATAAACCAGGGGCATAAAGGTCATTTTACTAAAACAAGACGCCCCGTACAGATCTAGATGGGTCGTCTATTTTGAGCGGCATATTTGGTTTTGAATATTTAAAAAGGACTTGTACATTTACCATTTTACCCTTGAATTTCCCCTAGTATAGGCCTCAATCAGGGGTATAAAGGTATATTTACAAAAAGTGGACGCCTCGTATAGCCCTGGACGGGTCGTCTATGTTGAGCGGCAACTTTTATTTGTTTAAAATTTGAATTTTAAAAAGGTTTTTTTATATTTACTATTATACCCCTGAAAAGCCCCCAGTATAGGCCTTAATCAGGGATACAATGGTAATTAACCATTTCAGAAATATCTTTTTGGAATGGTTAATTACCATTTTACCCCTAAATGAGGCCTATACTAGGGGAAACACGGGGGTAAAATGGTAATTTTGCTGCTATCCTAGATGGGTCGTCTAGGTCTGTATGAGGCGTCTATGCCTCGTATAACAGGGCGGAACCTAGACGCCCCTGCATAACACCCCAAAACAATACACACACACACATACGGATATACACGATTGGATCGTATCCGGACCGTATTTTCGATGATTTAAGCATCCCCGGTACATATTTCAACCCGTAGTTTAATATTCTTCATTCGTTTTTGCCTTTAGACTGTAGGATTGCCCTGATTTTAAGATTTTGGTGGGTTTGGGAGTTGTTGATTGCTGTCGAAAATGAAAGGGTAGAACAGGACACCCCGTCTACCTCTATAATGGTGTAGAAAGGAAAATGGGTTAGTCCTAATGCCTCCATCATTTACTTACTTGGGTTTAAGTTGGTAAGGACCAGGAATGTATCGTCGTGGCAAGTTCTAGAGTCGTAAGAACCAAGCGGTTATTCACACAAGAAACGAAAAATGAGCATTTAGTTTAAAGATGTATGTTTGTATGCTCAATAAAGGCTCAAAACTCACTTGTTGTGGGAATGGGTTTATAATGTGATCAAGTATATATAATCAAATTTTAATTAAATTTGTCATGACTTTTTATAATTTTCTTATGTTGGTTCTTTTTATCACGACGCTATCGGTTGTAAATTTGTAAAAATATAACCTTTTTAGAACTTGTTATTCCCAAATTAAACCAAGACAAGTAAAAAAAATTAAAATTTTTGAAAAAAATTAGGGTGATTAGCGGTTCCAATAGAGTTTTTGTAAGGCTTGTTATTAGGACTTGCAAAATTCAAGGTTTTAGCATCCCCCCCACTTAAATTATTCATTGTCCTCAATGTGTCCCAAAAATAAGTTTTTAGGTTGATTGAATGTGTAAAAATGTGTTTAAAAACAAGGTTTGGCCACGACCTCATGCTGGCTGAGCACGGCCCCGTGGTCAGAGTGCCAGTAATAGAAACTTACAGAATGTGGCAACGGGGCGTGTTTGGTGGACACGGCCCCGTGGCGGGCAGGGTTCAGACAAACAACAGGTTTCAGGTGGTGGACACGGGGGTGTGCTGGCTGAGCACGACCCCGTGGTGACAATCTGCAATCAATGAAAACAGGTTTCTGGCTTTTGGTTCGGGTTTCCAGGCTTATGTAGCACTAATACTTAGTGCTTCCAAGCTTCCTAGGTACCTGTTTTGCATAAATACCACACCACATAACAAATAACAACCATTCCTAAACTACCAAAGTTAATTATCCAACATCACATGCAAACTGTTGGTGTAGTTTTTGTGTCCGATGCTGTTCAAATAGACTAGATTTATTTTATGCTGATTATGTAATAGTTAGTGAAACGGTCAAACGAACGTGTATTGACCCGCTCGTTTGAAGTGGTCAAACGAGAAGGTTATTTGTTTGACCGTGTGTGTTTGCAAGTGAAGTGGATATGGCTATAAATACCACCACTTGGCTCATTTGCAAGGGATGGAGGTTTTAGACTTGGGGGAGAGATCACCACTTGGTCTCTCCCCGGATGTATGCTCCTTTGGTATGGTTCGGGTTAGCTTGTAATCGGGCCGCTTTGTAATGTTATGCTACCGAATTAATACAAAGAAGTTTTGTTTATCCGTCTCTAATCTCTCCCGTCTTGAACATAATCACACACTAATCACGGGTCTCGGTTCGAATCACGAACCTACACCTTCTACACTTTCCTTTTGCTCCAAATCTTCCTACATCTGACTGTCAATGACCATGGTTTTAAAAATTCCGATTAGGCGCCTATTAATCCCTAATTAATCTCGATTAATTGTGATTAACAACAATTAATCCGATTAATCGCTAGTCCTCATCCTACTGTCCGATAGCGACTAGCGATTTTAATAACCATGTCCCTAACATGTGTTCTGAATAGAAAATTACGCTGAAAGTTCTATATTTTAATTTTCATGCAACAAAATGCTTATAAAACAAATCGTAAAATTGTAACAAACATGAAGATTTTGTGTTGTATTTTGGATTATGTTAATAATAATTGTTTTGGTCAAAAATTACCGAAGCAATTAAGTGATCAAATTAGTTAAGTGAGGTAGTGTGCTTAAAAGTGCGCTGGAAATATGCTGGTTAAGTTGTTTGTAAAAACAGTTTTCAGGATACGGCTCAGGATATTGAGCTGTATCTACGATAAAACTATGAGCAAAAAATAAAGGAAATGACACCAGATGTACGAGGAAAGCCCTTGATCAATCTAGATCGCCGGCATAAAACCTCGGGAGCTGTCAATCGCAGCTGCCTAGTTCTTCTTATTACTTCAAACGTCAGGATACAGTGCAGGATATCGACCAGATCGCTAAGTGTTACAATGCTTTTTTGTGAAAGTGAAAATTGCGAGAGAACGAGTGTAAGAGTGTAGTGAGTGTGATTGTGATGTCCTATTTGATCTGATATACCCACCTATTTTTAGTAACGAAATACAAACTAAAATTCCTATAAATATGGGATGTTCCCGAATATTCCATTGTTTACGTTGTAGACCGAGTAATGCGGCTTCAACGTCTTCATTTGAACAAATTGGACCGAGTCTCCCGGAGAAAGGGTCTTCGTGAACGTTGGGCACCTGGATGCGTACTCCTGCACACAACCCGTTAGTAATCCTGAAGATACCATTCAGGATGTTACCAATATCCTGAATGAGCATCCCGGATATGAACAGATATCATACAACCAAGATATAAGTTAAGATATTTCCCAGGATATGAGCTCAGAATTTCACCCATAACAATTGTCCCCAAAAAATGTTACCGTTTAGTATCCTGGCACTAACGGTCATATTTTTGTTTTTACGAAGAAGGAGGCAATTTAAGAGATTAGACCCATGATGTGACTGTTTGCAACTGCTCAGCCTACATTTACTCATCACCACCCTATAACTTCTCATCCTTATCCCATTTATTCTTTACCGAAGAGAAAAAGGTAAAAACTTCTCTCTCTTTTTCATCTTCTTCTCTCATTCTTTTCAGCATTCCGGCGAGAATATGACAAGGCAAACAAGATCAAGTTTCGGCGACTCCGCCCCCACATTCATACAACAGAATCTTCTCCAGGATCCGGAGAAAGAAATATGTACCTTTGATAGCACCCATTTGTCGGCCCTCAAATCCTCCGGTATCTTCCCGGAAGGGACGGTATTCCGGCCGTTTGACCGGGAAATTCGGTCGGACATGGTTTCCGACGAATGGTTGTGCTTTAGTGCCTTTCCTTTCACCTTAGGGTTATGGTTCCCCTTCCCAGACTTTATTACCGAGTTTTTCAGCATTACAAAAATCTCTTTTAGCCAAACAATGCCGATGCTTTGGCGAGTCTTGTCCGTTCTTGACCAGATCAAGAAGAATCACATCCCTGACCTTTCTGTTCATGACCTCCCCTTAGCATACCGGCTTAGATGCCACGGATCCTATAGATTTTTGTTTTACTCCACCTCCGGCGAGCCGCTGATACTTCGTGCCACCAGGAACGAGGAGAATGTAACAACTGTGCTTGTAATCACTATGAACAGTTCTATTATCAATAAAACAATGTTATTTGATCCCAATGTCTGTTTTGTTATGTTATACATTTTTCATGTTTTGACTTTTATGTAATTTCAAACTCTACATCGCTTTCTGGAGAGTTATACGCAAACTAGTGCGTAAACGTACTCAGTTTAATGCGAGAAATACTCTGGAACATCAACATATACTCAACATACCTTAAATAACCTTTACATAACTTAGAAATAAGTTTTGAAGGCTTTGGTATGGTAAAAACAAGTTAATTCGTTTACAGGGACTAAATATGACAAACTGCGAAAGTATGCCAATTTGAACTGTAACGAACATTCCGGAACATAACCATAAGCTAAACACACCTTAAATATCCTTTACATAGCTTAGAAATAGGCTTTGAGGGGTTTGGTGTGCTAAAATAAACTTTTGGGACATTCAGGGACTAAAAGTGTCAAAAAGTGCACAAGTTTGCATTTTCGCGCATAACTTACGTTCTGAATACATCCGGACATCCAAAAATTTATGTGAGCATGACTATATTATGTTTTAGTGTTCGCCATAAGAAAAATCCATTCGTCGCGTCATTTGGATCGTTTTTCGCGCTTATGCGTATTCCGTCGTAATTAACCGAACAACGCAACCGTACGGCTAAACGAACCGACATCTGAGATATTTTTGAGCATGTTTTAAGTTCCCTATACTTTAACTTCATTTTAGAGCTTTGAAATGGGGTTAACGGGCCTTAAACGTGTCAAAAATGGGCTGAATGCATGACAGGGACCAAAACTGTAAATCTGCCAAAGTTGTTACCTTACGGACCTCAACATTGGCAGCTTTGAGGTCCGTAAAGCAGTCTGCAGACCAGATTCAATGTTTTAATCAGCAAGTTGCAGCCATTTGATCCCCCACCACATGTTTTAAGTTGATGTGTCACTAAGATAAGGAGCATATGTGGCTCCATAACCTTTCCGACAAGTGTACGCACGAGATTCGATCACGTTATTCAAGAAACGATCCTAACGGTTACCCGAAAACTATATATACCCCATGCCTTTCATTGTTTTAAGGCACTAGAATCTTATTAGTTGTGTTCTAAGTTGAAACTTTGTTTCATACCTGAACTATACTGATCTAGATTAGCATTCGGGGACCCTTCGTAAGTATTCTTTCGTTCTTTTCATTATTTTTACTGCTTTTCGAGTCAGAAAGTCAAACTTTGTTTGACTTTCAGCGTTGACCAGTAATGGTCAATGCGAAGTTCGTTAGAACTTCGCAACGTGATTGTAATCACGATGGTCATAGTCCCTTGGGACTATGCCTACTGATTACCACGTTGTCTAGGGTCGTAGGGTAGGCGATCTAATAAATCGCCTATACCTTCGAACCCGACCCAGTTTGGTCGATCATTAGGATCCGACCAAACACATTAGGTGACCATAGTGTAGGGAATAACCTTCCAAGGTTATACCTTATGGTCACGACGTTTAAGTAGTTGTATGATAGGTAGTTTATATGCCTTAGGTAAATTACCAGAATACCCTTTTCATACATAATTGGTAATTTAGCATATGTAACCTAAACTTTTGTCACGTAACTGATTATGTAACATGTTTAGGCATATAATACTTATCATAGTACTAGTTAGGCGGTCCGAACGCGTTTCACGCGCACGATGCGTTAAAGTAGCATAAGCTACCTAAACGGATCATAATGGGTCAATAAGACTTAGGTTAAGTTTCATTTAGCATGTAGGCTTTGTTAAACCATATCACGTGAGTTCCGACACTCATTTGGTTTACAAACCCTAATGCTACCCAGTCGTCCGATTAAGGTCCGGTTATTAACATAGTTACCTATATTAGGTGCCGTTTGATTCCGAGATCTCTAGCATTGCTTGGTGGTTATCTTTATACAACTGAGCAATCTCAAGTGAGTACATAGACCCCTCTTTTACTGTTTTCCAAACTGTTTTGGGGTGAAACACATGTGCCTACTTGTTACTTTCATGCTTTCCTGTTTTCACATCATATACCGGCTATGTTTGTTAGTACACTATAGTACATGATTTCATTACATTTTATGCTAGGTGTGCCCATTGTGTGCATTACTTAGTACATTGTTTTACATGACATTTCATGCTAGGTGTGCCCATTGTGTGCATTACTTAGTACATCGTTTTACATGACATTTCATGCTAGGTGTGCCCATTGTGTGCATTACTTAGTACATCGTTTTACATGACATTTCATGCTAGGTGTGCCCATTGTGTGCATTACTTAGTACATCGTTTTACATGACATTTCATGCTAGGTGTGCCCATTGTGTGCATTACTTAGTACATCGTTTTACATGACATTTCACGCTACGTATGTTCATTTGATTACATACTTAGTGCATCGTTTTCACATGCTCACATTTTGTTATGACATTTGGTTTGTTTACATGGGACAATACATTCATTAACATTAGCTACGCCGTTCGTTAGTAGGTAGTGGTACCATAGGAATTGACAACTCCCGTTCCGGACATCCCAGGGTAAGGGGACAGAAAGGAATGACCGAATTCGTTGACATAAGACAGATAGACCTTTAATTTGTTTAAAGGGTTTATCACCACAGTCGCCAGGCTTGGATGTATGCATTTTCACAATACCGCATAAATGTTCATATTAAATAGTTGCATGCATTTCCCACAAAACATAGCTTTGATTTAAACCAAGTTTTACCTCAATACTTTGTTTTTGTGCATATGGTCTAGTTGAGACATTTCACTTGCCATACATGACATTTTGACATAGACATTTGACATGGATATTTTGACATAGACATTTGACATGGATATTTGACATAGACATTTGACATGGATATTTGACATAGGCATTTGACATGATTTACATCTTGACATGAACACTTTGACATATTACCCAATACATTTGACAATTTGGTTAAACATAGACTTCTTACATTGGTTGGTTTGGTTTGATTAAGTGATTTAAGTTAACGATGCGTGTGTAATATGATACAAGCATGGTGGATACGCCGCTGGTACTTCCTATATATAAGTGTTTGTATGGTATTACATGACGTAGCGTTATTTGAATCATTTCAGTTTGATACATATAACATTTTATACAAATAACATACTTTTCACAAGACATTGATTTACAAACAACTTATCTTATACAAACACATTTTTACATGGTTATTTATTTAACCTGACATTACTTATACATATCATCTGACCTTATTGTTTTCAAATGATTTACAAGACAAAGCAAAGTACGGGGTTCATGATTAAACATTTTCTTAAACTCAAGTCATGAATCCTATTTTCACAAAACCTATGTATCTCACAGGCATTTTTATGCTGACGTACCTATTTTCACATGTGTTTTCAGGTGCTTTTCCATAGGATGTTGATCATGATACTAGGGCGGACCTGTGCCTTAGAGACTTTAAAAGATGATAGACTATGTTTAATTATGATCTGAACTCGTTAATTTCCTGTTTGAAACAATGTAACACCCTTATTTAATAAATAAAATACACTTTGTGTGCCATGGTTATGAAACAATTAATTCTGTCGCGACACGCCCCGATGTTTCCGCCGCGACTTGTTGTTTTACGCGGTCGGGGTGTGACAGAAGAGTTGGTATCAGAGCCAATGGTTATAGGGAATTAGGTTATTAGTAATGCTTTGACCTAGACTATAACTTTTCTAGGAACCTAACACAAGTTATCTTGTGTTTAGATCTTAAAACATGTACATCACCTATCCTTTGGTGATTAACAAAACAAGGAACCAAATTATTTTTCCGAAACGATTTTTTGAAAAACAATCATCTGTTTTTGAATAAATTTTTACAAGGATTTGAACCCTCAATTGTAAGGTTTTGAACCCTCTGTTATATGGTTTTGAACCCTTTTCAGTTTGGTTTTTGGCCTTGTGCCTTCTAATTTTCAAAAATCCCGTCAAACGTTTTGGGTTTTAAATAATGTGAACATGTGCAAACTGGAAGGGTGAATGCCTGTATTCTGGGTTTTCTGTCTAGGCAAGCACTTCGTATACATCTCAACCAGACGCGAGACCAGTTGTGCTTACCTGGGAATTCTTGGGATGAGTGTTCACTTATAGGCGAGCATGTCTTCATTATACATTATTTTTGATCCATTTACTTTGATTAGTCACTGTGTGTCGTTTGTTTGCTTTGTGATACGGACGAATGACCACCATCTTTGCTTTTGTTGATTTTGTTTCATCTCATTCTTTTCATCCAATCATCTCACTCGTTTCCTTTCATGTTTTCCTCTTTTAGAATGCCTCCTCGACGCGAGAATCAGATAGCTACTGCCGAGCTGGCAGAAATTATTGCGCAGCAGATGGCTGCTCAATTCCCAAATCTCTTTGCTCAATGGAACCAGGCCAACAACAACAACAATGTTCCATGCAAATACAAGGATTTTAACCAGGCTAAACCACTCAAGTTTAGTGGTTCTGAGGGAGCGACTGGGCTTCTTCAGTGGTTCGAGAGCATAGAGAATACTTTTCGCCATGTGCAGTGTCCGGATAATCGCAAGGTCGAGTTCTCCTCGAGCGTATTTCAGAAGAGGGCTTTGACATGGTGGAACGGGGTTATGAGAGACCGGGGTGCTGAAGTTGCTCTCGCACAGACATGGGCTGAACTTAGAGCCCTTATGATGAGGGAATTCTGTCCTCGCCATGAGCAGCGAGCATTGGAGAAGGAGTTTGATGTTTTGAAGCAAGATAGTGGTGAGCACAGGGCTTATACTGATCGGTTTGAAGAATTGAGTCTGCTTTGCCCAACAATGGTCACCCCACTCGACAAGGCTATCGAGAGATACATCGATGGTCTACCTGACTCGGTACAAGACATTCTTACTGGTAGTAACCCTGCCACACTTCGTCAGGCGATCGAGTTATCTGCGACATTGACTGAGTCACAGATCCGGAAGAACAAGTTACACAGGAAGGGTGACAAGGGCAAGAAGCAGTCGGCTGACAAGGAAGATAGCAAGAAAGGTCAAAACTTGAATGGAAAGAACTCTGGTTCTTCGAAAAGGTCAAGGAAGCGTAAGGCTTCCCAAAATTTTGCTATCACTGCTCAAGCTAATCAGGCAGCTCCCAACCAACCCGCACAGTTTCCAGCAAAGAAACCCTATACAGGGAATGCACCTTTGTGCAATAGATGCAACAGTCACCACCAGCCGCAACTTCCATGCCGTTTCTGTACTAACTGTGGGAAATCAGGCCATCTCGCCAATGTTTGTCGATCTGCTCAGAATCCCGCGGTTCAGAACCCGGCTCAACAAGTTGCTCAGCCTCCTGCTCAGCAACAGGGTCAAGCTGCACGACCACAATACCCACCGGGTGCTTGTTACAATTGTGGGGATCTGACCCACTATAGGAATCGGTGCCCAAGACTAGTCAACCAGAACCAGAACCAGAACCAGAACCAGAATCAGGCTCCGGCTCGAGGCCGAGTTTTTAACATGAATGCCCAAGAGGCACAGGCTGACGATAATGTGGTGAACGGTACGTTCTTTATTAATAATCAGCCTGCATCTGTTCTTTTCGATTCCGGTGCCGATAAGAGTTTCGTGTCTTTGTCTTTTGAGCAAATGCTTCGCGTGTCTAGAACGAAACTAGGAAAACCTTTGACAGTAGAGGTTGCTAATGGTGAACCCATTATTCTTGATTCTGTTCTTCACAACTGCCAGTTGAATCTTAACGACCATCTTTTTCCTATTGACCTCGCGCCTATGCAACTTGGAAGCTTCGACGTTATTGTGGGAATGGATTGGTTATCCAAGCATCACGCAGAAATAGTTTGTTCTAAGAAGATTGTTCGTGTGCCACTTTCGAAAGGCGAGATCCTGCAGGTTCAAGGTGAGAAGCCTACCGGTGGTCTCAAACTCATGTCTTGTTTTAAAGCTCTGAAGTATCTGCAGAAGAACTATGTGGCTTTCTTAGCACATGTTACAGAAGATAAAGGCAAGGGTAAGTCTATTTCGGATATTCCTGTCGTTCGGGATTATTCTGAAGTGTTCCCTGAAGATTTACCTGGTCTACCTCCAGCACGCCAAGTCGAGTTCCGCATTGATCTCGTACCTGGTGCAAATCCCATTGCCAGAGCTCCATATCGTCTTGCACCGTCTGAGATGCAAGAGTTGTCTAAACAGCTTCAGGAGCTCTCTGACAAAGGTTTTATCCGTCCCAGCTTTTCACCGTGGGGTGCTCCCGTTCTTTTTGTCAAGAAGAAGGATGGATCCTTTAGGATGTGTATCGATTATCGTGAGCTTAATAAGCTTACCATCAAAAATCGATATCCTCTACCTCGCATAGACGACCTCTTTGATCAGTTACAAGGCGCTTCTTATTTTTCGAAGATCGATCTGCGTTCCGGGTATCATCAACTTCGGGTGCAAGAAGAAGACATTCCGAAGACAGCATTCTGTACTCGTTATGGACATTACGAGTTCACAGTCATGCCATTCGGTTTGACTAATGCTCCTGCTGTTTTCATGGACTTAATGAATAGGGTCTGCAAACCTTATTTGGATCAGTTCGTCATTGTTTTTATTGACGATATCTTGATTTACTCTAAGACGCGAGCTGATCACGAGCAGCATCTTCGTCTTACTCTGGAACTCCTGAAGAAAGAGCAACTTTTCGCCAAATTCTCCAAGTGCGAATTTTGGCTTAAAGAAGTTCAATTTTTGGGACACATTATCAACGAACGAGGTGTTCATGTAGATCCCTCCAAGATCAGTGCGATTAAGGATTGGGATACACCTACTACTCCTACTGAAGTTCGTTCATTTCTTGGTCTAGCGGGTTATTATCGCCGCTTCATTGAAAACTTCTCTAAGATTGCAGTGCCTCTAACTGCTCTAACTCAGAAAAAAATGCCCTTTTACTGGGGATTCAAACAAGAGGAAGCTTTTCAACACCTGAAGCAGAAGCTTTGCGATGCGCCTGTTCTATCATTGCCCGAGGGTGATGA
Source organism: Helianthus tuberosus (assembly GCA_030545235.1). NCBI lineage: Eukaryota > Viridiplantae > Streptophyta > Magnoliopsida > Asterales > Asteraceae > Helianthus > Helianthus tuberosus. The sequence continues at coordinate 6,247,741 of JARYGA010060219.1, read as the reverse complement.
TGATTTTGTTGTGTATTGTGATGCATCGAAATTGGGTCTTGGCTGTGTTCTTATGCAAAGGAACAAAGTCATAGCCTATGCATCAAGACAATTGAAGATACATGAGAAGAACTACACCACTCATGATCTTGAGTTGGGTGCAGTTGTCTTTGCTCTCAAGATCTGGAGACACTATTTGTACGGTACAAAATGTGTGGTTTTCACTGACCACAAAAGTCTTCAGCATATCTTCAACCAGAAAGAACTCAACATGAGACAGCGACGTTGGGTTGAGCTTTTAAACGACTATGATTGCGAAATTCGCTACCATCCTGGTAAGGCGAATGTCGTAGCAGATGCATTGAGTCGTAAGGAACGTACTAAGCTCCATTGTGTACGTGTTCAATCTGTTATTCAAGCTCGATCCGATATTCAAGAACGCATTTCTCAAGCTCAGCAATCTTGTGTTTCACAGGGTTTAATGGATAAGGAATTTCCCTATCACATAACGCCTGCTTTGGAACTGAAGGACAATGGATCATATTACTTCATGGACCGTTTGTGGGTCCCAAGCCAGGATGATATTCGTACCTTGCTTATGGATGAAGCCCATAAGTCTCGTTATTCTATTCATCCGGGCTCAGATAAAATGTATAAGGACCTTCGTACACACTATTGGTGGCCTGGTATGAAGAAAGACATTGCCTTATACGTATCCAAATGCCTTACTTGTCTAAAGGTTAAGGCTGAACATCAGCGTCCTTCTGGTTTATTGGAGCAACCAGAGATCCCAGTTTGGAAATGGGAAAACATTACTATGGATCTTGTTACCAAACTTCCACGCACAAAGAAGGGTCATGATGCCATCTGGGTAGTCGTTGATCGTCTTACAAAGTCAGCACATTTCTTGCCAATCCGCGAGGATTTTCCTACTGACAGACTTGCTCAAATCTATGTGGATGAAATTGTAGCTCGACATGGTGTTCCGTTGAACATCATTTCTGACAGAGATGCTCGTTTCACTTCTCACTTTTGGAGAACCATGCAATCTGCTATGGGGACCCAACTTAATCTGAGCACAGCTTATCATCCGCAAACGGATGGTCAATCTGAGAGAACAATCCAGACTCTGGAGGATATGCTAAGAGCTTGTGTGATCGATTTTGGTGGTAGCTGGGATTCACATCTTAAATTGATTGAATTCTCCTACAACAACAGTTATCACACTAGCATCAAAATGGCTCCTTTTGAAGCTCTCTATGGTCGAAAATGTCGTTCACCAGTCTGCTGGAATGAGATAGGCGAGGCTCAACTTACTGGACCTGCCCTCATTTTAGAGACAACTGACAAGGTCAAGAAAGTTCGTGATAACCTTCAGGCAGCTAGAAGCCGTCAGAAGATTTACGCGGACCCAAAACGCAAAGCCTTGGAATTTCAAGTCGGTGATCGAGTATTACTTAAGGTCTCACCTTGGAAAGGTGTGATCAGATTTGGAAAGAAAGGAAAACCTGCACCTAGATACGTTGGACCATTCAAGATCGTCGAAAGAATCGGAAAGGTAGCCTACAGACTTGAGTTACCTCCTGAACTGGGAAATGTTCATCCAACTTTTCACGTGTCCAATCTCAAGAAGTGTACAGCTGATGAGAACTTCTCCATACCGCTTGACGAAATTCGTGTTGGCAAAACACTGAAATTTGTTGAGAAACCAGTGGAAATCATGGAACGTGAAGTCAAGTGGCTTAAACGCAAGCGCATTCCTTTGGTCAAAGTTCGCTGGGAAGCTAAACGTGGACCTGAGTTTACTTGGGAACGCGAAGATCAAATGAAGGCGAAATATCCACATCTTTTTCCACGAGTTTCCTCTAAATAAATTTCGGGACGAAATTTCCACAAGTAGGGGAGACTGTAACAACTGTGCTTGTAATCACTATGAACAGTTCTATTATCAATAAAACAATGTTATTTGATCCCAATGTCTGTTTTGTTATGTTATACATTTTTCATGTTTTGACTTTTATGTAATTTCAAACTCTACATCGCTTTCTGGAGAGTTATACGCAAACTAGTGCGTAAACGTACTCAGTTTAATGCGAGAAATACTCTGGAACATCAACATATACTCAACATACCTTAAATAACCTTTACATAACTTAGAAATAAGTTTTGAAGGCTTTGGTATGGTAAAAACAAGTTAATTCGTTTACAGGGACTAAATATGACAAACTGCGAAAGTATGCCAATTTGAACTGTAACGAACATTCCGGAACATAACCATAAGCTAAACACACCTTAAATATCCTTTACATAGCTTAGAAATAGGCTTTGAGGGGTTTGGTGTGCTAAAATAAACTTTTGGGACATTCAGGGACTAAAAGTGTCAAAAAGTGCACAAGTTTGCATTTTCGCGCATAACTTACGTTCTGAATACATCCGGACATCCAAAAATTTATGTGAGCATGACTATATTATGTTTTAGTGTTCGCCATAAGAAAAATCCATTCGTCGCGTCATTTGGATCGTTTTTCGCGCTTATGCGTATTCCGTCGTAATTAACCGAACAACGCAACCGTACGGCTAAACGAACCGACATCTGAGATATTTTTGAGCATGTTTTAAGTTCCCTATACTTTAACTTCATTTTAGAGCTTTGAAATGGGGTTAACGGGCCTTAAACGTGTCAAAAATGGGCTGAATGCATGACAGGGACCAAAACTGTAAATCTGCCAAAGTTGTTACCTTACGGACCTCAACATTGGCAGCTTTGAGGTCCGTAAAGCAGTCTGCAGACCAGATTCAATGTTTTAATCAGCAAGTTGCAGCCATTTGATCCCCCACCACATGTTTTAAGTTGATGTGTCACTAAGATAAGGAGCATATGTGGCTCCATAACCTTTCCGACAAGTGTACGCACGAGATTCGATCACGTTATTCAAGAAACGATCCTAACGGTTACCCGAAAACTATATATACCCCATGCCTTTCATTGTTTTAAGGCACTAGAATCTTATTAGTTGTGTTCTAAGTTGAAACTTTGTTTCATACCTGAACTATACTGATCTAGATTAGCATTCGGGGACCCTTCGTAAGTATTCTTTCGTTCTTTTCATTATTTTTACTGCTTTTCGAGTCAGAAAGTCAAACTTTGTTTGACTTTCAGCGTTGACCAGTAATGGTCAATGCGAAGTTCGTTAGAACTTCGCAACGTGATTGTAATCACGATGGTCATAGTCCCTTGGGACTATGCCTACTGATTACCACGTTGTCTAGGGTCGTAGGGTAGGCGATCTAATAAATCGCCTATACCTTCGAACCCGACCCAGTTTGGTCGATCATTAGGATCCGACCAAACACATTAGGTGACCATAGTGTAGGGAATAACCTTCCAAGGTTATACCTTATGGTCACGACGTTTAAGTAGTTGTATGATAGGTAGTTTATATGCCTTAGGTAAATTACCAGAATACCCTTTTCATACATAATTGGTAATTTAGCATATGTAACCTAAACTTTTGTCACGTAACTGATTATGTAACATGTTTAGGCATATAATACTTATCATAGTACTAGTTAGGCGGTCCGAACGCGTTTCACGCGCACGATGCGTTAAAGTAGCATAAGCTACCTAAACGGATCATAATGGGTCAATAAGACTTAGGTTAAGTTTCATTTAGCATGTAGGCTTTGTTAAACCATATCACGTGAGTTCCGACACTCATTTGGTTTACAAACCCTAATGCTACCCAGTCGTCCGATTAAGGTCCGGTTATTAACATAGTTACCTATATTAGGTGCCGTTTGATTCCGAGATCTCTAGCATTGCTTGGTGGTTATCTTTATACAACTGAGCAATCTCAAGTGAGTACATAGACCCCTCTTTTACTGTTTTCCAAACTGTTTTGGGGTGAAACACATGTGCCTACTTGTTACTTTCATGCTTTCCTGTTTTCACATCATATACCGGCTATGTTTGTTAGTACACTATAGTACATGATTTCATTACATTTTATGCTAGGTGTGCCCATTGTGTGCATTACTTAGTACATTGTTTTACATGACATTTCATGCTAGGTGTGCCCATTGTGTGCATTACTTAGTACATCGTTTTACATGACATTTCATGCTAGGTGTGCCCATTGTGTGCATTACTTAGTACATCGTTTTACATGACATTTCATGCTAGGTGTGCCCATTGTGTGCATTACTTAGTACATCGTTTTACATGACATTTCATGCTAGGTGTGCCCATTGTGTGCATTACTTAGTACATCGTTTTACATGACATTTCACGCTACGTATGTTCATTTGATTACATACTTAGTGCATCGTTTTCACATGCTCACATTTTGTTATGACATTTGGTTTGTTTACATGGGACAATACATTCATTAACATTAGCTACGCCGTTCGTTAGTAGGTAGTGGTACCATAGGAATTGACAACTCCCGTTCCGGACATCCAAGGGTAAGGGGACAGAAAGGAATGACCGAATTCGTTGACATAAGACAGATAGACCTTTAATTTGTTTAAAGGGTTTATCACCACAGTCGCCAGGCTTGGATGTATGCATTTTCACAATACCGCATAAATGTTCATATTAAATAGTTGCATGCATTTCCCACAAAACATAGCTTTGATTTAAACCAAGTTTTACCTCAATACTTTGTTTTTGTGCATATGGTCTAGTTGAGACATTTCACTTGCCATACATGACATTTTGACATAGACATTTGACATGGATATTTTGACATAGACATTTGACATGGATATTTGACATAGACATTTGACATGGATATTTGACATAGGCATTTGACATGATTTACATCTTGACATGAACACTTTGACATATTACCCAATACATTTGACAATTTGGTTAAACATAGACTTCTTACATTGGTTGGTTTGGTTTGATTAAGTGATTTAAGTTAACGATGCGTGTGTAATATGATACAAGCATGGTGGATACGCCGCTGGTACTTCCTATATATAAGTGTTTGTATGGTATTACATGACGTAGCGTTATTTGAATCATTTCAGTTTGATACATATAACATTTTATACAAATAACATACTTTTCACAAGACATTGATTTACAAACAACTTATCTTATACAAACACATTTTTACATGGTTATTTATTTAACCTGACATTACTTATACATATCATCTGACCTTATTGTTTTCAAATGATTTACAAGACAAAGCAAAGTACGGGGTTCATGATTAAACATTTTCTTAAACTCAAGTCATGAATCCTATTTTCACAAAACCTATGTATCTCACAGGCATTTTTATGCTGACGTACCTATTTTCACATGTGTTTTCAGGTGCTTTTCCATAGGATGTTGATCATGATACTAGGGCGGACCTGTGCCTTAGAGACTTTAAAAGATGATAGACTATGTTTAATTATGATCTGAACTCGTTAATTTCCTGTTTGAAACAATGTAACACCCTTATTTAATAAATAAAATACACTTTGTGTGCCATGGTTATGAAACAATTAATTCTGTCGCGACACGCCCCGATGTTTCCGCCGCGACTTGTTGTTTTACGCGGTCGGGGTGTGACAGAGAAATGGCAATCCAAGTTCTCTTTTGTAAAAAGAGACTCAATCCCTGGTGGAACGGAATATCCGGTGAAGTGGTTGAGAAAGGGTCGGATTTAGGGTTTAAGGGTAGGGTTTAAGGGTAATCCTGCCTCTTATCCTGTTACATATCCTGAACTAATCAACTTTCTGTTTATTGTTTTGTATACAGCTGATTTTAGGAAGCTTGCACCTCCCCTTGCTGATTCACAGAAGAGGATCGACGCTATCAGACTCCTTCCAGAGGCTGAAAGAAGTTTTAACCCGTCTCCACCATCTCCAAGCCCTCTTTCCAGTGCAAACATGTCTGGTAAGGATCCTGCACAATATCCTGCATACATGTTTTTATTTGGCATATTTAGGAAAAAATTCTACTCCCTGTATGCAGACTCGAGCAAAGTCCCAATCCTCCTCGATCTCGATGAGCTTGATAGTTACCCTACTCCAGTCATGGTCAAGAAAGAGACCCCTGCTGCCACCAGCTCCAAGCCGCTCCCGGCTCCTAAAGCTAATCCGAGGACTCGTGCTTCCACCGCAAAGAAGAGGAAGAACTCCGAAGTTAGTGCTCCAGGCTCCGAAGGATTCTCTTATGATGAGCTCAGCTTCACTGATTCCTTGGAACCGATGACATCCTTCCTTAATAAGGTAATATCCTGACCCTATATCCTGCACATATATCCTGATAGAATATCCTGACAGGATATCCAGGTTAGCGAATATTGATTTATTCCTGAATTTTGACTTACAGGGCCTCCAGCATCTGCTCCACCTTTACAACGATGCATGTGGTACTGCTGCACTCTATGAAGCCAGGATTAAACAGCTTGAAACTACTGTTGCCGACCAAGGTGCCATTGCTGAAGCGAAGACTCGGCACTATGAGGATAAGCTGAAGAAAGTGACCCAGGATGTTGAGATCAAGCTGGCCACTGTCCAAATGGAACATGAACAAGCCATGGTTTCTTTCCGGGAAGGAATCAAAGCTTCTGCCATCGTCTCCCTGCTACAAGCTCGTATTAAGATGGCCTATGAGGCCAAGGGGACAGGTCTTGAGTGCCCATCCTGGCCGGTAGAATCCTGGGTGGCAAAGCTGAAGGACCTTGGAGGCAAGGCTGTGCCCCTTCCTGCTGAAGCTGGTGAATCCTCTAAGTCGGCAGAGGTGGCAGACAAGGCTGTAGACAAGAAAGATGCTGGAGCGGATGCTGGGACGGATCCTGGTGAGGATGCTGCTCAGGATGCTGAGGCTGAGAAGGCAGAGAAGGTTGGAGAAGATGCCGCTGTGTGAGGGCATTCAGGTGGGCGATGATGGATGTATGTGCCAAGGCCGGAGCCCACTTTTTTAAATTTGATCATTGGCTTGTAACTCAAAACAATTTACTTTTCCTGCATTTTACTTTTCTGCACTTGAACAATATGATGACCAAAGGTGGAGGGATCCTGATTTTCAGGACGAAGCCCTTGGTCATCACCGTTAGTATGTTTTTTCTTTTGAACAATATAACAGTTGGAGGTGGATAGGTCTCGGTTTGAGACAAAGCCTTCAACTGTTAAGTAAATACGATAAGGAACTGTTAGTGCTCTTAGTGGATGGGCCTTGGTTTGAGATGAAACTAAGAGCACATCTTTTGGTATGTTAATAATATAACTTCCTTTTGCCTTTATTTCTGTTGTTACTACTTTGTTGTTAAACTTTACTTATAAAAATAGTTAAATTTGGACAATATAGGGAACATATTGCAAGAATATCCTGAGACATATCCTACTCAGGATACTGCCTCGCAACTTATAAAACTTAGGTTATAAAAAGGAGAGATCATACCGAATACTCCCGGAGAGTCAATTCCATCCTCCAATCACAGGAATGTCCCCAGTGCATAAATTTAAATCCACTTTCAAATTGTATGATGTATGTCCCCTGTGTTCAACATGGTCATATTTTAGTTTGACTGCATAAACCTCAAATATCCTGGGGATAAACCCTTAACATCCTGGGGATAAACCCTTAACATGCTGGGGATAAACCCTGATTTTCATGCGCTATAGGCGAGAGTGTATAAACTCCAAGTCTTAGAAAGGTGAAAACCTTTAAACCTTAGAGGGTATGAAAATACCCTTTCGTGAGAGAGGGTGATCAATCCTCATATACCTTTAGGATCCAGGACATAGCCAATAGTAACGAAATTGTCAGCCACTTTTACATGAACTGGTCCCGTTACCTTGAACTATCCCCAGATGACTTGCGCTCCAGGCGGGGTGTTCAAACCCAATTCGAGAGAAAGGTGAATACCTTTAAACCTTTGAAGGGATCAGGATCCCTTAAGCCTGAGAGAGGGGGCCAATCCTCTAATCTTTCGAAATATCCTGAGCGTATATCCTGGAGCTATATCCTGATGCATATTCTGCAAAACAATCTTAAACTAAGGTGGGTGTTAGCTTGGCTAACACCCCTCCGATGCCTAAGTCAGTATTGGGTTCAGGATAATAAACGAATTCAAATATATTTAAGAGAGATAGAATACATACCATTCTGAGATAAAAGCTAAATTCTATTCTTACTTGAAATAGAGCTTTAGGTGTATGGCATTCCAGGATCTTGGTAGCATATCCCCCTCCATATTCCTGAGCCGGTATGCTCCTTTTCCTGATTCTGATTCAACCTCATATGGTCCTTCCCACTTTGGAGCCAGCTTTCCATCGGCAGGATTACTGGTATTTTGAAAAGCCTTTCTTAACACCCAATCTCCAACTTTGAACCTTCTAGTCCTTATATTCTTGTTGTATGCTCTGGATATCCTTTGTTGATATGCTGCCATCCTTAGTCTTGCTGCATCTCTTGTCTCGTCTATGGTGTCCAAATCCTGGCATAAAGCTTCAGGATTCTGCTCAGGATCCCAGAGGATAGATCTCGCAGTAGGTATCACCATTTCTGTTGGGATAACTGCTTCTGCTCCGAATACCAAGGAAAATGGTGTCTGGCCAGTTGAATTCTTTACCGTTGTTCTATCAGCCCACAAAACAAAGGGTAGTTCTTCTGCCCATCTGCCTTTCTTGGCTCCTAATCTCTTCTTCAAGTTGTTGACAATTATCTTGTTTGAAGATTCAGCTTGTCCATTTGCTTAAGGATGTGCCGGGGTAGAAGTGATTATTCTAATTCCCTAACTTTTGCAAAAGTCAATAGTCCTTTTACTTATGAACTGGGATCCATTGTTACAAATGATTTCAGCTGGCACTCCAAACCTGGTCAGGATAATCCTCTTTATAAAGGATACTACTTCTTGGTCTCTGACTTGAACAAATGCTTCAGCCTCCACCCACTTAGAGAAATAATCAGTCATTGCCAGCATAAAGACTTTTCCTCCCGAAGCTTTTGGTAATTTTCCTACTATGTCCATTCCCCATTACATGAATGGCCAAGGGGAAACTATTGGATATAGTGGTTCGGCTGGTTGATGTAGTATGTTACTGTGCCTTTGGCATGCATCGCATCTTCGAGCATATTCTGTAGCATCTTTCCTCATCGTTGGCCAAAAGTATCATGTTCTCAATATTTTTGAGAATAATGACCTGCCCCCAGTATGGTTACCACAATCCCCTTCATGAATATCCTGAAGCACTTCTTCAATTTCGGGATCCTCCAAGCACCTTAAATATGGTCCTGCAAGAGATTTCTTATACAAAATATTATTTATAATGGTGAATCGTGATACCTTCATCCTAAATGCCTTAGGATTTTCGTCTCTAGGGATGTGCCCTTCCTTGAGATATCTTATGATTGGAGCCGTCCAGGATTTAGGATCCTCCTCAGGATATTCAGCAACAGGATCCTGGATACTTATTACTTTTTCATCCTGAGGATTCGTTGCAGGATACAAGATATGCAATATTGGTATTTGGGTCCCTTCTGGTATCCTGACCGATGATCCCAAATTTGCTAAGGCATCCGCTTCAGCATTATCTTCCCTTGGTACCTGTTGAAGTGTAAAAACATCGAAATATCCTGCTAATTTTTTGAGAATATCGAGGTATTCGATTAATTTCTCACCCTTAACTGCATAGGTTCCATTAAAATGATTAGTGATTAACAAGGAGTCAACATATACTTGCAAATTCTTGATATTCATATTTTTAGCAAGTTCTAATCCTGCAATTAAAGCCTCATACTCTGCTTCATTATTAGTAGCAGAGAATTCACACCTAATAGCCTGGGGTAATATGTCCCCCCTGTGGCGATTTTAGTAGTATTCCCAATCCTACTCCTCTAACATTAGATGCTCCATCGGTATATAATGTCCAGGATCCTGAGGATTCTCCTAATTGTTGTACTTCTAGGTCTACTCATCCTGAATGTCACTACTGAAATCAGCCACAAAGTCAGCTAAAGCCTGCGATTTTATGGCATTTCTAGGTTCGTACACTAAGTCATAAGCACTTAACTTTACTGACCACTTGGCCATCCTGCCTGACATCTCGGGTTTCCTAAGCACATTTCTAACAGGATAATTGGTCTTGACATGAATTCTATGTGTCTCAAAGTAGTGTCTACGCTTTGTTGATGCCATAACTAGTGCCAGTATCAACTTTTCTAAATGAGAATATCTAGTTTCAGCATCTAACAAACTTTTACTAACATAATAAACAGGATATTGCTGACCTTCATGATCCTTTATAAGGACGACACTTACAACATTCCCTGATACCGCGAGGTATAGGGACATTGGTTCACCATTCTCAGGCTTCATTAGTAGAGGTGCAGTTGAAAGATACTGCTTCAAATCCTGCAGGGCTGCTTCATGCTTTTCACCCCATTCGAACTTCTTGTTCTTCTTCAGGATATCATAAAACTCTTTGCATTTCTCGGAGGATCTTGAAATAAATCTGTTCAATGCTGCGACTCGCCCTGTTAATTGTTGAACATCCTTCATATTTGAGGGTGATTTAATATCCAAGATGGCTTTAATCTGCTCCGGGCTCGCCTCTATTTCTCTTTTGGTCACCATATATCCTAGAAACTTTCCTGCCCCCACTCCGAAATGACACTTAGCAGGATTTAGCTTCATGTTATATTGATCCAGGATATCAAATGCTCCTTTAATATCCTGGAGGTGATCCTCAGCCTTTTTAGATTTTACCACCATATCGTCGATGTATACCTCCATTGTGTCCCCCAGCTTATCTTTGAACATCATGTTCACCAATCTCTGGTATGTGGCACCTGCATTTTTCAAACCGAAAGGCATAGCGGTATAACAATAAATACCTGTTGGTGTCATGAAGGCAGTATCCTCCTGGTTCGAAGGCTCCATTTGAATCTGCTGAAATCCTAAGGATGCATCCATGAAGGTTAACATCTCATGCCCGGCAGTAGCATCTACCATTGCGTCAATATGAGGAAGAGGAAATGGGTCTTTGGGACAAGCCTTATTCAAGTCTGTGTAATCTACACAAACTCTCCATTTCCCATTCTTCTTTTGAACCACGACCACATTTGCTAGCCACTTGGGAAATTGGACTTCCCTGATCATCTTGGACTTCAATAATCTTTCAACTTCCTCTTGGATAATTGTATTTCGTTCAGGAGCGAACTTCCTTCTCTTTTGTTGCACAGGCTTGAATGACCTGTCAATTCCAAGCTTGTGAGTGATAATATCTTTGGATATACCTGTCATATCCTCATGCTTCCATGCAAATGTTGACATCCTGCACTTCAAAAAGTTAGTTAATTGTTCTTCAATATCCTGAGGGATATTGGTTCCTACGAGCACCGAGATATCAGGATTATCCTGATCCAGGATAACTTTCTTCATATCCTGCTCTGAAGCCTCCACGATATCCTGGGACCGCAACTTTAATTTCTATGCTGTACTAGGCTTGGTTGAGGATTTCATTGAGGATGAGTAACATTCTTTTGCCTCCTGCTGATCACTGTCAATCTTGACAACCCCCCAATGGGTAGGGATCTTGATGCATTGATGATAAGTTGATGGCACAACCTTCATATCATGGATCCATGGCCTGCCCAGTATGATGTTATAGCAGGATAGGGAGTCCATCACACAGAAACGTTGTATCGAGTTGACCCCTTCAACATATACAGGTAACTTTATTTCTCCCACTGTGTTCCTAGCCTCTCCACTGAACCCAACAAGCACGGTGGATTTCGATGTGATATCCATTGGGGATACATTCATTCTTTTCAAAGTCTCTAGTTGGATTATGTTGACAGAGCTGCCATTATCCACCAATATCCTACATACAAAATGGTTAGCCACATATAATGTTATTACAAGAGCATCATGGTGAGGATCCTGGACAGTATCCCTGTCATCACTATCGAAAGTGATCACTTTATCAGTTGTCAGGGTGGTCATCCTGGCTGGTTTGTCTCCTCTTTCGGTCTTAGCCTCTTTTGCATGCCTGTTGGCCGCAGAATACGAAGTCCCGCAAATGTCAGATCCTCCTGAAATAAAGTTGATTATCTTGGCATCCGCAGGAGGTGATGCCGCTCGTTCAGGATCCTTCTCAGTATCCTGACCTTATTCTTCTTTCTTCCTAGGAGATCCTTCAGATATCCTTTGCTCAGAAGATAACTTATTTCTTTTCTTAGAGCGATGCAATCTTCAGTCACATGTCCGAAATCTTCTTGGAAGGCACACCATTTGGATTTATCCTTCCAATCAGCTTTTTGTTGATTCTTCCGAGGCCACCTAGCTTTGTCTCTTAAACCCTGCATAGCATACATTAATTCAGGAATGTTAACAGAAAAGCAATATTCAGATAATTCAGGATATACTCTTCAGGATCCTCGTCTTCAACAGCATTCACTTTCTTGTTGTCATTTCTACCATACGGCTTTAGAGTGATATGGTTTAAACGAGGATTCTGACTTCCTATTAGTTGACTCATATGTAGTGGATGAGTTCATCCTTTCTTGCATTTTCCTATCATCCTCCAGCCTGATATATCTCAAGGCTCTATTTCGAGCTTCATCCAAGTTCCTGCAAGGATTCATCACAAGATCCTGATAAAACTGGGAATCCTTTTGTAGTCCCATCTTGAAAGCCTGCACAGCTGTTGCAACATCAAGGTGTGGGATATCCAAGGATTCCCTGCTGAATTTGTTCACGTAATCCCTTAGGGACTCCTGAGGTCCTTGAGTTATCCTGTAAAGATCACTTGTCAGATTTTCAAAACTCCAACTACAAGAAAATTGACTATTAAATAAATTCACTAAGTGAGCAAAAGATGTAATCGAATGCGGAGGAACATTTAAGAGCCATTTCAAGGCTGATCCTGTTAAGGTAGAACCAAAGCCCTTGCATAAGCATGCTTCCTTGAGCTCCGGAGGGATAGGATTAATTTCCATTCTTTCCCTATACTGGGAAATATGCTCTTCAGGATCCGTAGTCCCATCGTAGAGCTTCATGTTGGGGGTTTGAAATCTTTTCGGAATCTCAGCATCACAGATAGGATATGCGAAACGAGATATCCTGTGGCTGTCTTGGGACACTTCCGGAATTGGCTGGACCACTCCAGGTACACTGGATATCATGCCCTTCAATTTCTGAAGCTCCCTAGTAAATGTTGATGTCATACCTGCATCCTGCAAAGATCCACTATTGTTAGTAGCATGAATATTATTATTTGACACGTTACCAGTCTGAGGGTTCTGGCCATATCATGAAACATATCCTGAGCTCCTCACAGTTGACATCCTGATCGAGGAGGGTATTTCAGGAGTATGATTCTGGGAATGACTAGGCACAATATTCCCCCTATTATCCTCAGTACACACAGCCGAACTGAAGTTCAAAGTTCTGGGTTGTAAAGGAGTAACAATATCCTCAGCGGATCTGCTCGAGCTAGCTTTTAAGAGTTGTATTTCTCTTAACAGCATTTGGTTAGTTTCCTGTTGCTGCCTCATTTGTTCCTGCACACTTCCAAATAAAGTTAGAATTTCATCATTAGAGGCTAAAACGGGAGCAGATCCCTGAACACTCCGAGTAGGGATAATATCCTGAGGTTGTGAAGAAGCTGGCATCCTTGGATGAGGTGGTGGAAGCACCGAACCGGTAGTAGCAGACACAGTGGAGGAGCTCATGTTTGATCTTGAGGCCATTGTAAACAATGTGGCAAAAAATTTTGAAAACAGAAAACCGATTAACGATTTCACAAAGATTTTTAGTAAAGGTAGCACCACTTGCCCCACGGTGGGCGCCAAATTGTTTTGGTCAAAAATTACCGAAGCAATTAAGTGATCAAATTAGTTAAGTGAGGTAGTGTGCTAAAAAGTGCATTGGAAATATGCTGGTTAAGTTGTTTGTAAAAACAGTTTTCAGGTTACGGCTCAGGATATTGAGCTGTATCTACGATCAAACTATGAGCAAAAAATAAAGGAAATGACACGAGATGTACGAGGAAAGCCCTTGATCAATCTAGATCGCCGGCATAAAACCTCGGGAGCTGTCAATCGCAGCTGCCTAGTTCTTCTTATTACTTCAAACGCCAGGATACAGTGCAGGATATCGACCAGATCGCTAAGTGTTACAATGCTTTTTTGTGAAAGTGAAAATTGCGAGAGAACGAGTGTAAGAGTGTAGTGAGTGTGATTGTGATGTCTGTTATGGGACATTTTCTGAGTGTACATATCCTGACTAATATCCTGCTTTTAATTGTTTATTTGTGACCAGGATACTGGACTGGGATATTGCTAGCATCCTAAGCGATATCCTGAGGTTGATTGAATTAACCACGTGCAGGTTAGAGGCTGTAGGTTAATAACGGTCAAATGGACTTCTTCTCCTCAAGACTCGGGCGTATCTGTTATGTGAGAGACGTTGAACCCGAAAGACCAGGTCTACAACGTTCGAGTGGGGAATATTCGCCGGATCCCGGTTTATTAGGATAGTTTGTTACACTTCTTTTACTATAAATAGATGGGGGCGGATCAGATTAAGGCACGCAACTTTCACACACATTCTCGAACACTTTTGCTCTCTAGCTCACTGCAAACACTACACACCAACACTTGTATTCAAATTACTTTGTAACACCTAGTTGATCCGCACCACATCCTGCACTGTATCCTGATATTTGAAGTAATAGAAGAACAAGGCAGCTGCGATTGTCAGCTCCCGAGGTTTTGTGCCGGCGATCTAAATTGATCAAGGGCTTTCCTCTTATATCCCGTGTCACCCTTTACATTTTTGCTCATTGTTTGATCAAAGATACAGCTCTATATCCTGAGCCGTATCCTGAAACTGTTTTTGCAAATAACTTGAATAACGTATTTTCGACACACTTTTCTAGCACACTACCTCACTTAACTAATTTGATCACTAAATTGCTTCGGTAATTTTTGACCAAAACAATTTGGCACCCACCGTGGGGCAAGTGGTGCTATTTTTGCTAAAAACTTTAATAAAATCATTACTCGGTTTTATTTTGTCAAAACTCTTTTCTAAATTGTTTTCAATGGCCTCGAGATCAAACATGAGCTCCTCCACTATGTCCGCTACGACTTCTGCTACTATCGGTTCGGTGCTTCCACCACCTCCTCCAAGGATGCCAGTTTCTTCACAACCTCAGGATATTATCCCTACTCGGAGTGTTCAGGGATCTGCTCCCGTTTTAGCCTCTAATGATGAAATTCTAACTTTATTTGGAAATGTGCAGGAACAAATGAGGCAGCAACAGGAAACTAACCAAATGCTGTTAAGAGAAATACAACTCTTAAAAGCTAGCTCGAGTAGACCTGCTGAAGAAACTGCCACTCCTATACAACCCAGGGCTTTGAACTTCAGTTCTGCAGTTTACACTGAGGATAACCGGGGGAATATCGTCCCAAGCCATTCTCAGAATCGTACCCCTGAGATACCCTCCTCGGTCAGGATGTCAACTGTGAGGAGCTCAGGATATGTTTCAGGATATGGACAAAATCCTCAGACCGGTAACGTGTCAAATAATAATATTCTTGCTACTAACAACAATGGATCTTTGCAGGATGCAGGTATGACATCAACATTTACTAGGGAGCTTCAGAAATTGAAGGACATGATATCCAGTGTACCTGGAGTGGTCCAGCCAATTCCGGAAGTATCTCGAGACAGCCACAGGATATCCCGCTTTGCATATCCTATCTGTGATGCTGAAATCCCAAAAAGATTTCAGACCCCCAACATGAAACTGTATGATGGGACTACAGATCCTGAAGAGCATATTACCCAGTATAGAGAAAGGATGGTAATCAATCCTATCCCTCCAGATCTCAAGGAAGCATGCTTATGCAAGGGATTCGGTTCTACCCTGACAGAATCAGCCTTAAAATGGCTGTTAAATGTTCCTCCTCACTCAATTACTTCGTTTGCTCATTTGGTTAATTTATTTAACAGTCAATTTTCTTGCAGTCGGAGTTTTGAGAAACTAACCAGTGATCTTTACAGGATAACTCAGGGACCTCAGGAATCCTTGAGGGATTATGTGAACAAGTTTAGTCGAGAATCCTTGGATATCCCGCATCTTGATGTTGCAACAGCTGTGCAGGCTTTTAAGATGGGGTTACAAAAGGATTCTCAGTTTTATCAGGATCTTGTAATGAATCGCTGCAGGAATCTTGACGAAGCTCGTAACAGGGCTTTGAGATATATCCGCTTGGAAGATGACAAAAAGATGCAAGAGAGGATGAATTCTACCTCAACCCACGAATCAACCAACAGGAAATCAGAATCCTCGTATAAACCATATCGCTCCAAGCCATATGGTAGAAATGATAACAAGAAAGTGAATGCTGTTGAAGACGAGAATCCTGAAGAATATCCTGACTTATCTGAATACTGCTTTTCTGTTAATATACCTGAGTTAATGTATGCTATGCAGGGTTTAGGAGACAAAGCTAGGTGGCCTCGAAAGAACCAGCAGAAAGCTGATTGGAAGGATAAATCCAAGTGGTGTGCCTTCCATGAAGACTTCGGACATGTGACCGAGGATTGCATCGCTTTAAGGAAAGAAATCAGTTACCTGTTAAGCAAAGGGTATCTAAAGGATTTGCTGGGAAGAAAGAAGAATAAAGGGCAGGATCCTGAGAAGGATCCTGAACGAGCAGCATCACCCCCAGCAGATGCCAAAATAATTAACTTTATTTCAGGAGGATCTGACATTTGTGGGACTTCGTATTCTGCGGCCAAGAGACATGCAAAGGAAGCAAAGACTGAAAAGGAAGATAAACCAGCTAGGATGACTACCCTTACAACCGATAAAGTGATCACTTTCGATATAGTGATGACAGGGATACTGTCCAGGATCCTCACCATGATGCTCTCGTAATAACATTATATGTTGCTAACCATTTTGTGCGCAGGATATTGGTGGACAATGGTAGCTCCGTCAACATAATTCAGCTGGAAACATTGAAGAGGATGAATGTATCTCCGATGGACATTACTTCGAAGTCCACTGTGCTCGTTGGCTTCAGTGGAGAAGCTAGAAATACTGTAGGAGAGATAAAGTTACCAGTATATGTTGAAGGGGTCAACTCGATACAACGCTTCTGTGTGATGGACTCATTATCCTGCTATAACATCATACTAGGCAGGCCATGGATCCATGACATGAAGGCTGTGCCTTCTACTTATCACCAGTGCATCAAGATTCCTACTCCTTGGGGGGTCGTCAAAGTTGATAGTGACCAGCAGGAGGCGAAGGAATGCTACTCATCCTCAATGAAATCCTCAACCAAGCCTAATCCAGCATAGCAATTAAAGATGCGGGCCCAGGATACCTTGGAGGCTTCAGAGCAGGATGTGAAGAAAGTTATCCTGGATAAGGATAATTCTGATATCTCGGTGCTCGTAGGAACCAATATCCCTCAGGATATTGAAAAACAATTAACTAACTTTTTGAAGTGCAGGATGTCAACATTTGCATGGAAGCATGAGGATATGACAGGTATATCCAAAGACATTATTACTCACAAGCTTGGAATTGACAGGTCGTTCAAGCCTATACAGCAAAAGAGAAGGAAGTTTGCTCCTGAACGAAATGCAATTATCCAGGAGGAAGTTGAAAGATTGTTGAAGTCTAAAATGATCAGGGAGGTCAAGTTTCCAAGATGGCTAGCAAATGTAGTTGTAGTACAGAAGAAAAATGGGAAATGGAGAGTCTGTGTAGATTACACGGACTTGAATAAGGCTTGTCTTAAAGACCCATTTCCTCTTCCTCATATTGATGCAATGGTGGATGCTACTGCCGGGCATGAGATGTTAACATTCATGGACACATCTTCAGGATTTCAGCAGATTCAAATGGAACCTTCGGATCAGGAGGATACGGCCTTCATGACACCGACAGGTATTTATTGCTATAATGCTATGCCTTTCGGTTTGAAAAATGCAGGTGCCACTTATCAGAGATTGGTGAACATGATGTTCAAAGATAAGCTGGGGGACACCATGGAGGTATATATTGACGATATGGTGGTGAAATCTAAAACGGCTGAGGATCACCTCCAGGATATCAAGGGAGCATTTGATATCCTGGATCAGTATAACATGAAACTAAATCCTGCTAAGTGCCATTTCGGGGTAGGGGCAGGAAAGTTTCTAGGATATATGGTGACGAAAAGGGGCATTGAGGCGAGCCCGGAGCAGATTAGAGCTATCCTGGATATAAAATCACCTTCGAATATGAAGGATGTTCAACGGTTAACAGGCCGAGTAGCAGCATTGAACAAATTTATTTCAAGATCCTCGGAAAAATGCAAGGAATTCTATGATATCCTCAAGAAAAATAAGAAGTTTGAATGGGAAGCAAAGCATGAAGCAGCCTTGCAGGATTTGAAGCGATATCTCTCAACTGCACCTCTATTGATGAAGCCTGAAAATGGTGAACCACTATCCTTATACCTCGCTGTATCAGGGAATGCTTAAAAGGAGAGAAGTTAGTCGAATACCTCGTTATTCTCAAAAAAATTAGCAGGATATTTCGATGTTTTTACACTTGAACAGGTACCAAGGGAAGATAATGCTGAAGCAGATGCACTAGCAAACCTGGGATCATCGGTCAGTGTTTTGGTCAAAAATCAAGCAATGATAATGCAACCAAACTCTCTGTTACGGGGTATGATGCTTGAATTGGCAAACAACAATGAGGATCACTATGAAATGAATTGCGCAGGAGACACAAAGATTTATACGAGGAAAAAGCCCTTGATCAATGAATGATCTCCGGCATAAAAAACCTCGGGTGATGGAAACTACCGATCACCAACTCAAATTAAACAATAATCCTTTTACAACTTCGGATGATAGCGAGCTAAGTACTAGGATCACTATAGTGTATCGTGTAGAAATGTATGAAAAATGCTAAGTGTTTTGCCGAGAGCTGGTGAGTGCAGTTGTACGAGTGTGTGTAGCCAAAAAATAGTCAAGTGTTGTCTAATTAGCTCGCTACCCCTTTTACATTTAGTAAAATATCTAAATAACTAACTATCCGCAATTCATGCCTTCTCCCCACGATCTCCATAACGTTCACCATGGTCAAGCACGTGCGGAATAAACGTGGAATATTCTCCAGGAACGTTACCAAGACTAAGTCCAAGCTGGTACTCCAGCAAAACAATACCGAATTCAAAGCAGACAATCATTAGTATAAGGATCCTTAGGATGATCCATGATCCTGATCCTAAAGCACTTCTGAGGATCACTAACTGACACAGAAGTAAGGATCACCAAGCAGGATAATAATTGAGGATCACGGGTCATTAAGAAATCCTCCCCTAACAATTGCCCCCAAAATATAAGGAGTAATATTGTAAATAAACGAGTTGTATTTTGTTGATCTTATCCGCAACAAACTAACGGATAAATAGCCGTTAAGATCGAACTAGCCGTTGCAAACCTGACGTCACTGAAGTGACTATCCTGCAAATCATCATTATAAATAGGAGTTAGAGATAGGATCAATTTGCATTTAAATCCAAGAGAAACTCCCTTTAAATTCTCAGCCGAAGATCAATCAGGTATCTCTTTTCCTATTTTTCCTTCTCTTACTCTGTTTTTCTTTCTTTACCAACATCACGTTAAGAATGATGCTCCGATCCTCCCCCGCCAAGGATCACCAGAGGAATAGCCCCTTGAAGAGTCAAGGGATCATCAAAGATTCAGCGAATGAGAGGTGTTGCTTTTCTGATCCACAAGTAGATAAGATCCGGCACTGCTTTCCGGCGAACACCTTTTTCAAACCCTTCGATCCCACTGTTCTGAGCGACTATATTTCTGAGACATGGGTTGCCTTTCCTGTTACCCCATTCACCATAGGATACCGCTATCCTTTTCCAGCCTTTACCCAATCCTTTTTCTCCCTTACCGGCATCTCCTACATCCAAGCTATGCCGATGATTTGGAGGGTCTTATATACCCTTGAAAGGATCATCGAGCAGGAAGGGATTGATTTAGGAATGTCGGAACTGGCAGAGATGTATGATCTCACGACATTTGGATCCCACCGATATCTGTTTAAGCGAAAACCCGGTGAAGAACACCCCATTTTTAAAGCCACCAAGAACGATACAAACTGGAAACGACGTTTTTTCTTTGTCAGAAGGGATTCTATTCCAAACGGAAAGGATCTACCAAGGAAGTGGTCCACCCATGGTAGGACAGAGGATCCTGAGAAGGATCACCAGATAGTCTTGTTTTTGTATAAGGATCACTAACACCCTTTTGTTTTATGTTATACAGCTGTCTCTGTTTCGCACCTCATACCATCACCTACCACCAAGGAAAAGCTTGCTACTTTTAGAAGGCTTGAACCTGCAACCAGATCATTCAAGACAGACACCCATGATTCACAAGAAGTATCCTCAGGTTCTATCACCATGTCAAGTAAGTATCCTGTTCTTTGTATAGTTAAAGACTTAAATAAATAGTTAAATAGAAATAGGATAAGGATACTTATCTCTTTTGAATGTGTAGGTGCCGGAAAAGCTTCCAAGCTTGCCTCCAAGTTCAGGATTGCCGACCTTGACACTGTTCGATCCAGCAAGAAGAAGGCCACTGCCAGCCCTAGTGTCTCGATCCCCAAGGCACCCACTAAAGGAAGGGGTGGCAAGAAGAGGAAAAACTCTGAGATAGAGGATCTACAAGGCCTGCCACTGATCCGCCACCAGTTCCTTGAATACTTCAATGATGTGAGGATCACCAATTCTGCCTAGGTATCCTACTTATTTGAGGATCACCTGATCTTGAACTGCTTTGTCTTTTTTGCAGAAATTTGCTAAGATTGAAGACTACGTGGGGAGCATTGAGGAGCTGGATAAAAAGATTGCTGACCTCCAACAAGTTGCAGTGCTCAAGGATCTTAAGATTGCTGATCTCGACAAAGCCCTTCAAGACGCCAAGACTCAGACAGCTAAAATCTTGATCGACATTGACTACGAGAAGCATGATCTCGTGGAAGGTGCAAAGGTCTCCGCTGCCATCACAATGTACAAGACAAAACTGAAGATGGCCCAGGAAGCTCAAGATCCTGACTTCGACAGAAGCAGCTGGGATGTTGAGGGCTGGAAGGCGAGGTTAGCTGATCTGGAAGATGATGAAGAGGCTGAGGAGGTTTTGGCGATCGAGGCTGGAGGCAGTGCGTAGGATCAGGTGAAGGATACCGAAGCTGGAGGGGATGAAGATGCAGCGAAGGTGTAGGCTGCATGATTGGGCAATGATGGACATTTCTAGACGTAGCCGGAGCCCAATTTTTTAAGTTCGGTAGTAGTTTTTTTGTGGTTGTGCTATTTTAAAACAATGATGGTCTGTATTTGAACAATAGTTTTAGGATTAAGGATCTAGGATCCTTTGGATAATAGGTAGGATTACAAATGGTGGAGGGATCCTCTGTTTGGGGGATGAAGCCTTTGTGATCCTGCCGCCTTTGATTTCCTGCACTTGCTATAACCGCATAAACAATGGACACCCGTTGCCAACCCATGTGGACGGGCCACGTTTTGCTGGTAGAAACGTGGGTTGGCAATTTTGACAACTTTCGACGGTTAAACCTTTGTTAATAAAATAACTTTAATCTTTTTTGGCTTATCTTGTGTTGTTATCCTTGTTTGTCCTTTTAATTTTCAATTGTTTTGATATACACTTGTCTAAATAAGAAAAGTTGAACAAATTAGATAAAAAATATTTAGGATATGATCCAGGATCAAATATCCTATAGTTGAAAAATTCCAAAAAGTGGTATATTTTAAAGATCATGAGTTCAGTTGTCAAAGGATAAGGGTTACTTAAATAAATAATGAATAGAATCAAAATAGTTAAGGATCATACCTGAGAATCCAAGTTAGGATCCTATCTTTTAACACTTAACATCAGGATAACCCAGAAGACAAACCTTAATAAGAAGTAAGGATCAAGGATCCTTGGTTGTTTAACTTCGAAGACCTGAAATAGAACATAACTTGGGACTAAGCCAATATAAGATGAAAGTTAGCAACTGGGGACAAGCCCAAAGGATAACTGGGGACTAGCCCATGGATATCTGGGGACAAGCCCAAGGATCGTGTGTGAACTGGAGTATGGCCCTAACTGGCGACTATCCAAACTTAGTGGCATGAAAATGCCAAAACCTTAGCTAACGTGAAAACGTTAGAAACCTTAAGAACGGATGTATGGTACGTCTACCATTATACGTAGGATCCTAGGTATAGCTAGTACAATGGAATTATCAGCCCCTAAAACGAGTACTGGTCCCACTGCCATGAACTATACCAGGATCATCGTGCGCTACTGGCGAAACTGGGGTCAAGCCCAAATAACTGGGGTCAAGCCCATATAACTGGTTGCTTCTGTAGATAATCAACCCTTTGCTAAGGATACCTGAACCTTCAAAACTCAGAATCACATGAAAGGTGGATAAAGGATGCAGGATCCCTATCCTTATATGAGAAAATAAGAGAACGAAATAGTTTGAGATTAGAATGTTACCAAAATAAGGATCATCTGTGCTTTAAGGATCCTTTAAGGATACTTATCATGTGAGGATCATGGATCCTTATCACATGAAGTATTTCTTCAAATGGACAGCATTCCAGGCTCTAGGTAGCAAATCACCTTCCATTGTTAGCAATCGATATGCCCCCTTTCCTGCCTCAGCTTCAATCAAGTAAGGTGCTTCCCATTTTGGTGCCAACTTTCCATCAGCAAGATTGGTGGTATTCTGAAATGCTTTCCTTAGTACCATATCACCAACTTGGAATTTCCTGATCCTGACATTTTTGTTGTAGGCTCCAGCCATTCTTTGCTGATAACTGGCCATCCTTATCCTTGCCAAATCTCTGATTTCTTCTATAGTATCCAGGTCTTGAACCAAGTTCTCATCATTTTCCTCAGGATCACGAATACTTGTTCTAGCAGTTGGAACCACCATTTCTGTAGGGATCACTGATTCTGCCCCAAATACCAAAGAGAATAGAGTTTGGCCTGTAGCATTCTTAGGAGTTGTCCTATCAGCCCAAAGCACATAAGGTAGTTCTTCTGCCCATTTCCCTTTCTTGGATCCAAGCTTCTTCTTCAGATTGTTGATGATGATCTTATTGGAGGATTCTGCCTGACCATTAGCTTGTGGGTGGACTGGTGTTGATGTTATCATCTTAATCCCCCAGCTGTCACAAAAGTTAGTAGTTCTACCCCCAATGAATTGGGAACCATTATCGCATATAATTTCAGAAGGAATACCAAATCTAGTTATAATATTTCTTTTAATGAAGGATATAACTTCCTTTTCTCTGACTTGGGCAAAAGCTTCAGCCTCTACCCACTTGGAGTAGTAATCAGTCATAGCAAGCATGAACACTTTTCCACCAGGTGCCTTAGGGAGCTTACCAGCTATATCCATACCCCATCTCATAAATGGCCAAGAGGAGGATATAGGATGCAGAAATTCAGCTGGTTGATGAAGGATGTTGCTGTGTCTCTGACAAGGATCACATTTCCTAGCATACTCCACAGCATCTCTCTTCATAGTTGGCCAATAGTATCCTGTCCTCAGGATCCTTGAGAATAATGCCCTGCCCCCAGTGTGGTTTCCACAATCTCCTTCATGGAAGTCTTTTAAAACTTCTTGGATTTCAGGATCCTCAATGCATCTTAAATATGGTCCTGCAAGAGATCGTTTATACAACATATTATTTAAAATTGTGAATTGAGATACCTTAATTTTGAAAGCCCAAGGGTTTTCTCCTGTAGGAATCTCTCCATGTTGTAAGTATCTCATGATTGGGAGGATCCATGATCCTGAATGAGATTGAGTATCCTCACTTGGAATAATTGTAGAATCCTCTCCTATTTCCATAGCCACATGATCCTCGATGGCAGGAGCCAGGATATGGATAATGGGGATACTTATATCCTCCGGGATCTTCAAAGATGATCCTAGATTAGCCAGTGCATCAGCTTCTGCATTTTCTTCCCTTGGTACCTGTGTCAAACTGAAGAAAACAAAAGAGAGTGCCAATTCTTTGACTATCTCCAAATATTTGGTTAGCTTTTCACCTTTAACAGCATAGGATCCATTAAAGTGATTAGTGATTAACAAAGAATCTACATGTACCTCAAGATACCCGATCCTCATATGCTTAGCAATTTGCAAACCAGCTATCAAGGCTTCATATTCAGCCTCATTGTTAGTAGTTTGGAACTCACAAGCTATAGAGTGGGGTATTATGTCCCCCTGTGGTGATTTTAGTAGTATTCCAAGCCCTGTTCCTTTGACATTTGAGGATCCATCAGTATAGAGTATCCAAGGATCCTTGGTCTCCTCTAGCTGCTGGACTTCTAATTTAGTTTCCTTTTGCAAATCACTACTGAAATCTGCCACAAAGTCAGCTAATGCTTGTGATTTAATGGCTGTCCTGGGCTCATATCTTATATCATATGCACTAAGTTTCACTGCCCACTTAGCCATCCTTCCTGACATTTCAGGTTTCCTGAGGACATTCTTAATTGGAAAATTAGTTTTGACAATAATGGCATGAGTTTCAAAATAATGTCTCAATTTAGTAGATGCCATAATTAATGCAAGGATAAGTTTTTCTAAGTGTGAATACCTGGATTCAGCATCAAGTAAACTTACTTACATAGACAGGATGTTGTGTACCTTCGTGATCCTTAACAAGGACGGCACTTACTGCTTTTGAGGATACTGCAAGGTATAAGGATAACACATCTCCTTTTTCTGGTTTCATCAAGGCCGGGGCCGAGGATAGGTAATCCTTAAGAGCTCTTAGGGCACTTTCATGCTTCTCAGTCCACTCGAATTTCTTATTCTTCCTTAGCATATCATAGAATTCCTTACACTTTTCTGAGGATTTGGATATGAATCTGTTTAAAGCTGCAATCCTGCCTGTTAACCTCTGAACATCCTTAGCATTGGCAGGGGACTTGATGTTCACTATAGCTTTGATTGTTTCTGGACTGGCTTCAATGCCTCTCTTTGTCACCATATATCCTAAGAATTTACCTGCTTTAACACCAAAGTGACATTTTGAAGGATTAAGTTTCATGTTATATTTGTCAAGGATATTGAATGCTTCCTCCAAGTCCCTTAGGTGATCCTCAGCCTTTTTGGATTTTACCACCATATCGTCTATGTAAACCTCCATAGTTTGTCTAATCTGATCCTTGAACATCATATTCACTAGCCTTTGATAAGTTGCACCTGCATTTCTTAGTCCAAATAGCATAGCAATATAACAGTATATACCAGTTGGAGTCATAAAGGCTGTATCCTCTTGATCGGATGGTTCCATCTGAATTTGTTGAAATCCAGATGAAGCATCCATAAAAGTTAACAGTTCATGACCCGCAGTTGCATCCACCATGGAGTCAATGTGGGGTAATGTTTTGGTCAAAAATCAGACGAGGATAATGCAACCAAACTCTCTGTTACGGGGTATGATGCTTGAATTGGTAAACAACAATGAGGATCACTATGAAATGAATTGCACAAGAGACACAAAGATTTATACGAGGAAAAAGCCCTTGATCAATGAATGATCTCCGGCATAAAAAACCTCGGGTGATGGAAACTACCGATCACCAACTCAAATTAAACAATAATCCTTTTACAACTTCGGATGATAGCGAGCTAAGTAAAAAGATCACTATAGTGTATCGTGTAGAAATGTATGAAAAATGCTAAGTATTTTGTTGAGAGCTGGTGAGAGCAGTTGTACGAGTGTGTGTAGCCAAAAATAGCCAAGTGTTGTCTAATTAGCTCGCTACCCCTTTTACATTTAGTAAAATATCTAAATAACTAACTATCCGCAATTCATGCCTTCTCCCCACGATCTCCATAACGTTCACCATGGTCAAGCACGTGCGGAATAAACGTGGAATATTCTCCAGGAACGTTACCAAGACTAAGTCCAAGCCGGTACTCCTGCACAACAATACCGAATTCAAAGTGAACAATCATTAGTATAAGGATCCTTAGGATGATCCATGATCCTGATCCTGAAACACTTCTAAGGATCACCAACTGACACAGAAGTAAGGATCACCAAGCAGGGTAATAATTGAGGATCACGGGTCACTAAGAAATCCTCCCCTAACAATTGCCCCCAAAATATAAGGAGTAATATTGTAAATAAACGAGTTGTATTTTGTTGATCTTATCCGCAACAGACTAACGGATAACTAGCCGTTGAAGACGGACTAGCCGTTGCAATCCTGACGTCACTGAAGTGACAATCCTGCAAATCATCATTATAAATAGGAGTTAGAGATAGGATCAATTTGCATTTAAATCCAAGAGAAACTCCCTTTAAATTCTCAGCCGAAGATCAATCAGGTATCTCTTTTCCTATTTCTCCTTCTCTTACTCTGTTTTACTTTCTTTACCAACATCACGTTAAGAATGATGCTCCGATCCTCCCCCACTAAGGATCACCAGAAGAATAGCCCCTTGAAGAGTCAAGGGATCATCAAAGATTCAGCGAATGAGAGGTGTTGCTTTTCTGATCCACAAATAGATAAGATCCGGCACTGCTTTCCGGCGAACACCTTTTTCAAACCCTTCGATCCCACTGTTCTGAGCGACTACATTTCCGAGACATGGGTTGCCTTTCCTGTTACCCCATTCACCATAGGATACACCTATCCTTTTCCAGCCTTTACCCAGTCCTTTTTCTCCCTCACCGGCATCTCCTACATCCAAGCTATGCCGATGATCTGGAGGGTCTTATATACCTTTGAAAGGATCATCGAGCAGGAAGGGATTGATCTAGGAATGTCGGAGTTGGCTGAAATGTATGATCTCATAACGTTTGGATCCCACCGATATCTGTTTAAGCGAAAACCCGGCGAAGAACATCCCATTTTTAAAGCCACCAAGAACGATACAAACTAGAAACGATGCTTTTTCTTTGTCAGAAGGGATACCATTCCAAACGGAAAGGATCTACCAAGGAAGTGGTCCAACCATGGTAGGACAGAGGATCCTGAGAAGGATCACCAGGTAATCTTGCTCTTGTGATAGGATCACTAACCCCCTTTTGTTTTATGTTATGCAGCTGTCACTGTTTCACACCTCATACCGTCTCCTGATACTAAGGAAAGGCTTGCTGCTTTTAGAAGACTCGGCCCTGAAACAAGATCATTCAAGACAATCACCCAGGATTCTCAAGAGGTATCCTCAGGCTCAGTCACCATGTCAAGTAAGTATCCTGTTTTTTGTATAGTTAAAGATTTAAATAAATAGTTAAATAGAAATAGGATAAGGATACTTATCTTGCTTTGAATGTGTAGGTGCCGGAAAAGCTTCCAAGCCTGCCTCCCAGTTCAACATTGCCGACCTTGACAATGTTCGATCCAGAAAGAAGAAGGCCACTGCCAGCCCTAGTGTCTCCATCCCCAAGGCACCCACTAAAGGAAGGGGTGGCAAGAAGAGGAAAAATTCTGAGATAGAGGATCTACAAGGCCTGCCACTGATCTGCCACCAGTTCCTTGAATACTTCAATGACATAAGGATCACCAATTCTGCCTAGGTATCCTACTTGTTTGAGGATCACCTGATCTTGAACTGCTTTGTCTTTTTTTTTTTGCATAAATTTGCTGAGATTGAAGACTACGTGGGGAGCGTTGAGGAGCTGGATAAGAAGATTGCTGATCTCCAACAAGTTGCAGTGCTCAAGGATCTTAAGATTGCTGATCTCGAAAAAGCCCTTCAAGATGCCAAGACTCAGACAGCTAAAATCTTGATCGACATTGACTACGAGAAGCATGATCTCATAGAAGGTGCAAAGGTCTCCGCTGCCATCACAATGTACAAGACAAAACTGAAGATGGCCCACGAAGCTCAAGATCCTGACTTCGACAGAAGCAGATGGGATGTTGAGGGTTGGAAGGCGAGGTTAGCTGATCTGGAAGATGAGGATGAGGCTGATGAGGTTCTAGCAATTGAGGCTGGAGGCAGTGGCAAGGATCATGGTGGTGAAGCTAGTGGAGCTGGAGATGGTGATGCAGCGAAGGCGTAGGCTGCAGCAATGGGCAATGATGGACACTTCTAGACATAGCCGGAGCCCATTTTTTAGTTTGGTTATGGTTTTTTTGTTTTGATGATGTTTTGATAAACAATGGTTGGTCTGTACTTGAACAATAGTAATTAGGGTTGAGGATCATGGATGATCCTTTGAACAATAGGTAGGATTACAAATGGTGGAGGGATCCTCTGTTTGGGGGATGAAGCCATTGTGATCCTGTCGCCTTTGATTTCCTGCACTTGCTATAACCGCATAAACAATAGACACCCGTTGCCAACCCATGTGGACGGGCCACATTTTGCTAGTAGAAACGTGGGTTGGCAATTTCGACAACGTTAAAAGGGTTTAAGCTTTTGTGAATAAAATGACTTTAACTTTTTGGCTATATCCTGTGTTGATATCCTTATGGTTATTTTATTTTTCAATCTATTGTGATGTTCAAGTTGTTTAAACTTATCAAGTAAGGAAAAATTTAAAAATATCCCTTAAAAGTTAAGGATATGATCAAGGATCACATAAAAATAGTTTAAGGATCATAAGTTCAGTTGTCAAAGGATAAGTGTCACTTAAATACATAATGAATAAAATCAAAACAGTTAAGGATCATACCTAAGAATCCAAGTTAGGATCCTAACCCTTAATACTATAACCAGGATAACCATAGGACAAACCTTGGTAAGAAGTAAGGATCAAGGATCCTTGGTTGTTTAACTTCAAAGACCTGAAATAGAACATAACTTGGGACTAAGCCATTATAAGATAAAAGTTAGCAACTGGGGACAAGCCTAAAGGATAACTGGGGACAAGCACAAGGATAACTGGGGACAAGCCCAAGGATCGTGTGTGAACTGGAGTATGGCCCTAACTGGCGACTATCCAAACTTAGTGGCATGAAAATGCCAAAACCTTAGCTAACGTGAAAACGTTAGAAACCTTAAGAACGGATGTATGGTACGTCTACCATTATACGTAGGATCCTAGGTATAGCCAGTACAATGGAATTATCAGCCCCTAAAGCGAGTACTGGTCCCACTGCCATGAACTATACCAGGATCATCGTGCGCTAGTGGTGAAACTGGGGTCAAGCCCAAATAACTGTTTGCTTCTGTAGATAATCAACCCTTTGCTAAGGATACCTGAACCTTCAAAACTCAGAATCATGTGAAAGGGGGATAAAGGATGCATGATCCTTATCCTTATGTGAGAAAGTAAGGAAATGAAATAGTTTGAGATTAGAATGTTACCGAAATGAGGATCATCTGTGCTCTAAGGATCCTTCAAGGATACTTATCATGTGAGGATCATAGGTCCTTATCACATGAAGTATTTCTTCAAATGGACAGCATTCCAGGCTCTAGGTAGCAAATCAACTTCCATTGTTAGCAATCGATATGCCCCCTTTCCTGCCTCAGCTTCAATCAAGTAAGGTCCTTCCCATTTTGGTGCCAACTTTCCATCAGCAGGATTGGTGGTATTCTGAAATGCTTTCCTTAGTACCATATCACCAACTTGGAATTTCCTGATCCTGACATTTTTGTTGTAGGCTCCAGCCATTATTTGCTGATAACTGGCCATCCTTATCCTTGCTAAATCTCTGATTTCTTCTATAGTATCCAGGTCTTGAACCAAGTTCTCATCATTTTCCTCAGGATCACGAATACTTGTTCTAGCAGTTGGAACCACCATTTCTGTAGGGATCACTGATTCTGCCCCAAATACCAAGGAAAATGGAGTTTGGCCTGTAGCATTCTTAGGAGTTGTCCTATCAGCCCAAAGCACATATGGTAGTTCTTCTGCCCATTTCCCTTTCTTGGATCCAAGCTTCTTCTTCAAATTGTTGATGATGATCTTATTGGAGGATTCTGCCTGACCATTAGCTTGTGGGTGGACTGGTGTTGATGTTATCATCTTAATCCCCCAGCTGTCACAAAAGTTAGTAGTTCTGCCCCCAATGAATTGGGAACCATTATCACATATAATTTCAGAAGGAATACCGAATCTAGTTATAATATTTCTTTTAATGAAGGAGATAACTTCCTTTTCCCTGACTTGGGCAAAAGCTTCAGCCTCTATCCACTTGGAGAAGTAATCAGTCATAGCAAGCATGAACACTTTTCCACCAGGTGCCTTAGGGAGCTTACCAACTATATCCATACCCCATCTCATAAATGGCCAAGTGGAGGATATAGGATGCAAAA
The DNA here is from genome assembly GCA_030545235.1 of Helianthus tuberosus. Classification (NCBI taxonomy): domain Eukaryota; kingdom Viridiplantae; phylum Streptophyta; class Magnoliopsida; order Asterales; family Asteraceae; genus Helianthus; species Helianthus tuberosus. The sequence goes on along the minus strand of JARYGA010060219.1, from coordinate 6,217,450 downwards.
ATTCAGCTGGTTGATGAAGGATATTGTTGTGTCTCTGACAAGGATCACATTTCTTAGCATACTCCACAGCATCTCTCTTCATAGTTGGCCAATAGTATCCTGTCCTCAGGATCCTTGAGAATAATGCCCTACCCCCAGTGTGGTTTCCACAATCTCCTTCATGGAAGTCTTTTAAAACTTCTTGGATTTCAGGATCCTCAATGCATCTTAAATATGGTCCTGCAAGAGATCGTTTATACAACATATTATTTAAAATTGTGAATTGAGATACCTTAATTTTGAAAGCCCCTGTAGGAATCTCTCCATGTTGTAAGTATCTCATGATTGGGAGGATCCATGATCCTGAATGAGTTTGAGTATCCTCACTTGGGATAATTGTAGAATCCTCTCCTATTTCCATAGCCACATGATCCTCGATGGCAGGAGCCAGGATATGGATAATGGGGATACTTATATCCTCCGGGATCTTCAAAGATGATCCTAGATTAGCCAATGCATCAGCTTCTGCATTTTCTTCCCTTGGTACCTGTGTCAAACTAAAGGAAACAAAAGAGAGTGCCAATTCTTTGACTATCTCCAAATATTTGGTTAGCTTTTCACCTTTAACAGCATAGGATCCATTAAAGTGATTAGTGATTAATAAAGAATCTACATATACCTCAAGATACCTGATCCTCATATGCTTAGCAATTTGCAAACCAACTATCAAGGCTTCATATTCAGCCTCATTGTTAGTGGTTTGGAACTCACAAGCTATAGAGTGGGGTATTATGTCCCCCTGTGGCGATTTTAGTAGTATTCCAAGCCCTGTTCCTTTGACATTTGAGGATCCATCAGTATAGAGTATCCAAGGATCCTTGGTCTCCTCTAGCTGCTGGACTTCTAATTCAGTTTCCTTTTGCAAATCACTACTGAAATCTGCCACAAAGTCAGCTAATGCTTGTGATTTAATGGCTGTCCTGGGCTCATATCTTATATCATATGCACTAAGTTTCACTGCCCACTTAGCCATCCTTCCTGACATTTCAGGTTTCCTGAGGACATTCTTAATTGGAAAATTAGTTTTGACAATAATGGCATGAGTTTCAAAATAATGTCTCAATTTAGTAGATGCCATAATTAATGCAAGGATAAGTTTTTCTAAGTGTGAATACCTGGATTCAGCATCAAGTAAACTTACTTACATAGACAGGATGTTGTGTACCTTCGTGATCCTTAACAAGGACGGCACTTACTGCTTTTGAGGATACTGCAAGGTATAAGGATAACACATCTCCTTTTTCTGGTTTCATCAAGGCCGGGGCCGAGGATAGGTAATCCTTAAGAGCTCTTAGGGCACTTTCATGCTTCTCAGTCCACTCGAATTTCTTATTCTTCCTTAGCATATCATAGAATTCCTTACACTTTTCTGAGGATTTGGATATGAATCTGTTTAAAGCTGCAATCCTGCCTGTTAACCTCTGAACATCCTTAGCATTGGCAGGGGACTTGATGTTCACTATAGCTTTGATTGTTTCTGGACTGGCTTCAATGCCTCTCTTTGTCACCATATATCCTAAGAATTTACCTGCTTTAACACCAAAGTGACATTTTGAAGGATTAAGTTTCATGTTATATTTGTCAAGGATATTGAATGCTTCCTCCAAGTCCCTTAGGTGATCCTCAGCCTTTTTTGATTTTACCACCATATCGTCTATGTAAACCTCCATAGTCTGTCCAATCTGGTCCTTGAACATCATATTCACTAGCCTTTGATAAGTTGCACCTGCATTTCTTAGTCCAAATGGCATAGCAATATAACAGTATATACCAGTTGGAGTCATAAAGGCTGTATCCTCTTGATCGGATGGTTCCATCTGAATTTGTTGAAATCCAGATGAAGCATCCATAAAAGTTAACAGTTCATGACCCGCAGTTGCATCCACCATGGAGTCAATGTGGGGTAATGGGAAAGGATCCTTGGGACATGCCTTATTTAAATCAGTGAAATCGACACATACCCTCTACTTTCCGTTTTTCTTTTGAACAACAACCACATTGGCCAACCATCTTGGATACTTGACCTCTCTAATCATACCTGCTCGGAGTAATTTCTCTACCTCCTCCTGGATAATGGCATTTCTTTCTGGCGTAAATTTCCTCCTCTTTTGATGGATTGGTTTGAAGGACCTATCAATGCCAAGTTTGTGAGTGATTATATCTTTAGATATACCTGTCATGTCTTCGTGTTTCCATGCAAAGGTAGTCTTTCTCCTTTTGAGGAAGGATATGAGGTCTTCCTTTATTTCGCCAAGGATCCCTGATCCTATATAAACTTTAGATTCAGGATCATCAGGATCCATAAGGATTTCTACTACATCCTGTTCTCTTGCCTCCAAGACATCCCTTGGAGGATGCTTTAATTGCTATTGCTCCCTTGATTTTGAGGCTGGTTTCATTGATGAGGTGTAGCAGTTCTTAGCTTCTTGCTGATCACTATCAATCTTCACTATTCCCCAAGGACTAGGAAGCTTCACACATTGGTGATAAGTGGATGGGACTGCCTTCATGTCATGTATCCAAGGCCTGCCAAGGATAACATTACAACAAGATAAACAGTCAATAACACAAAAATTTTGGTAAGAATGTAGGCCTTCGATATAGATTGGGAGTTTAATGTCCCCCAGAGTATTCTTAGTCTCGACACTGAATCCCACGAGCACAGAGGATCTTGGTATGATATCGGATTCAGGAATATTCATCTTCTTAAGGACATCAAGCTGGATAATGTTCACAGAGCTTCCTCCGTCTATAAGGATCCTGCGAACAAAATGGTTAGAAATAAAAAGAGTGATAACCAAACCATCATGATGAGGATCCTGAATGTCAAGACGATCATCCTCATCAAAAGTTATAACTTTTCCTTCGGAGACACTGGATGTTCGAATGGGTCTATCTCCATTATCCATCTTGGTTTCCTTTGCATGTCTTTTAGCTGCAGAGAAGGATGTTCCACAAATGTCTGATCCTCCAGAAATAAAGTTTATAACTTGTGCATCTGCTGGAGGGGCTGGAGCTTTCTCTGGTATCCTTTCAGGATCCTGAGTCCTTGACTTCTTTCTCCCCAATAATTCTTTTAAGTGCCCCTTGCTCAACAACTATCCAATTTCTTTTCTCAGTGCGATGCATTCTTCTGTGAGATGCCCGAAATCTTCATGATATGCACACCACTTTGACTTATCTTTAGTTGCAGCTGGTCTGTCATTTTTCCTGGGCCATCTAGCTTTATCACCTAAATTCTGCATCGCAAGAATTAGTTCATTGTTATCAACAGAAAAACAATAATCAGAAATTGGAGGATAATCCTCATCATCCTCTTCTTGTTCAACAGCATGCACATTCTGGTTATCGGATTTGTTATAGGATCTGAACTTCTTGTTTTTGAATGAGGATCCTTGCTTCTCTTGCTTTGAGGATCCTGCTAACCTCTCCTGGATCCTTTTGTCATCCTCTAGCCGGATGAACCTAAGGGCCCGGGTTCTTACCTCATCTAGATTCCTGCATGGTGTCATAACAAGATCATCATAGAATAACGAATCCCTAAGCAATCCCATTTTAAAGGCTTCAACAGCCGTAGCTATATCCAGGTTAGGGATATCTAAGCATTCATTACTAAATTTAGTGATATAATCCCTTAATGATTCATTATGACCTTGGGTTATCCTATACAGATCACTAGTTAAACGCTCAAATTTTCTACTACAAGAAAATTGGTTATTAAATAGGTTAACTAGATTAGCAAACGAGGTAATAGAGTAAGGGGGAAGACTTAGCAGCCATTTAAGAGCCGATCCAGTAAGAGTGGATCCAAATCCCTTGCACAGACATGCTTCCTTTAACCTTTCTGGGATGGGATTGATCTCCATCCTTTCCCTGTACTGTGCTATGTGTTCTTCAGGATCTGTTGAACCTTCATACAACTTCATAGTAGGCACGTGGAACCTCTTGGGTATTTCAGCATCACAGATTGGTGGTGCAAAACGAGATATCTTGTGGCTCCCATCTGCAATCTCCGGGATAGGCTTGACTACTCCTGGGACACTTGATATCATATCCTTTAACTTTTGCAATTCTCTGGCCATGGCATGATTGATACCTGTATCCTGCATAAGACCATGGTTAGTGGTATAAGAATTATTGAAAGTGTTACCTCCCATTGGGTTCAAATTAGGAAGAGCGGATGTGAATCCATATTGTTGGGACTCTGGAATGACCGATGGACCAGTAGAAGCAATGGTCTGCATTGGAATAAAATCTCCCTGATGGATATCGGAACTCCCTGATTGCAAACTCCTTAAGGATCCCGGAATCTGAAAGGACCCATGAAACTGAGAGGATCCTGGGACGTAGGAGGATCCTTGAACCTGAGAGGATCCTTGAAACTGAGAGGATCCTTGAAACTGGGAGGATCCTGGAACATAGGAGGATCCTTGAACCTGGGAGGATCCTTGGACCTGGGAGGATCCTTGAACATAGGAGGATCCTTGAGACGGCCAGAACCCTTGAATCTGTTGCGCTCCTGAGTATCCTCCTGAGCTTGCGAAGGATCCTATATGCTGAGGATGGGATCCTGCTGGTTGGAAGTGTAACCCTGAAGCCTGAGTCATTGCTGATGATCCGTAATGCACTCCTTTTGGTCCTCCCACATATTGAACGTCTGGAACCACTGAAGGCTGAGAAGTTATAACCGGAGTATCGAAATTCAAAGATCTGGGCATCAGTGGGGAATGATCCTTTGCCGATCTCTTCTGTTTCTTGATGTCTCCAATTTCTCTAAGAATCCTTTCATTGGTCTTATCCTGCTGCTGTATATGCTCCTTCATCTGCAAAATCAGAGTAAACAAGTCACTAGTAGTGGGAGTATAAGAAGCAGAAGAAGTTGGAGGTTTTGAGAAAATGGGAGTTGGTTTCTTCCCGGCATTTTTCTGAGGTCCAGAAGGTGGTGGAGGCAAAGGTGGAATGCCCTGGGATGAATTGACTGCAGACATCGCACTGGATGTGTTCTTTGATGATGAAGCCATCTGCTTGGATGTAACGAACCGAAATGATCATAAAAATGAGAATTTCTTAGGAATGAAGCACCAATTGCCCCACGGTGGGCGCCAAACTGTTTTGGTCAAAAATCAGACGAGGATAATGCAACCAAACTCTCTGTTATGGGGTATGATGCTTGAATTGGTAAACAACAATGAGGATCACTATGAAATGAATTGCACAAGAGACACAAAGATTTATACGAGGAAAAAGCCCTTGATCAATGAATGATCTCCGGCATAAAAAACCTCGGGTGATGGAAACTACCGATCACCAACTCAAATTAAACAATAATCCTTTTACAACTTCGGATGATAGCGAGCTAAGTACAAAGATCACTATAGTGTATCGTGTAGAAATGTATGAAAAATGCTAAGTATTTTGCTGAGAGCTGGTGAGAGTAGTTGTACGAGTGTGTGTATACAAAAATAGCCAAGTGTTGTCTAATTAGCTCGCTACCCCTTTTAAATTTAGTAAAAATATCTAAATAACTAACTATCCGCAATTCATGCCTTCTCCCCACGATCTCCATAACGTTCACCATGGTCAAGCATGTGCGGAATAAACGTGGAATATTCTCCAGGAACGTTACCAAGACTAAGTCCAAGCCGGTACTCCTGCAAAACAATACCGAATTCAAAGTGAACAATCATTAGTATAAAGATCCTTAGGATGATCCATGATCCTGATCCTGAAACACTTCTAAGGATCACCAACTGACACAGAAGTAAGGATCACCAAGCAGGGTAATAATTGAGGATCACGGGTCACTAAGAAATCCTCCCCTAACAGGTAATGGGAAAGGATCCTTGGGACATGCCTTATTTAAATCAGTGAAATCGACACGTACCCTCCACTTTCCGTTTTTCTTTTGAACAAAAACCACATTGGCCAACCATCTTGGATACTTGAACTCTCTAATCATACCTGCTCGGAGTAATTTCTCTACCCCCTCCTGGATAATGGCATTTCTTTCTGGTGCAAATTTCCTCCTCTTTTGATGGATTGGTTTGAAGGACCTGTCAACGCCAAGTTTGTGAGTGATTATATCTTTAGATATACCTGTCATATCTTCGTGTTTCCATGCAAAGGTAGTCTTTCTCCTTTTGAGGAAGGATATGAGGTCTTCCTTTATTTCGCCCAGGATCCCTGATCCTATATAAACTATAGATTCAGGATCATCAGGATCCATAAGGATTTCTTCTACATCCTGCTCTCTTGCCTCCAAGACATCCCTTGGAGGATGCTTTAATTGCTATTGCTCCCCTGACTTTGAGGCTGGTTTCATTGATGAGGTATAGCAGTTCTTAGCTTCTTGCTGATCACTATCAATCTTCACTATTCCCCAAGGACTAGGAAGCTTTACACATTGATGATAATTGGATGGGACTGCCTTCATGTCATGTATCCAAGGCCTGCCAAGGATAACATTACAACAAGATAAACAGTCAATAACACAAAATTTTTGGTAAGAATGTAGGCCTTCGATATAGATTGGGAGTTTAATGTCCCCCAGAGTATTCTTAGTCTCGCCACTGAATCCCACGAGCACAGAGGATCTTGGTATGATATCGGATTCAGGAATATTCATCTTCTTGAGGACATCAAGCTGGATAATATTCACAGAGCTTCCTCCATCTATAAGGATCCTGCGAACAAAATGGTTAGAAATAAAAAGAGTGATAACCAAACCATCGTGATGAGGATCCTGAATGTCAACACGATCATCCTCATCAAAAGTTATGACTTTTCCTTCGGAGACACTGGATGTTCGAATGGGTCTATCTCCATTATCCATCTTGGTTTCCTTTACATGTCTTTTAGCTGCAGAGAAGGATGTTCCACAAATGTCTGATCCTCCAGAAATAAAGCCTCCACCACCTTCTGGACCTCAGAAAAATGCCGAGAAGAAACCAACTCCCATTTTCTCAAAACCTCCAACTTCTTCTGCTTCTTATACTCCCACTACTAGTGACTTGTTTACTCTGATTTTGCAGATGAAGGAGCATATACAGCAGCAGGATAAGACCAATGAAAGGATTCTTAGAGAAATTGGAGACATCAAGAAACAGAAGAGATCGGCAAAAGATCATTCCCCACTGATGCCCAGATCTTTGAATTTCGATACTCCGGTTATAACTTCTCAGCCTTCAGTGGTTCCAGACGTTCAATATGTGGGAGGACCAAAAGGAGTGCATTACGGATCATCAGCAATGACTCAGGCTTCAGGGTTACACTTCCAACCAGCAGGATCCCATCCTCAGCATATAGGATCCTTCGCAAGCTCAGGAGGATACTCAGGAGCGCAACAGATTCAAGGGTTCTGGCCGTCTCAAGGATCCTCCTATGTTCAAGGATCCTCCCAGGTCCAAGGATCCTCCCAGGTTCAAGGATCCTCCTATGTTCCAGGATCCTCCCAGTTTCAAGGATCCTCTCAGTTTCAAGGATCCTCTCAGGTTCAAGGATCCTCCTACGTCCCAGGATCCTCTCAGTTTCATGGGTCCTTTCAGATTCCGGGATCCTTAAGGAGTTTGCAATCAGGGAGTTCCGATATCCATCAGGGAGATTTTATTCCAATGCAGACCATTGCTTCTACTGGTCCATCGGTCATTCCAGAGTCCCAACAATATGGATTCACATCCGCTCTTCCTAATTTGAACCCAATGGGAGGTAACACTTTCAATAATTCTTATACCACTAACCATGGTCTTATGCAGGATACAGGTATCAATCATGCCATGGCCAGAGAATTGCAAAAGTTAAAGGATATGATATCAAGTGTCCCAGGAGTAGTCAAGCCTATCCCGGAGATTGCAGATGGGAGCCACAAGATATCTCGTTTTGCACCACCAATCTGTGATGCTGAAATACCCAAGAGGTTCCACGTGCCTACTATGAAGTTGTATGAAGGTTCAACAGATCCTGAAGAACACATAGCACAGTACAGGGAAAGGATGGAGATCAATCCCATCCCAGAAAGGTTAAAGGAAGCATGTCTGTGCAAGGGATTTGGATCCACTCTTACTGGATCGGCTCTTAAATGGCTGCTAAGTCTTCCCCCTTACTCTATTACCTCGTTTGCTAATCTAGTTAATCTATTTAATAACCAGTTTTCTTGTAGTAGAAAATTTGAGCGTTTAACTAGTGATCTGTATAGGATAACCCAGGGTCATAATGAATCATTAAGGGATTATATCACTAAATTCAGTAAAGAATCCTTAGATATTCCTAACCTGGACATAGCTACGGCTGTTGAAGCCTTTAAAATGGGACTGCTTAGGGATTCGTTATTCTATGATGATCTTGTTATGACACCATGCAGGAATCTAGATGAGGTAAGAACCCGGGCCCTTAGGTTCATCCGGCTAGAGGATGACAAAAGGATCCAGGAGAGGTTGGCAGGATCCTCAAAGCAAGATAAGCAAGGATCCTCATTCAAGAACAACAAGTTCAGATCCTATAATAAATCTGACAACCAGAATGTGCATGCTGTTGAACAAGAAGAGGATGATGAGGATTATCCTCCAATCTCTGAGTATTGTTTTTCTGTTGATAACAATGAACTAATCCTTGCGATGCAGAATTTAGGTGATAAAGCTAGATGGCCAAAAAAAATGATAGACCAGCAGCAACTAAAGATAAGTCAAAGTGGTGTGCATACCATGAAGATTTTGGGCATCTCACAGAAGAATGCATCGCATTGAGAAAAGAAATTGGATACTTGTTGAGCAAGGGGCACTTGAAAGAATTATTGGGGAGAAAGAATTCAAGGACTCAGGATCCTGAAAGGATCCCAGAAAAAGCTCCAGCCCCTCCAGCAGATGCACAAATTATAAAATTTATTTCTGGAGGATCAAACATTTGTGGAACATCCTTCTCTGCAGCCAAAAGACATGCAAAGGAAACCAAGATGGATAATGGAGATAGACCCATTCGAACATCCAGTGTCTCTGAAGGAAAAGTTATAACTTTCGATGAGAATGATCGTGTTGACATCCAGGATCCTCATCATGATGGTTTGGTTATCACTCTTTTTATTTCTAACCATTTTGTTCGCAGGATCCTTATAGATGGAGGAAGCTCTGTGAACATTATCCAGCTTGATGTTCTCAAGAAGATGAACATCCCTGAATCCGACATCATACCAAGATCCTCTGTGCTCGTGGGATTCAGTGGCGAGACTAAGAATACTCTGGGGGACATTAAACTCCCAATCTATATTGAAGGCCTACATTCTTACCAAAAGTTTTGTGTTATTGACTGTTTATCTTGTTGTAATGTGATCCTTGGCAGGCCTTGGATACACGATATGAAGGCAGTCCCATCCACTTATCATCAATGTGTGAAGCTTCCTAGTCCTTGGGGAATAGTGAAGATTGATAGTGATCAGCAAGAGGCTAAGAACTGCTACACCTCATCAATGAAACCAGCATCAAAGTCTAGGGAGCAATAGCAATCAAAGTGTCCTCCAAGGGATGTCTTGGAGGCAAGCGAACAGGACGTAGTGGAAATCCTTATGGATCCTGATGATCCCGAATCTAAAGTTTATATAGGATCAGGGATCCTTGGCGAAATGAAGGAAGACCTCGTATCCTTCCTCAAAAGGAGAAAGACTACCTTTGCATGGAAACACGAAGACATGACAGGTATATCTAAAGATGTAATCACTCACAAACTTGGCATTGATAGGTCCTTCAAACCAATCCATCAAAGGAGAAGGAAATTTGCACCGGAAAGAAATGCCATTATCCAGGAGGAGGTAGAGAAATTACTCCGAGCAGGTATGATTAGAGAGGTCAAGTATCCAAGATGGTTGGCCATTGTGGTTGTTGTTCAAAAGAAAAACGGAAAGTGGAGGGTATATGTCGATTTTACCGATTTAAATAAGGCATGTCCCAAGGATCCTTTCCCATTACCCCACATTGACTCCATGGTGGATGCAACTGCGAGTCATGAACTGTTAACTTTTATGGATGCTTCATCTGGATTTCAACAAATTCAAATGGAACCATCCGATCAAGAGGATACAGCCTTCATGACTCCAACTGGTATATACTGCTATATTGCTATGCCATTCGGACTAAGAAATGCAGGTGCAACTTATCAAAGGCTAGTGAATATGATGTTCAAGGATCAGATTGGACAAACTATGGAGGTTTACATAGACGATATGGTGGTAAAATCAATAAAGGCTGAGGATCACCTAAGAGACTTGGAGGAAGCATTCAATATCCTTGACAAGTATAATATGAAGCTTAATCCTTCAAAATGTCACTTTGGTGTTAAAGCAGGTAAATTCTTAGGATATATGGTGACAAAGAGAGGCATTGAAGCCAGTCCAGAACAAATAAAAGCTATAGTGAACATCAAGTCACCTGCCAATGCTAAGGATGTTCAGAGGTTAACAGGCAGAATTGCAGCTTTAAACAGATTCATATCCAAATCCTTAGAAAAGTGCAAGGAATTCTATGATATCCTAAGGAAGAACAAGAAATTCGAGTGGACTGAGAAGCATGAAAGTGCCTTAAGAGCTCTTAAGGATTACCTATCCTCGGCCCCGGCTTTGATGAAACCAGAAAAAGGAGATGTGTTATCCTTATATCTTGCGGTATCCTCAAAAGCAGTAAGGTACACAACATCCTGTCTATTATGTAAGTAAGAGTTTACTTGATGCTAAATCCAGGTATTCACACTTAGAAAAACTTATCCTTGCATTAATTATGGCATCTACTAAATTAAGACATTATTTTGAAACTCATGCTATTATTGTTAAAACTAATTTTCCAATCAAGAATGTCCTCAGGAAACCCGAAATGTCAGGGAGGATGGCTAAGTGGGCAGTGAAGCTAAGTGCATATGATATAAGATATGAGCCCAGGACAGCCATTAAATCCCAAGCATTAGCTGACTTTGTGGCAGATTTCAGTAGTGATTTGCAAAAGGAAGCTGAATTAGAAGTCCAGCAGCTAGAAGAGACCAAGGATCCTTGGATACTCTACACTGATGGATCCTCAAACATCAAAGGAACAGGGCTTGGAATGCTACTAAAATCGCCACAGGGGGACATAATACCCCACTCTATAGCTTGTGAGTTCCAAACCACTAACAATGAGGCTGAATACGAAGCCTTGATAGCTGGCTTGCAAATTGCTAAGCATATGAGGATCAGGTATCTTGAGGTACATGTAGATTCTTTGTTAATCACTAATCACTTTAATGGATCCTATGCTGTTAAAGGTGAAAAGCTAATCAAATATCTGGAGTTAGTCAAAGAATTGGCACTCTCTTTTGTATCCTTTAGTTTGACACAGGTACCAAGGGAAGAGAACGCAGAGGCAGATGCACTAGCCAATTTAGGATCATCCTTGAAGATCCCGGAGGATATCAAGATCCCTATTATCCATATCCTGACCCCGGCTATCGAGGATCATGTGGCTATGGAGATAGGAGAGGATTCTGCAACTATCCCTAGTGAGGATACTCAAACTCATTCAGGATCATGGATCCTCCCAATCATGAGATACTTACAACATGGAGAGATTCCTACAGGAGAAAACCCTAGGGCTTTCAAAATTAAGGTATCTCAATTCACAATTTTAAATAATATGTTGTACAAACGATCTCTTGGAGGACCATACTTAAGATGCATTGAGGATCCTGAAATCCAAGAAGTTTTAAAAGACTTCCATGAAGGAGATTGTGGAAACCACACTGGGGGCAGGGCGTTATTCTCAAGGATCCTGAGGACAGGATACTACTGGCCAACCATGAAGAGAGATGCTGTGGAATATGCTAAGAAGTGTGATCCTTGTCAGAGACACAGCAATATCCTTCATCAACCGGCTGAATTACTACATCCTATATCCTCCACTTGGCCATTCATGAGATGGGGCATGGATATAGTTGGTAAGCTTCCTAAGGCACCTGGTGGAAAAGTGTTCATGCTTGCTATGACTGATTACTTCTCCAAGTGGATAGAGGCTGAAGCTTTTGCCCAAGTCAGAGAAAAGGAAGTTATATCCTTCATTAAAAGAAATATTATAACTAGATTTGGTAATCCTTCTGAAATTATATGTGATAATGGTTCCCAATTCATTGGGGGCAGAACTACTAACTTTTGTGATAGCTGGGGGATTAAGATGATAACATCAACACCAGTCCACCCACAAGCTAATGGTCAGGCAGAATCTTCTAATAAGATCATCATCAACAATCTGAAGAAGAAGCTTGGATCCAAGAAAGGGAAATGGGCAGAAGAACTACCTTATGTGCTTTGGGTTGATAGGACAACTCCTAAGAATGCTACAGGCCAAACTCCATTCTCTTTGGTATTTGGGGCAGAATCAGTGATCCCTACTGAAATGGTGGTTACAACTGCTAGAACCAGTATTCGTGATCCCGAGGAAAATGATGAGAACTTGGTTCAAGACCTGGATACTATAGAAGAAATCAGAGATTTGGCAAGGATAAGGATGGCCAGTTATCAGCAAAGAATGGCCGGTGCCTACAACAAAAATGTTAGGATCAGGAAATTCCAAGTTGGTGATATGGTACTAAGGAAAGCATTCCAGAATACCACCAATCCTGCTGATGGAAAGTTGGCACCAAAATGGGAAGGCCCTTACTTGATTGAAGCTGAGGCAGGAAAAGGGGCATATCGATTGCTAACAATGGAAGGTGACTTACTACCAAGAGCTTGGAATGCTGTCCATTTGAAGAGATATTTCATGTGATAAGGATCCATGATCCTCACATGATAAATATCCTTAAAGGATCCTTAAAGCACAGATGATCCTCATTTTTGGTAACATTCTAATCTTGAACTATTTCATTTCCTTACTTTCTCACATAAGGAGAAGGATCTCGCATCCTTTATCCCAATTTCACGAGATTTTGAGTTTTGAAAGTTCAGGTACTCTTAGCAAAAGCATGATTATCCACACAAGCAACCAGTTATTTGGGTTTGACCCCAATAATCCTTGGGTTTGACCCCAGTTCCGCCAGTAGCGCACGATGATCCTGGTATAGTTCATGGCGGTGGGACCAGTACTCGCTTTAGGGGCTGATAATTCCATTGTACTGGCTATACCTAGGATCCTACGTATAATGGTAGACGTACCATACATCCGTTCTTAAGGTTTCTAGCGTTTTCACGTTAGCTAAGGTTTTGGCATTTTCATGCCACTAAGTTTGGATAGTCGCCAGTTACGGCCATACTCCGGTTCACACAAGATCCTTGGGCTTGTCCCCAGTTATCCTTGGGCTTGTCCCCAGTTATCCTTTGGGCTTGTCCCCAGTTGCTAACCTTTATCTTATAATGGCTTAGTCCCAAGTTATGTTCTATTCCAGGTCTTTGAAGTTAAACAACCAAGGATCCTTGATCCTTACCTTTTACTAAGGTTTGTTCTGTGGTTATCCTGTTTATAGTATTAAGAGTTAGGATCCTATCTTGGATCCTCAGGTATGATCCTTAACTATTTTGATTTTATTCATTGATTATTTGAATAACCCTAATACTTTGACAATTGAACTCATGATCTTTAAAATATACCACTTTTCGGAATTTTTCAACTATAGGATATTTGATCCTGGATCATATCCTAAATATTTTCTATCTAATTTGTTCAACTTTTTCTGTTCAGACAAGTGTATATCAAGATGAATGGAAATTTAAAAAAGAACAGAAAAGGATAACAACACAAAATAAGCCAAAAAAGATTAAGGTTATTTTATTAACAAAAGTTTAACCATCGAAGGTTGTCAAAATCACCTACCCCGAGCATCTACCAGCAATACGTGGCCCGTCCGCTGGGGTAGGTAAAGGGTGTCCATTGTCTAAAGGTCTTGGTAGTGCAGGAATTAAAAAGATGGCAGGATCACAATGGCTTCATCCCCCAAACAGAGGATCCCTCCACCAGTTGTAATCCTACCTATTGTCCAAAGGATCATTCATGATCCTTAACCCTAATAGCTATTTGTTAGGGGAGGATTTTCTAATAGTTAGTGATCCTTATTTGTTATCCTAACTAGTGATCCTTACTTCTGTGACAGATGGTGATCCTCAGAAGGGCTTTAGGATCAGGATCATGGATCACTTCAAGGATCCTCATACTGACGATTGTTTACTTATGTTTTATAACATCTCGCAGGTATAACAAGCTTGACCAGGTCTTAGCGGCATTCTTGGAGAATATTCCCGAAGTATTCTGCACGTGCTAGATCAAAACTAGACGTTATGGAGAACGTGGAGGCTTGGCTTGAAAGTCGGAGAGTTTGTTAACTAGATATTTTTCTTATTTGAAAGGGGTAACGAGCTAGTTAGTGACACTTAGTCATTTTTGCAGTTACACACACACTCGCAAACACTCTCATACAAGCTCTCGTTCAAACACTTAGCAATTATTTACACTTTTTACACATTTCACCGTAGTGATCCTTGTACCTAGCTCGTTACTATCCGAAGTTGTAAACGTTTATTCATTTATTTGAGCTTGGTGATCGGTAGTTTCCATCACCCGGGGTTTTTTGTGCCGGAGATCAACTCTTGATCAAGGGCTTTTTCCCCGTATAAATCCTTGTGTTGTTTGTGCATTCTACCTTGAAGTGATCCTCATTGTTGTTACACATTTTAAGCATCATTCCCCTATACAAAGAGTTTGGTTGCATTATCATCATCAGATTTTCTGACCAAAACAGTTTGGCGCCCACCGTGGGGCAATTGGTGCTTCGTCCTTAGAAGAATTCGCATTTCTGTGCTCATTCCGGTTCATTACCACCAAGCAAATGGCTTCCTCAGCGAAGAATGCTTCAAACTTGATGCCCTCATTCACTTCATCACAAGGCGTTCCTCCTTTGCCTCCACCACCTTCTGGATCCCAGAAGAATACAGAAAATGCTGCGAAGAAACCGACTCCCATTTTCTCAAAACCACCTACTTCTTCTGTTTCAACTAATCCTACTACTAATGATCTCTATACCTTGATTTTGCAGATGAGGAATCATGCACAAGAGCAGGATAAGACCAACGAAAGGATCCTCCGGGAGATTGATGAAATTAAGAAACAGAAGAAAACGGCAGAGGATCATTCTCCACTGATGCCCAGATCTTTGAATTTTGACACTCCGGTGGTTACTTCTCAGCCGTCAGTGGTTCCAAACATTCAATATGCGGGTGGACCAAAGGGAGTGCACTACGGAACAACAGCTATGACCCAGGCACTAGGTTCATACTTCCAGCCAGCAGGATCCTATCCCCAGCATATGGGATCCCTCACGAGTACAGGAGGATATTCAGGAATGCAGCAGGCTCAAGGATCCTCCTTCGTTCCAGGATCATCCCAGGTTCAAGGATCCTCCTTCGTTCCAGGATCATCCCAGGTTCAAGGATCCTCCTGCGTTCCAGGATCATCCCAGGTTCAAGGATCCTCCTTCGTTCCAGGATCATCCCAGGTTCAAGGATCCTCCTGCGTTCCAGGATCATCCCAGGTTCAAGGATCCTCCTTCGTTCCAGGATCATCTCAGATTCAAGGATCCTCCTTTGTTCCAGGATCATCCCAATTTCAGGGATCCTTCCAGATGCCAGGATCCTTGAGGAGTTTGCAAACAGGAAGTTCAGATGTCCATCAAGGAGATTTTATTCCAATGCAGACCAATGCCTCTGCTGGCCCCTCGATCATTCCAGAATCTCAACAATATGGATTAACCTCCATATTTCCTAACTTGAATCCAATGGGAGGTAACACTTTTAATAATTCTCATACTATTAACCATGGTTTTATGCAGGATCCAGGTATCAATCATGCCATGGCCAGAGAATTGCAAAAGCTAAAGGATATGATCTCGAGTGTTCCGGGAGTAGTCAAACCTATTCCAGAGATTGCAGATGGGAGCCACAAGATATCTCGCTTTGCACCACCAATCTGTGATGCTGAGATACCCAAGAGGTTCCATGTGCCTACAATGAAACTGTATGATGGTTCGACGGACCCTGAAGAACACATAGCACAATACAGGGAGAGGATGGAGATCAATCCAATCCCAGAAAAGTTAAAGGAAGCATGCCTATGCAAAGGATTCGGATCCACTCTTACTGGATCAGCTCTCAAATGGCTGCTAAGTCTTCCTCCCTATTCTATTACCTCATTTGCAAACCTAGTTAACTTGTTTAATACTCAGTTTTCCTGTAGTAGAAAATTTGAACGACTAACTAGTGATTTATATAGGATAACCCAGGGTCATAATGAATCATTAAGGGATTACATTACCAAATTTAGTAAAGAATCCTTAGACATTCCCAACTTAGATATAGCCACAGCTGTTGAGGCCTTCAAAATGGGATTACTTAGGGATTCCTTATTTTATGATGATCTTGTTATGACACCGTGCAGGAACCTAGATGAGGTAAGAACCCGGGCCCTCAGGTTCATCCGGCTAGAGGATGACAAGAGGATTCAGGAGAGGATAACAGGATCCTCAAAGCAGGATAAGCAAGGATCCTCATTCAGAAACAACAAGTTCAGATCCTACAACAAATCTGATAATCAGAACGTGCATTCTATTGATCAAGAAGAGGATGATGAGGATTATCCTCCAATCTCTGAATATTGCTTTAGTGTTGATAACAATGAACTAATCCTTGCCTTGCAGAACCTAGGTGATAAAGCTAGATGGCCAAGAAAGAATGAAAGGCCAGCTGCAACTAAGGATAAATCAAAGTGGTGTGCATATCATGAAGATTCTGGTCATCTCACAGATGAGTGCTTAGCATTAAGGAAGGAGATAGGTTATCTTTTGAGCAAAGGATACTTGAAGGAATTGCTCGGAAGGAAAAAGTCAAGGATCAAGTATCATGAGAAAGTTCCTGAAAAAGCTCCTCCTCCACCATCCGATGCTCAAATTATCCATTTCATCTCCGGAGGTTCTCAGCAGCTAAGAGACGTGCAAAGGAAACAAAGATGGAGAATGGGGGCAAACCTGTTCGGACCTCTATCCTTACCCAGCAGAAAGTGATATCATATGATGAGGATAACTGTGCGGACATTCAGGATCCTCATCACGACGGTGTAGTTATTACATTATTTATATCTAACCATTTTGTTTGCAGGATTCTCATTGATGGGAAAAGCTCAGTGAACATAATCCAGTTGGATGTCCTCAATAGAATGGACATCCTTGAATCCGATATTGTCCAAAGATCATCTGTTCTTGTTGGATTCAGTGGAGAGACAAAGATTACATTGGGGGACATCAAACTTCCTATTTACATAGAGGGAGTTAATTCTTTTCAAAAATTTTGTGTCATAGATTGCTTATCCTGCTATAATGTTATCCTTGGCAGGCCATGGATACATGATATGAAGGCAGTCCCCTCAACATATCATCAATGCTCCAAACTCTATGGGATGTGGTAAAGATAGAAAGTGATCAGCAGGAGGCAAAGAACTGTTACACTTCTTCATTGAAGCCAACCTCCAAGGAGCAAGACGTCAAGGATATTCTGTTGAACCCAGAGGATCCTGAATCCAAAATTTTTATGGGATCCGGGATCCTAGACAATATTGAGCAGGATTTAATATCCTTCTTGAAAAGAAGAAAGTCTACCTTCGCTTGGAAACATGAAGATATGACAGGAGAAAGTTTGCACTCGAAAGAATGCCATTATCCAAGAAGAGCACCAGCCCTGATGAAATCAGAAAATGGAGAATCGTTATCCTTATACTTAGCTATTTCAGCTAAAGCAGTAAGTATGATCCTAGTTAAGGATCATGAAGGCTCTCAACATCCGGTATACTATGTAAGTAATATTCTACTTGATGCTGAGGCCAGGTATTCTCATTTAGAGAAATTAATTCTTGATTTAATTATGGCTTCTGCTAAACATAGACATTATTTAGAAACTCACACTATTATTATGAAAGCTAACTTTCCTATTAAGAATGTTCCCAGAAAAACTGAAATGGCAGGTAGAATGGCAAAGTGGATAGTCAAGCATTGAGTATGAACCCAGGACTGCCATCAAGTCCCAAGCCTTAGCTGACTTTGTGGCTGATTTCAGTAGTGATCTACAAAGGAAAGCTGAATTAGAAGTTCAACAACTTGAGAAGACAAAGGATCCTTGGACACTCTTCACGGATGGAGCTTCAAATGTTAAAGGAACTTGACAAGGCACACTACTAAAATCGCCACAGGGGGACATTATACCCCAATCCATTGCATGTGAATTCCAAACCACTAATCATGAGGCAGAGTAGGAGGCCTTGATAGCAGGTTTGCAATTAGCTAACAATATGAGGATCAGGTATCTTCAAGTATTCGTAGATTCCCTATTAATTACTAACTACTTTAATGGTTCTTATGCTATTAAAGGTGAAATACTAATCGAGTACTTAGAAATAGTCAAGAAATTGGCAGATTCTTTTGCTTTTTTCAGTCTAACACAGGTATCCAGAGAAGAGAATGCAGAAGCAGACGCTTTAACTAACCTTGGATCATTCCTAAAGATGCCAGAAGATGTGAAAAATACTCATCACCCATGTTTTAACTCCTGCAATTGAGGATCATGTAGCCATGGAGATACTGGAGGATTCTGCAATCATACCTGGTGATCCTGCACAGTCGAATTCAGGATCCTGGATCCTTCCAATCCTAAGATATATACAACATGGAGAGATCCCTACAGGACAAAATCCTAAAGCTTTCAAAGTCAAGAAGACTGTGGAAACTACACTGGGGGCAGAGCACTATTCTCAAGGATTATTAGAACAACATACTATAGGCCTACCACGAAGAAGGATGTTGTGGATTATGCAAAGAAGTGTGATGCTTGTCAAAGACACAGTACTATTCTACACCAACCAACATAACATCTGCATCCTAAGAAGAAGCTTTTGCTCAAAGTCAGTAAAAAGGAAATGGCCAGTTATCAACAAGGAATGGCTGGAGCATACAACAAGAATGTCAGGATTAGAAGATTTCAAGTTGGTGATTTTGTGCTAAGAAAAGCATTCCAGAACACTACAAATCCTTCTAATGGCAAGCTAGCACCAAAGTGGGAAGACCCCTATCTAATTGAAGCTGAATCAGGAAAGGGGGCATATCACTTGTTAACAATGGATGATGATCTCCTACCAAGAGCTTGGAATGCTGTTCATCTCAAAAAATACTTTAAGTAAGAAGGATCAGGGATCCTCAGCGATACCGGTATTCTGATTAAGGATCCAGGATCCTCAAAGGATATATGATTCTACATTTGGTAACACATTACTTTCATTTTCATTCATTTTATACTTATTACTTATCATAAGTTAAAGATGTTAATCAGTTAACATCTATTTTCACAAAGTTTAAGCTTTTGCAGAGTTGTTATCATTTTACAGAAGATCAAAGTGGTTGGCCAACCCTCCAAAGTTTCGGGCTTGTCCCCAGTTTGGGCCTGTCCCCAGTTTCGCCTGTAGCGCATGATGATCCTGGTATAGTTCAAGGCTTTGGGACCAGTACTCGTTCTAGGGGCTGATAATTCCATTGTTCTGGCTATGCTTAGGATCCTACGTATAATGGTAGACGTACCATACATCCGTTCATAAGGTTTCTAACGTTTTCACGTTAGCTAAGGTTTTGGCATCTTCATGTCACTAAGTTTGGATAGTCGCCAGTTAGGGCCATACTCCAGTTTACATACGATCCTTGGGCTTGTCCCCAGTTATCCTTGGGCTCGTCCCCAGTTATCCTTGGGCTCGTCCCCAGTTATCCTTGGGCTTGTCCCCAGTTATCCTTGGGCTTGTCCCCAGTTGCTAACTCTTTTCTTATATTGGCTTAGTCCCAAGTTATGCTCTATTTCAGGTCATTGAAGATAGGCAGTTAGGGATCCTTCATCCTTATTTCACTCTAAGGTTTATCTTATAGTTATCCTTATTATGGTTAGGATTCTAACTTGGATCCTCAGGTATGATCCTTAATTCTTTTGATTCTTTTAAATAACCCTTATACTTGACAACTGAACTTATAAATTTTAAAAATGACATGATTTAAAATTTATCCGTTATGGGATATGTGATCCTTGTTCATATCCTAAACTTTTTGGATATCTTTTCTAGTTTTTCAAGGCTTGATAAGTATAAACAAATTGAACATTATAACAGTTGGAAAATAACATACTAAAAAGGATAACAACACAAGATAAGCGACAAAAGGTTAAGTTTTTATTTATTAACATAAGACTAACCCTTTAAAGGTTGTCAAAATTACCTACCCGAGCTTCTACCAGCAAAACGTGGCCCGTCCGCTGGGGTAGGTAAAGGGTGTCCAGGATAATGAGTTCAAAAGTAGTGCAGGAATATAAAGGCAGCAGGATCACAATGGCTTCATCCCCCAAACAGAGGATCCCTCCACCAATTGCAATCCTGCCTATTGTCCAAAGGATCATACATGATCCTTAATCCTAAAAACCTATTGTTCAAAGTACAACCCATGAAATTGTCTTAAACATCACAACCACAAAAACAACCACCAAACTAAAAAATTGGGCTCCGGCCTTAGCACATATATCCATCATCGCCCAATTGTGCAGCCTACATCTTTGCTGCATCCTCTTCTCCTCCAGCTGCGGTATCCTTCACCTGATCCTTCCCACTGCCACTTGCTTCAATCGCCAAGACTTCAGTAGCCTCCTCTTCCTCATCCTCAAGCTCAGCCAACCTTTCTTTCCAACCCTCAATATCCCAGCTGTTCTTATCAAAGCTAGGATCTTGAGCTTCTTGGGCCATCTTCAACTTAGTCTGATACATTGTGATGGCAGCAGAGAGCTTGGCATTTTCGATGAGGTCATGCTTTTCATAATCAAAGTTAACCAACACCTTGGCCATTGCCTGCTTGGTATCCTGGAGTTCCTTCCGAGCATCAGCAAGTGCAAGATCTTTGAGCACGCCAACCTGTTGAAGATCAGCTATTTTCTTGTCCAGCTCCTCAATATTACCCACGTAGTCCTCGATCTCAGCAAATTTCTGCAAAGAGAAGATAAGGCAGTTCAAGGTCAAGTGATCCTCATAAGAGCTGGATACCTAGGCAAAGTTAAGAATCCTTACTTCATTGAAGTACTCAAGGAATTGGTGGCGGATCAGTGGCAGCCCTTGAAGATCCTCAGCATCAGAAATTTTCCTCTTCTTGACACCCTTTCCTTTAGTGGGTGCCTTTGGAATGGAAATGCTGGGACTGTTGGTGGATTTCTTCCTCCTGGGTCGTACGAGATCAAGGTCAGCTGTGTTGAATTGGGAAACAGGCTTGACAGGTTTTCCAGCGCCTACACATTCAAAGCAAGATGAGTATCCTTATCCTATTTCAATTTATCTATTTATTTTAATATTTAAACTATATAAAAGACAGGATACTTACTCGACATGGTAATGGAACCTGAGGATACTTCTTGTGAGTCTTGGGTGTCTATCTTGAATGTCCTTGTTTCAGGATCAAGCTTCCAGAAAGCAGCGAGTTTATCCTTGGTTTCAGGTGATGTGCGGATACGCGAAATGGTGATAGCTGCAAAACAAGAAAGCAAAAATATAAGTTATCCTAGCAATCAAAGAAAGTTCCTGGTGATCCTTATCAGGATCCTCCATCCTACCATGGGTAGCCCAATTTTTAGGAAGATCCTTTCCATCCTGGATAGAATCTCTCTTGACAAAGAAAAAGCGACGTTTCCAGTCTTTGTCATTCTTGGTGACTTTCAGAAGAGGATGATCTGCACCAGGTTTTCGCTTAAGCAAATAACGATGGGAACCAAAGGTAGTAAGATCATACAGCTCCGCTAATTCTGACATGCCCAAAGCAATGCCTTCCTGTTCGATGATCCTCTCCAGGGTATACAAGACCCTCCAAATCATCGGCATGGCTTGGATATAAGGGATGCCGGTAAGGGAAAAGAAGGATTGAGTAAACTCTGGGAAAGGATAGGTGTATCCTATGGTGAATGGAGTGGCTGGAAATGCAACCCATGTTTCTGAAACATAGTCGCTAAGGGTAGTAGGATCAAAGGGTCTGATAAAGGCATCCGCCGGAAAACAGCAACGGATTTTGTCTATCTGTGCCTCGTCAAAACAACACTTTTCGTTCGTGGAGTCCTTGATGATTTTCTGACTTTCCAAAGGGCTATCTTTCTTGTGATCTTTGCCCGGAGAACTTCGGAGTAACATATTTGATGGAAAGATGAAAACAGAGCAAGAGAGGGAAAAGGATAGAGAGAGAGAATACCTGATCGTCTTCGGAATGTGGATTATAAAGGGAGTTTCTCTGAAAATTTAAATGCATTTGATCCTATCTATATCTCTATTTATAATCATGATCTTGCAGGTTGTCACTTCCGTGACATCATCATCGCAACGGCTAGTTCAAAATTAACGGCTATATATCCGTTAGTTTGTTACGGATAAGATCGAGAAAACATAACTCGCTAATTTTACAATTTCACTCCTTATATTTTGGGGGCAATTGTTAGGGGAGGATTTTCTAATAGTTAGTGATCCTTATTTGTTATCCTAACTAGTGATCCTTACTTCTGTGACAGATGGTGATCCTCAGAAGGGCTTTAGGATCAGGATCATGGATCACTTCAAGGATCCTCATACTGACGATTGTTTACTTATGTTTTATAACATCTCGCAGGTATAACAAGCTTGACCAGGTCTTAGCGGCATTCTTGGAGAATATTCCCGAAGTATTCTGCACGTGCTAGATCAAAACTAGACGTTATGGAGAACGTGGAGGCTTGGCTTGAAAGTCGGAGAGTTTGTTAACTAGATATTTTTCTTATTTGAAAGGGGTAACGAGCTAGTTAGTGACACTTAGTCATTTTTGCAGTTACACACACACTCGCAAACACTCTCATACAAGCTCTCGTTCAAACACTTAGCAATTATTTACACTTTTTACACATTTCACCGTAGTGATCCTTGTACCAAGCTCGTTACTATCCGAAGTTGTAAACGTTTATTCATTTATTTGAGCTTGGTGATCGGTAGTTTCCATCACCCGGGGTTTTTTGTGCCGGAGATCAACTCTTGATCAAGGGCTTTTTCCCCGTATAAATCCTTGTGTTGTTTGTGCATTCTACCTTGAAGTGATCCTCATTGTTGTTACACATTTTAAGCATCATTCCCCTATACAAAGAGTTTGGTTACATTATCATCATCAGATTTTCTGACCAAAACACTATTGTTTAGTTATTACAGACCATCATTGTTTTAAAAACATTACAACCATAAAAAACTACTACCAAATTTAAAAATTGGGCTCCGGCTACGTCTAGGAATGTCCATCATCGCCCAATTGTGCAGCCTACACCTTCGCTGCATCTTCATCCCCTCCAGCTTCGGTATCCTTCACCAGATCCTTTCCACTGCTTCCAACCACAATCGCTAAAACCTCCTCAGCCTCCTCATCATCTTCAAGATCAGCCAACCTCGCTTTCCAGCCCTCAACATCCCAGCTGCTTCTGTCGAATTTAGGATCTTGAGCTTCCTGGGCCATCTTTAGTTTTGTCTGATACATTGTGATGGCAGCGGAGACCTTTGCACCTTCTATGAGATCATGCTTCTCGTAGTCAATGTCGATCAAGATTTTAGCTGTCTTAGTCTTGGCATCTTGAAGGGCTTTTTCAAGATCAGCAATCTTAAGATCCTTGAGCACTGCCACTTGTTGGAGGTCAGCAATCTTCTTATCCAGCTCCTCGACGCTTCCCACATAATCTTCAATCTCAGCAAATTTCTGCAAAGAAAAAGACAAAGCAATTCAAGATCAGATGATCCTCAAATGAGTAGGATACCTAGGCAGAATTGATGATCCTCACGTCATTGAAGTATTCAAGGAACTGGTGGCGGATCAGTGGTAGGCCTTGTAGGTCCTCTATATCAGAAGTTTTCCTCTTCTTTCCACCCCTTCCTTTAGTGGGTGCCTTGGGAATGGAGACGCTAGGACTGGCAGTGGCCCTCTTCTTCCTGGATCGAACAGCATCAAGATCGGCTGTGTTGAACTGGGAGGCAGGCTTGGAAGATTTTCCGGCACCTACACATTTAAAGCAAGATAAGTATCCTTATCCTATTTCAATTTAACTATTTATTTTAATATTAAACTATACAAAAAGCAGGATACTTACTTGACATGGTGATGGAACCTGAGGATACTTCTTGTGAGTCTTGGGTGTCTATCTTGAATGACCTTATTTCAGGATCAAGCTTCCGAAAAGCAGCAAGCCTTTCCTTGGTTGTGGGTGTTGTGATCAGGTGCGAAATAGAAATAGCTGCATAACACAAGACAAAAAGGGGTTAATGATCCTTTCACAAGAGCAAGATTACCTGGTGATCCTTCTCAGGATCCTCTGTCCTACCATTGGTGGACCACTTCCTGGGTAAATGCTTTCCGTTTGGAATGGTATCCCTCCTGACAAAGAAGAAGCGTCGTTTCCAATTTGTGTCATTCTTGGTGGCTTTAAAGATGGGATGTTCTTCGCCGGGTTTTCGCTTAAACAGATATCGATGGGATCCAAACGTCGTGAGATCATACATCTCTGTCAGTTCTGACATTCCTAAATCAATCCCTTCCTGCTCTATGATCCTCTCCAGGGTATACAAGACCCTCCAAATCATCGGCATAGCTTGGATGTAAGAGATGCCGGTAAGGGAAAAGAAGGATTGGGTAAAGTCTGGAAAAGGATAGGTGTAACCTATGGTGAATGGAGTAACTGGAAAGGCAACCCATGTTTCAGAAACATAGTCGCTCAGAACTGTGGGATCGAAAGGTTTAAAAAAGGCGTTTGCCGGAAAGCAATGACGGATCTTATCTATTTGGGCATCGGTAAAGTAACACCTTTCATTCACTGAGTCCTTGATGATCTCTTGACTCTTCAAGGGGCTATCCTTCTGGTGATCCTTGGCGGGGGAGGACCGGAGCATCATTCTTAACGAGATGATGGTAGAGAAAGAAAAACAGAGTAAGAGAAGGAGAAGATTGTCACTTCAGTGACGTCAGCTTTGCAACGGCTAGTCCGTCTTCAACGGCTAGTTATCCGTTAGTTTGTTGCGGATAAGATCAACAAAATACAACTCGCTTATTTACAATATAACTCCTTATATTTTGGGGGCAATTGTTAGGGGTGGATTTCTAAATGACCCGTGATCCTCAATTATTATCCTGTTTGGTGATCCTTGCTTCTGTGTCAGTTAGTGATCCTCAGAAGTGCCTCAGGATCAGGATCATGGATCATCCTAAGGATCCTTATACTAATGATTGTCTGTTTTGAATTCGTAACTGTTTTGCAGGAATATCAATTGGGACTTGGTCTTGGCGATATTTCTGGAGAATATTCTAAGTCTATTCCGCACGTGCTTGGTCAGAAATGGACGTTGTGGAGTCGTGGAGGACTTGCACCATTTGCGGATAGTTTGTTATTTAGATTTTTACTAGATTTAAATGGGGTAGCGAGCTAATTAGACAACACTTTTTTGCTATTTTTTGGCTACACACACTCTCAAAACCGCTCACAACAGCTCTCGTTCATTCACTTAGCAATTTCGTACACTTTTTACACAGAACACTATAGTGATCCTTGTATTTAGCTCGCTATCATCCGAAGTTGTAATACATTACTTGTTTAATTTGAGTTGGTGATCGGTAGTTTCCATCACCCGGGGTTTTTTGTGCCGGAGATCAACTCTTGATCAAGGGCTTTTTCCCCGTATAAACCTTGTGTCACTTGTTATTTATTTTTCATAGTGATCCTTATTGCTATAGACCAATTCAAGCATCATATCCCGTAACAGAGAGTTTGGTTACATTATCCTCGTCTGATTTTTTGACCAAAACAATCATCACCAGCATTGGCCACCTCCTCTGCCGCCTTAGAAGGCTCTTCACCAACATGCTTTACAGGATGTGCAACAGGATGGCCTCCAAGATCCTGTAATTTCGCTTCCCAAGCTTTGACATTCCAGGAGGGGCATTCAAAGCCCAAGGCTTTGGCCTCATAAGCCATCCTTAACCTAGCTTGGAGAAGGGAGATAACAACGGATGCTTTGAGACTGTCCCGATATGAACTTATATCCTGCTGGTATTGAAGAAGAGCGGCATCTAGTTTGGCTTGAGCATCCTCATTAGCTTTGTGGAGGGCAGCTTGGTGTTCTTGGGTCATTGCCTTGTATTTGTCCTCATAGTGCTGGGACTTGGCAACTGCGATTGTTCCTTGATCAGCTATGGTGGCTGCAGCTTCTTCGAGCTTAATCTCCAGCATCTTGTTAAGCCCACAGGCGTCTTCATACAAGTGCATGAGACGTTCCAAGCCCTGCAGTTAAAGATACAGGTATCAGTGTAAAATGAACAAGATAATGATTAACATTCATGTTCAGGATATTTGAAGGGAACTCTTACCTGCTTGAGGAATGAAGTAGCTTCATTAAACCCATGATTCTCAAGAGAGAATGTCTCAGAGGCGGCTGGAGAATCAATTTCTTTCCTCTTCCGGGAGCTAGAGGCCCGGGTCCTGGATGCCTGAGGAGCTTTAGGAGCGGTAGTACTCTTTGAAGTGGTGGGCTTCGGTGTGGCAGATGGCTTCGGCTTAGATTCTTGTTTGACAGGTACAAGGCTGGAGAAACTATCCAACTCGTCAAGTGGGAAGCCTTCAAGGTTGACAACTGGTACTACACAAGGGAAGATATTTTTAAAACTCATAATACTTCTGAAAAAATAATTGGGTTGATAAATAAAGATAATTACTGAGAATATGCTTACTAGACATCTCTGAACTTGATTTTTGGCTTGAATCTGTAAGAGACAGGGAGAAAGTTCTTTCACTGGCAGGAAGCTGGTAGATTCCTTTGATCCTGGACTTGGATTCCGTACTTGGGGGTGCTAAGTCTCTGAAGTTCGCTGCATAAAAACATCAGGATATAAGTTTAGGATATAGTTTAAGGATACACTTGGGGATATTCCTAAAACCCTAGATCCTACCCTTGGTTAACCATCTAATCGGCAGATTGAAACCCTTGTCAATGGAATCTCTTTTCACGAAAAAGAACTTTCGCCGCCATTGGTCTTCGTTCTTGGTGGCCTTAAGGACTAAAGGGTTTTTGGAGGTAGAAAACAAAAGAAAACGGCTGTCGCCATGGGATCTCAACCGGTATGCTATAGGGAGGTCTTCAATACACAGGTCAGGGCAATGGCGAGATCTGATTTGATCTAGTACCATCAAAACTCGCCAGACCATTGGCATAGTTTGGGCATAACTAAGGCCGGTGAGGTCAAAGAAACGAGAGATAAAAGGTGGAAATGGGTACCGGAGTCCCAAAGAAAAGGGGTAGGCGAAAAAACAAACCCACTCGTCCGATGACACGTCTGATCGGAACTCTCGATCAAAAGGGCGAATGACTGTTCCAGTGGGAAAGGCGCCGGAATTCTTAAGGGCACTGATATCGGCATTGTTGAAGCAACAGATTTCTTTTTCCGGTTCTCGTATGAGGTTTTGACTCACGAGGGTTGGGACTGGTTCATCCGAACGAGATCTTGTTCGAGATGCCATGTATTGAGCAAACTAAAGAAACTTTAGAGAAAGAACAGAGGATGAAGAGAAGGATGATTACCTGAGAATCGCTTGGAGAGTGATGATAACAAGAAGAAAAATGCCTCAGCTAATTATAGGCTAAATATAGGGGTAAAGAGTAAATATTGCATTGAAAAAAGGCACAATGTCACCTCAACCATCGTTTCATTTTAAATGCATTGATTTATGAGATAGAATTTTTAAAATATATCCGTTGGATTGGTATACCAACAGATATATTTGGGGACAATTGTTATGGGTCATTTTCTGAGTGTACATATCCTGACTAATATCCTGCTTTTAATTGTTTATTTGTGACCAGGATACTGGACTGGGATATTGCTAGCATCCTAGGCGATATCCTGAGGTTGATTGAATTAACCACGTGCAGGTTAGAGGCTGTAGGTTAATAACGGTCAAATGGACTTCTTCTCCTCAAGACTCGGGCGTATCTGTTATGTGAGAGACGTTGAACCCGAAATACCAGGTCTACAACGTTCGAGTGGGGAATATTCGCTGGATCCCGGTTTATTAGGATAGTTTGTTACACTTCTTTTACTATAAATAGATGGGGGCGGATCAGATTAAGGCACGCAACTTTCACACACATTCTCGAACACTTTTGCTCTCTAGCTCACTGCAAACACTACACACCAACACTTGTATTCAAATTACTTTGTAACACCTAGTTGATCTGCACCACATCCTGCACTGTATCCTGATATTTGAAGTAATAGAAGAACAAGGCAGCTGCGATTGTCAGCTGCCGAGGTTTTGTGCCGGCGATCTAAATTGATCAAGGGCTTTCCTCGTATATCCTGTGTCACCCTTTACATTTTTGCTCATTGTTTGATCAAAGATACAGCTCTATATCCTGAGCCGTATCCTGAAACTATTTTTGCAAATAACTTGAATAACGTATTTTCGACACACTTTTCTAGCACACTACCTCACTTAACTAATTTGATCACTAAATTGCTTCGGTAATTTTTGACCAAAACAATGTCCTATTTGATCTGATATACCCACCTATTTATAGTAACGAAATACAAACTAAAATACCTATAAATATGGGATGCTCCCGAATATTCCATTGTTAACGTTGTAGACCGAGTAATGCGGCTTCAACGTCTTCGTTTGAACAACTTGGACCGAGTCTCCCGGAGAAAGGGTCTTCGTGAACGTTGGGCACCTGGACGCGTACTCCTGCACACAACCCGTTAGTAATCTTGAGGATACCATTCAGGATGTTACCAATATCCTGAATGAACATCCCGGATATGAACAGATATCATACAACCAAGATATAAGTTAAGATATTTCCCAGGATATGAGCTCAGAATTTCACCCAGAACAATAATAATAATAATAATAATAATATCTTTAATTCTTATAATTTAAAGTCCTTATAATAATTTAAATGAGCTCGAGCCGAATACAAGTTTTAATAAAAACTTTTTTAATTAATGAGTTTGAGTATGGACTTTATGCATCATGTCTTTTATGATTGCGAAATTAAATATGTCTAATACATTTTTCGTCCCCAAACTTGTTTTTTTTTTGTTCCAATAGCCTATGCGGTTAACTTTTTCTGTTAAATAGAAAATTTTCTACATAAAAGTAGCATCATAATAAACGAGTTTCTAACTGGATGGATAGAGTTTAAATGAGCACGAGTCGAGTTCATATCCAGGGGCGGATGTACATTAGTGTAAGGGGTGGCATCCGCTACGGCTTGGCGTTCCGGCTGTAGTGTAAAATTAGTGTAAATTTTGGAAAAATTTGACGTTTTTTCGATTTCGTTACCGCTTATTTATAAAACGTTACCGCTTGGCGCAAATCCTAGATCCGCCACTGTTCATATCTTAATAAAAGCTTATTTAATTAATGTGTTTGAGTACATACTTTATACATCATGCCTTTTGTGATGGTAAAATTAAAAAAATCTATGCTTTTTTTAGAGTTATTTTTATTTTTATTTTTTTGCATGCTTAGTCCCAAAACTTGTTCTTTTTCGGTGTGGTCCAAATAGCTAATGAGGTTAACTTTTTCTGTTAAAATGAAATAAAATTACCCTTTCTACTGGGGTGTTTATAGTTCGGTTTCAGATCGTCTAAACCCGTCATCAATTTGGTTTCGCGGTCGGTTTTTTTCTTTAACTTTCGATCGGTTTTAAAATTTCAAACCGTAACCAGCGGTTTGGTTTATGGTTTATACAAAAAAACGACCGTATAAAACCGGACCGGACCGTTAGATTTAGTAACATGTTTTATTTGTTTACTTTGAGAATATTTCATATTACATATATATATATATATATATATATAGAGAGAGAGAGAGAGAGAGAGGCCGGTTATCATACAATATGCCTTATCGTACATTACGTACGCTAAAACCACAACCGTCAGATCATCTCATTTAAACCCCGTGCTTAACTGTTAAATTAATCAAATAAAAATATATATATATCTGAAACCGCCAAGGTTAAAATCGTCAATTACGAAATCAAAATCTACTGATAATCAGCAAACAAAACTTCAAACAAGTAATCAAAAATCGATCGATTCTTATTCACCAAATCCGAATTGAACTTCTGCTAAATTTGGAAGTTCAGAACTGAAACAAAACAATAGAACATTTATCGAAGAAGATGATGCAGGGTGAAAATCAGATAAAAATATGCGAAATACATATCAATCGTGGGAAGAACACTTCAGACAAAAAGAAAAGTTGTGTTTTATGTAAAGTTTGCGATTTCATATAACATTATACGCGATTACAAAAAAAAGTAACATGTTTACGATGTCTTATGATGTGCGAATTCATGACATCACACATGCGATTTCAATAAAAAGTTACTAATCTTTGAAATTTCTTATAGTTTGCGAATTCAAGCTTTTACACATGGATTTCAATTAAAAGTTAATATTTGAAATTTCTTATAATTTGCGAATTCATGCTTTTACAAATGCGATTTCAGAAAAAAAGTTGATTATGGTTTAGATTTCATAAAGTTTGCGAATTCGTTTTCGATTCAAATGAGATTATGAATAAAACACTGCTAATACTTTAAATTACTGTCCTAAAAATGCAAAAAAAAACAAAAAAACAAAAACAAAAAATTTACGAATTAATAACTAAAATAAACCCAGATATAACTATTTATGACCGATGTGACTGTAATTTGACATGTAATGATCATTTTTACAATAAATAATACTGAACTTACCACCCTACCTACATAATAAATTTACTATTTTAATATTAAAAAACCCAGATTAAACTACCTTCCACATTAAGACATAGAACACGAAAAAACACACACAACAGACCAATAAAAATGGCATCTGAAGATTCAGAAAAAATCAAAAACATTGCAATAAAAGAGCTATTGTCAACTCGCACGTTGACAGAAATAAGCACCGATATCAACTCTTCTAATCTGATTCTCGATGTGCAAGGGAAAATTCTTGAAGAAACCAAGAAAAATCAAGATATGTGGGAAAAACTACTTGAAGAACCAAAATCAAGCTTCAGAGACGCAGCTTTGGATCACATCAAGGAGCAAAATCGAGCTAATGACTTAGCCTTCTCTTTCCTGAAAAATGCTCTAAATACTGTGAAGGAGAAGATGGAGTTCATCTCTGCTGAACGTGACAAAATCTTTTCTTCAAGTAACTAAATTTCTGTTTGATCTTTTTATGGTTGTAGCTGTGTTAGACAATAACAACTATTTTATATTTTGGGTATATGTTTTGAACAAATCTTATAATTGATTATAATATAAAATCTCATGAATGATTTAGATATCTTTGTCACGAAAAAAACAAGATAAACTCAAAATCGCATGTATTAAAAGTGAAATCGCATATAAGTCTAATTATAAACTGATGCATATAAAATCGCATGTTTATATACTAAAATCGCATGAAAGAATGATATAAATAGATGAATATAAAATCGCATGTGTTTCGTATAAAATTCGCATTTACATTTAAAAAAAATTAGTCTTCCTCATCATCTTCTGAAACCTCCTCCCACTGATCTTCTTCTTTAGATCCATCATCACTACTACCGCTGTAATCTTCAAACTCATCTATCTCTTCGTCGTCTTCCACCTCGTTGTCTTTGTCTCTGAGACCATTTTCAATCTGGACGCCCTTCATCTTCTTTTTTTGCTGTTTACCTTGTTGTTTGGCTTTCAGAATCTTGCAAGTCCGAATATCATGACCTTTTTCATTGCATACACTACATGTCCTTGACCTTTTCCTTTGCGGCTGATCATTTGTTCCTTCTTGGATTTAATCCTTTTATGCAAGCCACGACCTTTGTTTCTTATACCAACCGGCACACGGACAATAGGAGGAGCATTAGTTACTGCTTGTTGATAACCAATCAACTTTGAAAATTGGTCAAATTTTGGATCAAGTTGCTTGGTTATACGACTCTGATCAACTCTCTCATTAAGCTGCATCATTTGATCCCTCACTAAAACAAGTTGATCAAGGTCAGAAATCAAATTGCTAACCAAATACTCCCCTGTGTGGATGATTTCACGAGCAATCCGTTTAGCCTTGTGTTGCACATCCTTCCCACCCACATTTAAATTGTACTTCACATTTAACTCATTAGGCACCACATCCTTCGTCCATCTCTTCATAACATATTTGTTTGGGATTTCTTTTACACCAAACATTTTGAAAAGAAAATAGATATGTTTGCATAGCAGCCCATACTGCTCAAAACGCAAACAACTACACTGTGCAGTTACATCATTTTCAAAATTCTTGAACCACACCTAGGAAAACCAAAAGAAAAAATATATATTAAAAATTAAAATCGCATGTTTAACATAACAAATTCGCATGTCTAAAAAAACTTTTAAATGTACAAAATTTAAAATCGCACGCGTATATCAAAATCGCATATTGCAAAACCATGATCTGAAAAAATGAAATTCGCATATAGGTTTTCAAAAATCGCATGTTTGAAATATATATGCTATAATACCTCCAATAAACCATCTCCATAGGCTTTAAAGTCTTTCAACAATATCCTGATCTTTGGACCCTCTATTTTGGTGTCCATCGGCAGACATTCAGAAATTGTTCCATAAATCTCTATTTGCTGATCAAAGAATATAGACCTGGTGAATATCTTAGCAGCATCTTTTTCCAAAGAAGTTTCACTCCAATTAGCAGGCTCAGTATATCTTGAAATATGATCATTCTTTCTAAGATTGAACCTTTGGACATCCATTGCACCATCAAAATGATTCATAAACTCTACGAGAGTGAGTTGTGAATTAGCCACCTGGCAAAAAAAATGGTTCTCACTCTCTGATCTTGAAGTTGTTCTCATAAGTCCAGACATTGGCTCGTGCCGGTAAAATGCCGGAATCCACATAGATCTCATAACGAACATATCATCAATCCATTTGTTTTCAGTGAGACCGAACTCAATCATCACCAACTTCCACTGTCGCTCGAATTCTTCGGGCTCAATGGAATCAGTCCATACAATGTCACACATCCTCCTTTTAAACTCATCATTATTGCACAACTCGTGTCCAATCTATAACAATAAATGATTTTTATATCAGCCTATAACAAAATCTATATTATAAAAAAACGCTAACGAAAGACAATATAGCATGTTATACCTTATCAGCCACTTTTTTCATTATGTGCCACATGCACAATCTGTGTCTGCTGTTAGGGAAAACCTCCTCAATAGCCTGTTTCATAGCAGGGTCTTGGTCCGTCACTACAACCTTTGGCTGCCGACCAAATGACTTTAAGAATGAATTCAGCAGACATTTATATGATTCAATGCTCTCCGATGCCAACAACCCAGCTCCAAGTGTTACATTTCGACAGTGGTTGTCAGTGCCTGTGAACGGAACAAACACCATCTTGTACCTGAAACAACACATGGGAAAAATAAATAAAAACATGCGAAAATAGACAAAAAAAATCACATGCGAAAACAAAACAGTATAACATGCGATATATTCAACACCACCTCTTCAATGTCTACACATGCGATATTAAAAGTTCAGAAAGTCATATAACATGCGAAAAATAGTAAAAAACATGTTTCTCTGAAACACTTACCTGTTTGTCTTGAAAGTTGCATCGAACCATATCACATCCCCAAACTCCATATAGTTAAGCTTGCATAAACCATCAGCCCAGAACAAACTAGTTAACCGTTTATCATCATCAACAGAATACTCAAACGAATAATCAGCTAAATACTGTTTTTTGTCGGTCATCCTATTAATCACCATGTCAGCGTCATATTCTCCTATATAACTGTTAATTCGCTTCCTGAAATTTTTGCAATCATCAACCGTGGCACCAACATTCTCAAAACCACCATAACGTTTCCTCATTATATGGAACGCTTTGACAGGACCAAGGTTTAAAGTGCCTATTTCCCATACCATCTCCTCCTGGACATCTGACAATTGTCTGTAAGCTGGCAGCATATGAAGATCATGTTGACATACAAACTTATGATTATGGCCATCAACAAATCTCTTTGCTGTATATAATCTACCATCCACAGTGCAAATGATAAGTTGAGCTTTGCATCCAGTTCTAATAGTCCCCCTGTTCCTTGTTTTGCATTGCTTTTTTGACTTCGAATAACGATCGTCAATACACAGTGGCTTATGTCCCTCTTTTGAAAAAACAAAATACTTAGTTTTGATTATACCACCACTGTGTACTTCACCACCTTTCCGAATAGAAAAACCGGCTAACTTAGCATATGATTGGTAAAACGCATATGCTTGTTCAATAGAGATAAATTGCATTCCAACCACAGGTGTAGCTGATGCTTGAACCTCCGGAGTGTAAACCCTTTCATCTACATAAATCAAATCAGAAAAACAAAAAAAAACGTGCGAAATATTGGACTAGTTACATGCGATATGTTAATAAAAACATAATTACATGGTAAAGACAACAACACGTGCGAATTGGATGAACAATAACATGCGAAAATGATGATTTTGATTAATATGTTTTATATATGCGATTTCTTATACCATAACATGCGAAAATGCGTAAAGAAAATAAACTTCAAATGCGAAATGAAAGACTCATAACATGCGAATTTGTACATGTTGCTTTCATGTAAAAATATACTCAACATTCAAACATCAAAAACAGCTACAACAATGTAAAATCATTGCTATGATTAAACAAAAAACAAGTATACGAACAATATAGAGATCTGAATTAACATAATTACCATTAGAACACTCGTTTACAGCACTTGTACTTGCAATTAGATTTGGATTTGCAGGTCGCGGATTTAAAACATCTTCAATCGAAACTCTCTGATATGCAGATAATTGAGCATGATCAGCGATCGGCCGAGTTTCTTCAAAATCAACATCTGTTCATCCGGTGCTGCTCTGTGGATCCATCGAAAAAAAAAACAATTGAATGAAACCCTAGCACAGAAGAACAAAAACTGCAAATTGAGAATTATGAAAATTTTGAAACTGATTCGAATGATAATTACCGGGATATTAGTGTAACGAACTTTTCACTGATTGAATGAAGAGACACATTTGCCCTCAGATGATTGAATTAATTGTCTGATTTAACCTTATTAAAGAAAAACGAATCAGGACACGTGTACGGCTACTACTATCGCGTATCTAATGTACGATTAGGGAATTTGTATTCTACCCTTTACCTATATATATATATATATATATATATATATATATATATAATTCATATCTTATATATTTAATTATTTTTTTATATTTATATATTTTCTGTTTTTTTTGTCATGTTTAAACAGGAAACTTTGTTTTAGACACCACACTTTTTTTAAAACATTTTTTATCTAGTTTGATTTAATTTGATTTTTTCACATCAGGTTGTTTTGGACATTAGACTACTTGTTTCAAACTTTTTACATATTTTGACAGATTGGTTTATTCTGACAGATTGTTTCAAGCTTGTATTATGGACAATTATATTTTGTGTACTATGAATTAATAAGAAGACCTAATAAGGCCCAAACCGTGAAACTAAACCGGAACCAAAACCGTTAGTAACGGTTCAGTTTGGTTTGGTTTTAAATCTCAACGGTTCGGTTTCGTTTTTTAATATTAAAAAACCGTTAGTAACAGTTTAGTTTACGGTTTGATCTAAAAACCGTCACAATCAAACCGTGAACACCCCTATTTTCTACATTAAAATATCATCATAATAAATGAGAGTGTAAGTCAAGTTCAAGCTTGCAAAATTACTAACAAGCCGGTATCAAATTTAGACATGCAACTTAAAATGAACTTTAGGAGTAGAGACTACCACCCCAACTGAAACGGGTCAACTCTATCGTTCAATGATGATGGGCGTATGCATCTGCTATTTGTATCTGTTTTTCTTTTCCTGCAAGTATACATTTCATAACATTTTATTGCAAGCATGCCTGTTAAGATCACAAACAACCTCGTTATACTATTCATGCTTTCTATTCAATCATTTTATAATATGGATCCTTATGGTCGGGCTACATTGGTTTCATGTGTTAGTGTGTGTGTATATATGTGAGTACTAGGGTAGCGAAGGGAGACGCGCCTTTGTACCAGTTTACTTTACATCCTCCAGTGTAGTGGAGTTACTAGGTGGTTGTGATAAATCATTGCTTCTATATATAAATAAATTTTAGATTATATGGTATAAATTTTTTAAAAAAGTGAAATATGCTTAATCACTCTGACTCTATCGTTCAACCTGCTTGTTTTGAGTTGCTCTAATAGGCAAAAGCTACTTATCTTGACTCGACCCGGTGTAACATGTTATCCAACTTGCCCATTTAGCCACTTTGGGCGACTTTTTACATGTTACTAAAAAACATAGCCAACTCAACCAAGTATTTTTAGAAATGAGCTTACTCTGGTTAATTCAAGTAGGAAGTAGAGGTCTTCTTTCATTAGATTATACATGATGAATAGCCAGCAAGAGTACAAAAAGTTAAAACAGTAAAATTATATAAATCACTCAACATTTGTCCTTTCTCATTTGCCCCTGCAGCAGTAACTAAGTTGGTTCGTTTCAGTTGTTTGCCACAATAAGCTCATGTTCGATCTGAATCACACTGCTTTCTTAAATGTTGAGTTAGCTCTGCAAGATAGTTTCAGATGCCTGACGTTGCCTGCCTCTTCGGGTGAGTGGGGCCGCTAGTTGCAGGACTGCTCAGGGTGTCCCGTAGTACACCTTTTGCCTTTGCCACAATTTTGTTGGATGTTGAATATATGTGCAGTGAAAGTTGTTTGAATGTGAGGATTCATCGTGTTTGTGATGTGAGTGTGCAGTGAACAAAGATTTGCAGGCAAGAATGGAGAGGACAATTTCGGTTGTGAAAATGTCTTGGTACCGGTTAATGTTCCTGGCAATATCCATATATACATTATTCAAGACGGTTGTAAGTTGGTTGGTTTTGGAGGGAATAACCGCCATTTGAAATGGTGTCTCACAAAACCAACATAACCGTTCGAATACATTTGTTACATATACACATAAATATAAGTTTAACATACTAATACATACATAAATCATAAATTAAGTTTATATTTACTAATACACTCCCCATAAACTTAATGTTTCTTCCGAGAATGCATTATCACGCTGTCATTGGCTTCATTAATAGCTTTCTCCGCCCTCTTAAAGTCGAACCTCTTCCTTCGTTGCAGCCTTTTAAGTCCGTACCAGTCGTTTCCGGCAAAGAAGGCATAATGCTCTTCGGTTGCTCCTTCTTGTTTTGCACCAAGCCGCCTACTTGATCCTTCATTCTCGTCCAAGCTTTTGCCCTGTCTTGCTTCAGCAACATCTACCTTAATCTCCTTTTCGGCTACTACTTGTTGAGTGGATTTGAATTTATAATAGTAAACCAGTACATCTAAGTACATGGCATACATAAGTCTCATGAATTCCCCTTTATTGTAATTGAAGCCCATGTCTTTAGAGATCACAACCCACATATTATTTTCAGTCACTCTTCGATGACCGCCCTCCCTTTTAACAACCATGTATAGGTTCAATAAACTCACTTTCCCATTGTTTTCAGCATATGCAGGAAGTGGTCTTGTAGTGATCTCTAATTTGTCTTTTAGAAACCAATCAACCATCTCCTCAAACTTATTTTCTATATAAAACTTGTATTTGCCGACATAACTGTCATCATCTAGCATGTCTAGAAGAGCCTTGCAGTCTTGGAAGTCTTTGAATGACATTGCTTGAATTATCAAGACATTCCAATCAGGCTCGTTCGATGATATATTCAGGCTTTCGAAATATTGGTTTAAATATTCAGTTTTGGAAAAGATTTAAAACAAATCTTTTTGATAACCGGTTTTAAAGTTGTCGTGTATATACAGAAAAATCATTTTTCTCGGCCTGATATATAAACACTGTGAGCTCCAAATAATCTTGTAATCATTGTAAGTATGAATGCGCGAATAAACCCTTGAAATCATTGAAAGTATGCATGTACGTATGTTTGTAAACTCCTGGTATGAAAGCCACAAGGAAAACAGATCACCAATGGTTTGCAAGGCCATTGATATGTGTGAAATGATGCAGGAAAACTCAAACCTAGCAGGCTTTGCACCGGGCTTCCGGCTGTAAGACATAGTCAACCCACGGGCCAAACCCTGGTCCAACATGGGCGGGGCTCGCTACACCCAAATAGATCTATCACTCATGTCCCTCGGTCCTACAACGAGGATTAATGGCCTTAAGTGTTATACCCACCACTCACATGAT
The DNA here is from genome assembly GCA_030545235.1 of Helianthus tuberosus. Taxonomy (NCBI): domain Eukaryota; kingdom Viridiplantae; phylum Streptophyta; class Magnoliopsida; order Asterales; family Asteraceae; genus Helianthus; species Helianthus tuberosus. Next base: position 6,179,002 of record JARYGA010060219.1, on the reverse strand, counting down.
CAAGTAGTACCCTTCCTTAGCTAACCATACCAAATCAAAATGTTTGTAAATAGTTGTAACATGTATTTCACCCCCGAAGTTATAAAACAGAAAACAGTTAAAAGAATAGGGGGGTCATGAACTCACTGGGTTGCCTCGTTTTACGTACGCAGACCAACCCAGACCCGTTATTGTAACTAGGACGATCTCGTCCCTACTCATGAAAATCATTCACATTTCGAAAATACGCATTTGTTTTGTAAAAACCGGTATCTTTAGTATGAATCATTTGTAAACCGTTTGAGTTCCTTGAAATCCATTTGTAACATGATTTTGAAATATGAGTTTTCGTTTATTCAAAAACCTCGTATGTTCCTTGCAAAACGCGCTTTGTCTAAAATATGCAATCTTTGTTCATTAGAAACTTTGTATGTTTCTACAAAACGTGCATGTCTTTCCACCCCGAAAACATTTATAAAAATGTAAAACCGTAAAAAGGTGGGGTTATGAACTCACCTGGATTTCCATGTGCAAAGCTAGCTATATACGACTTCGTGATGTCGTTTCCAAGGCGTGACTCGCTAGCGTGCATTTTACAATATTCCTAACACATAATATCTTATAAGTTTCTAAATAAACACGGTAACTAAACTACGTGTCACCGAGCTCTACCGAATTGTTAACCGAACGATTCAGCGGGAAGTTGTTAACTTAAATGAAACGAAGATGTTATACTTGTTAGCTCGTTTAACGTCGTTAAGGACTAACGATTAATAAGTCTTTGAAAGACTTGGTTTTTGAGAAATTTCAAATATATAAATACTTATACAAAAATATAAATATCTCGATAGAATAGTGTTAGTCGTTCCGAGAAGTCGCACGTGTATAAAAAGAATATTTATGTGAAAATAACATATAACAAACTCGTATTATGTATCGCGTCTCGTATGATACTTGTCGAAAGATATGTGTACGCCGTTTAGGCGTATAAAATTTTGAAAAGTTATATTTGCTTTACAAAAGAATCATCGAGTTGTTTGAAGTTTGAAATAAATAGATAAACTATATCTACTTTATAAAAGAATTCGTGTCGTACAATAAATATATAAGCTATATTTATTTTTATAAAACGAATTCATGTCGTTTATTATTTCAAATAAATATATAAACTATATTTATTTTAGTAAAACAATCGTCGTGTCATTTGATTGTTGAAATAAATATACAATATATTTATTTTTTTGAAAAGAAGTCGTATTATTCGACATTTGAAACAATATAAATCGTTACATTGATCTTATAAAAGTTTTGTCGAATTTTCAAGGTCTATAATAAATATAATAACTATATTTATTAGTTGTAAATAAATTTCAAATCGTCGTCTTCGTGAGTTGTAAAGCGCCGTCGAAAGTAATCGTATATTTGTATTTGTTTTTCTAAAAGATTATTTTGTATCCGATGGTTCGTTTGAAAATAAAAACACGTTATAGGCGTTTTTGTCGACTAAAAAATGTCATTGAAATAGTATGCAGTTGCTTTTCGTTTAATGAAAGTCGTTTGATTAAAACATGGTTTCGTTTTACGCGTTTTCTCGAAAAACGGACAGAGTTTCCTCTGTTTTTGGACGCCCCTGACAACACAAGTTGTCGTTATTTTATCAAAATTCAACAATTTATCAACCAATGTATATGTATAACCGAGTTATATAAACAACATAGTAGTAAATCTAAGTAACCTTTAACTAATAGTTCGTCATTTTTTTCGGTTCGAGCTCGTTTTCGTGTGACCGTGACCTTAAAATAAACACTATAATGTAATTACGTCTTTAAACCATTACCAAAGTTTCCGCGTCGAAACATTAACTGGGTTGACCGAGTCAACTGAGTTGACCGGTTGAGTTGACTCGCTGAGTTGACTGAGTTGACTCGCTTGACCGAGTCAACCGGAACCGAAACTGAATCTGACCGAAGCCACTTGTCTCGAACTCGTTGAACAGTTGACCGAGTCAACCAGGTTGACTCGCGTTGTCTGAGTTGACCGAGTTGACTCGAACCACATCTGAAGTTGACCATTCTGACCGAACCAAACACGACATAACCATCTCCTCCGCTGCTACTGTAGCCGAAAGAAATGTGGAGGTCGTCGGACCTCCACTGCCGTCGCCGTGAACACCATGAACAAAAAAAAGAATCATCATCATCAATAATCTTCATCAGGAAACTAGAAGGAATCGGGGGACAGAGACGTGCTTACCGGAACTTGTCGGACAAAAATGAAGACCGCCGGGCCGAGACAAGGACCGCCGGTCCGAGTCTCCGACCGACGCTGACCATCACAACCGGTTCTCTCTCTCTCTCCTCGGTCTCTCCGATTCCGCTACCAAGCCGCTGCCGTCAAACTCGATGGATAATGTCAAGGACCGCCGGATTAACGAACTGACCGGTGGTCTGAGTCTCCATCTCTCTCTCTGCTGCTCGAACCCCCAACCAGCACCACCCGATTCTCTCTCTCCTCGACTCGCCAACCATCGCTCAGAGCCACCACCGCCACCGCTCACGGCGGCGCGGCTTCCTCCGCCGCCGACATCGGAACCGAGAGAGGGGGAAAGGGGTATGCGGCTGTGGTTGTTGACGTCGGAGGTGTCTCGCCGGAGAAGAACGGGGCGCCGGAGTTCCGATCTCCGGTCGCCGGTCAAAACACGGAAGAGATAGAGGGAAGTGAGGTGTGTTCGTGGTCTGTTGTTGAATGTCTGCATAAAATGAGGAAATCAAGGTTATGGACCCCTTTTTATAGTGAAGGTTTGTTAATGGGCTTTGGGCTTGGGCCAAAGGCCCACAAGCCCAGTCCCGTCGTTTTAAGTGGCCCGAAATTCTCTACGAGACCCATTTTTAAAACCGAAATCACCGTAGCCTAGTAAAATAATATTTTAGATTTTAAAAGCATGTAAAATTAATGTCGGTATTCGTCGTAGCCGCGTTCGTGTGTTGATAACGGTAAAAATCATGTAAAATACGAAGTTGGTCATTCTAATCCGTCTTTTGATCTGGTTTCGACTAGAGTAGTTAAAATTTAATTACGAAACAAAATATATTGTAAAATTCATGTTTTGAAGATAACACGCGTGTCCGATGCTTCCGTTTCGTTACCGGTGCGTTTCCTGCAGTCGCGTTTCTCGTTCCTGTTTGCGTTTAGCGATGTACGTAAGCGAATTAAATTCACAACATTAAATTCATATATATAAAAAATTCGTAGAAAATCCATATTTGTCGGCGTTGTCTGTATTTTGTTCGGTTTCAGTTTATTACCGTTAAATTTTCAGCAGTTTCTTCGCGGATCGTTATACGCGCACTGTAATGACGAAGAGGCATTCCCAGGCACTCCAAAGGCCTAATTAAGTTAATCTACATCATAAAAACTATTTATTATCGTTTTAAACATCTGTTAATCGCGTAAGTAGAGCCGTAAATCACCGGTTGTCACATTCTCCCCCTGTTAATGAAATTTCGTCCTCGAAATTTAGACTACGTTAACTCCTTAGAGTTACGTTGTGTGTAGGTAAATACGAATAGTATCAAATTGAATGATCATGAAATCGAATCAAGACTTATTCGAATGATGTGAATTCAAGGACATACCTCAACAATAAGAACCCAACAGCTAAAAGGAATGCGTCTCAGAATTTGATGTCAACGGAAACAAGACGTACCGATACAGTCATCAGTGTGACTAAGTTAACAGTGGTCCAATAAAAGAGGAATTTCGACCAATCGAATTCCAAATGAACGTTCACAATATGCAAATGAGTTCTAGAAGGAATAACATCCACTAGACGAACTTAGAATCAACAATATCAAATGTAATAGTTTGCATGAAACGCTCGATCATGATCAGCACAAGCTGCAAGTTATATCGACGCCACAAGGTGTCGTAGAGAATGAAACAATTTCAATATAGCGGTGATCGAACATGTATCACCTGTGTTTTGCATGGAACGCTCAATCATGATTAGCCCAAGCTACAAGTTTGTACTGACACCAAAAGGTGTCGTAGTGATTTAAATAATTCAATAATAGCGGTGATCAAACAGATATCACCTGTTTTTTTGCATGGAACGCTCAATCATGATTAGCCCAAGCTACAAGTTTGTACTGACACCACAAGGTGTCGTAGTGATTTAAATAATTCAATAATAGCGGTGATCAAACAAATCCACCGTGTTTGGAATCAAATGAAAGTGTAAGGAATCAAATCTGAAAATTTATTTCAAACCACATCATAGGATTTCCAATAGAAAATGGAACATCAAAGGAATAATGTTCTCGATCGAAGATGAATAAGTAATGAATATCGCGAAACTTTCGATCGATAATGAAAGAACCGTTAGTAGGTACAGCAGAATATAAAACGAGTTGGTGTACCATTGTCTTATCACACGATTGTGTTAAGACGGCTTTAATTATGATAAATCAAAGCGGATTTAAAATAAATCAATAAAAAATAATTAAATCCGTGCATGAGATGCGTAAACGAGATTAGCGCAAGCTTCAAATTAGTGAGACACCACCACAAGGTGTTGAAATCAACAAACGACTTAATGGAGTCGTAGACCAAACAAGTCTACTACGACTCGGAACAAATGAAACGAATTTGAATATAATGTTTTCAATACATCATATGGTGTCTTGAATCGAATATGTGTAATTGACAAGTTCAAACAATTGAACCTGGTTTCGGCGCAATCCGACAATAAATATAGGTATCGACAAGGAAATTTCGGCATGGTTACGACGAAAAACCATGTACGTGACTTGAAAAGAAAAGAAATTTCAAGAAAATTCGTTGGCTTGATAGCAAATAGTCAATGCTTACAAGAATGCAGTCATTCGAGTCACAATGCAAAAATCGAACATAGAGAAATAATTTTTGAACGTTGATGAAGCAACAATTTGGAGTGAAGCCATCGATGGTCTTCACGAATCAATTTAACCGCATGTGTAACAACCAAAACATGCGTAATATATGAATTTCTCAAGAAATTAAGCAAATGAGCGTTCGTTATAGTGAAAGAAAATTGCCGTGATACAACGACCATTAAGAGGAGTAGAGATGTGAAAATCTACTCAGTAAATGCGAAAGTCGAAATTTCAAATAAATAAATTTAAGGACTTTACCTGGGGTTACATGTGATGACCGGTTGTTAAGTGACATTACCATGGAATGTCGAACATAGCGTAATCGCCATTAATGAAGGGGGGGGGATGCGGAGACATGTGACTTCTTTTGCAGCGCCAATAGTTGTGAGTCTCATCAGACTAAGTACCAATCGTTGCAGAATCTTGTTTAAACGTACTTTAGCGTGATTCGTGTCGTTTGCAGGGTCACATGGCAAAGTTTCGCATCCTGATCGGTAGCGCTCCTGCTGAGAGGATTAGCATCGTCGCTGAATTGTGCCATCGTGTCTTTTCAAAGGCCTCGCCTCGATAATCGTATGTGACGTACTTCAACCTCCGTTGATGTATAGATCGAGTTTCGTGTAATCTTGCACGCCCGTGCTTCGTTTTGCATAGGTTACCTGCTCGGGTAATTAAAATAGCATAGACAGTATAGATAATGGCGTTTTTCCGAGTTGTTAGTCACAGTTTCTAAGTGAGGACCTCTAATGAGTTTTGACATAAACTTTCCAAAGGTCCTAAATGCATGTTATCCAAAACTCTCATAGTTTTGATTCTTGTGTGTAATTGTCTCACGTAACGTGTATAAAACACCACAATAGCGTATGTTTGAAAACAAATTTTGACTTTTCGTTTTCGGCAACGGTTGGAGACTATATTCGAGTCTTAGGCGTTCTGTATGTATTTAAAGTCTTAATAATCTAAGTCCCCAGAGGAAAGTCAGGTTAGAGCCTAGGTATCTCTACAGAGAACCCTATTCGCTGTAACTTATAGCTCTGATACCAATCTGTCACACCCCGAAAATATCAGAGTTGGCGTGACTGGACCGATATCTTCATTGCACAGCGGAAGCAAATAAGCTAAGACTTATAGAAAATGAACGCCCACTAAGTACTCGAATCTCCAATTGATCTCCTATTCCAACCGTGTCATAATTTGAGAAAGTAACCTGAGAAAGAAACATGCGAAAAATCAACATAAAGTTGAGCGAGTTCATAGTTTGTTTTGGAAAAGATTTAAAACAAATCTTTTTGATAACCGGTTTTAAAGTTGTCGTGTATATACAGAAAAATCATTTTTCTCGGCCTGATATATAAACACTGTGAGCTCCAAATAATCTTGTAATCATTGTAAGTATGAATGCGCGAATAAACCCTTGAAATCATTGAAAGTATGCATGTACGTATGTTTGTAAACTCCTGGTATGAAAGCCACAAGGAAAACAGATCACCAATGGTTTGCAAGGCCATTGATATGTGTGAAATGATGCAGGAAAACTCAAACCTAGCAGGCTTTGCACCGGGCTTCCGGCTGTAAGACATAGTCAACCCACGGGCCAAACCCTGGTCCAACATGGGCGGGGCTCGCTACACCCAAATAGATCTATCACTCATGTCCCTCGGTCCTACAACGAGGATTAATGGCCTTAAGTGTTATACCCACCACTCACATGATCAAGTAGTACCCTTCCTTAGCTAACCATACCAAATCAAAATGTTTGTAAATAGTTGTAACATGTATTTCACCCCCGAAGTTATAAAACTGAAAACAGTTAAAAGAATAGGGGGGTCATGAACTCACTGGGTTGCCTCATTTTACGTACGCAGACCAACCTAGACCCGTTATTGTAACTAGGATGATCCCGTCCCTACTCATGAAAATCATTCACATTTCAAAAATACGCATTTGTTTTGTAAAACCGGTATCTTTAGTATGAATCATTCGTAAACCATTTGAGTTCCTTGAAATCCATTCGTAACATGATTTAGAAATATGAGTTTTAGTTTATTCAAAAACCTCGTATGTTCCTTGCAAAACGTGCTTTGTCTAAAATATGCAATCTTTGTTCATCAGAAACTTTGTATGTTTCTACAAAACCTGCATGTCTTTCCACCCCGAAAACATTTATAAAAATGTAAAAACGTAAAAAGGTGGGGTTATGAACTCACCTGGATTTCCATGTGCAAAGCTAGCTATATACGACTTCGTGATGTCGTTTCCAAGGCGTGACTCGCTAGCGTGCATTCTACAATATTCCTAACACGGAATATCTTATAAGTTTCTAAATAAACATGGTAACTAAACTACGTGTCACCAAGCTCTACCGAATCATTAACCGAACGATTCAGCGATAAGTTGTTAACTTAAATGAAACGAAGAAGTTATACTTGTTAGCTCATTTAACGTCGTTAAGGACTAACGATTAATAAGTCTTTGAAAGACTTGGTTTTTGAGAAATTTCAAATATATAAATATTTATACAAAAATATAAATATCTCGATAGAATAGTGTTAGTCGTTCCGAGAAGTCGTACGTTTATAAAAAGAATATTTATGAGAAAATAACATATAACAAACTCGTATTATGTATCGCGTCTCGTATGATACTTGTCGAAAGATATGTGTACGCCGTTTAGGCGTATAAAATATTGAAAAGTTATATTTGCTTTACAAAAGAATCGTCGTGTTGTTTGAAGTTTGAAATAAATAGATAAACTATATCTACTTTATAAAAGAATTCGTGTCGTACAATAAATATATAAGCTATATTTATTTTTATAAAACGAATTCATGTCGTTTATTATTTCAAATAAATATATAAACTATATTTATTTTAGTAAAACAATCGTCGTGTCATTTGATTGTTGAAATAAATATACAATATATTTATTTTTTTGAAAAGAAGTCGTATTATTCGACATTTGAAACAATATAAATCGTTACATTGATCTTATAAAAGTTTTGTCGAATTTTCAAGGTCTAAAATAAATATAATAACTATATTTATTAGTTGTAAATAAATTTCGAATCGTCGTCTTCGTGAGTTGTAAAGCGCCGTCGAAAGTAATCGTATATTTGTATTTGTTTTTCTAAAAGATTATTTTGTATCTGATGGTTCGTTTGAAAATAAAAACACGTTATAGGCGTTTTTGTCGACTATAAAATGTCGTTGAAATAGTATGCAGTTGCGTTTCGTTTAATGAAAGTCGTTTGATTAAAACATGGTTTCGTTTTACGTGTTTTCTCAAAAAAAGGACAGAGTTTCCTCTGTTTTTGGACGCCCCCGACAACACAAGTTGTCTTTATTTTATCAAAATTCAACAATTTATCAACCAATGTATATGTATAACCGAGTTATATAAACAACATAGTAGTAAATCTAAGTAACCTTTAACTAATAGTTCGTCATTTTATTCGGTTCGAGCTCGTTTTCGTGTGAACGTGACCTTAAAATAAACACTATAATGTAATTACGTCTTTAAACCATTACCAAAGTTTTAGCGTCGAAACATTAACTAGGTTGACCGAGTCAACTGAGTTGACCGGTTGAGTTGACTCGCTGATTTGACTGAGTTGACTCGCTTGACCGAGTCAACCGGAACCGAAACTGAATCTGGCAGAAGCCACTTATCCCGAACTCGTTGACCGAGTCAACCTGGTTGACTCGTGTTGTCTGAGTTGACCGAGTTAACTCGGTTGACCGAGTTGACTCGAACCACATTTGAAGTTGATCATTCTGACCGAACCAAACCCGACATAACCACCACCTCCTCCGCCGCTACTGTAGCCGAAAGAATTGTGGAGGTCGTCGGACCTCCACTGCCGTCGCCGTGAAGACCATCAACAAAAAAAAATCATCATCATCAATAATCTTCATCAGGAAATTAGAAGGAATCGGGGGACAGAGACCTGCTTACCGGAACTTGTCGGACAGAAATGAAGACCGCCGGGCCGAGACAAGGACCACCGGGCCGAGACAAGGACCGCCGGTCCGAGTCTCCGACCGACGCTGACCATCACCACCGGTTCTCTCTCCCTCTCCTCGGTCTCTTCGATTCCGCTACCAAGCCGCTGCCGTGAAACTCGACGGATAATGTCAAGGACCGCACGATAAACGAACTGTCCGGTGGTCCGAGTCTCCATCTCTCTCTCTCTGCTGCTCGAACCCCCAACCAGCACCACTCGGTTCTCTCTCTCCTCGACTCGCCAACCGTCGCTCAGAGCCACCACCGCCGCCGCTCACGGCGGCGCGTCTTCCTCCGCTGCCGACATCGGAACCGAGAGAGCTGGAAAGGGGTATGTGCCTGTGGTTGTTGACGTCGGAGGTGTCTTGCCGGAGAAGAACGGGGCGCCGGAGTTCCGATCTCCGGTCGCCGGTCAAAACACGGAAGAGAGGGAAGAGAGAGAGAGGGAAGTGAGGTGTGTTCATGGTCTGTTGTTGAATGTCTGCATAAAATGAGGAAATCAAGGGTATGGACCCCTTTTTATAGTGAAGGTTTGTTAATGGGCTTTGGGCTTGGGCCCAAGGCCCACAAGCTCAGTCCCCACGTTTTAAGTGGCCCGAAATTCTCTACGAGACCCGTTTTTAAAACCGAAATCATCGTAGCCTAGTAAAATAATATTTCAGGTTTTAAAAACGTGTAAAACTAGTGTCGGTATTCGTCGTAGTCGCGTTCGTGCGCTGATAACAGTAAAAATCGTGTAAAATACGACGTTGGTCATTCTAATCCGTCTTTCGATCTGGTTTCGACTAGAGTAGTTAAAATTTAATTACGAAACAAAATATATTGTAAAATTTAAGTTTTGAAGGTAACATGCGTGTCCGATGCTTCTGTTTCGTTGCCGGTGCGTTTCCTGCAGCCGCGTTTCTCGTTCCTGTTTGCGTTTCGCGATGTACGGAAGCGAATTAACTTCACAACACTAAATTCATAAATATAAAACATTCGTAGAAAATCCATATTTGTCAGCGTTGTCAGTATTTTGTTCGGTTTCAGTTTATTACTGTTAAATTTTCAGCAGTTTCTTCGCGGATCGTCATACGCGCCCTGTAATGTCGAAGAGGCGTTCCCAGGCTCTCCAAAGGCCTAATTAAGTTAATCTACATCATAAAAACTATTTGTTGTCGTTTTAAACATCTGTTAATCGCGTAAATAGAGCCGTAAATCACCGGTTATCACAGGTAGTGGGTGTGGCTGGAGTAGGGGGTGGGCTGGATGGAGATGACAGTCCAGCAGAAGTTGTGTGTTGCGGTCCGATAGGGGAGGAGGGATGTGGGCCGAGAGGGGAGGAGGGATGTGGGCCGAGATGTGTTGGGCCAGAAGTGGGGGAGGAGGTTGGGCCGTGGTTAAGGTGTGGAGGTGGGCTAGTGGAGTGGCTTTGCAAAGGAGCATGTTGTGTAGTTAGTTGGACAACAGGAGGTGTGGGATTTGGGCCGAGAGGTGAATAGGCCCATACGAGAATGAAGGTCGTTTGTTAAGAAGTCATAAGTTTTTGTTGGTGTTGAGAATTGTGAAAAAGGGAAAGAATGTTCATCGAAGATGACGTCCCGAGATATATGTATTTGATTTATTTTAAGATTGTAACATTTATAACCTCGATGGTTGGATGGATAGCCAAGGAAAACGCAAGGAGTTGAGCGATCCGCTAGCTTATGAATTGTCAAGGAAAGTATTAACGGATAGTAAAGGCATCCAAAAGTACGGAGGTGGTTGTAAGTAAGATGAAGATTGTAGAGAGAGAAGGTGGGTGTAAAGTTGTTTAAAACATTAGTGGGTAGGATATTTAGGAGATAGGTGGCATGTTCAAGAGCATGAGGCCAAAGGTTGTGAGGAGTGGAGGATTCAGAAAGAATTATTCTCATGATATTATTAATGGACCGAATTTTTCGTTCGGCTTTACCATTTTGAGAGGACGTGTAGGGACAAGAAAAACGAAAAGTCTTGCATTGGGTGGTACAAAATTTATGAAAAGAAGCATTGTTGTATTCCCGCCCATTATCGCATTGAAAACTTTTTATGGACATGTTGAATTGTGTAGAGACAAGTTTATTAAATTCTAAAAATTTGGAGAACACTTGAGATTTGGATGCTAAAGCTTAAGTCCACAAGAAATTGGTTTTGTCATCTAAGAATAAGATGTAATAACGACAACATGTGGATGAAAGAACCGGAGAGGTCCACAAGTCACTATGAACTATATCAAATGGTAAATAAGTGCTAGAATGAGAATTATAAAATGGAAATTTAATATGTTTGCCGAAAACACATGGCTCACAAACACGAGAAAGTTTAGAATTGTTTGAACAAGAAGATAAACTAGGTTTCAAACAACGTAAAATATTGATAGATGGGTGTCCAAGACGGCGATGCCAAATATCTTGAGACACTGCAACAAAACTTGAGGCTTGAGAAGCGAAGACTTGGGCTTGTGGACTTGAAGGTAGAGTGAGTGGGTAGAGATCACCATTGCTATCACATCGGAGGAGTGGCATCCGTGTGTGGAGATCCTTCACATAAAAACCAAATAGATCAAACTCAACTGAAACATTGTTGTCGGTGGTGAAACAACGAACAGAGATCAAATTTTTAACAAGTTTAGGTGCGTAAAGAATATTATTAAGTTTGAATTTTGGTAGGGTGTGATTTCCAATCGCATGAACTGGAATTTGAGTGCCATCATCGACGATTATATTTCGAGCATTAACCCTATTAAAACAGGACGTAAGATTAGAAGGGTTATGTGTCATTATACCTTTAGCACCGGTATCTATGTACCAAGTGTGATCCGGCGGATGAAGTGAGAGAGTGTTGAAAGCCTGATCCAACTCGGTGGGAGTGTAGGAGGCTTCGCTTCCAGCATATGCATGAGACTGTTGTGGGCGAGGGCCTAGATGACCTGGTTGGTTGTTTGGGCTGTGGTTGTTACTTGGCCGATTTGGTTGAGCAGTGGGGTAGGGACATGGGGGTGCGCCCCAAATGTAAGGAGCCCATGCGGATGGTGGGCGGTTTGGATTGATGGCAGTAGGTGGGTTCCACGGGTGAGTGGACCAAGGTGGGGATGGGTTTGGGTGTCTGCCGCGGCCTCGGCCCCTTCCGCGACCTCGGCAACGTCCTCGGGATGGGTTGGTAGAAGTTTGTTGGGGAGGTAATGGAGTAGGGGTGGAAGTGTGAATGGTATTTGTGGAGGTGTGAAGATCCGTGTCATGGGAGACACGGTTTGCTTTGGTTGTTTCCTCGAGGATCAACTGGGATCAGGCTTCATAGAAAGTGGGAAAGGGTTTGGTGTTTTGCAAGATAGAAGCGATACTTTCGTAAGCTTCGTTCAAACCCGAGAGAAGTTGAATGACTAAGGTGCGTTCGGTTACCGGGGAGCCAACATTAGCCAATTGATCAGAGAGGACTTTAACTTCCTGGACATAGGCTGCCATGGATGGGAAAGAATCGAGTTTGATGTTAGCAAACTTCTGTTGAAGGAGAATGACCCGGGTGGCTTGATTGTCATGGAAAATGCTCTTCAAAGCCGTCCATGCATAGTGAGCAGTAATATGATTGTGTATTGGATATGTGAGGGTTACATCAAGTTGTGATGTGACTTGTGGAATTCCTTGAGTTTACTCTTTGTCAATGGTGAATATAAAGTTTACTGTTTGATTAAGAATTTGTTTGGGATAAATGTGTTTGGAGAAAGTTATCATTAAAGACCTTTAATATAGCTAGTGTTGTCTCTTGGTTGTGTTATAAGTGGTTTCTTTACAAATACTTAGCTATAATCTAGTCTTGTCTTGATATGCTGATTAAAGTTTTCTCTCAATCATTGTTGTTTATCTCTTATTTGCTTGGAAGTTTTATTATTAAATCAACAAAACAACATATGAAGTGTTATTATATCTTCAAGGTTTATTTTTTGAATGATTGATTTGAAAGAATTTAAAACTTAGTTTCTTAGATAAACTCAACTGTTTAATGTTGTCAAAAGGAGAAAAAACCTTAATGATGACTTTTGTAGGTCCACTCGGAGGATCAAGTTTTCCTACTTCCTTGTTTTCGAAACACACCCACAAGTGCGGAATCCAAGTGGGTATGCAACCAAGCAAATAAAAAACAAAAATACAAGAACAGATTCACAGTTTAAAGTTCACTTGTATATATATTTCAGCAGAGTTTCAGTACACTGGTTACACAAGAAAAACCTCTCAACTCTCTGAAGTGTGTGCTCTATCTAAACACACTTCTGTCTGCTATGTATTTATACTGCAGGTCGATGAATGACCTGCAGCGACGAAAGATCTCGACAAAACACTCAAAAGCCCACGAAATACTTACATCTCATGAAAGATGTATTGGGCTGCCATCCAAAGCCCACGAAATACTAGGCAGGCCCAAATAGTAAACTCTACGTGACAACTTAATTCTTGCATGCATTTTATCAAAACACATAACATCATCATGACATCATGGTGATGTCAGCTTACGGCTCTTCGTGCTTCGTGTGTTGATCTCTGGGGCGCACGACGGAGGAATGTCGTGACGTCGGTCTTGAGCCGAACCTAACCGAGTCGAAACGAACCGAGCCGCATCCATAAAGTGTATCAACAAACTCCCCCTTGGATGCTGCTCGTGAGGTTCTTTCTTCACGATGTCATCGGATCTTTAAAGTCTTCACATGTCACGAACATAGAGTGTATCAGCAAACTCCCCCTTGAACGTTGCTCATGAGACGTTGATCTTCAAATTTTAGATCCTTGTGGTGTTGATGAGAGGTCAGCTATGAATCGATCATCTTGATTCGTTGATTGCGTCCATGTCGTGTCTTCATTCCATAGCTTGTCTTTTAACTTGTTCTCTTTTCCTTTAGCTGGTTTGAGTGCCACATCTGCACATACAACAGAGTTCAAAGCATAATGAGAACAACCACTTGGAATATAGTTAACATAAATAAATGACACACATATGACCAACTCTCAATCAACTACCGACGCACAACAGTTTGAAAGTTTAAGTATTGATCAATTTTAGATTTTAACTTTCAAAACTTGCTAAATTTTGACCGTTTATGAAGGTGCAATTATTTTCCGGCTTACAATCAGGTTTCAGGAGGTAAAGACTCGAGATCCAACATCGTACAATCAAAAATAAGATAGAAATAAAATCTTTTTGGCTTTTATAAAGTTTATATTAAAACACACCTAAAATCTTTTTGGTATTTTTTAATATTTCAAATTTAAAGACGGAAAGCAGTAAATAAATATATACAGAGATGCAGAAATAGAAAGCATTAAATAAATATTTACAGACATTCTTTTTGCGAGTTTCGAGGGTAAGAGAATCATATCAGTGTACGGTCACGCCAAAACGCTTCTGTTGTTCAGTTAGTTAATAATAAGATAAGCATCCTATAATGAATATCGGTATTGTTGTCCACTTAAGCTCAACTTATCAGATGTACTCGTGATTAGGGGATACGTTAAGGTATAATTTATACTTACCGACCGGTGTTCATCCACACATGACACATTCCCGTATCAAGGTATGCACGAGAGTTCATCTTACTGGTGAGTATACTATTTATCATCTGTTTTCAACGTATATGATGTGAGATACTCACTTATTTTTGGATGAATACAAGCCCTATGTGATAAAATCACTTATTGATGAGGAACTTGATATTCGATGCATGAGGGCACAGGAGCAAGTCCATGAACAGGTTAGTACCATCGTAGAGACAAAGAGACGAACTTGACTCCCAGATAATTGTGATATTTTATCACTTATTGATTGGGACATGTGATTGATTATCACTTATTGAGGTCGAATGCATCATGTATGTTTGTATGATATTTACACGTATCTATGGTATCATGGAAGTTCTAGACTTGCGTCCCCGTTGTTTTCCGGTAAAAGAAACAACCATGATACCCAGATGATAAACAGCATAAAGACCACGTATCTCAGAACCTCGGCAATCTATCAAACGAAATTTCGGTACCAAGACCATATGCCAATGAGCGGTTCCCACACAGTCTTCGGTCGATTTAGGCTTATATCCCCTGCACACTTTAAAATGATTGTGAGCCTACCGATACATCTTATATAGAGCTGCTTATCGTTTTTCATTTTAGGTTCAAAGAGGTTTCAACAGAACCACTGATGTACTATCATTTTCTCTTTTTCTCGCCAGGAAACTCATTTTTGTTTTTCTATTGTTTTTGTGTTTTTGAAATTTTTTGATTTTTTTTGTATTTTTAAATTTTTAATGTTTTTGTATTTTTTGTTTTTACTCCCCCTAAAATGCAAAAAAATACGAAAAATTAGAAAACACAAATAAATATTTACAAAAATGATTTTTCGATGTTGGTTTTACTCTGGCTTGACCTTAATGCCGTTTACCATTAGTAAATAGTTAAATCGTGATTTGTCAAAAGCTTTGGTAAAAAGGTCGGCACGTTGGTCATCGGTGTGGATTTTCACAGCATCGATAAGTTTCTTTTCATAACAGTCTCGTATGAAATGATACTTTATCTCGATGTGTTTTGTCTTTGAGTGCTGTACAGGATTATGAGTTATCTGTAATGCAGCTGAATTATCAACATAAATAAGATTAGTTAGGAATTCAAAACCGTAGTCGCGCATTTGCTGTTGAATCCACAGAACTTGGGAGCAACAACTTGAGGAAGCAATGCACTCAGTTTCACAGGTAGAAGTAGCTACACAGATCTGCTTTTTACATTGCCACGTGACTAGACGATTCCCCAAAAACTGACATCCCGCTGATGTTGACTTTGCATCAATCTTGCAGCCGCCATGATCAGAATCACTGAATGCAATCAAATCGAAGTTATCATCCTTAGGATACCATAGACCGGTGTCTGGACAACCCTTCAGATAACGAAAAACCCTCTTAACAGCCATCATATGAGAAACCTTTGGATTACACTGGTAACGAGCAAGAAGACATGTTGGATACATAATATCGGGCCTTGAAGCGGTAAGATACATGAGTGATCCGATCATAGCACGATAGAGAGAGGGTTCCACATGTTCACCGGTTCCGTCAGGAGTAATTCCATGATTCTAAGCCAGAGGAGTTCCTACAGGCTTCGAGTCTTCCATCTGAAATCGCTTTAAGATATCCCCAACGTACTTTGTCTGATGAATGAAGATCCCTTTCTCAGACTGATGAACCTGCAAATCCAAAAAGAAATTCATTTCTCCGATAGCACTCATCTCGAACTTCTCTTGCATCACCCGCTCGAATTCCTTGCACATTTCATCATTTGTAGACCCGAAAATGATGTCATCCACATACACTTGAACCAGCAACAAATCCTCGTTTTTTTCCTTGATGAAGAGAGTACAGTCGATCAACCCACGTCGAAAACCATTCAGCAACAGATAGGTAGACAATGTTTCATACCAAGCCCTCAGAGCTTGATGAAGACCATAAAGTGCCTTGTTTAGAAGCCAAACTCTGTCAGGATGAATTGGATCTTCAAAACAAGGCGGTTGCTCAACATATACTTCTTCCTCGACCACACCATGAAGAAATGCACTTTTCACATCCATCTGATAAACAGTGAACTTCTTGTAGGACGCATAAGCCAAGAAAATCCTTATCGCCTCAAGACGTGCCACTGGTGCATAAACTTCATTATAATCAATGCCTTCTACCTGATTAAAGCCCTGGACAACCAATCTCGCTTTATTTCTCACAACGAAACCTCGGTCATCCCTTTTGCACTTGTAAACCCATCGAGTACCTATCTTCTTATAGTTCGGAGGCATGTCAACCAATTTCCACACCCCCAATTTCTAAAACTGCTGAAGTTCTTCCTACATTGCTTCAACCCATGAATCGTCTTTCATCGCCTCTTTCCATGACTTCGGCTCGACCAAACAAACATAGCAGGCGAAAGACCAAGGTGCGCGTGTGTTTAACCTTGTGGAATACGTATACCTGGTGTTTAAATCTTTGTAAACTGTTGTCTACAATATTTTCACATGTTAATCCACTTTATGCAGGTTATCGCGAATGAGAATTGGCATAAAGTTGCGTCAGGATAATGGAGTGGAATCCCGATCCTGTGCTGATCCTCTGGTGTGCCACAGTCAATGTGGCGTGAAGCAAGGAGATGCAGCTTGCCTTGAAGATTGTATGTGTAAATGAAACTTTGTTTTAGCCAATGTGTTTTTGCGCATACCCAAAATGGTGCGTGCATTTGTAGTACAGTTATATTTTGTAAGCGTTTTCGTATATAACGAAGCATGCGCTTGCGGGCGACTCATGCGCTCTTATGTAAAGCAGCAGGGTCATATGGAGGTTAACGTGCTCAGTTTTCAAGGAGCATGTGTGGATGGAGACTTACATGTTCATATGTAGAGGGGCATACGCGTGGCGACTTATGTGCTTGTAAGTAGAGGATCATGCGCGTATGGCGACTTACATGCTCGTATGTGGAGCAGCAGGCTCGCAAGGAGACTGAGATGCTTGTATGTAGAGCATCAGGCTCGTATGGAGATTAATGTGCTCAAATGTCAAGGAGCATGCGCGCGTGGCGACTTATGTGCTGGCATATAAAAGAGCATGCGCGTATGGCGACTTACGTGCTCGTATGTAGAGGATATGCGACAGCTAGCGCATGTGTACTCGCATATAAAAGAGCATGCGCGTATGGCGACTTACGTGCTCTTATGTAGAGGAGCATGCAACAGCTAGCGCATGTATGCTCGCATATAAAAAAGCATGCGCGTATGGCGACTTACGTGCTCGTATGTAGAGGAGCATGCGACAGCTAGCGCATGTGTGCTCGCTTGTAAGTAAATGAGCATGCGCGCATGGCGACTTACATGCTCGTATGTAAAAGAGCATGCGCGTATGACGACTTGCGTGCTCGTATGTAGAGGAGCATGCGACAGCTAGCGCATGTGTGCTCGCATATAAAAGAGCATGCGGGTATGGGGACTTACGTGCTCGTATGTAGAGGAGCATGTGACAGCTAACGCATGTGTGCTCGCTTGTAAGTAAATGAGCAAGCGCGCGTGGCGACTTACGTGCTCGTATGTAAAAGAGCATGCACGTATGGCGACTTACGTGCTCGTATGGGGAGCAACAGGCTCGCATGGAGGCTGAGATGCTCGTATGTAGAGCAGCAGACTCGTATGGAGACCAGCGTGCTCATAAGTAAAAGGCGCTTTTTAAGGCTTTCATCGTCGTGCGTTAGGATCACTCGTTGCGTTTTACCGATTGAATGCATTGCCAGTCTTGCAAATAAGTTGACAAGGTAAGTCGTAATAATGAGTCTGATATATGGAAAACATTGTACCAAAACGTTGTCCTTAGGAGGTGCTCGTTCTATACATCCATGCTCCGTAATACGTGAAACAATTTTGACCCTTCCGATGGTGTTGCACCATGCGGATAACAATTTATTGCTGCTAAATAGATGTTAGTAGCATTGAAACAGAATAATAATAATAATAATAATAATAATAATAATAATAATAATAATAATAAGCAATGATACGAGTATGCGTCGCAAATATCGCAAGGTTAACAGTAGTAGCATTGAAAAAGAATAATAATAATAATAATAATAATAATAATAATAATAATAATAATAATAATAATAATAATAATAAGCAATGATACGAGTATGCGTCGCAAATATCGCAAGGTTAACAGTCGTTAAAACGATGAACTACTAGCCATGTCGTTGAATAATTTCATTTGCTAGACATTAGCCCATTTGTTTTAACGAGAAAAGCGTGTAACAATGGCTTACTAAATAATTCAAGTGTTCACAACCGAGTACGTATGAACAGTGTACATATATTAGCTAAAATGATATGTTCCCAAATGCGTATTTAAAAGTCGTGCACAACTGTTGTAGTGTACTAGAATGTATGAGCCGTAAAGTGTAAGTTTATGTCTACCCGCATTGACGGAGCGTGCGTCCGCCGTGCACGAGACTTTTTAATCACGTGCCTGAGAGCCGTGATCACTGACAGTTAAAAAAAATGCACCTAAGATGGAAAGTTGGATAAAAGATTCCATCGGGCCGTGATGACCAGACAATGGGTGAACCGTGGTTTTTTAGAACATTAGAGGGATTGCAAAAAGTTTTAACCATCCCTCTTTTAATGAAAATGACCAATAGGTGGCAACTTTATTAGATGTTATTAGCTGTAAAGCCTCTATAAAGAGACGATTGCAATTTTTTTTATAATATAAATCTGAATGTGGTGAATGTCTTGATTCTTCGTTTTGCCAAGACAAAATTAGAGATGGCTCTTTAAATATCAGTGATAAATAGGACTTTTAGGTGACGTAAGAGAGATCTTTATGATCTGCTATCCTTTGTAAAAAAACCCTTGGTCAACAACATAGTTGTTCCTCATCACTTATTAAGGGATTACAAATGTCTGGTAAAATATTTGCAGGGTCAATCATGTAAAATGTTGTAACATGTGGTTCCAGTTTGGAAAATACATATGTCAACAAATAAAATCACACTTCTCGCTTTGGGGAAAAATGTATTAGTAGCTTATATGCCATGGGAAGGTTACAATTTTGAAGATGCAGTACTCATGGCATTTTTCGTTTTCCACAAAAACTAAAGATTATTCTATCTCTGTGTATATATCATGAATGTTAATGATTGAACACGTTCCCACGCAATTTGTTTTTAAAGGCAGAAAAACTATTGTAGTTTAACTCATCTGTAAATGTGAATGTTGACCAGTGCATGAGTGTGAGCTAGAAGCTCAAAGTGAACCCTGCTCAGGCACATCCGGAGATTGTAAAATTTGTAAATGATGCAGGAGCGGTGGTCTGCGCGCAACCGCGCATTGACGTGAATGTCAATGGCGTAAGACATGTGCGCTCACTTCCAGAGACTGAAGGTGTACCACACGCACCGACGTGAATGTTAGTGGCGCATGCCATTCATGGCGGCACACTCAAGAGACTGAAGGTGTGTGATTCTTTGGCGAGACATTCGTCCGGCAAGAGGCGTGTGTACCTGCGCGGCAGGGGATGTCCGGCAAGGGTGCATGTTCCTGCGCGGTGGAGCATGGCTGGCAATGGGCGCGTATTCCAGCGCGGCAGGTATCTCCGAAAAGAGGCGCACGTGCTCGCGCGGCAGGGCATGTCCGGCAAGGGTGCATGTTCCTGCGCGGCGGAGCATGGCTGGCAATGGGGAGCGTATTCCTTCGCAGCGGGTATCTCCGATAAGAGGAGCACGAGCTCGCGCGGCAGTGCATGTCCGGCAAGGGTGCATGTTCCTGCGCGGCGGAGCATGGCTGGCAATGGGCGCGTATTCCTGCGCGGCGGGTATCTCCGATAAGAGGCGCATGTGCACGCGCGGAGGGGGTATTTGCGATAAGAGGCGCACGTGCTCGTGCGATGGGGCATGTCCGGAAAGGGTGCATGTTTCTACGCGGTGGAGCATCTCCAGAAAGTTTTTTTCATTTGTAAAAGATTTTGAAATAGTGAAACCTAAATCGCACGTGCTCGTGCGATGGGGCATGTCCGGAAAGGGTGCATGTTTCTACGCGGTGGAGCATCTCCAGAAAGTTTTTTTCATTTGTAAAAGATTTTGAAATAGTGAAACCTAAATCATGCGCATCAGCAAGTCTTTGTGTAAATGTTCAAAATGAATCATTAAATAATACAACGAAAGCCTGTGATGCGGTCCCTACATGTACTGTGCCAGCCATTTTTTCAGGCTAGGTGACAAAATTGGTCGGCCATATGCAGTGTCATGGTTTCCGGCTTAATGACAAAGTTGGTTACCATATGCCTGAAATAAGGTCATAACTCCTTTATTTATTATATAATAATAATTGTATCAGTGATAATTTTCCATCTCTATTGAAAATATTAAGATAATTTTGGATTACGCAAAAAGGTTTTGCTCATAGATTGTGATAAATTATAAGTGGTTTCAGCAAAAAAGACCACGTACCAGATTAAGGAAGTTCTGGATCTTCAGGTCATTCCCCGAACCAGAAATATCTTTCTGAGCTCCAATAATACAGATCTAAAGCTTTAAACCTAGAAAAACCCACATAAAACTTAAAAGAACACCATCCATGTGGAGTTTTTGCTCAAGAACCATGTGTAAATTCAAACAAAAACAGATCTGAGATCCGAGGAGGAGAGCCAAGTCGTGATTCTTGATATAGATTTTGATACGGTGGGCGCCAATGAAGAAACACGGAATCACCGTCGGAATGATTGGACCGCTTTCTCTTTCTGAGAGGGTGGAGAATCACACCTTGTTCTTCCTCTTGAACCTAGATCTGCAATGGAGAAGAGAAGAAAGTGGAGCTGTAGAGATAACCGGTACGGGAAAGAATCCCCTGTTTCCGGTAACAAAAGTGTGGCGGCTCCATATCCTCTGCCCTAATAATGAGGTGAACACCTCTTTATATATGAGATATGGGCCTCCCCTAACCTCAATGGGCCAGGCCCAGTTAGGGGTTATCTCTACAAGTCCCCAGCCCAAAGTAGTGTAAACTACATCGCGTTGGGCCTCGCAGTTGGGTTAGTGTAGATAGAATAAACGACTTGAGGGAACAAAACAAACATCGAACTTGTAATTTACTCAATTTTGTTAGACGATTTCATATTCTTACGAGTTAACGATATTATTTGATCAACTCAAGCAACAAAAATGTTGTTGTCAATTAAATTCCGAAAATCATGGAACGTGTCATACAACGAGAACGATATAATTTTCGATCAGCTCAAGCAATGTTGGGTGTCGAATCCAGCAAATAAAATAATAAGAAAACTACTAGTATGAGTGGAAGTAGAGTTCGTGTCCACAGGGATACAGGATTAACTAATTATTTATGCCAAAACATTTTTAGACACAGATACCGTTGTTTTGAAATAGGGGGTTTTTAGTTTAAACTAGAATGTGAAAAACAATTTATAATTTTAGATTAAAAAGAAAAGCTAATTAAAGTGGTTGGAAAATTCAGTTGTTAAAAACTAATTTCAACACCAGGGCAATTTCTTGATTCGGTTCGACTTACGATCATTAACGGTCACGGTGCAATGATTCTTTTTAATTAATAGTTTTTATGGACACTAGACGTCGCACAGTTCGGACGTCCACTCCATCTAATGTCTAACCAAACGCTGTTCGTTGATTAGAGCCAACCCGCTACTCTAAACTCACGCCGTTCGGATTTTAGCGTGCGGGTTGCGGGATAGAAGTATCAATTACAATCAAACACTCACGCCGTTCGAAGTGTCTAATTATATTGTATGATTCTATAATAATTTTGGGTTCATAGACAAACTCAAAATATTATTTGTTCCTTGTGTCAAAAATTAAAACTTTGTTAGGGTTCTAAAAATTAATTGAACCTTATTAGAAAAATTAATAAGTTGACCAGGTTTATTAACAATATAATATTTTCCGAATCGAATCCATATTAAATACAAGAATCACAAAAACAAACCACTAAAATAATCGGATCTAACATAAGCGTTTCACATAAGGTTGTGAACCAAATCAAAGAAAATAAACCCCGATGTCGAAACTAAACGATTCTAGCCGGAGATGATAGCTAGAATAATCAATTCAAGAATGAAACAAAACATCCAAAAAAATTGAAACTTACGAAAACCAAAGTATGTGTTGTTCTAGAAAAAACTAAAGAGAGAAAAATGCTCTCTTTTTTTTTCTTCTACTCGCTGCCGTCCCCAAAGATATGATGCCCTTTTTTTCATTCAAGTTGTTTTTGATGATGATTATTTTGTTTTCTTTTTTTTTTTCAAATTGCCAAAAACTCCCCACTTTGTGTTTTCATCTTTCTTTTCTTTGGCAGCCCAACGGTGTCATCAATTGGCCCAAACTTAGGAACTTTATTTCAGCCCAATGTCATCTCCAGTTAGTTCATTCGATGAACAAATAAACTTCTTTTTATTCTTGCAATGATCAGGCCCTTGTAAATCATCCAACTAAAAATCCATGCTATCCACTTTTACTTGAGCCCATACTTTATTTGTTTCTTGAGTCTTTACGAGCCTTTCCACTATCTCTTGCCATTCCTTACAACCGCTCCATGCTTACAAAATCATTAAAACGTCGAAAGTAGATTCCGTTCCACAAAAACGCGTATTTTCCAAATAATGCAATATCTATAGTATAAATGCTTAAAATGCAATTAAATATGCACACTAAAATGTGGTAAATTATGCCAAAAAATGCAACTAACATGCAACAAAAGTGTTGTTGTCAATTAAGTTCCAGAAATCATGGAACATGTCATTTACGCAAAGTAGACACGACTTTTGTTATTACTACCTGATTTACGTTTTCTAGATAAGACATCAATGTTATTAGATTATTTTTATAAATTTTCCATCTAAATCAGTCGTGTCTACTTTGCGTAAATGACATGTTCCATGATTTTTGGAACTTAATTGACAACAACACTTTTGTTGCTTGAGCTGATCGAAAATTATATGGTTTTCATTGTATGACACGTTCCATGATTTCCGGAATTTAATTGACAACAACATTTTTGTTGCTTGAGTTGATCAAATAATATTCTTGACTCGTAAGAATATGAAATCGTCTAACAAAATTGAGTAAATTACAAGTTCGATGTTTGTTTTGTTCCCTCAAGTTGTTTATTCTATCTACCTCCTTTTCTTCATATTTTGTGGTTAAAAATCAATTGTTTCAAGTGGTTTGTAAATGTGGTTCATATCTATTGGTTTTAATTGTTTAGAATAACGGTATTAATAATATCTTCTACGACCAATAATTCAATAAATTCATTAACTGATTTACAAAGCAAAAGTCGAGACACATCTGGGAAGAAAGTATTAACTTGATGATAAAAAACCCAGGGGAACACTAAAAAAGTGGGGAACAGTGGGGAACCGACTCAAACGAACTCCGATTGAACTCATTCCAGTGGCGTTGGAACCGACTCGTCGAACCCTAACTAGGATCTTTTAACACTAAACCCTAAATCATAACCCCTAAACCCTAAATATATTAGGATTTGGCTTTTAGGGTTTAGCTTTAGGGTTTAGGGCTTAGCTTTAGGGTTTAACTTTAGGTTTAGCCTTTAGGGTTTAGATTTTAGGGTTTATAGTTTAGATTTTACGGTTTAGCCTTATTTTTTAGCTTTAGGGTTTAGAGTTTAGGAGTTAGGATTTAGGGTTTAGGGTTAAGAGATCTTAGTTAGGGTTTGATGAGCCGGTTCCAACGCCGCTGGAATGAGTCCAATCGGAGTTCGTTTGAGTCGGTTCCCCGCTGTTCCCCACTTTTTTAGTGTACCCCAATGAACCTTCCCCTATATATATATATATATATAAACGGGATCAGGAGAAAACGCTCAAAAGTGTGAGAACGGTGAGAACGCATCATGGCCCAACACGTGTCCCGCGGCATAGAGAAGGGCGGATGGGCTTTTTTGTCTTTTCATTCTTCTTTAAGCGGTATAATATTTTTTGGCGTCTAAGTTTTTTTTGACGTTAATTGTATTTTTTAAACTTTTTGGCGTTGAATTAATTGTTTTTGTGTCACATATATAATTTTTTGGCGTTATAGCGTTTTCTGTTTAATTTTTTGGCGTTTTTTATAATAATTCACTACGAGTCATTAAAATTTGCATAAGATTACAATAAGACCATTTTTTGGGCATTTAGTGAACTTTTTGGCGTTTAATACCCTTTTTACAAGGTGTTTTGCCAACAGTTGTTCTCTCAGTTTTCATACTACTAGCGTTTTGGTGTTTGTAGTTTTTGGCGTTTTATATAATAATGTATTTTATTTATAGAGAATTAGATAACAAAACAACATATAACTTGATATCAAAACAATATAAAATGAAAACAAAAATTATACAAAATGGTAATCTAATTTTTCTTCCGAATCTTCAATGTCATCAGCCTCTTCCTTCTTGAATTACTTTTTTGCGTTTTGAACCTTTTTTTAATACTTTAGCTAGATGCCAACTTTCCTTCATAAACCCCGTTTTTTTTAGAAGAAGCTGCTTAGTGGCAACCTGTTTTTTGGTGTGATATTCTTGTTTGGTGGCATGTCATTAAAGATCAACTCTTGCTTGATGCTATTTGTAATAATGAAGTCCAAAATAGCATTTTACACTTGTGTAGATCCCTTTATTCCATTCAAATAATCATCAAAAACAAAGCTCACATGATGGCATATCACTGTCATCATTCTATTTTTCTTGAATATTTGTCCATCTCATTCAGCAAAATAGTATTGAGTTAACCCCCTCAGAAAAATGATCCATTTCAGTGAAAGCTTTGCCATCTGTGGCGTTTTAAAGGGAGTGATTTCTAGAGGATATGGCATTTTTGTGCTTTTCTGGGTGTGATTAATTTCATTGTGTATAGACTCTTCTCTTATAGGAGTTTTTTGGCGCGTAGTTTAGGCGGGACTTTTTATTGTAATAAATGATAGTAATAAAGTAACTGTCTTTTCAGTTACTGTTTTTTGTATTTACTGTGTTGATCAGCTTTTATCAGTTTTATAGGTTTTAGACGTCCCGTCTTCTAAGTTTGGCGAATTTTGTTTAAATGGCCTTATGCAGACCAACATGTCAAAATACAATAACGGAGTAAATAAAATATTAAGCAAGAATTTTTTTTTTTTTTTGTTATTTTTGGCGTTTTGTTAGGGTTAACCATTTTTTAGTATTATTTTGGTGTTTTGCTAATAAAGATAGAAATATATCATTTAATTATCTTTAAAAAAAGATTACATAGAAGAAAAAAAAAGAGGAAAAAAAATTAAAATCCTTCGTCAGAAGGTACTTTATCTAAATAGTATCCATCACTTGTGTCATCTTCTTCCTCCTCGGAGTCTTCATCTTGATCTTCATCCATGTCATCACATTCACCTTCATCAGCTTATTGTTCCTGAAGATTCTGAAGCCTCCACCTGAACATGTCTTGCATTAACTCCAATTTTGAGTCTATTTCTGTGTTGGTACAAGTGGCGTTATGCAATTCTTCCATGAAACCCAGTCGCTGCTTTGTCATGATGTTCTCTAGCCAGTAGACTTCCTGCTCTCCGCTGTCGTATGTAACCGTCAGCATGTCTGTTTCATCATCAAAACGCCATGATGTCATGACATGGTCTAGCTTCACATTTCCTTTGATTGATCCAAATTTGCTGGTTAATGCTTTCATAAGCATATGCGTTTCATGGCATTCGTTGTCTAGAGAGATGCCAATGGATAAGATTTGCCTCTGTATCTCTTCTTCCATTTTCGGAATTGCCTTGACCGTCTTCACATACACCCTCCTTCTGTTATCAAAATGGAGGACGTATCGCCTGATTCCCAGAGTGTATCTCCACGAAACGATTGTTGCCATTTTTGGCGTTTTGTTTAAGTTGGCGTTTTTGGTTAAATATGTTTTTTGCAGAAAATGGATAGATTGAAGTGATTATGGAAGCTATGTTTTTACGTTGGTTTATATAATGATGTTTTTGGCGCGTAATTTAGGAGAGAATTTCTTCTAATAAATGTTAATAACTAAAATTCAGTAATTTGTGTTGTTTCATCTTCCTATAATATTCAACGTGTTTTATTTTTAATTTTTGGCGTTTTGTTTTTAACGGCGTTTTATTTTTTGTACGGCGTTTTATCATTTGATGGCGTTTTAAATATGAGCGGTAAAAGACCCTTTTACCCTTAATGAAGCGCGTCCCACATAATAATATTGATGTTATTTACGAAAACGCCACCGCGCAATCTAGTCTATGGATTGTTTTGATCGGACGATCCATAAGCGTTCTCACACTTTTCTCCGTTTTCTCTAAATCCTGACCCTATATATATATATATATATATATATATATATATATATATATATATATATATATATATATATATATATATATATATAGGGGAGGGTTATCCTGAGAACGCTAAATATTGCGAGAACTGTGAGAACGAATGAAAAAACCAATCAAAACCATTTTTTTAATACAAACCTCATTGTAATTAAGATACAACATCAAAAAAAGAATTTACAACATTAAATAATTCATTTCTCCTTTCAAAATCACACTTTTTTAGATTTTTTACACATGTGTAAATATAAAAGATTTACACATTTGTAAATGGCAAACTTACACATGTGTAAATTTTCTTTATTTACGAATTCACGTAAATTTATATGTGTAAATTTAATTTCTAACATTGTATTCGAATAATAATGATAAGTGTAGAAATTTTTTTTGAATTTCAATTGTTTTTGACCATATCTGCTCACAATATTTAGCGTTCTCATTTAAACCTTCCCATATATATATATATATAGGGTAGGGTTCCAGCGTGAACAACCTCCCAAGAGTGAACTGCGTGAACAGATATGGACCCTTGATTTCCTTTTTATTTGTTAAGGGTAGGATTTTAATTATATAAAAAATTAGATTTAAATCATTATTTTAATAATTGAATTAAGTTACATCTTTCCTAATTTAAATTCATTATCCACATTATGTTTATTTATTAATAAGATAATTATCAAAACAAACAACAAATCACCAGATTTCAATTTTAATTTTTATTTCAGATTTCATCACAAGAATTCAAATTTTGTTTTCTAAGATCCACGTAGCCTTCATATTTCAACGGTATACACATGTGTACTTGGATATAAATAGAACAGTACACATGTGTACTCAGCATCGTACATATGTGTACAGTAATTCACAGGTGTACATCAACATTCAATACAAAAAAAATTCTGAGATATCACAAAAACAGACGATATACGCATGTGTACATCGCATTAAAAAGAGGGCAAAATCAGAATACACATGTGTACATCGCATTTAAACAAATAATTATTTTAATAATTGAATTAAGTTACAACTTTCCTAATCCTTGATTTGATTTGTGAGAGATTTATGCAATCAATTTAAGAGGATAATTGATTACTTGATTTGTGAGAGATTTATGAAATCAATTTAAGATTCAAATTACACATATACCCTTTTTGTATTTAATTAAATGAAAAAAATTAACCAAATAATTACCATCATGCCACTCACTTTAATCTCAAGATCATAAAAATCAAGGGCCCAAATCTGTTCACGCAGTTCACTCTTGGGATTTTGTTCACGTTTGAACATAATCCAATATATATATATATATATATATATATATATATATATATATATATATTTGGATTGCTATACCGAGTGAGTGACATACCAAACCAAAACTGATACCGGTCGAAACTCTGCTGGGAACAGTGGCGCAGCTATTAAGGGGCCCGTAGGGGGGGGGGGGGCGCCCGACCTCTCAAAACTTTTCGTTCAGTAGTTAGTGTAATATAGTGGTTTTTGTATAGAAATTTTTAGGTGTATACCTTTTCGACTGTTGGTGCATACATTTGTCGTCTTCGTCTTATATCGAGTCTCGGGTTAGTTGCGGATCTGATCAAGCAGGATGTCATCTTATACAATGATGACATCATCAAAGTGACATCATCATTGTATCACTACACAAGAAGACAAAATTGAATTCATGAAGACTTTCGCTTGAATGGTCCATACATATGAGGTTTCGCTTGAACTAGTTCTGTCATATTCAAGCGAAACAGGAATAGTATAAATAGGGTTGTTGTCATTTCATTTGTAACAGATTTTTCAGAGTGATACCGAGGTGCTGCCGGTATTCCTTGTGATTGTATACGTTGTTAAATCAATACACAAGATGTTTAAAGTGATAAGCAAGCTGTTTCAAAGTCAGTTTCTTATTTTCCGCATCTAAAACTGATAAAATCTCTTCTGAACGACTCGTTTGGGTCACAAAACGATCCTACAAGTGGTATAAGAGCTCAGGAGGAAGAGATATTGCCAAAACAGCCTGTTTTCATCACTTTTTTTGATTTCTACACCATTCTTTTACAAAATTAAAATATTTTCACAGTTAAAATCGGCTCAAATTCACACATATTATGCGAAATCATGTTTTAACAAATCCTGGAAAGTTTCAGAACTAAAATCTGCTTAAAATTGGTTCAAATTGTACTTTCGCTTGAAAAGTTGTTCGAAATGCGGATGTCATCGACCTTTCGCTTGAATTTACATGGTGTTCCACTTGAAAATGACCTTTCGCTTGAATTTACATGGTGTTCCGCTTGAAAACGACCTTTCGCTTGAATTTATATGTGTTGATCTCGCTTGAAAACAATGTTTCGCTTGAGTGTGTACATCGAGTTGTATGAATCATTAAACGAAGTTGTCAGTAGGTTGGGAAAAGAAATCACATGTTTGTGTCAGTTTGAATGTGATTCTCGTAAATTGATATAATCGGTCCAATGAGATTTGAGTGGTGATCACATATTGTCGGTCACGTGAATTAATTCAAAAGGTGTCAGCCCACTATACCGATCTTATCAATTCTTGTCAGTCATTTGATACATTCAATGTGAAAGCTCATTTGAAGAAATGTATCGGTTCATGTGATCATTTATTGATTAGTGTTCGAGTCTTGATATAAACGAGGAGTTCACGTGATACAATCAATTGTATTAATTGTTCGGCCCAATCAAGTGAAAGAATTGTCAGATCCACTAAAGTCCAGTTTGGTGAGATCATTTAGAGTGTTGTCGGCCTAATCAATACTAAAGCTCAATATATCTTCAGCCCGAAGTTTGGGTGATACAGGTGTTTTACAAGTTTGACCATTTTGTTTGAAAAGTCTATTTAGTGAACATTTGACATCGAAACATGGATTTTGAAGAATTATTGGCGTATATGAATTATGAATCTCAGCAGTATATTCCGATAAAGCAAGAAGGAGAAACAGTCTCAGCAAAAGAAGTTGTTGAAAAAATTTCAGTTTTTGATTATTCGTCTGATGAAGAGAATGACAAGTATGAAGAAGAAATCCAAAGACTTGAAAATCTTAAACAACAACTTCCATCTGATCAACGTAGTGGAAAGTTATTTTATGCCGATAAAATTGAAAAATTGAAAGAAAAACAAGTTGAAAAAAGGAAGAATCAAAATGCAGCAATTGTTAACGAAGAGATCAAATCTGAGAAAGATGTAAAAACAACAACAGCTGAAGAACAAATCAAATCTAGTGAGAAAAAGCAGGTTGAACAAATTCCAGCTGTCAAGATTGAGAAAGAAGAATCTGAAAAACCTGTATCTATGAACCCTGAACCAGAGTTAAAGAAAGAGGTTGTAGAAAACGCACCTATCTTTGATCATTCATCAGAAGAAGAGAGTAAGGATGAAAGTGTTCATGAGCAAAAGAAACAGGTTGAAAATATTTCAGCTTTAAAGGTTGAGACAAAAGCTGATGAGAAACAGATTCTTATTTCGCTGAAAAATTGTGAGAAGTTGACATTTGAAAATGACAAACTCTTTAAGGAGGTTGAGAGTTTGTCATTAGAAAACAAAAATCTTAAAAAATCAGAAAATGTTTTGAAAAATCAAATACACAATTTGGAAAATGAAAACGTAAAGATTGAAAAAGTTTTTCAAAGTCAAATAAATATTCTTGAAGATGGGAGATCTGTTTTTAACAAGAATAACATTGAAAAACAAAAAAATGATAAATTCTCATCTTCAGACGATTATTCGACTTGAAAAAGAAGCTGAATGTGCTCAAAAGAAAATCAAAGAGTTAGAAGGTAAAATCAGGGAATGGGAAGAAAAGTTGAAGGTTTTTGTGAATACTTCAGCTATTCCCTGCCCAAAACCAGTTAATTCAGTTCCAATAAGTGACGATGTCACAAACTATGATAAAGTCATAGTTGAAGATTGCGATGAAAAATCTGATGATGAAAACGAAAAAATTGAAAAAAAGAATTTTTTTTTGAAATTAAAAGAAAAATTTCAAGAAACTGTTTCACAATCAACTGAAAAGGGAGAATGCTCTAAGCAAAAACCTTTGAAGAAGAAAGTGGAACAAAAACAAAAAGAGAAAAATTTGAAAATTGTACAAAAAGAGAATAAAAGTTCATCAGATCAATCATCCAATCGCAAACAGTGCTTTGATCTAAATGTTTGGGCTGAAAATGGTGATTGGTACGATAACAAAGTGTGTTACAGATGCGGCTATCAAGGACACATTGCTGTTAACTGCCAGAGTTGGAGGTTTGAGTCAAGGAGATGCTTTAACTGCAACATGATTGGCCATATTGCTAGAGATTGCTTAATGAGATCAATGAGAAGATCGAGGGCTGAATCTCAGAAGCAGGTGAAGAAACCAGTCAATGTCAAGCCCAAAGAACAGAAGGTTCAAGAACCTAAAGTTCAAGAAAAGAAAGTGAAACTTTCTCAGGGACAAAAAGACAGACTGAGGAAGAAGAGGAAGAAGGCCAGAGAGTATCTGGAGAAGATTTTGTCCTCGGATACAGCTGGTAAAATAGATAAAAGGTCTGATAAATCATCTTGCTCTCCAAAGAATGACAAATCAAGCAAAACGAATTCATCAGATACGCGTGTGTGTTTAACCTTGTGGAATACGTATACCTGGTGTTTAAATCTTTGTAAACTGTTGTCTACAATATTTTCACATGTTAATCCACTTTATGCAGGTTATCGCGAATGAGAATTGGCATAAAGTTGCGTCAGGATAATGGAGTGGAATCTCGATCCTGTGCTAATCCTCCGGTGTGCCACAGTCAATGTGGCATGAAGCAAGGAGATGCAGCTTGCCTTGAAGATTGTATGTGTAAATGAAACTTTGTTTTAGCCAATGTGTTTTTGCGCATACCCAAAATGGTGCGTGCATTTGTAGTATAGTTATATTTTGTAAGCGTTTTCGTATATAACTAAGCATGCGCTTGCGGGCGACTCATGCGCTCTTATGTATAGCAGCAGGGTCATATGGAGGTTAACGTGCTCAGTTGTCAAGGAGCATGTGTGGATGGAGACTTACATGTTCATATCTAGAGGGGCATACGCGTGGCGACTTATGTGCTTGTAAGTAGAGGATCATGCGCGTATGGCGACTTACATGCTCGTATGTGGAGCAGCAGGCTCGCAAGGAGACTGAGATGCTCGTATGTAGAGCATCAGGCTCGTATGGAGATTAACGTGCTCAAATGTCAAGGAGCATGCGCGCGTGGTGACTTATGTGCTGGCATATAAAAGAGCATGCGCGTATGGTGACTTACGTGCTCGTATGTAGAGGATATGCGACAGCTAGCGCATGTGTGCTCGCATATAAAAGAGCATGCGCGTATGGCGACTTACGTGCTCTTATGTACAGGAGCATGCAACAGCTAGCGCATGTATGCTCGCATATAAAAAAGCATGCGCGTATGGCGACTTACGTGCTCGTATGTAGAGGAGCATGCGACAGCTAGCGCATGTGTGCTCGCTTGTAAGTAAATGAGCATGCGCGCGTGGCGACTTACATGCTCGTATGTAAAAGTGCATGCGCGTATGACGACTTACGTGCTCGTATGTAGAGGAGCATGCGACAGCTAACGCATGTGTGGGGACTTACATGCTCGTATATAAAAGAGCATGCGCGTATGGGGACTTACATGCTCGTATGTAGAGGAGCATGTGACAGCTAACGCATGTGTGGTCGCTTGTAAGTAAATGAGCAAGCGCGTGTGGCGACTTACGTGCTCGTATGTAAAAGAGCATGCGCGTATGGCGACTTACGTGCTCGTATGGGGAGCAACAGGCTCGCATGGAGGCTGAGATGCTCGTATGTAGAGCAGCAGACTCGTATGGAGACCAGCGTGCTCATAAGTAAAAGGCGCTTTTTAAGGCTTTCATCGGCGTACGTTAGGATCACTCGTTGCGTTTTACCGATTGAATGCATTTCCAGTCTTGCAAATAAGTTGACAAGGTAAGTCGTAATAATGAGTCTGATATATGGAAAACATTGTACCAAAACGTTGTCCTTAGGAGGTGCTCGTTCTATACATCCATGCTCCGTAATACGTGAAACAATTTTGACCCTTCCGATGGTGTTGCACCATGCGGATAACAATTTATTGCTGCTAAATAGATGTTAGTAGCATTGAAACAGAATAATAATAATAATAATAAGCAATGATACGAGTATGCGTCGCAAATATCGCAAGGTTAACAGTCGTTAAAACGATGAACTACTAGCCATGTCGTTGAATAATTTCATTTGCTAGACATTAGCCCATTTGTTTTAACGAGAAAAGCGTGTAACAATGGCTTACTAAATAATTCAAGTGTTCACAGCCGAGTACGTATGAACAGTGTACATATATTAGCTAAAATGATATGTTCCCAAATGCGTATTTAAAAGTCGTGCACAACTGTTGTAGTGTACTAGAATGTATGAGCCGTAAAGTGTAAGTTTATGTCTACCCGCATTGACGGAGCGTGCGTCCGCCGTGCACGAGACTTTTTAATCACGTGACTGAGAGCCGTGATCACTGACAGTTAAAAAAATGCACCTAAGTTGGAAAGTTGGATAAAAGATTCCATCGGGCTGTGATGACCAGACAATGGGTGAACCGTGCTTTTTTAGAACATTAGAGGGATTGCAAAAAGTTTTAACCATCCCTCTTTTAATGAAAATGACCAATAGGTGGCAACTTTATTAGATGTTATTAGCTGTAAAGCCTCAAAAAAGAGACGATTGCAATTTTTTTATAATATAAATCTGAATGTGGTGAATGTCTTGATTCTTCGTTTTGCCAAGACAAAATTAGAGATGGCTCTTTAAATATCAGTGATAATTAGGACTTTTAGGTGACGTAAGAGAGATCTTTATGATCTGCTATCCTTTGTAAAAAACCCTTGGTCAACAACATAGTTGTTCCTCATCACTTATTAAGGGATTACAAATGTCTGGTAAAATATTTGCAGGGTCAATCATGTAAAATGTTGTAACATGTGGTGCCAGTTTGGAAAATACATATGTCAACAAATAAAATCACACTTCTCGCTTTGGGGAAAAATGTATTAGTAGCTTATATGCCATGGGAAGGTTACAATTTTGAAGATGCAGTACTCATGGCATTTTTCGTTTTCCACAAAAACTAAAGATTATTCTATCTCTGTGTATATATCATGAATGTTAATGATTGAACACGTTCCCACGCAATTTTTGTTTAAAGGCAGAAAAACTATTGCAGTTTAACTCATCTGTAAATGTGAATGTTGACCTGTGCATGAGTGTGAGCTAGAAGCTCAAAGTGAACCCTGCTCAGGCACATCCGGAGATTGTAAAATTTGTAAATGATGTGGGAGCGGTGGTCTGCGCGCAACCGCGCATTGACGTGAATGTCAATGGCGTAAGACACGTGCGCTCACGTCTAGAGACTGAAGGTGTACCACACGCACCGACGTGAATGTTAGTGGCGCTTGCCATTCATGGCGGCACACTCAATAGACTGAAGGTGTGTGATTCTTTGGCGAGACCATTCGTCCGGCAAGAGGCATGTGTACCTGCGCGGTAGGGCATGTCCGGCAAGGGTGCATGTTCCTGCGCGGTGGAGCATGGCTGGCAATGGGCGCGTATTCCAGCGCGGCAGGTATCTCGGACAAGAGGCGCACGTGCTCGCGCGGCAGGGCATGTCCGGCAAGGGTGCATGTTCCTGCGCGGCGGAGCATGGCTGGCAATGGGGAGCGTATTCCTTCGCAGTGGGTATCTCCGATAAGAGGAGCACGAGCTCGCGCGGCAGTGCATGTCCGACAAGGGTGCATGTTCCTGCGCGGCGGAGCATGGCTGGCAATGGGCGCGTATTCCTGCGCGGCGGGTATCTCCGATAAGAGGCGCATGTGCACGCGCGGAGGGGGTATTTGCGATAAGAGGCGCACGTGCTCGTGCGATGGGGCATGTCCGGAAAGGGTGCATGTTTCTGCGCGGTGGAGCATCTCCAGAAAGTTTTTTTCATTTGTAAAAGATTTTGAAATAGTGAAACCTAATTCATGCGCATCAGCAAGTCTTTGTGTAAATGTTCAAAATGAATCATTAAATAATACAACGAAAACCTGTGATGCGGGCCCTACATGTACTGTGCCAGCCATTTTTTCAGGCTAGGTGACAAAATTGGTCGGCCATATGCAGTGTCATGGTTTCCGGCTTAATGACAAAGTTGGTTACCATATGCCTGAAATAAGGTCATAACTCCTTTATTTATTATATAATAATAATTGTATCAGTGATAATTTTCCATCTCTATTGAAAATATTAAGATAATTTTGGATTACGCAAAAAGGTTTTGCTCATAGATGAGTCAGATCTGTGATAAATTATAAGTGGTTTCAGCAAAAAAGACCACGTACCAGATTAAGGAAGTTCTGGATCTTTATGTCATTCCCCGAACCAGAAATATCTTTCTGAGCTCCAATAATACAGATCTAAAGCTTTAAACCTAGAAAAACCCACATAAAACTT
This sequence comes from Helianthus tuberosus, assembly GCA_030545235.1. NCBI lineage: Eukaryota > Viridiplantae > Streptophyta > Magnoliopsida > Asterales > Asteraceae > Helianthus > Helianthus tuberosus. The sequence continues at coordinate 6,143,695 of JARYGA010060219.1, read as the reverse complement.
AAAAGAACACCATCCATGTGGAGTTTTCGATCAAGAACCATGTGTAAATTCAGACAAAAACAGATCTGAGATCCGAGGAGGAGAGCCAAGTCGTGATTCTTGATATAGATTTTGATACGGTGGGCGCCAATGAAGAAACACGGAATCACCGTCGGAATGATTGGACCGCTTTCTCTTTCTGAGAGGGTGGAGAATCACACCTTGTTCTTCCTCTTGAACCTAGATCTGCAATGGAGAAGAGAAGAAAGTGGAGCTGTAGAGATGACCGGTAAGGGAAAGAATCCCCTGTTTCCGGTAACAAAAGTGTGGCGGCTCCATATCCTCTGCCCTAATAATGAGGTGAACACCTCTTTATATATGAGATATGGGCCTCCCCTAACCTCAATGGGCCAGGCCCAGTTACGGGTTATCTCTACAAGTCCCCAGCCCAAAGTAGTGTAAACTACATCGCGTTGGGCCTCACAGTTGGGTTAGTGTAGATAGAATAAACGACTTGAGGGAACAAAACAAACATCGAACTTGTAATTTACTCAATTTTGTTAGACGATTTCATATTCTTACGAGTTAACGATATTATTTGATCAACTCAAGCAACAAAAATGTTGTTGTCAATTAAATTCCGGAAATCATGGAACGTGTCATACAACGAGAATGATATAATTTTCTATCAGCTCAAGCAATGTTGGGTGTCGAATCCAGCAAATAAAATAATAAGAAAACTACTAGTATGAGTGGAAGTAGAGTTCGTGTCCACAGGGATACAGGATTAACTAATTATTTATGCCAAAACATTTTTAGACACAGATACCGTTGTTTTGAAAAAGGGGGTTTTTAGTTTAAACTAGAATGTGAAAAACAATTTATAATTTTAGATTAAAAAGAAAAGCTAATTAAAGTGGTTGGAAAATTCAGTTGTTAAAAACTAATTTCAACACCAGGGCAATTTCTTGATTCGGTTCGACTTACGATCATTAACGGTCACGGTGCAATGATTCTTTTTAATTAATAGTTTTTATGGACACTAGACGTCGCGCAGTTCGGACGTCCACTCCATCTAATGTCTAACCAAACGCTGTTCGTTGATTAGAGCCAACCCGCTACTCTAAACTCACGCCGTTCGGATTTTAGTGTGCGGGTTGCGGGATAGAAGTATCAATTACAATCAAACACTCACGCCGTTCGAAGTGTCTAATTATATTGTATGATTCTATAATAATTTTGGGTTCATAGACAAACTCAAAATATTATTTGTTCCTTGTGTCAAAAATTAAAACTTTGTTAGGGTTCTAAAAATTGATTGAACCTTATTAGAAAAATTAATAAGTTGATCAGGTTTATTAACAATATAATATTTTCCGAATCGAATCCATATTAAAAACAAGAATCACAAAAACAAACCACTAAAATAATCGGATCTAACATAAGCGTTTCACATAAGGTTGTGAACCAAATCAAAGAAAATAAACCTCGATGTCGAAACTAAACGATTCTAGCCGGAGATGATAGCTAGAATAATCAATTCAAGAATGAAACAAAACATCCAAAAAAATTGAAACTTACGAAAACCAAAGTATGTGTTGTTCTAGAAAAAAACTAAAGAGAGAAAAATGCTCTCTTTTTTTTTCTTCTACTCGCTGCCGTCCCCAAAGATATGATGCCCTTTTTTTCATTCAAGTTGTTTTTGATGATGATTATTTTGTTTTCTTTTTTTTTTTCAAATTGCCAAAAACTCCCCACTTTGTGTTTTCATCTTTCTTTTCTTTGGCAGCCCAACGGTGTCATCAATTGGCCCAAACTTAGGAACTTTATTTCAGCCCAATGTCATCTCCAGTTAGTTCATTCGATGAACAAATAAACTTCTTTTTATTCTTGCAATGATCAGGCCCTTGTAAATCATCCAACTAAAAATCCATGCTATCCACTTTTACTTGAGCCCATACTTTATTTATTTCTTGAGTCTTTACGAGCCTTTCCACTATCTCTTGCCATTCCTTACAACCGCTCCATGCTTACAAAATCATTAAAACGTCGAGAGTAGATTCCGTTCCACAAAAACGCGTATTTTTCAAATAATGCAATATCTATAGTATAAATGCTTAAAATGCAATTAAATATGCACACTAAAATGTGGTAAATTATGCCAAAAAATGCAACTAACATGCAACAAAAGTGTTGTTGTCAATTAAGTTCCAGAAATCATGGAACATGTCATTTACGCAAAGTAGACACGACTTTTGTTATTACTATCTGATTTACATTTTCTAGATAAGACATCAATGTTATTAGATTATTTTTATAAATTTTCCATCTAAATCAGTCGTGTCTACTTTGCGTAAATGACATGTTCCATGATTTTTGGAACTTAATTGACAACAACACTTTTGTTGCTTGAGCTGATCGAAAATTATATCGTTTTCATTGTATGACACGTTCCATGATTTCCGGAATTTAATTGACAACAACATTTTTGTTGCTTGAGTTGATCAAATAATATTCTTTACTCGTAAGAATATGAAATCGTCTCCACAAAATTGAGTAAATTACAAGTTCGATGTTTGTTTTGTTCCCTCAAGTTGTTTATTCTATCTACCTCCTTTTCTTCATATTTTGTGGTTAAAAATCAATTGTTTCAAGTGGTTTGTAAATGTGGTTCATATCTATTGGTTTTAATTGTTTAGAATAACGGTATTAAAAATATCTTCTACGACCAATAATTCAATAAATTCATTAACTGATTTACAAAGCAAAAGTCGAGACACATCTGGGAAGAAAGTATTAACTTGATGATAAAAAACCCAGGGGAACACTAAAAAAGTGGGGAACAGTGGGGAACCGACTCAAACGAACTCCGATTGAACTCATTCCAGTGGCGTTGGAACCGACTCGTCGAACCCTAACTAGGATCTTTTAACACTAAACCCTAAATCATAACCCCTAAACCCTAAATATATTAGGATTTGGCTTTTAGGGTTTAGCTTTAGGGTTTAGGGCTTAGCTTTAGGGTTTAACTTTAGGTTTAGCCTTTAGGGTTTAGATTTTAGGGTTTATAGTTTAGATTTTACGGTTTAGCCTTATTTTTTAGCTTTAGGGTTTAGAGTTTAGGAGTTAGGATTTAGGGTTTAGGGTTAAGAGATCTTAGTTAGGGTTCGACGAGCCGGTTTCAACGCCGCTGGAATGAGTCCAATCGGAGTTCGTTTGAGTCGGTTCCCCGTTGTTCCCCACTTTTTAGTGTACCCCAACGAACTTTCCCCTATATATATATATATATATATATATATATATATATATATATATATAGATATAGAAACGGGATCAGGAGAAAACGCTCAAAAGTGTGAGAACGGTGAGAACGCATCCTGGCCCAACACGTGTCCCGCGGCATAGAGAAGGGCGGATGGGCTTTTTTGTCTTTTCATTCTTCTTTACGCGGTATAATATTTTATGGCGTCTAAGTTTTTTTTGACGTTAATTGTATTTTTTAAACTTTTTGGCGTTGAATTAATTGATTTTGTGTCACATATATAATTTTTTGGCGTTATAGCGTTTTCTGTTTAATTTTTTGGCGTTTTTTATAATAATTCACTACGAGTCATTAAAATTTGCATAAGATTACAATAAGACCATTTGTTTGGGCGTTTAGTGAATTTTTTGGCGTTTAATACCCTTTTTACAAGGTGTTTTGCCAACAGCTGTTCTCTCAGTTTTCATACTACTAGCGTTTTGGTGTTTGTAGTTTTTGGCGTTTTATATAATAATGTATTTTATTTATAGAGAATTAGATAACAAAACAACATATAACTTGATATCAAAACAATATAAAATGAAAACAAAAATAATACAAAATGGTAATCTAATTTTTCTTCCGAATCTTCAATGTCATCAGCCTCTTCCTTCTTGAATTACTTTTTAGCGTTTTGAACCTTTTTTGAATACTTTAGCTAGATGCCAACTTTCCTTCATAAACCCCGTTTTTTTTAGAAGAAGCTGCTTAGTGGCAACCTGTTTTTTGGTGTGATATTCTTGTTTGGTGGCATGTCATTAAAGATCAACTCTTGCTTGATGCTATTTGTAATAATGAAGTCCAAAATAGCATTTTACACTTGTGTAGATCCCTTTATTCCATTCAAATAATCATCAAAAACAAAGCTCACATGATGGCATATCACTGTCATCAGTCTATTTTTCTTGAATATTTGTCCATCTCATTCAGCAAAATAGTATTGAGTTAACCCCCTCAGAAAAATGATCCATTTCAGTGAAAGCTTTGCCATCTGTGGCGTTTTAAAGGGAGTGATTTCTAGAGGATATGGCATTTTTGTGCTTTTCTGGGTGTGATTAATTTCATTGTGTATAGACCCTTCTCTTATATGAGTTTTTTGGCGCGTAGTTTAGGCGGGACTTTTTATTGTAATATATGATAGTAATAAAGTAACTGTTTTTTCAGTTACTGTTTTTTGTATTTACTGTGTTGATCAGCTTTTATCAGTTTTATAGGTTTTAGACGTCCAGTCTTCTAAGTTTGGCGATTTTTTTTTAAATGGCCTTATGCAGACCAACATGTCAAAATACAATAACGGAGTAAATAAAATATTAAGCAAGAAATTTTTTTTTTGTTATTTTTGGCGTTTTGTTAGGGTTAACCATTTTTTAGTATTATTTTGGTGTTTTGCTAATAAAGATAGAAATATATCATTTAATTATCTTAAAAAAAAAAAAGATTACATAGAAGAAAAAAAAAGAGGAAAATAAATTAAAATCCTTCGTCAGAAGGTACTTTATCTAAATAGTATCCATCACTTGTGTCATCTTCTTCCTCCTCGGAGTCTTCATCTTGATCTTCATCCATGTCATCACATTCACCTTCATCAGCTTCTTGTTCCTGAAGATTCTGAAGCCTCCACCTGAACATGTCTTGCATTAACTCCAATTTTGAGTCTATTTCTGTGTTGGTACAAATGGCGTTATGCAATTCTTCCATGAAACCCAGTCGCTGCTTTGTCATGATGTTCTCTAGCCAGTAGACTTCCTGCTCTCCGCTGTCGTATGTAACCGTCAGCATGTCTGTTTCATCATCAAAACGCCATGATGTCATGACATGGTCTAGCTTCACATTTCCTTTTATTGATCCAAATTTGCTGGTTAATGCTTTCATAAGCATATGCGTTTCATGGCATTCGTTGTCTAGAGAGATGCCAATGGATAAGATTTGCCTCTGTATCTCTTCTTCCATTTTCAGAATTGCCTTGACCGTCTTCACATACACCCTCCTTCTGTTATCAAAATGGAGGACGTATCGCCTAATTCCCAGAGTGTATCTCCACGAAATGATTGTTGCCATTTTTGGCGTTTTGTTTAAGTTCGCGTTTTTGGTTAAAGATGTTTTTTGCAGAAAATGGATAGATTGAAGTGATTATGGAAGCTATGTTTTTACGTTTGTTTATATAATGATGTTTTTGGCGCGTAATTTAGGAGAGAATTTCTTCTAATAAATGTTAATAACTGAAATTCAGTTATTTGTGTTGTTTCATCTTCCTATAATATTCAACGCGTTTTATTTTTAATTTTTGGCGTTTTGTTTTTAACGGCGTTTTATTTTTTGTACGGCGTTTTATCATTTGATGGCGTTTTAAATATGAGCGGTAAAAGACCCTTTTACCCTTAATGAAGCGCGTCCCACATAATAATATTGATGTTATTTACGAAAACGCCACCGCGCAATCTAGTTTATGGATTGTTTTGATCGGACGATCCATAAGCGTTCTCACATTTTTCTCCGTTTTCTCTAAATCCTGTCCCTAGATATATATATATAGGGGAGGGTTATCTTGAGAACGCTAAATATTGCGAGAACTGTGAGAACGAATGAAAAAACCAATCAAAACCAATTTTTTAATACAAACCTCATTGTAATTAAGATACAACATCAAAAAAAGAATTTACAACATTAAATAATTCATTTCTCCTTTCAAAATCACACTTTTTTAGATTTTTTACACATGTGTAAATTTTCTTTATTTACGAATTCACGTAAATTTATATGTGTAAATTTAATTTCTAACATTGTATTCGAATAATAATGATAAGTGAAGAAATTTTTTTTTGAATTTCAATTGTTTTTGACCAAGTTCTCGTGGTTTTTTTACTTGTTCTCACGGTTGCTCACAATATTTAGCGTTCTCATTTAAACCTTCCCCTATATATGGCCAGGATCATTTCAGAACCATAAATTTTTACAGAACTCGCAGAACTCCTAATAAACAATCTTTTTATTTATATATTTTTATGTTTAGGATAATTTTATCATTTATTATGTGTATTTTTACGATTACATACATGTTAAGAGTAATTTTATAATTTTTTATATGTAATTTTATAATTACACATATGTAAACTAGTTTTTTTACATATATGTAATTAGTTATGACACATATATTTAATTTTGGCAATTAAACATGTGTAAACTACTTTTAACATGTATGTAATCAAAGAAATACAAATAATAGATGATAAAAGGATCCCAAATACAAAAACTTACATATAAAATGATTGTTTATTAAGAGTTCTGAAAGTTCTGTAGTTATTTAGAGTTCTGAAATGAACTTAACCCTATATATATATATATAGGGTAGGGTTCCAGCGTGAACAACCTCCCAAGAGTGAACTGCGTGAACAGATATTGACCATTGATTTCCTTTTTATTTGTTAAGGGTAGGATTTTAATTATATAAAAAATTAGATTTAAATCATTATTTTAATAATTGAATTAAGTTACATCTTTCCTAATTTAAATTCATTATCCACATTATGTTTATTTATTAATAAGATAATTATCAAAACAAACAACAAATCACCAGATTTCAATTTTAATTTTTATTTCAGATTTCATCACCAGAATTCAAATTTTGTTTTCTAAGATCCACGTAACCTTCATATTTCAACGGTGTAATATGTGTACTTGGATATAAATAGAACAGTACACATGTGTACTCAGCATCGTACATATGTGTACAGTAATTCACAGGTGTACATCAACATTCAATACAAAAAAAATTCTGGGATATCACAAAAACAGACGATATACACATGTGTACATCGCAATAAAAAGAGAGCAAAATCAGAATACACATGTGTACATCGCATTTAAACAAATAATTATTTTAATAATTGAATTAAGTTACAACTTTCCTAATCCTTGATTTGATTTGTGAGAGATTTATGCAATCAATTTAAGATGATAATTGATTACTTGATTTGTGAGAGATTTATGAAATCAATTTAAGATTCAAATTACACATATACCCTTTTTGTATTTAATTAAATGAAAAAAATTAACCAAATAATTACCATCATGCCACTCACTTTAATCTCAAGATTATAAAAATCAAGGGCCCAAATCTATTCATGCAGTTCACTCTTGGGATTTTGTTCACGTTTGAACATAATCCTATATATATATATATATATATATATATATATATATTTGGATTGCTATACCGAGTGAGTGACATACCAAACCAAAACTGATACCGGTCGAAACTCTGCTGCGAACAGTGGCGCAGCTATTAAGGAGCCCGTGGGGGGGGGGGGGCGCCCGACCTCTCAAAACTTTTCATTCAGTAGTTAGTGTAACATAGTGGTTTTTGTATAGAAATTTTTAGGTGTATACGTTTTCGACTGTTGGTGCATACATCTGTCGTCTTCGTCTTATATCGAGTCTTGGGTTAGTTGCGGATCTGATCAAGCAGGATGTCATCTTATACAATGATGACATCATCAAAGTGACATCATCGTTGTATCACTACACAAGAAGACAAAATTGAATTCATGAAGACTTTCGCTTGAATGGTCCATACATATGAGGTTTCGCTTGAACTAGTTCTGTCATATTCAAGCGAAACAGGAATAGTATAAATAGGGTTGTTGTCATTTCATTTGTAACAGATTTTTCAGAGTGATACCGAGGTGTTGCCGGTATTCCTTGTGATTGTATACGTTGTTAAATCAATACACAAGATGTTTAAAGTGATAAGCAAGCTGTTTCAAAGTCAGTTTCTTATTTTCCGCATCTGAAACTGATAAAATCTCTTCTGAACGACTCGTTTGGGTCACAAAACGATCCTACAAGTGGTATCCGAGCTCAGGAGGAAGAGATATTGCCAAAACAGCCTGTTTTCATCACTTTTTCTGATTTCTACACCATTCTTTTACAAAATTAAAATTTTTTCACAGTTAAAATCGGCTCAAATTCACACATATTATGCGAAATCATGTTTTAACAAATCCTGGAAAGTTTCATAACTAAAATCGGCTTAAAATTGGTTCAAATTGTACTTTCGCTTGAAAAGTTGTTCGAAATGCTGATGTCATCGACCTTTCGCTTGAATTTACATGGTGTTCCGCTTGAAAATGACCTTTCGCTTGAATTTACGTGGTGTTCCGCTTGAAAACGACCTTTCGCTTGAATTTATATGTGTTGATCTCGCTTGAAAACAACGTTTCGCTTGAGTGTGTACATCGAGTTGTATGAATCATTAAACGAAGTTGTCAGTAGGTTGGGAAAAGAAATCACATGTTTGTGTCAGTTTGAATGTGATTCTCGTAAATTGAAATAATCGGTCCAATGAGATTTGAGTGGTGATCACATATTGTCGGTCACGTGAATTAATTCAAAAGGTGTCAGCCCACTATACCGATCTTATCAATTCTTGTCAGTCATTTGATACATTCAATGTGAAAGCTCATGTGAAGAAATGTATCGGTTCATGTGATCATTTATTGATTAGTGTTTGTGTCTTGATATAAACGAGGAGTTCACGTGATACAATCAATTGTATTAATTGTTCGGCCCAATCAAGTGAAAGAATTGTCAGATCCACTAAAGTCAAGTTTGGTGAGATCATTTAGAGTGTTGTCGGCCCAATCAATACTAAAGCTCAATATATCTTCAGCCCAAAGTTTGGGTGATACAGGTGTTTTACGAGTTTGACCATTTTGTTTGAAAAGTCTATTTAGTGAACATTTGACATTGAAACATGGATTTTGAAGAATTATTGGCGTATATGAATTATGAATCTCAGCAATATATTCCGATAAAGCAAGAAGGAGAAACAGTCTCAGCAAAAGAAGTTGTTGAAAAAATTCCAGTTTTTTATTATTCGTCTGATGAAGAGAATGACAAGTATGAAGAAGAAATCCAAAGACTTGAAAATCTTAAACAACAACTTCCATCTGATCAACGTAGTGGAAAGTTATTTTATGCCGATAAAATTGAATAATTGAAAGAAAAACAAGTTGAAAAAAGGAAGAATCAAAAGGCAGCAATTGTTAACGAAGAGATCAAATCTGAGAAAGATGTAAAAACAACAACAGCTGAAGAACAAATCAAATCTAGTGAGAAAAAGCAGGTTGAACAAATTCCAGCTGTCAAGATTGAGAAAGAAGAATCTGAAAAACCTGTATCTATGAACCCTGAACAAGAGTTAAAGAAAGAGGTTGTAGAAAACGCACCTATCTTTGATCATTCATCAGAAGAAGAGAGTAAGGATGAAAGTGTTCATGAGGAAAAGAAATAGGTTGAAAATATTTCAGCTTTAAAGGTTGAGACAAAAGCTGATGAGAAACAGATTCTTATTTTGCTGAAAAATTGTGAGAAGTTGACATCTGAAAATGACAAACTCTTGAAGGAGGTTGAGAGTTTGTCATTAGAAAACAAAATTCTTAAAAAATCAGAAAATGTTTTGAAAAATCAAATACACAATTTGGAAAATGAAAACTTAAAGATTGAAAAAGTTTTTCAAAGTCAAATAAAGATTCTTGAAGATGGGAGATCTGTTTTTAGCAAGAATAACATTGAAAAACAAAAAAAATGATAAATTCTCATCTTCAGACGATTATTCGACTTGAAAAAGAAGCTGAATGTGCTCAAAAGAAAAACAAAGAATTAGAAGGTAAAATCAGGGAATGGGAATAAAAGTTGAAGGTTTTTGTGAATACTTCAGCTATTCCCTGCCCAAAACCAGTTAATTCAGTTCCAATAAGTGACGATGTCACAAACTATGATAAAGTCATAGTTGAAGATTGCGATGAAAAATATGATGATGAAAACGAAAAAATTTAAAAAAAGAATTTTTTTTTAAATTAAAAGAAAAATTTCAAGAAACTGTTTCACAATCAACTGAAAAGGGAGAATGCTCTAAGCAAAAACCTTTGAAGAAGAAAGTGGAACAAAAACAAAAAGAGAAAAATTTGAAAAATGTACAAAAAGAGAATAAAAGTTCATCAGATCAATCATCCAATCGCAATCAAAAATTACAAAAATTAAAAAATGAAAACTAAAAAATTGTTGGCAATAAGTGGTGCAGGTCGGACCACAGTGCTCAAAAGCCAAATCCAGCAAACAAGAGAAGAAAAGATTATCACCAAGCCAAATAGTGCTTTGATCTAAATGTTTGGGCTGAAAATGGTGATTGGTACGATAACAGAGTGTGTTACAGATGCGGCTATCAAGGACACATTGCTGTTAACTGCCAGAGTTGGAGGTTTGAGTCAAGGAGATGCTTTAACTGCAACATGATTGGCCATATTGCTAGAGATTGCTTAATGAGATCAATGAGAAGATCGAGGGCTGAATCTCAGAAGCAGGTGAAGAAACCAGTCAATGTCAAGCCCAAAGAACAGAAGGTTCAAGAACCTAAAGTTCAAGAAAAGAAAGTGAAACTTTCTCAGGGACAAAAAGACAGACTGAGGAAGAAGAGGAAGAAGGCCAGAGAGTATCTGGAGAAGATTTTGTCCTCGGATACAGCTGGTAAAATAGATAAAAGGTCTGATAAATCGTCTTGCTCTCCAAAGAATGACAAATCAAGCAAAACGAATTCATCAGATACGCGTGTGTGTTTAACCTTGTGGAATACGTATACCTGGTGTTTAAATCTTTGTAAACTGTTGTCTACAATATTTTCACATGTTAATCCACTTTATGCAGGTTATCGTGAATGAGAATTGGCATAAAGTTGCGTCAGGATAATGGAGTGGAATCCCGATCCTGTGCTAATCCTCCAGTGTGCCACAGTCAATGTGGCGTGAAGCAAGGAGATGCAGCTTGCCTTGAAGATTGTATGTGTAAATGAAACTTTGTTTTAGCCAATGTGTTTTTGCGCATACCCAAAATGGTGTGTGCATTTGTAGTATAGTTATATTTTGTAAGCGTTTTCGTATATAACTAAGCATGCGCTTGCGGGCGACTCATGCGCTCTTATGTAAAGCTGCAGGGTCATATGGAGGTTAACGTGCTCAGTTGTCAAGGAGCATGTGTGGATGGAGACTTACATGTTCATATCTAGAGGGGCATACGCGTGGCGACTTATGTGCTTGTAAGTAGAGGATCATGCGCGTATGGCGACTTACATGCTCGTATGTGGAGCAGCAGGCTCGCAAGGAGACTGAGATGCTCGTATGTAGAGCATCAGGCTCGTATGGAGATTAACGTGCTCAAATGTCAAGGAGCATGCGCGCGTGGTGACTTATGTGCTGGCATATAAAAGAGCATGCGCGTATGGTGACTTACGTGCTCGTATGTAGAGGATATGCGACAGCTAGCGCATGTGTGCTCGCATATAAAAGAGCATGCGCGTATGGAGACTTACGTGCTCTTATGTAGAGGAGCATGCAACAGCTAGCGCATGTATGCTCGCATATAAAAAAGCATGCGCGTATGGCGACTTACGTGCTCGTATGTAGAGGAGCATGCGACAGCTAGCGCATGTGTGCTCGCTTGTAAGTAAATGAGCATGCGCGCGTGGCGACTTTCATGCTCGTATGTAAAAGTGCATGCGCGTATGATGACTTACGTGCTCGTATGTAGAGGAGTATGCGACAGCTAGCGCATGTGTGCTCGCATATAAAAGAGCATGCGCGTATGGGGACTTACGTGCTCGTATGTAGAGGAGCATGTGACAGCTAACGCATGTGTGCTCGCTTGTAAGTAAATGAGCAAGCGCGCGTGGCGACTTACGTGCTCGTATGTAAAAGAGCATGCTCGTATGGCGGCTTACGTGCTCGTATGGGGAGCAACAGGCTCGCATGGAGGCTGAGATGCTCGTATGTAGAGCAGCAGACTCGTATGGAGACCAGCGTGCTCGTAAGTAAAAGGCGCTTTTTAAGGCTTTCATCGGCGTGCGTTAGGATCACTCGTTGCGTTTTACCGATTGAATGCATTTCCAATCTTGCAAATAAGTTGACAAGGTAAGTCGTAATAATGAGTCTGATATATGGAAAACATTGTACCAAAACATTGTCCTTAGGAGGTGGTCGTTCTATACATCCATGCTCTGTAATAAGTGAAACAATTTTGACCCTTCCGATGGTGTTGCACCATGCGGATAACAATTTATTGCTGCTAAATAGATGTTAGTAGCATTGAAACAGAATAATAATAATAATAATAATAATAATAATAATAATAATAATAATAATAATAAGCAATGATACGAGTATGCGTCGCAAATATCGCAAGGTTAACAGTCGTTAAAACGATGAACTACTAGCCATGTCGTTGAATAATTTCATTTGCTAGACATTAGCCCATTTGTTTTAACGAGAAAATCGTGTAACAATGGCTTACTAAATAATTCAAGTGTTCACAGCCGAGTACGTATGAACAGTGTACATATATTAGCTAAAATGATATGTTCCCAAATGCGTATTTAAAAGTCGTGCACAACTGTTGTAGTGTACTAGAATGTATGAGCCGTAAAGTGTAAGTTTATGTCTACCCGCATTGACGGAGCATGCGTCCGCCGTGCACGAGACTTTTTAATCACGTGACTGAGAGCCGTGATCACTGACAGTTAAAAAAAATGCACCTAAGATGGAAAGTTGGATAAAAGATTCCATCGGGCCGTGATGACCAGACAATGGGTGAACCGTGGTTTTTTAGAACATTAGAGGGATTGCAAAAAGTTTTAACCATCCCTCTTTTAATGAAAATGACCAATAGGTGGCAACTTTATTAGATGTTATTAGCTGTAAAGCCTCTAAAAAGAGACGATTGCAATTTTTTTTTATAATATAAATCTGAATGTGGTGAATGTCTTGATTCTTCGTTTTGCCAAGACAAAATTAGAGATGGCTCTTTAAATATCAGTGATAATTAGGACTTTTAGGTGACGTAAGAGAGATCTTTATGATCTGCTATCCTTTGTAAAAAAACCCTTGGTCAACAACATAGTTGTTCCTCATCACTTATTAAGGGATTACAAATGTCTGGTAAAATATTTGCAGGGTCAATCATGTAAAATGTTGTAACATGTGGTGCCAGTTTGGAAAATACATATGTCAACAAATAAAATCACACTTCTCGCTTTGGGGAAAAATGTATTAGTAGCTTATATGCCATGGGAAGGTTACAATTTTGAAGATGCAGTACTCATGGCATTTTTCGTTTTCCACAAAAACTAAAGATTATTCTATCTCTGTGTATATATCATGAATGTTAATGATTGAACACGTTCCCACGCAATTTGTGTTTAAAGGCAGAAAAACTATTGCAGTTTAACTCATCTGTAAATGTGAATGTTGACCAGTGCATGAGTGTGAGCTAGAAGCTCAAAGTGAACCCTGCTCAGGCACATCCGGAGAATGTAAAATTTGTAAATGATGCGGGAGCGGTGGTCTGCGCGCAACCGCGCATTGACGTGAATGTCAATGGCGTAAGACATGAGCGCTCACGTCCAGAGACTGAAGGTGTACCACACGCACCGACGTGAATGTTAGTGGCGCATGCCATTCATGGCGGCACACTCAAGAGACTGAAGGTGTGTGATTCTTTGGCGAGACATTCGTCCGGCAAGAGGCGTGTGTACCTGGGCGGTGGAGCATGGCTGGCAAGGGTGCATGTTCCTGCGCGGTGGAGCATGGCTGGCAATGGGCGCGTATTCCAGCGCGGCAGGTATCTCCGACAAGAGGCGCACGTGCTCGCGCGGCAGGGCATGTCCGGCAAGGGTGCATGTTCCTGCGCGGCGGAGCATGGGTGGCAATGGGGCGCGTATTCCTTCGCAGCGGGTATCTCCGATAAGAGGAGCACGAGCTCGCGCGACAGTGCATGTCCGGCAAGGGTGCATGTTACTGCGCGGCGGAGCATGGCTGGCAATGGGGAGCATATTCCTTCGCAGTGGGTATCTCCGATAAGAGGAGCACGAGCTCGCGCGGCAGTGCATGTCCGACAAGGGTGCATGTTCCTGCGCGGCGGAGCATGGCTGGCAATGGGCGCGTATTCCTGCGCGGCGGGTATCTCCGATAAGAGGCGCATGTGCACGCGCGGAGGGGGTATTTGCGATAAGAGGCGCACGTGCTCGTGCGATGGGGCATGTCCGGAAAGGGTGCATGTTTCTGCGCGGTGGAGCATCTCCAGAAAGTTTTTTTCATTTGTAAAAGATTTTGAAATAGTGAAACCTAAATCATGCGCATCAGCAAGTCTTTGTGTAAATGTTCAAAATGAATCATTAAATAATACAACGAAAACCTGTGATGCGGGCCCTACATGTACTGTGCCAGCCATTTTTTCAGGCTAGGTGACAAAATTGGTCGGCCGTATGCAGTGTCATGGTTTCCGGCTTAATGACAAAGTTGGTTACCATATGCCTGAAATAAGGTCATAACTCCTTTATTTACTATATAATAATAATTGTTTCAGTGATAATTTTCCATCTCTATTGAAAATATTAAGATAATTTTGGATTACGCAAAAAGGTTTTGCTCATAGATGAGTCAGATCTGTGATAAATTATAAGTGGTTTCAGCAAAAAAGACCACGTCCAGATTAAGGAAGTTCTGGATCTTCAGGTCATTCCCCGAACCAGAAATATCTTTCTGAGCTCCAATAATACAGATCTAAAGATTTAAACCTAGAAAAACCCACATAAAACTTAAAAGAACACCATCCATGTGGAGTTTTTGCTCAAGAACCATGTGTAAATTCGAACAAAAACAGATCTGAGATCCGAGGAGGAGAGCCAAGTCGTGATTCTTGATATAGATTTTGATACGGTGGGCGCCAATGAAGAAACACGGAATCACCGTCGGAATGATTGGACCGCTTTCTCTTTCTGAGAGGGTGGAGAATCACACCTTGTTCTTCCTCTTGAACCTAGATCTGCAATGGAGAAGAGAAGAAAGTGGAGCTGTAGAGATGACCGGTAAGGGAAAGAATCCCCTGTTTCCGGTAACAAAAGTGTGGCGGCTCCATATCCTCTGCCCTAATAATGAGGTGAACACCTCTTTATATATGAGATATGGGCCTCCCCTAACCTCAATGGGCCAGGCCCAGTTAGGGGTTATCTCTACAAGTCCCCAGCCCAAAGTAGTGTAAACTACATCGCGTTGGGCCTCACAGTTGGGTTAGTGTAGATAGAATAAATGACTTGAGGGAACAAAACAAACATCGAACTTGTAATTTACTCAATTTTGTTAGACGATTTCATATTCTTACGAGTTAACGATATTATTTGATCAACTCAAGCAACAAAAATGTTGTTGTCAATTAAATTCCGGAAATCATGGAACGTGTCATACAACGAGAACGATATAATTTTCGATCAGCTCAAGCAATGTTGGGTGTCGAATCCAGCAAATAAAATAATAAGAAAACTACTAGTATGAGTGGAAGTAGAGTTCGTGTCCACAGGGATACAGGATTAACTAATTATTTATGCCAAAACATTTTTAGACACAGATACCGTTGTTTTGAAAAAGGGGGTTTTTAGTTTAAACTAGAATGTGAAAAACAATTTATAATTTTAGATTAAAAAGAAAAGCTAATTAAAGTGGTTGGAAAATTCAGTTGTTAAAAACTAATTTCAACACCAGGGCAATTTCTTGATTCGGTTCGACTTACGATCATTAACGGTCACGGTGCAATGATTCTTTTTAATTAATAGTTTTTATGGACACTAGACGTCGCGCAGTTCGGACGTCCACTCCATCTAATGTCTAACCAAACGCTGTTCGTTGATTAGAGCCAACCCGCTACTCTAAACTCACGCCGTTCGGATTTTAGCGTGCGGGTTGCGGGATAGAAGTATCAATTACAATCAAACACTCACGCCGTTCGAAGTGTCTAATTATATTGTATGATTCTATAATAATTTTGGGTTCATAGACAAACTCAAAATATTATTTGTTCCTTGTGTCAAAAATTAAAACTTTGTTAGGGTTCTAAAAATTGATTGAACCTTATTAGAAAAATTAATAAGTTGATCAGGTTTATTAACAATATAATA
This sequence comes from Helianthus tuberosus, assembly GCA_030545235.1. Taxonomy (NCBI): domain Eukaryota; kingdom Viridiplantae; phylum Streptophyta; class Magnoliopsida; order Asterales; family Asteraceae; genus Helianthus; species Helianthus tuberosus. Next base: position 6,127,421 of record JARYGA010060219.1, on the reverse strand, counting down.
TTTTCCGAATCGAATCCATATTAAAAACAAGAATCACAAAAACAAACCACTAAAATAATCGGATCTAACATAAGCGTTTCACATAAGGTTGTGAACCAAATCAAAGAAAATAAACCCCGATGTCGAAACTAAACGATTCTAGCCGGAGATGATAGCTAGAATAATCAATTCAAGAATGAAACAAAACATCCAAAAAAATTGAAACTTACGAAAACCAAAGTATGTGTTGTTCTAGAAAAAAACTAAAGAGAGAAAAATGCTCTCTTTTTTTTTCTTCTACTCGCTGCCGTCCCCAAAGATATGATGCCCTTTTTTTCATTCAAGTTGTTTTTGATGATGATTATTTTGTTTTCTTTTTTTTTTTCAAATTGCCAAAAACTCCCCACTTTGTGTTTTCATCTTTCTTTTCTTTGGCAGCCCAACGGTGTCATCAATTGGCCCAAACTTAGGAACTTTATTTCAGCCCAATGTCATCTCCAGTTAGTTCATTCGATGAACAAATAAACTTCTTTTTATTCTTGCAATGATCAGGCCCTTGTAAATCATCCAACTAAAAATCCATGCTATCCACTTTTACTTGAGCCCATACTTTATTTATTTCTTGAGTCTTTACGAGCCTTTCCACTATCTCTTGCCATTGCTTACAACCGCTCCATGCTTACAAAATCATTAAAACGTCGAAAGTAGATTCCGTTCCACAAAAACGCGTATTTTCCAAATAATGCAATATCTATAGTATAAATGCTTAAAATGCAATTAAATATGCACACTAAAATGTGGTAAATTATGCCAAAAAATGCAACTAACATGCAACAAAAGTGTTGTTGTCAATTAAGTTCCAGAAAACATGGAACATGTCATTTACGCAAAGTAGACACGACTTTTGTTATTACTATCTGATTTACGTTTTCTAGATAAGACATCAATGTTATTAGATTATTTTTATAAATTTTCCATCTAAATCAGTCGTGTCTACTTTGCGTAAATGACATGTTCCATGATTTTTGGAACTTAATTGACAACAACACTTTTGTTGCTTGAGCTGATCGAAAATTATATCGTTTTCATTGTATGACACGTTCCATGATTTCCGGAATTTAATTGACAACAACATTTTTGTTGCTTGAGTTGATCAAATAATATTCTTTACTCGTAAGAATATGAAATCGTCTAACAAAATTGAGTAAATTACAAGTTCGATGTTTGTTTTGTTCCCTCAAGTTGTTTATTCTATCTACCTCCTTTTCTTCATATTTTGTGGTTAAAAATCAATTGTTTCAAGTGGTTTGTAAATGTGGTTCATATCTATTGTTTTTAATTGTTTAGAATAACGGTATTAAAAATATCTTCTACGACCAATAATTCAATAAATTCATTAACTGATTTACAAAGCAAAAGTCGAGACACATCTGGGAAGAAAGTATTAACTTGATGATAAAAAACCCAGGGGAACACTAAAAAAGTGGGGAACAGTGGGGAACCGACTCAAACGAACTCCGATTGAACTCATTCCAGTGGCGTTGGAACCGACTCGTCGAACCCTAACTATGATCTTTTAACACTAAACCCTAAATCATAACCCCAAAACCCTAAATATATTAGGATTTGGCTTTTAGGGTTTAGGTTTAGGGTTTAGGGCTTAGCTTTAGGGTTTAACTTTAGGTTTAGCCTTTAGGGTTTAGATTTTAGGGTTTATAGTTTAGATTTTACGGTTTAGCCTTATTTTTTTAGCTTTAGGGTTTAGAGTTTAGGAGTTAGGATTTAGCGTTTAGGGTTAAGAGATCTTAGTTAGGGTTCGACGAGCCGGTTCCAACGCCGCTGGAATGAGTCCAATCGGAGTTCGTTTGAGTCGGTTCCCCGCTGTTCCCCACTTTTTTAGTGTACCCCAATGAACCTTCCCCTATATATATATATATATATATATATATATATATATATATATATATATATATATAGAAACGGGATCATGAGAAAACGCTCAAAAGTGTGAGAACGGTGAGAACGCATCCTGGCCCAACACGTGTCCCGCGGCATAGAGAAGGGCGGATGGGCTTTTTTGCCTTTTCATTCTTCTTTACGCGGTATAATATTTTATGGCGTCTAAGTTTTTTTTGACGTTAATTGTATTTTTTAAACTTTTTGGCGTTGAATTAATTGTTTTTGTGTCACATATATAATTTTTTGGCGTTATAGCGTTTTCTGTTTAACTTTTTGGCGTTTTTTATAATAATTCACTACGAGTCATTAATATTTGCATAAGATTACAATAAGACCATTTGTTTGGGCGTTTAGTGAATTTTTTGGCGTTTAATACCCTTTTTACAAGGTGTTTTGCCAACAGCTGTTCTCTCAGTTTTCATACTACTAGCGTTTTGGTGTTTGTAGTTTTTGGCGTTTTATATAATAATGTATTTTATTTATAGAGAATTTGATAACAAAACAACATAAAACTTGATATCAAAACAATATAAAATGAAAACAAAAATAATACAAAATGGTAATCTAATTTTTCTTCCGAATCTTCAATGTCATCAGCCTCTTCCTTCTTGAATTACTTTTTGGCGTTTTGAACCTTTTTTGAATACTTTAGCTAGATGCCAACTTTCCTTCATAAACCTCGTTTTTTTTAGAAGAAGCTGCTTAGTGGCAACCTGTTTTTTGGTGTGATATTCTTGTTTGGTGGCATGTCATTAAAGATCAACTCTTGCTTGATGCTATTTGTAATAATGAAGTCCAAAATAGCATTTTACACTTGTGTAGATCCCTTTATTCCATTCAAATAATCATCAAAAACAAAGCTCACATGATGGCATATCACTGTCATCAGTCTATTTTTCTTGAATATTTGTCCATCTCATTCAGAAAAATAGTATTGAGTTAACCCCCTCAGAAAAATGATCCATTTCAGTGAAAGCTTTGCCATCTGTGGCGTTTTAAAGGGAGTGATTTCTAGAGGATATGGCATTTTTGTGCTTTTCTGGGTGTGATTAATTTCATTGTGTATAGACCCTTCTCTTATAGGAGTTTTTTGGCGCGTAGTTTAGGCGGGTCTTTTTATTGTAATAAATGATAGTAATAAAGTAACTGTCTTTTCAGTTACTGTTTTTTGTATTTACTGTGTTGATCAGATTTTATCAGTTTTATAGGTTTTAGACGTCCCGTCTTCTAAGTTTGGCGAATTTTTTTTAAATGGCCTTATGCAGACCAACATGTCAAAATACAATAACGGAGTAAATAAAATATTAAGCAAGAAATTTTTTTTTTGTTATTTTTGGCGTTTTGTTAGGGTTAACCATTTTTTTAGTATTATTTAGGTGTTTTGCTAATAAAGATAGAAATATATCATTTAATTATCTTAAAAAAAGAAGATTACATAGAAGAAGAAAAAAAGAGGAAAAAAAATTAAAATCCTTCGTCAGAAGGTACTTTATCTAAATAGTATCCATCACTTGTGTCATCTTCTTCCTCCTCGGAGTCTTCATCTTGATCTTCATCCATGTCATCACATTCACCTTCATCAGCTTCTTGTTCCTGAAGATTCTGAAGCCTCCACCTGAACATGTCTTGCATTAACTCCAATTTTGAGTCTATTTCTGTGTTGGTACAAATGGCGTTATGCAATTCTTCCATGAAACCCAGTCGCTGCTTTGTCATGATGTTCTCTAGCCAGTAGACTTCCTGCTCTCCGCTGTCGTATGTAACCGTCAGCATGTCTGTTTCATCATCAAAACGCCATGATGTCATGACATGGTCTAGCTTCACATTTCCTTTTATTGATCCAAATTTGCTGGTTAATGCTTTCATAAGCATATGCGTTTCATGGCATTCGTTGTCTAGAGAGATGCCAATGGATAAGATTTGCCTCTGTATCTCTTCTTCCATTTTCAGAATTGCCTTGACCGTCTTCACATACACCCTCCTTCTGTTATCAAAATGGAGGACGTGTCGCCTGATTCCCAGAGTGTATCTCCACGAAACGATTGTTGCCATTTTTGGCGTTTTGTTTAAGTTGGCGTTTTTGGTTAAAGATGTTTTTTTGCAGAAAATGGATAGATTGAAGTGAGTATGGAAGCTATGTTTTTACGTTTGTTTATATAATGATGTTTTTGGCGCGTAATTTAGGAGAGAATTTCTTCTAATAAATGTTAATAACTGAAATTCAGTTATTTGTGTTGTTTCATCTTCCTATAATATTCAACGCGTTTTATTTTTAATTTTTGGCGTTTTGTTTTTAATGGCGTTTTATTTTTTGTACGACGTTTTATCATTTGATGGCGTTTTAAATATGAGCGGTAAAAGACCCTTTTACCCTTAATGAAGCGCATCCCACATAATAATATTGATGTTATTTACGAAAACGCCACCGCGCAATCTAGTCCATGGATTGTTTTGATCGGACGATCCATAAGCGTTCTCACATTTTTCTCCGTTTTTTTCTAAATCCTGACCCTATATATATATATATATAGGGGAGGGTTATCTTGAGAACGCTAAATATTGCGAGAACTGTGAGAACGAATGAAAAAACCAATCAAAACCAATTTTTTAATACAAACCTCATTGTAATTAAGTTACAACATCAAAAAAAGAATTTACAACATTAAATAATTCATTTCTCCTTTCAAAATCACACTTTTTTAGATTTTTTACACATGTGTAAATATAAAAGATTTACACATTTGTAAATGGCAAACTTACACATGTGTAAATTTTCTTTATTTACGAATTCACGTAAATTTATATGTGTAAATTTAATTTCTAACATTGTATTCGAATAATAATGATAAGTGTAGAAATTTTTTTTGAATTTCAATTGTTTTTGACCAAGTTCTCGTGGTTTTTTTTACTTGTTCTCACGGTTGCTCACAATATTTAGCGTTCTCATTTAAACCTTCCCCTATATATATATATATATATATATATATATATATGGCCAGGATCATTTCAGAACCATAAATATTTACAGAACTCGCAGAACTCCTAATAAACAATCTTTTTATTTATATATTTTTATGTTTAGGATAATTTTATCATTTATTATGTGTATTCTTACGATTACATACATGTTAAGAGTAATTTTATCATTTTTTATATGTAATTTTATAATTACACATATGTAAACTAGTTTTTTTTACATATATGTAATTAGTTATGACACATATATTTAATTTTGGCAATTAAACATGTGTAAACTACTTTTAACTTGTATGTAATCAAAGAAATACATATAATAGATGATAAAAGGATCCCAAATACAAAAACTTACACATAAAATGATTGTTTATTAAGAGTTCTGAAAGTTCTGTTGTTATTTAGAGTTCTGAAATGAACTTGACCCTATATATATATATATAGGGTAGGGTTCCAGCGTGAACAACCTCCCAAGAGTGAACTGCGTGAACAGATATTGACCATTGATTTCCTTTTTATTTGTTAAGGGTAGGATTTTAATTATATAAAAAATTAGATTTAAATCATTATTTTAATAATTGAATTAAGTTACATATTTCCTAATTTAAATTCATTATCCACATTATGTTTATTTATTAATAAGATAATTATCAAAACAAACAACAAATCACCAGATTTCAATTTTAATTTTTATTTCAGATTTCATCACCAGAATTCAAATTTTGTTTTCTAAGATCCACGTAACCTTCATATTTCAACGGTGTAATATGTGTACTTGGATATAAATAGAACAGTACATATGTGTACTCAGCATCGTATATATGTGTACAGTAATTCACAGGTGTACATCAACATTCAATACAAAAAAAATTCTGGGATATCACAAAAACAGACGATATACACATGTGTACATCGCATTAAAAAGAGGGCAAAATCAGAATACACATGTGTACATTGCATTTAAACAAATAATTATTTAAATAATTGAATTAAGTTACAACTTTCCTAATCCTTGATTTGATTTGTGAGAGATTTATGCAATCAATTTAAGAGGATAATTGATTACTTGATTTGAGATTTATGAAATCAATTTAAGATTCAAATTACACATATACCCTTTTTGTATTTAATTAAATGAAAAAAATTAACCAAATAATTACCATCATGCCACTCACTTTAATCTCAAGATCATAAAAATCAAGGGCCCAAATCTGTTCACGCAGTTCACTCTTGGGATTTTGTTCACGTTTGAACATAATCCTATATATATATATATAAATATATATATATATATATATATATATATATATATATATATTTGGATTGCTATACCGAGTCAGTGACATACCAAACCAAAACTGATACCGGTCGAAACTCTGCTGCGAACAGTGGCGCAACTATTAAGGAGCCCGTGGGGGAGGGGGGCGCCCGACCTCTCAAAACTTTTCATTCAGTAGTTAGTGTAATATAGTGGTTTTTGTATAGAAATTTTTAGGTGTATATGTTTTCGACTGTTGGTGCATACAACTGTCGTCTTCGTCTTATATCGAGTCTCGGGTTAGTTGCGGATCTGATCAAGCAGGATGTCATCTTATACAATGATGACATCATCAAAGTGACATCATCATTGTATCACTACACAAGAAGACAAAATTGAATTCATGAAGACTTTCGCTTGAATGGTCCATACATATGAGGTTTCGCTTGAACTAGTTCTGTCATATTCAAGCGAAACAGGAATAGTATAAATAGGGTTGTTGTCATTTCATTTGTAACAGATTTTTCAGAGTGATACCGAGGTGCTGCCGGTATTCCTTGTGATTGTATACGTTGTTAAATCAATACACAAGATGTTTAAAGTGATAAGCAAGCTGTTTCAAAGTCAGTTTCTTATTTTACGCATCTGAAACTGATAAAATCTCTTCTGAACGACTCGTTTGGGTCACAAAACGATCCTACAAGTGGTATCAGAGCTCAGGAGGAAGAGATATTGCCAAAACAGCCTGTTTTCATCACTTTTTCTGATTTCTACACCATTCTTTTACAAAATTAAAAAATTTTCACAGTTAAAATCGGCTCAAATTCACACATATTATGCGAAATCATGTTTTAACAAATCCTGGAAAGTTTCAGAACTAAAATCGGCTTAAAATTGGTTCAAATTGTACTTTCGCTTGAAAAGTTGTTCGAAATGCTGATGTCATCGACCTTTCGCTTGAATTTACATGGTGTTCCGCTTGAAAATGACCTTTCGCTTGAATTTACGTGGTTTTCCGCTTGAAAACGACCTTTCGCTTGAATTTATATATGTTGATCTCGCTTGAAAACAACGTTTCGCTTGAGTGTGTACATCGAGTTGTATGAATCATTAAACGAAGTTGTCAGTAGGTTGGGAAAAGAAATCACATGTTTGTGTCAGTTTGAATGTGATTCTCGTAAATTGAAATAATCGGTCCAATGAGATTTGAGTGGTGATCACATATTGTCGGTCACGTGAATTAATTCAAAAGGTGTCAGCCCACTATACCGATCTTATCAATTCTTGTCAGTCATTTGATACATTCAATGTGAAAGCTCATGTGAAGAAATGTATCGGTTCATGTGATCATTTATTGATTAGTGTTCGAGTCTTGATATAAACGAGGAGTTCACGTGATACAATCAATTGTATTAATTGTTCGGCCCAATCAAGTGAAAGAATTGTCAGATCCACTAAAGTCAAGTTTGGTGAGATCATTTAGAGTGTTGTCGGCCCAATCAATACTAAAGCTCAATATATCTTCAGCCCAAAGTTTGGGTGATACAGGTGTTTTACGAGTTTGACCATTTTGTTTGAAAAGTCTATTTAGTGAACATTTGACATTGAAACATGGATTTTGAAGAATTATTGGCGTATATGAATTATGAATCTCAGCAGTATATTCCGATAAAGCAAGAAGGAGAAACAGTCTCAGCAAAAGAAGTTGTTGAAAAAATTCCAGTTTTTGATTATTCGTCTGATGAAGAGAATGACAAGTATGAAGAAGAAATCCAAAGACTTGAAAATCTTAAACAACAACTTCCATCTGATCAACGTAGTGGAAAGTTATTTTATGCCGATAAAATTGAAAAATTGAAAGAAAAACAAGTTGAAAAAAGAAGAATCAAAAGGCAGCAATTGTTAACGAAGAGATCAAATCTGAGAAAGATGTAAAAACAACAACAGCTGAAGAACAAATCAAATCTAGTGAGAAAAAGCAGGTTGAACAAATTCCAGCTGTCAATATTGAGAAAGAAGAATCTGAAAAACCTGTATCTATGAACCCTGAACCAGAGTTAAAGAAAGAGGTTGTAGAAAACGCACCTATCTTTGATCATTCATCAGAAGAAGAGAGTAAGGATGAAAGTGTTCATGAGGAAAAGAAACAGGTTGAAAATATTTCAGCTTTAAAGGTTGAGACAAAAGCTGATGATAAACAGATTCTTATTTCGCTGAAAAATTGTGAGAAGTTGATATCTGAAAATGACAAACTCTTGAAGGAGGTTGAGAGTTTGTCATTAGAAAACAAAAATCTTAAAAAATCAGAAAATGTTTTGAAAAATCAAATACACAATTTGGAAAATGAAAACGTAAAGATTGAAAAAGTTTTTCAAAGTCAAATAAATATTCTTGAAGATGGGAGATCTGTTTTTAACAAGAATAACATTGAAAAACAAAAAAATGATAAATTCTCATCTTCAGACGATTATTCGACTTGAAAAAGAAGCTGAATGTGCTCAAAAGAAAATCAAAGAGTTAGAAGGTAAAATCAGGGAATGGGAAGAAAAGTTGAAGGTTTTTGTGAATACTTCAGCTATTCCCTGCCCAAAACCAGTTAATTCAGTTCCAATAAGTGACGATGTCACAAACTATGATAAAGTCATAGTTGAAGATTGCGATGAAAAATCTGATGATGAAAACGAAAAAATTGAAAAAAAGAATTTGTTTTTGAAATTAAAAGAAAAATTTCAAGAAACTGTTTCACAATCAACTGAAAAGGGAAAATGCTCTAAACAAAAACCTTTGAAGAAGAAAGTGGAACAAAAACAAAAAGAGAAAAATTTGAAAAATGTACAAAAAGAGAATAAAAGTTCATCAGATCAATCATCCAATCGCAATAAAAAATTACAAAAATTAAAAAATGAAAGCTCAAAAATTGTTGGCAATAAGTGGTGCAGGTCGGACCACAGTGCTCAAAAGCCAAATCCAGCAAACAAGAGAAGAAAAGATTATCACCAAGCCAAACAGTGCTTTGATCTAAATGTTTGGGCTGAAAATGGTGATTGGTACGATAACAGAGTGTGTTACAGATGCGGCTATCAAGGACACATTGCTGTTAACTGCCAGAGTTGGAGGTTTGAGTCAAGGAGATGCTTTAACTGCAACATGATTGGCCATATTGCTAGAGATTGCTTAATGAGATCAATGAGAAGATCGAGGGCTGAATCTCAGAAGCAGGTGAAGAAACCAGTCAATGTCAAGCCCAAAGAACAGAAGGTTCAAGAACCTAAAGTTCAAGAAAAGAAAGTGAAACTTTCTCAGGGACAAAAAGACAGACTGAGGAAGAAGAGGAAGAAGGCCAGAGAGTATCTGGAGAAGATTTTGTCCTCGGATACAGCTGGTAAAATAGATAAAAGGTCTGATAAATCGTCTTGCTCTCCAAAGAATGACAAATCAAGCAAAACGAATTCATCAGATACGCGTGTGTGTTTAACCTTGTGGAATAAGTATACCTGGTGTTTAAATCTTTGTAAACTGTTGTCTACAATATTTTCACATGTTAATCCGCTTTATGCAGGTTATCGCGAATGAGAATTGGCATAAAGTTGCGTCAGGATAATGGAGTGGAATCCCGATCCTGTGCTAATCCTCCAGTGTGCCACAGTCAATGTGGCGTGAAGCAAGGAGATGCAGCTTGCCTTGAAGATTGTATGTGTAAATGAAACTTTGTTTTAGCCAATGTGTTTTTGCACATACCCAAAATGGTGCGTGCATTTGTAGTATAGTTATATTTTGTAAGCGTTTTCGTATATAACTAAGCATGCGCTTGCGGGCGACTCATGCGCTCTTATGTAAAGCTGCAGGGTCATATGGAGGTTAACGTGCTCAGTTGTCAAGGAGCATGTGTGGATGGAGACTTACATGTTCATATCTAGAGGGGCATACGCGTGGCGACTTATGTGCTTGTAAGTAGAGGATCATGCGCGTATGGCGACTTACATGCTCGTATGTGGAGCAGCAGGCTCGCAAGGAGACTGAGATGCTCGTATGTAGAGCATCAGGCTCGTATGGAGATTAACGTGCTCAAATGTCAAGGAGCATGCGTGCGTGGTGACTTATGTGCTGGCATATAAAAGAGCATGCGCGTATGGTGACTTACGTGCTCGTATGTAGAGGATATGCGACAGCTAGCGCATGTGTGCTCGCATATAAAATAGCATGCGCGTATGGCGACTTACGTGCTCTTATGTAGAGGAGCATGCAACAGCTAGCGCATGTATGCTCGCATATAAAAAAGCATGCGTGTATGGCGACTTACGTGCTCGTATGTAGAGGAGCATGCGACAGCTAGCGCATGTGTGCTCGCTTGTAAGTAAATGAGCATGCGCGCGTGGCGACTTTCATGCTCGTATGTAAAAGTGCATGCGCGTATGACGACTTACGTGCTCGTATGTAGAGGAGCATGCGACAGCTAGCGCATGTGTGCTCGCATATAAAAGAGCATGCGCGTATGGGGACTTACGTGCTCGTATGTAGAGGAGCATGTGACAGCTAACGCATGTGTGCTCGCTTGTAAGTAAATGAGCAAGCGCGCGTGGCGACTTACGTGCTCGTATGTAAAAGAGCATGCTCGTATGGCGACTTACGTGCTCGTATGGGGAGCAACAGGCTCGCATGGAGGCTGAGATGCTCGTATGTAGAGCAGCAGACTCGTATGGAGACCAGCGTGCTCGTAAGTAAAAGGCGCTTTTTAAGGCTTTCATCGGCGTGCGTTAGGATCACTCGTTGCGTTTTACCGATTGAATGCATTTCCAGTCTTGCAAATAAGTTGACAAGGTAAGTCGTAATAATGAGTCTGATATATGGAAAACATTGTACCAAAACGTTGTCCTTAGGAGGTGCTCGTTCTATACATCCATGCTCCGTAATACGTGAAACAATTTTGACCCTTCCGATGGTGTTGCACCATGCGGATAACAATTTATTGCTGCTAAATAGATGTTAGTAGCATTGAAATAGAATAATAATAATAATAATAATAAGCAATGATACGAGTATGCGTTGCAAATATCGCAAGGTTAACAGTCGTTAAAACGATGAACTACTAGCCATGTCGTTGAATAATTTCATTTGCTAGACATTAGCCCATTTGTTTTAACGAGAAAATCGTGTAACAATGGCTTACTAAATAATTCAAGTGTTCACAGCCGAGTACGTATGAACAGTGTACATATATTAGCTAAAATGATATGTTCCCAAATGCGTATTTAAAAGTCGTGCACAACTGTTGTAGTGTACTAGAATGTATGAGCCGTAAAGTGTAAGTTTATGTCTACCCGCATTGACGGAGCATGCGTCCGCCGTGCACGAGACTTTTTAATCACGTGACTGAGAGCCGTGATCACTAACAGTTAAAAAAAATGCACCTAAGATGGAAAGTTGGATAAAAGATTCCATCGGGCCGTGATGACCAGACAATGGGTGAACCGTGCTTTTTTAGAACATTAGAGGGATTGCAAAAAGTTTTAACCATCCCTCTTTTAATGAAAATGACCAATAGGTGGCAACTTTATTAGATGTTATTAGCTGTAAAGCCTCTAAAAAGAGACGATTGCAATTTTTTTTATAATATAAATCTGAATGTGGTGAATGTCTTGATTCTTCGTTTTGCCAAGACAAAATTAGAGATGGCTATTTAAATATCAGTGATAATTAGGACTTTTAGGTGACGTAAGAGAGATCTTTATGATCTGCTATCCTTTGTAAAAAACCCTTGGTCAACAACAAAGTTGTTCCTCATCACTTATTAAGGGATTACAAATGTCTGGTAAAATATTTGCTGGGTCAATCATGTAAAATGTTGTAACATGTGGTGCCAGTTTGGAAAATACATATGTCAACAAATAAAATCACACTTCTCGCTTTGGGAAAAAATGTATTAGTAGCTTATATGCCATGGGAAGGTTACAATTTTGAAGATGCAGTACTCACGGCATTTTTCGTTTTCCACAAAAACTAAAGATTATTCTATCTCTGTGTATATATCATGAATGTTAATGATTGAACACGTTCCCACGCAATTTGTGTTTAAAGGCAGAAAAACTATTGCAGTTTAACTCATCTGTAAATGTGAATGTTGACCAGTGCATGAGTGTGAGCTAGAAGCTCAAAGTGAACCCTGCTCAGGCACATCCGGAGATTGTAAAATTTGTAAATGATGCGGGAGCGGTGGTCTGCGCGCAACCGCGCATTGGCGTGAATGTCAATGGCGTAAGACATGTGCGCTCACGTCCAGAGACTGAAGGTGTACCACACGCACCGACGTGAATGTTAGTGGCGCATGCCATTCATGGCGGCACACTCAAGAGACTGAAGGTGTGTGATTCTTTGGCGAGACATTCGTCCGGCAAGAGGCGTGTGTACCTGGGCGGAAGGGCATGTCCGGCAAGGGTGCATGTTCCTGCGCGGTGGAGCATGGCTGGCAATGGGCGCGTATTCCAGCGCGGCAGGTATCTCCGACAAGAGGCGCACGTGCTCGCGCGGCAGGGCATGTCCGGCAAGGGTGCATGTTCCTGCGCGGCGGAGCATGGCTGGCAATGGGGCGCGTATTCCTTCGCAATGGGTATCTCCGATAAGAGGAGCACGAGCTCGCGCGACAGTGCATGTCCGGCAAGGGTGCATGTTCCTGCGCGGCGGAGCATGGCTGGCAATGGGCGCGTATTCCTGCGCGGCGGGTATCTCCGATAAGAGGCGCATGTGCACGCGCGGAGGGGGTATTTGCGATAAGAGGCGCACGTGCTCGTGCGATGGGGCATGTCCGGAAAGGGTGCATGTTTCTGCGCGGTGGAGCATCTCCAGAAAGTTTTTTTCATTTGTAAAAGATTTTGAAATAGTGAAACCTAAATCATGCGCATCAGCAAGTCTTTGTGTAAATGTTCAAAATGAATCATTAAATAATACAACGAAAGCCTGTGATGCGGGCCTTACATGTACTGTTCCAGCCATTTTTTCAGGCTAGGTGACAAAATTGGTCGGCCATATGCAGTGTCATGGTTTCAGGCTTAATGACAAAGTTGGTTACCATATGCCTGAAATAAGGTCATAACTCCTTTATTTATTATATAATAATAATAATTGTATCAGTGATAATTTTCCATCTCTATTGAAAATATTAAGATAATTTTGGATTACTCAAAATGGTTTTGCTCATAGATGAGTCAGATCTGTGATAAATTATAAGTGGTTTCAGCAAAAAAGACCACGTACCGGATTAAGGAAGTTCTGGATCTTCAGGTCTTCCCCGAACCAGAAATATCTTTCTGAGCTCCAATAATACAGATCTAAAGCTTTAAACCTAGAAAAACCCACATAAAACTTAAAAGAACACCATCCATGTGGAGTTTTTGCTCAAGAACCATGTGTAAATTCAAACAAAAACAGATCTGAGATCCGAGGAGGAGAGCCAAGTCGTGATTCTTGATATAGATTTTGATACGGTGGGCGCCAATGAAGAAACACGGAATCACCGTCGGAATGATTGGACCGCTTTCTCTTTCTGAGAGGGTGGAGAATCACACCTTGTTCTTCCTCTTGAACCTAGATCTGCAATGGAGAAGAGAAGAAAGTGGAGCTGTAGAGATGACCGGTAAGGGAAAGAATCCCCTGTTTCCGGTAACAAAAGTGTGGCGGCTCCATATCCTCTGCCCTAATAATGAGGTGAACACCTCTTTATATATGAGATATGGGCCTCCCCTAACCTCAATGGGCCAGGCCCAGTTAGGGGTTATCTCTACAAGTCCCCAGCCCAAAGTAGTGTAAACTACATCGCGTTGGGCCTCGCAGTTGGGTTAGTGTAGATAGAATAAACGACTTGAGGGAACAAAACAAACATCGAACTTGTAATTTAGTCAATTTTGTTAGACGATTTCATATTCTTACGAGTTAACGATATTATTTGATCAACTCAAGCAACAAAAATGTTGTTGTCAATTAAATTCCGGAAATCATGGAACGTGTCATACAATGAGAACGATATAATTTTCGATCAGCTCAAGCATTGTTGGGTGTCGAATCCAGCAAATAAAATAATAAGAAAACTACTAGTATGAGTGGAAGTAGAGTTCGTGTCCACAGGGATACAGGATTAACTAATTATTTATGCCAAAACATTTTTAGACACAGATACCGTTGTTTTGAAAAAGGGGGGTTTTTAGTTTAAACTAGAATGTGAAAAACAATTTATAATTTTAGATTAAAAAGAAAAGCTAATTAAAGTGGTTGGAAAATTCAGTTGTTAAAAACTAATTTCAACACCAGGGCAATTTCTTGATTCGGTTCGACTTACGATCATTAACGGTCACGGTGCAATGATTCTTTTTAATTAATAGTTTTTATCGACACTAGACGTCGCGCAGTTCGGACGTCCACTCCATCTAATGTCTAACCAAACGCTGTTCGTTGATTAGAGCCAACCGCTACTCTAAACTCACGCCGTTCGGATTTTAGCATGCGGGTTGCGGGATAGAAGTATCAATTACAATCAAACACTCACGCCGTTCGAAGTGTCTAATTATATTGTATGATTCTATAATAATTTTGGGTTCATAGACAAACTCGAAATATTATTTGTTCCTTGTGTCAAAAATTAAAACTTTGTTAGGGTTCTAAAAATTGATTGAACCTTATTAGAAAAATTAATAAGTTGATCAGGTTTATTAACAATATAATATTTTCCGAATCGAATCCATATTAAAAACAAGAATCACAAAAACAAACCACTAAAATAATCGGATCTAACATAAGCGTTTCACATAAGGTTGTGAACCAAATCAAAGAAAATAAACCCCGATGTCGAAACTAAACGATTCTAGCCGGAGATGATAGCTAGAATAATCAATTCAAGAATGAAACAAAACATCCAAAAAAATTGAAACTTACGAAAACCAAAGTATGTGTTGTTCTAGAAAAAAACTAAAGAGAGAAAAATGCTCTCTTTTTTTTTCTTCTACTCGCTGCCGTCCCCAAAGATATGATGCCCTTTTTTTCATTCAAGTTGTTTTTGATGATGATTATTTTGTTTTCTTTTTTTTTTTCAAATTGCCAAAAACTCCCCACTTTGTGTTTTCATCTTTCTTTTCTTTGGCAGCCCAACGGTGTCATCAATTGGCCCAAACTTAGGAACTTTATTTCAGCCCAATGTCATCTCCAGTTAGTTCATTCGATGAACAAATAAACTTCTTTTTATTCTTGCAATGATCAGGCCCTTGTAAATCATCCAACTAAAAATCCATGCTATCCACTTTTACTTGAGCCCATACTTTATTTATTTCTTGAGTCTTTACGAGCCTTTCCACTATCTCTTGCCATTGCTTACAACCGCTCCATGCTTACAAAATCATTAAAACGTCGAAAGTAGATTCCGTTCCACAAAAACGCGTATTTTCCAAATAATGCAATATCTATAGTATAAATGCTTAAAATGCAATTAAATATGCACACTAAAATGTGGTAAATTATGCCAAAAAATGCAACTAACATGCAACAAAAGTGTTGTTGTCAATTAAGTTCCAGAAATCATGGAACATGTCATTTACGCAAAGTAGACACGACTTTTGTTATTACTATCTGATTTACGTTTTCTAGATAAGACATCAATGTTATTAGATTATTTTTATAAATTTTCCATCTAAATCAGTCGTGTCTACTTTGCGTAAATGACATGTTCCATGATTTTTGGAACTTAATTGACAACAACACTTTTGTTGCTTGAGCTGATCGAAAATTATATCGTTTTCATTGTAAGACACGTTCCATGATTTCCGGAATTTAATTGACAACAACATTTTTGTTGCTTGAGTTGATCAAATAATATTCTTGACTCGTAAGAATATGAAATCGTCTAACAAAATTGAGTAAATTACAAGTTCGATGTTTGTTTTGTTCCCTCAAGTTGTTTATTCTATCTACCTCCTTTTCTTCATATTTTGTGGTTAAAAATCAATTGTTTCAAGTGGTTTGTAAATGTGGTTCATATCGATTGGTTTTAATTGTTTAGAATAACGGTATTAAAAATATCTTCTACGAAAGCAAAAGTCGAGACACATCTGGGAAGAAAGTATTAACTTGATGATAAAAAACCCAGGGGAACACTAAAAAAGTGGGGAACAGTAGGGAACCGACTCAAACGAACTCCGATTGAACTCATTCCAGTGGCGTTGGAACCGACTCGTCGAACCCTAACTAGGATCTTTTAACACTAAACCCTAAATCATAACCCCTAAACCCTAAATATATTAGGATTTGGCTTTTAGGGTTTAGGTTTAGGGTTTAGCTTTAGGGTTTAGGGCTTAGCTTTAGGGTTTAACTTTAGGTTTAACCTTTAAGGTTTAGATTTTAGGGTTTATAGTTTAGATTTTACGGTTTAGCCTTATTTTTTAGCTTTAGGGTTTAGAGTTTAGGAGTTAGGATTTAGGGTTTAGGGTTAAGAGATCTTAGTTAGGGTTCGACGAGCCGGTTCCAACGCCGCTGGAATGAGTCCAATCGGAGTTCGTTTGAATCGGTTCCCCGCTGTTCCCCATTTTTTTAGTGCACCTTCTCCTATATATATATATATATATATATATAGAAACGGGATCAGGAGAAAACGCTCAAAAGTGTGAGAACGGTGAGAACGCATCCTGGCCCAACACGTGTCCCGCGGCATAGTGAAGGGCGGATGGGCTTTTTTGTCTTTTCATTCTTCTTTACGCGGTATAATATTTTATGGCGTCTAAGTTTTTTTTGACGTTAATTGTATTTTTTAAAACTTTTTGGCGTTGAATTAATTGTTTTTGTGTCACATATATAATTTTTAGGCGTTATAGCGTTTTCTGGTTAATTTTTTGGCGTTTTTTATAATAATTCACTACGAGTCATTAAAATTTGCATAAGATTACAATAAGACCATTTTTTTGGGCGTTTAATGAATTTTTTGGCGTTTAATACCCTTTTTACAAGGTGTTTTGCCAACAGCTGTTCTCTCAGTTTTCATACTACTAGCGTTTTGGTGTTTGTAGTTTTTGGCGTTTTATATAATAATGTATTTTATTTATAGAGAATTAGATAACAAAACAACATATAACTTGATATCAAAACAATATAAAATGAAAACAAAAATAATACAAAATGGTAATCTAATTTTTCTTTCGAATCTTCAATGTCATCAGCCTCTTCCTTCTTGAATTACTTTTTGGCGTTTTGAACCTTTTTTGAATACTTTAGCTAGATGCCAACTTTCCTTCATATACCCCGTTTTTTTAGAAGAAGCTGCTTAGTGGCAACCTGTTTTTTGGTGTGATATTCTTGTTTGGTGGCATGTCATTAAAGATCAACTCTTGCTTGATGCTATTTGTAATAATGAAGTCCAAAATAGCATTTTACACTTGTGTAGATCCCTTTATTCCATTCAAATAATCATCAAAAACAAAGCTCACATGATGGCATATCACTGTCATCAGTCTATTTTTCTTGAATATTTGTCCATCTCATTCAGCAAAATAGTATTGAGTTAACCCCCTCAGAAAAATGATCCATTCCAGTGAAAGCTTTGCCATCTGTAGTGTTTTAAAGGGAGTGATTTCTAGAGGATATGGCATTTTTGTGCTTTTCTGGGTGTGATTAATTTCATTGTGTATAGACCCTTCTCTTATAGGAGTTTTTTGGCGCATAGTTTAGGCAGGACTTTTTATTGTAATAAATGATAGTAATAAAGTAACTGTCTTTTCAGTTACTGTTTTTTGAATTTACTGTGTTGATCAGCTTTTATCAGTTTTATAGGTTTTAGACGTCCCATCTTCTAAGTTTGGCGAATTTTTTTTAAATTGCCTTATGCAGACCAACATGTCAAAATACAATAACGGAGTAAATAAAATATTAAGCAGGAAATTTTTTTTTTGTTATTTTTGGCGTTTTGTTAGGGTTAACCATTTTTTAGTATTATTTTGGTGTTTTGCTAATAAAGATAGAAATATATCATTTAATTATCTTAAAAAAAAAAGATTACATAGAAGAAAAAAAAAGAGGAAAAAAAATTAAAATCCTTCGTCAGAAGGTACTTTATCTAAATAGTATCCATCACTTGTGTCATCTTCTTCCTCCTCGGAGTCTTCATCTTGATCTTCATCCATGTCATCACATTAACCTTCATCAGCTTCTTGTTCCTGAAGATTCTGAAGCCTCCACCTGAACATGTCTTGCATTAACTCCAATTTTGAGTCTATTTCTGTGTTGGTACAAGTGGCGTTATGCAATTCTTCCATGAAACCCAGTCGCTGCTTTGTCATGAAGTTCTCTAGCCAGTAGACTTCCTGCTCTCCGCTGTCGTATGTAACCGTCAGCATGTCTGTTTCATCATCAAAACGCCATGATGTCATGACATGGTCTAGCTTCACATTTCCTTTGATTGATCCAAATTTGCTGGTTAATGCTTTCATAAGCATATGCGTTTCATGGCATTCGTTGTCTAGAGAGATGCCAATGGATAAGATTTGCCTCTGTATCTCTTCTTCCATTTTCAGAATTGCCTTGACCGTCTTCACATACACCCTCCTTCTGTTATCAAAATGGAGGACGTATCGCCTGATTCCCAGAGTGTATCTCCACGAAACGATTGTTGCCATTTTTGGCGTTTTGTTTAAGTTGGCGTTTTTGGTTAAAGATGTTTTTTTTGCAGAAAATGGATAGATTGAAGTGATTATGGAAGCTATGTTTTTACGTTTGTTTATATAATGATGTTTTTGGCGCGTAATTTAGGAGAGAATTTCTTCAAATAAATGTTAATAACTGAAATTCAGTTATTTGTGTTGTTTCATCTTCCTATAATATTCAACGCGTTTTATTTTTAATTTTTGGCGTTTTGTTTTTAACGGCGTTTTATTTTTTGTACGGCGTTTTATCATTTGATGGCGTTTTAAATATGAGCGGTAAAAGACCCTTTTATCCTTAATGAAGCGCGTCCCACATAATAATATTGATGTTATTTACGAAAACGCCACCGCGCAATCTAGTCCATGGATTGTTTTGATCGGACGATCCATAAGCGTTCTCACCGTTCTCACACTTTTCTCCGTTTTCTCTAAATCCTGACCCTATATATATATATATATATATATAGGGGAGGGTTATCTTGAGAACGCTAAATATTGCGAGAACTGTGAGAACGAATGAAAAAACCAATCAAAACCAATTTTTTAATACAAACCTCATTGTAATTAAGATACAACATCAAAAAAAGAATTTACAACATTAAATAATTCATTTCTCCTTTCAAAATCACACTTTTTTAGATTTTTTACACAGGTGTAAATATAAAAGATTTACACATTTGTAAATGGCAAACTTACACATGTATAAATTTTCTTTATTTACGAATTCACGTAAATTTATATGTGTAAATTTAATTTCTAACATTGTATTCGAATAATAATGATAAGTGTAGAAATTTTTTTTGAATTTCAATTGTTTTTGACCAAGTTCACGTGGTTTTTTTACTTGTTCTCACGGTTGCTCACAATATTTAGCGTTCTCATTTAAACCTTCCCCTATATATATATATATATATATATATATATATATATATATATATAGGGTAGGGTTCCAGCGTTATGGACCATTGATTTCCTTTTTAGTTGTTAAGGGTAGGATTTTAATTATATAAAAAATTAGATTTAAATCATTATTTTAATAATTGAATTAAGTTACATCTTTCCTAATTTAAATTCATTATCCACATTATGTTTATTTATTAATAAGATAATTATCAAAACAAACAACAAATCACCAGATTTCAATTTTAATTTTTATTTCAGATTTCATCACCAGAATTCAAATTTTGTTTTTTAAGATCCACGTAACCTTCATATTTCAACGGTATACACATGTGTACTTGGATATAAATAGAACAGTACACATGTGTACTCAGCATCATACATATGTGTACAGTAATTCACAGGTGTACATCAACATTCAATAAAAAAAAATTCTGAGATATCACAAAAACAGACGATATACACATGTGTACATCGCATTAAAAAGAGGGCAAAATCAGAATACACGTGTGTACATCGCATTTAAACAAATAATTATTTTAATAATTGAATTAAGTTACAACTTTCCTAATCCTTGATTTGATTTGTGAGAGATTTATGCAATCAATTTAAGAGGATAATTGATTACTTGATTTGTGAGAGATTTATGAAATCAATTTAAGATTCAAATTACACATATACCGTTTTTGTCTTTAATTAAATGAAAAAAATTAACCAAATAATTACCATCATGCCACTCGCTTTAATCTCAAGATCATAAATATCAAGGGCCCAAATCTGTTCACGCAGTTCACTCTTGGGATTTTGTTCACGTTTGAACATAATCCTATATATATATATATATATATATATATATATTTGGATTGCTATACCGAGTCAGTGATATACCAAACCAAAACTGATACCGGTCGAAACTGTGCTGCGAACAGTGGCGCAGCTATTAAGGGGCCCGTGGGGGGGGGGGGGGCGCCCGACCTCTCAAAACTTTTCGTTCAGTAGTTAGTGTAATATAGTGGTTTTTGTATAGAATTTTTTAGGTGTATACGTTTTCGACTGTTGGTGCATACATCTGTCGTCTTCGTCTTATATCGAGTCTTGGGTTAGTTGCGGATCTGATCAAGCAGGATGTCATCTTATACAATGATGACATCATCAAAGTGACATCATCGTTGTATCACTACACAAGAAGACAAAATTGAATTCATGAAGACTTTCGCTTGAATGGTCCATACATATGAGGTTTCGCTTGAACTAGTTCTGTCATATTCAAGCGAAACAGGAATAGTATAAATAGGGTTGTTGTCATTTCATTTGTAACAGATTTTTCAGAGTGATACCGAGGTGTTGCCGGTATTCCTTGTGATTGTATACGTTGTTAAATCAATACACAAGATGTTTAAAGTGATAAGCAAGCTGTTTCAAAGTCAGTTTCTTATTTTCCGCATCTGAAACTGATAAAATCTCTTCTGAACGACTCGTTTGGGTCACAAAACGATCCTACAAGTGGTATCAGAGCTCAGGAGGAAGAGATCTTGCCAAAACAGCCTGTTTTCATCACTTTTTCTGATTTCTACACCATTCTTTTACAAAATTAAAAAATTTTCACGGTTAAAATCGGCTCAAATTCACACATATTATGCGAAATCATGTTTTAACAAATCCTGGAAAGTTTCAGAACTAAAATCGGCTTAAAATTGGTTCAAATTGTACTTTCGCTTGAAAAGTTGTTCGAAATGCTGATGTCATCGACCTTTCGCTTGAATTTACATGGTGTTTCGCTTGAAAATGACCTTTCGCTTGAATTTACATGGTGTTCCGCTTGAAAACGACCTTTCGCTTGAATTTATATGTGTTGATCTCGCTTGAAAACAACGTTTCGCTTGAGTGTGTACATCGAGTTGTATGAATCATTAAACGAAGTTGTCAGTAGGTTGGGAAAAGAAATCACATGTTTGTGTCAGTTTGAATGTGATTCTCGTAAATTGATATAATCGGTCCAATGAGATTTGAGTGGTGATCACATATTGTCGGTCACGTGAATTAATTCAAAACGTGTCAGCCCACTATACCGATCTTATCAATTCTTGTCAGTCATTTGATACATTCAATGTGAAAGCTCATGTGAAGAAATGTATCGGTTCATGTGATCATTTATTGATTAGTGTTCGAGTCTTGATATAAACGAGGAGTTCACGTGATACAATCAATTGTATTAATTGTTCGGCCCAATCAAGTGAAAGAATTGTCAGATCCACTAAAGTCAAGTTTGGTGAGATCATTTAGAGTGTTGTCGGCCTAATCAATACTAAAGCTCAATATATCTTCAGCCCAAAGTTTGGGTGATACTGGTGTTTTACGAGTTTGACCATTTTGTTTGAAAAGTCTATTTAGTGAACATTTGACATCGAAACATGGATTTTGAAGAATTATTGGCGTATATGAATTATGAATCTCAGCAGTATATTCCGATAAAGCAAGAAGGAGAAACAGTCTCAGCAAAAGAAGTTGTTGAAAAAATTCCAGTTTTTGATTATT
The DNA here is from genome assembly GCA_030545235.1 of Helianthus tuberosus. Taxonomy (NCBI): domain Eukaryota; kingdom Viridiplantae; phylum Streptophyta; class Magnoliopsida; order Asterales; family Asteraceae; genus Helianthus; species Helianthus tuberosus. The sequence continues at coordinate 6,105,152 of JARYGA010060219.1, read as the reverse complement.
CGTCTGATGAAGAGAATGACAAGTATGAAGAAGAAATCCAAAGACTTGAAAATCTTAAACAACAACTTCCGTCTGATCAATGTAGTGGAAAGTTATTTTTTGCCGATAAAATTGAAAAATTGAAAGAAAAACAAGTTGAAAAAAGGAAGAATCAAAAGGCATCAATTGTTAACGAAGAGATCAAATCTGAGAAAGATGTAAAAACAACAACAGCTGAAGAACAAATCAAATCTAGTGAGAAAAAGCAGGTTGAACAAATTGCAACTGTCAAGATTGAGAAAGAAGAATCTGAAAAACCTGTATCTTTGAACCCTGAACCAGAGTTAAAGAAAGAGGTTGTAGAAAACGCACCTATCTTTGATCATTCATCAGAAGAAGAGAGTAAGGATGAAAGTGTTCATGAGGAAAAGAAACAGGTTGAAAATATTTCAGCTTTAAAGGTTGAGACAAAAGCTGATGAGAAACAGATTCTTGTTTTGCTGAAAAATTGTGAGAAGTTGACATCTGAAAATGACAAATTCTTGAAGGAGGTTGAGAGTTTGTCATTAGAAAACAAAAATCTTAAAAAATCAGAAAATGTTTTGAAAAATCAAATACACAATTTGGAAAATGAAAAAGTAAAGATTGAAAAAGTTTTTCAAAGTCAAATAAAGATTCTTGAAGATGGGAGATCTGTTTTTAGCAAGAATAACATTGAAAAACAAAAAAAATGATAAATTCTCATCTTCAGACGATTATTCGACTTGAAAAAGAAGCTGAATGTGCTCAAAAGAAAATCAAAGAGTTAGAAGGTAAAATCAGGGAATGGGAAGAAAAGTTGAAGGATTTTGTGAATACTTCAGTTATTCTCTGCCCAAAACCAGTTAATTCAGTTCCAATAAGTGACGATGTCACAAACTATGATAAAGTCATAGTTGAAGATTGCGATGAAAAATCTGATGATGAAAACGAAAAAATTGAAAAAAAGAATTTGTTTTTGAAATTAAAAGAAAAATTTCAAGAAATTGTTTCACAATCAACTGAAAAGAGAGAATGCTCTAAGCAAAAACCTTTGAAGAAGAAAGTGGAACAAAAACAAAAAGAGAAAAATTTGAAAAATGTACAAAAAGAGAATAAAAGTTCATCAGATCAATCATCCAATCGCAATCAAAAATTACAAAAATTAAAAAATGAAAACTCAAAAATTGTTGGCAATAAGTGGTGCAGGTCGGACCACAGTGCTCAAAAGCCAAATCCAGCAAACAAGAGAAGAAAGGATTATCACCAAGCCAAACAGTGCTTTGATCTAAATGTTTGGGCTGAAAATGGTGATTGGTACGATAACAGAGTGTGTTACAGATGCGGCTATCAAGGACACATTGCTGTTAACTGCCAGAGTTGGAGGTTTGAGTCAAGGAGATGCTTCAACTGCAACATGATTGGCCATATTGCTAGAGATTGCTTAATGAGATCAATGAGAAGATCGAGGCTGAATCTCAGAAGCAGGTGAAGAAACCAGTCAATGTCAAGCCCAAAGAACAGAAGGTTCAAGAACCTAAAGTTCAAGAAAAGAAAGTGAAACTTTCTCAGGGACAAAAAGACAGACTGAGGAAGAAGAGGAAGAAGGCCAGAGAGTATCTGGAGAAGATTTTGTCCTCGGATACAGCTGGTAAAATAGATAAAAGGTCTGATAAATCGTCTTGCTCTCCAAAGAATGACAAATCAAGCAAAACGAATTCATCAGATACGCGTGTGTGTTTAACCTTGTGGAATAAGTATACCTGGTGTTTAAATCTTTGTAAACTGTTGTCTACAATATTTTCACATGTTAATCCACTTTATGCAGGTTATCGCGAAAGAGAATTGGCATAAAGTTGCGTCAGGATAATGGAGTGGAATCCCGATCCTGTGCTGATCCTCCGGTGTGCCACAGTCAATGTGGCGTGAAGCAAGGAGATGCAGCTTGCATTGAAGATTGTATGTGTAAATGAAACTTTATTTTAGCCAATGTGTTTTTGCGCATACCCAAAATGGTGCGTGCATTTGTAGTATAGTTATATTTTGTAAGCGTTTTCGTATATAACTAAGCATGCGCTTGCGGGCGACTCATGCGCTCTTATGTAAAGCAGCAGGGTCATATGGAGGTTAACGTGCTCAGTTGTCAAGGAGCATGTGTGGATGGAGACTTACATGTTCATATCTAGAGGGGCATACGCGTGGCGACTTATGTGCTTGTAAGTAGAGGATCATGCGCGTATGGCGACTTACATGCTCGTATGTGGAGCAGCAGGCTCGCAAGGAGACTGAGATGCTCGTATGTAGAGCATCAGGCTCGTATGGAGATTAACGTGCTCAAATGTCAAGGAGCATGCGCGCGTGGCGACTTATGTGCTGGCATATAAAAGAGCATGCGCGTATGGTGACTTACGTGCTCGTATGTAGAGGATATGCGACAGCTAGCGCATGTGTGCTCGCATATAAAAGAGCATGCGCCTATGGCGACTTACGTGCTCTTATGTAGAGGAGCATGCAACAGCTAGCGCATGTATGCTCACATATAAAAAAGCGTGCGCGTATGGCGACTTACGTGCTCGTATGTAGAGGAGCATGCGACAGCTAGCGCATGTGTGCTCGCTTGTAAGTAAATGAGCATGCGCGCGTGGCGACTTACATGCTCGTATGTAAAAGTGCATGCGCGTATGACGACTTACGTGCTCGTATGTAGAGGAGCATGCGACAGCTAGCGCATGTGTGCTCGCATATAAAAGAGCATGCGCGTATGGGGACTTACGTGCTCGTATGTAGAGGAGCATGTGACAGCTAACACATGTGTGCTCGCTTGTAAGTAAATGAGCAAGCGCGCGTGGCGACTTACGTGCTCGTATGTAAAAGAGCATGCGCGTATGGCGACTTACGTGCTCGTATGGGGAGCAACAGGCTCGCATGGAGGCTGAGATGCTCGTATGTAGAGCAGCAGACTCGTATGGAGACCAGCGTGCTCGTAAGTAAAAGGCGCTTTTTAAGGCTTTCATCGGCGTGCGTTAGGATCACTCGTTGCGTTTTACCGATTGAATGCATTTCCAGTCTTGCAAATAAGTTGACAAGGTAAGTCGTAATAATGAGTCTGATATATGGAAAACATTGTACCAAAACGTTGTCCTTAGGAGGTGCTCGTTCTATACATCCATGCTCCGTAATACGTGAAACAATTTTGACCCTTCCGATGGTGTTGCACCATGCGGATAACAATTTATTGCTGCTAAATAGATGTTAGTAGCATTGAAACAGAATAATAATAATAATAATAATAATAATAATAATAATAATAATAATAATAAGCAATGATACGAGTATGCATCGCAAATATCGCAAGGTTAACAGTCGTTAAAACGATGAACTACTAGCCATGTCGTTGAATAATTTCATTTGCTAGACATTAGCCCATTTGTTTTAACGAGAAAAGCGTGTAACAATGGCTTACAAAATAATTCAAGTGTTCACAGCCGAGTACGTATGAACAGTGTACATATATTAGCTAAAATGATATGTTCCCAAATGCGTATTTAAAAGTCGTGCACAACTGTTGTAGTGTACTAGAATGTATGAGCCGTAAAGTGTAAGTTTATGTCTACCCGCATTGACGGAGAGTGCGTCCGCCGTGCACGAGACTTTTTAATCACGTGACTGAGAGCCGTGATCACTGACAGTTAAAAAAAATGCACCTAAGATGGAAAGTTGGATAAAAGATTCCATCGGGCCGTGATGACCAGACAATGGGTGAACCGTGCTTTTTTAGAACATTAGAGGGATTGCAAAAAGTTTTAACCATCCCTCTTTTAATGAAAATGACCAATAGGTGGCAACTTTATTAGATGTTATTAGCTGTAAAGCCTCTAAAAAGAGATGATTGCAATTTTTTTTTATAATATAAATCTGAATGTGGTGAATGTCTTGATTCTTCGTTTTGCCAAGACAAAATTAGAGATGGCTCTTTAAATATCAGTGATAATTAGGACTTTTAGGTGACGTAAGAGAGATCTTTATGATCTGCTATCCTTTGTAAAAAACCCTTGGTTAACAACATAGTTGTTCCTCATCACTTATTAAGGGATTACAAATGTCTGGTAAAATATTTGCAGGGTCAATCATGTAAAATGTTGTAACATGTGGTGCCAGTTTGGAAAATACATGTCAACAAATAAAATCACACTTCTCGCTTTGGGGAAAAATGTATTAGTAGCTTATATGCCATGGGAAGGTTACAATTTTGAAGATGCAGTACTCATGGCATTTTTCGTTTTCCACAAAAACTAAAGATTATTCTATCTCTGTGTATATATCATGAATGTTAATGATTGAACACGTTCCCACGCAATTTGTGTTTAAAGGCAGAAAAACTATTGCAGTTTAACTCATCTGTAAATGTGAATGTTGACCAGTGCATGAGTGTGAGCTAGAAGCTCAAAGTGAACCCTGCTCAGGCACATCCGGAGATTGTAAAATTTGTAAATGATGTGGGAGCGGTGGTCTGCGCGCAACCGCGCATTGACGTGAATGTCAATGGCGTAAGACATGTGCGCTCACGTCCAGAGACTGAAGGTGTACCACACGCACCGACGTGAATGTTAGTGGCGCATGCCATTCATGGCGGCACACTCAAGAGACTGAAGGTGTGTGATTCTTTGGCGAGACATTTGTCCGGCAAGAGGCGTGTGTACCTGCGCGGCAGGGCATGTCCGGCAAGGGTGCATGTTCCTGCGCGGTGGAGCATGGCTGGCAATGGGCGCGTATTTCAGCGCGGCAGGTATCTCCGACAAGAGGCGCACGTGCTCGCGCGGCAGGGCATGTCCGGCAAGGGTGCATGTTCCTGCGCGACGGAGCATGGCGGGCAATGGGGCACGTATTCCTTCGCAGTGGGTATCTCCGATAAGAGGAGCACGAGCTCGCGCGGTAGTGCATGTCCGGCAAGGGTGCATGTTCCTGCGCGGCGGAGCATGGCTGGCAATGGGCGCGTATTCCTGCGCGGCGGGTATCTCCGCTAAGAGGCGCATGTGCACGCGTGGAGGGGGTATTTACGATAAGAGGCGCTCGTGCTCGTGCGATGGGGCATGTCCGGAAAGGGTGCATGTTTCTGCGCGGTGGAGCATCTCCAGAAAGTTTTTTTCATTTGTAAAAGATTTTGAAATAGTGAAACCTAAATCATGCGCATCAGCAAGTCTTTGTGTAAATGTTCAAAATGAATCATTAAATAATACAACGAAAGCCTGTGATGCGGGCCCTACATGTACTGTGCCAGCCATTTTTTCAGGCTAGGTGACAAAATTGGTCGGCCATATGCAGTGTCATGGTTTCAGGCTTAATGACAAAGTTGGTTACCATATGCCTGAAATAAGGTCATAACTCCTTTATTTATTATATAATAATAATAATTGTATCAGTGATAATTTTCCATCTCTATTGAAAATATTAAGATAAATTTGGATTACGCAAAAAGGTTTTGCTCATAGATGAGTCAGATCTGTGATAAATTATAAGTGGTTTCAGCAAAAAAGACTACGTACCGGATTAAGGAAGTTCTGGATCTTCAGGTCATTCCCCGAACCAGAAATATCTTTCTGAGCTCCAATAATACAGATCTAAAGCTTTAAACCTAGAAAAACCCACATAAAACTTAAAAGAACACCATCCATGTGGAGTTTTTGCTCAAGAACCATGTGTAAATTCAAACAAAAACAGATCTGAGATCCGAGGAGGAGAGCCAAGTCGTGATTCTTGATATAGATTTTGATACGGTAGGCGCCAATGAAGAAACACGGAATCACCGTCGGAATGATTGGACCGCTTTCTCTTTCTGAGAGGGTGGAGAATCACACCTTGTTCTTCCTCTTGAACCTAGATCTGCAATGGAGAAGAGAAGAAAGTGGAGCTGTAGAGATGACCGGTAAGGGAAAGAATCCCCTGTTTCCGGTAACAAAAGTGTGGCGGCTCCATATCCTCGGCCCTAATAATGAGGTGAACACCTCTTTATATATGAGATATGGGCCTCCCCTAACCTCAATGGGCCAGGCCCAGTTAGGGGTTATCTCTACAAGTCCCCAGCCCAAAGTAGTGTAAACTACATCGCGTTGGGCCTCGCAGTTGGGTTAGTGTAGATAGAATAAACGACTTGAGGGAACAAAACAAACATCGAACTTGTAATTTACTCAATTTTGTTAGACGATTTCATATTCTTACGAGTTAACGATATTATTTGATCAACTCAAGCAACAAAAATGTTGTTGTCAATTAAATTCCGGAAATCATGGAACGTGTCATACAACGAGAACGACAGCTCAAGCAATGTTGGGTGTCGAATCCAACAAATAAAATAATAAGAAAACTACTAGTATGAGTGGAAGTAGAGTTCGTGTCCACTGGGATACAGGATTAACTAATTATTTATGCCAAAACATTTTTAGACACAGATACCGTTGTTTTGAAAAAGGGGGTTTTTAGTTTAAACTAGAATGTGAAAAACAATTTATAATTTTAGATTAAAAAGAAATGCTAATTAAAGTGGTTGGAAAATTCAGTTGTTAAAAACTAATTTCAACACCAGGGAAATTTCTTGATTCGGTTCGACTTACGATCATTAACGGTCACGGTGCAATGATTCTTTTTAATTAATAGTTTTTATCGACACTAGACGTCGAGCAGTTCGGACGTCCACTCCATCTAATGTCTAACCAAACGCTGTTCGTTGATTAGAGCCAACCGCTACTCTAAACTCACGCCGTTCGGATTTTAGCGTGTGGGTTGCGGGATAGAAGTATCAATTACAATCAAACACTCACGCCGTTCGAAGTGTCTAATTATATTGTATGATTCTATAATAATTTTGGGTTCATAGACAAACGCAAAATATTATTTGTTCCTTGTGTCAAAAATTAAAACTTTGTTAGGGTTCTAAAAATTGATTGAACCTTATTAGAAAAATTAATAAGTTGATCAGGTTTATTAACAATATAATATTTTCCGAATCGAATCCATATTAAAAACAAGAATCACAAAAACAAACCACTAAAATAATCGGATCTAACATAAGCGTTTCACATAAGGTTGTGAACCAAATCAAAGAAAATAAACCCCGATGTCGAAACTAAACGATTCTAGCCGGAGATGATAGCTAGAATAATCAATTCAAGAATGAAACAAAACATCCAAAAAATTGAAACTTACGAAAACTAAAGTATGTGTTGTTCTAGAAAAAACTAAAGAGAGAAAAATGCTCTCTTTTTTTTTCTTCTACTCGCTGCCGTCCCCAAAGATATGATGCCCTTTTTTTCATTCAAGTTGTTTTTGATGATGATTATTTTCTTTTCTTTTTTTTTTTCAAATTGCCAAAAACTCCCCACTTTGTGTTTTCATCTTTCTTTTCTTTGGCAGCCCAACGGTGTCATCAATTGGCCCAAACTTAGGAACTTTATTTCAGCCCAATGTCATCTCCCGTTAGTTCATTCGATGAACAAATAAACTTCTTTTTATTCTTGTAATGATCAGGCCCTTGTAAATCATCCAACTAAAAATCCATGCTATCCACTTTTACTTGAGCCCATACTTTATTTATTTCTTGAGTCTTTACGAGCCTTTCCACTATCTCTTGCCATTCCTTACAACCGCTCCATGCTTACAAAATCATTAAAACGTCGAAAGTAGATTCCGTTCCACAAAAAACGCGTATTTTCCAAATAATGCAATATCTATAGTATAAATGCTTAAAATGCAATTAAATATGCACACTAAAATGTGGTAAATTATGCAAAAAAATGCAACTAACATGCAACAAAAGTGTTGTTGTCAATTAAGTTCCAGAAATCATGGAACATGTCATTTACGCAAAGTAGACACGACTTTTGTTATTACTATCTGATTTACGTTTTCTAGATAAGACATCAATGTTATTAGATTATTTTTATAAATTTTCCATCTAAATCAGTCGTGTCTACTTTGCGTAAATGACATGTTCCATGATTTTTGGAACTTAATTGACAACAACACTTTTGTTGCTTGAGCTGATCGAAAATTATATGGTTTTCATTGTATGACACGTTCCATGATTTCCGGAATTTAATTGACAACAACATTTTTGTTGCTTGAGTTGATCAAATAATATTCTTGACTCGTAAGAATATGAAATCGTCTAACAAAATTGAGTAAATTAAAAGTTCGATGTTTGTTTTGTTCCCTCAAGTTGTTTATTCTATCTACCTCCTTTTCTTCATATTTTGTGGTTAAAAATCAATTGTTTCAAGTGGTTTGTAAATGTGGTTCATATCGATTGGTTTTAATTGTTTAGAATAACGGTATTAAAAATATCTTCTACGACCAATAATTCAATAAATTCATTAACTGATTTACAAAGCAAAAGTCGAGACACATCTGGGAAGAAAGTATTAACTTGATGATAAAAAACCCAGGGGAACACTAAAAAAGTGGGGAACAGTAGGGAACCGACTCAAACGAACTCCGATTGAACTCATTCCAGTGGCGTTGGAACCGACTCGTCGAACCCTAACTTGGATCTTTTAACACTAAACCCTAAATCATAACCCCTAAACCCTAAATATATTAGGATTTGGCTTTTAGGGTTTAACTTTAGGGTTTAGGGCTTATCTTTAGGGTTTAACTTTAGGTTTAACCTTTAGGGTTTAGATTTTAGGGTTTATAGTTTAGATTTTACGGTTTAGCCTTATTTTTTAGCTTTAGGGTTTAGAGTTTAGGAGTTAGGATTTAGGGTTAAGAGATCTTAGTTAGGGTTCGACGAGCCGGTTCCAACGCCGCTGGAATGAGTCCAATCGGAGTTCGTTTGAGTCGGTTCCCCGCTGTTCCCCACTTTTTTAGTGTACCCCAATGAACCTTCCCCTATATATATATATATATATATATATATGTATATATATATATAGAAACGGGATCAGGAGAAAACGCTCAAAAGTGTGAGAACGGTGAGAACGCATCCTGGCCCAAAACGTGTCCCGCGGCATAGAGAAGGGCGGATGGGCTTTTTTGTCTTTTCATTCTTCTTTACGCGGTATAATAATTTATGGCGTCTAAGTTTTTTTGACGTTAATTGTATTTTTTTAAACTTTTTGGCGTTGAATTAATTGTTTTTGTGTCACATATATAATTTTTTGGCGTTATAGCGTTTTCTGGTTAATTTTTTGGCCTTTTTTTATAATAATTCACTACGAGTCATTAAAATTTGCATAAGATTACAATAAGACCATTTTTTTGGGCGTTTAGTGAATTTTTTGGCGTTTAATACCCTTTTTACAAGGTGTTTTGCCAACAGCTGTTCTCTCAGTTTTCATACTACTAGCGTTTTGGTGTTTGTAGTTTTTGGCGTTTTATATAATAATGTATTTTATTTATAGAGAATTAGATAACAAAACAACATATAACTTGATATCAAAACAATATAAAATGAAAACAAAAATAATACAAAATGGTAATCTAATTTTTCTTCCGAATCTTCAATGTCATCAGCCTCTTCCTTCTTGAATTACTTTTTGGCGTTTTGAACCTTTTTTGAATACTTTAGCTAGATGCCAACTTTCCTTCATAAACCCCGTTTTTTTTAGAAGAAGCTGCTTAGTGGCAACCTGTTTTTTGGTGTGATATTCTTGTTTGGTGGCATGTCATTAAAGATCAACTCTTGCTTGATGCTATTTGTAATAATGAAGTCCAAAATAGCATTTTACACTTGTGTAGATCCCTTTATTCCATTCAAATAATCATAAAAAACAAAGCTCACATGATGGCATATCACTGTCATCAGTCTATTTTTCTTGAATATTTGTCCATCTCATTCAGCAAAATAGTATTGAGTTAACCCCCTCAGAAAAATGATCCATTCCAGTGAAAGCTTTGCCATCTGTAGCGTTTTAAAGGGAGTGATTTCTAGAGGATATGGCATTTTTGTGCTCTTCTGGGTGTGATTAATTTCATTGTGTGTAGACCCTTCTCTTATAGGAGTTTTTTGGCGCGTAGTTTAGGCGGGACTTTTTATTGTAATAAATGATAGTAATAAAGTAACTGTCTTTTCAGTTACTGTTTTTTGTATTTACTGTGTTGATCAGCTTTTATCAGTTTTATAGGTTTTAGACGTCCCATCTTCTAAGTTTGGCGAATTTTTTTTAAATGGCCTTATGCAGACCAACATGTCAAAATACAATAACGGAGTAAATAAAATATTAAGCAGGAAATTTTTTTTTTGTTATTTTTGGCGTTTTGTTAGGGTTAACCATTTTTTAGTATTATTTTGGTGTTTTGCTAATAAAGATAGAAATATATCATTTAATTATCTGAAAAAAAAAAGATTACATAGAAGAAAAAAAAAGAGGAAAAAAAATTAAAATCCTTCGTTAGAAGGTACTTTATCTAAATAGTATCCATCACTTGTGTCATCTTCTTCCTCCTCGGAGTCTTCATCTTGATCTTCATCCATGTCATCACATTCACCTTCATCAGCTTCTTGTTCCTGAAGATTCTAAAGCCTCCACCTAAACATGTCTTGCATTAACTCCAATTTTGAGTCTATTTCTGTGTTGGTACAAGTGGCGTTATGCAATTCTTCCATAATGTTCTCTAGCCAGTAGACTTCCTGCTCTCCGCTGTCGTATGTAACCGTCAGCATGTCAGTTTCATGATCAAAACCCCATGATGTCATGACATGGTCTAGCTTCACATTTCCTTTGATTGATCCAAATTTGCTGGTTAATGCTTTCATAAGCATATGCGTTTCATGGCATTTGTTGTCTAGAGAGATGCCAATGGATAAGATTTGCCTCTGTATCTCTTCTTCCATTTTCAGAATTGCCTTGACCGTCTTCACATTCACCCTCCTTCTGTTATCAAAATGGAGGACGTATCGCCTGATTCCCAGAGTGTATCTCCACGAAACGATTGTTGCCATTTTTGGCGTTTTGTTTAAGTTGGCGTTTTTGGTTAAAGATGTTTTTTGCAGAAAATGGATAGATTGAAGTGATTATGGAAGCTATGATTTTACGTTTGTTTATATAATGATGTTTTTGGCGCGTAACTTAGGAGAGAATTTCTTCTAATAAATGTTAATAACTGAAATTCAGTTATTTGTGTTGTTTCATCTTCCTATAATATTCAACGCATTTTATTTTTAATTTTTGGCGTTTTGTTTTTAATGGCGTTTTATTTTTTGTACGGCGTTTTATCATTTGATGGCGTTTTAAATATGAGCGGTAAAAGACCTTTTTACCCTTAATGAAGCGCGTCCCACATAATAATATTGATGTTATTTACGAAAACGCAACCGCGCAATCTAGTCCATGGATTGTTTTGATCGGACGATCCATAAGCGTTCTCACCGTTCTCACACTTTTCTCCGTTTTCTCTAAATCTTGACCCTATATATATATATAGGGGAGGGTTATCTTGAGAACGCTAAATATTGCGAGAACTGTGAGAACGAATGAAAAAACCAATCAAAACCATTTTTTTAATACAAACCTCATTGTTATTAAGATACAACATCAAAAAAAGAATTTACAACATTAAATAATTCATTTCTCCTTTCAAAATCACACTTTTTTAGATTTTTTACACATGTGTAAATATAAAAGATTTACACATTTGTAAATGGCAAACTTACACATGTGTAAATTTTCTTTATTTACGAATTCACGTAAATTTATATGTGTAAATTTAATTTCTAACATTGTATTCGAATAATAATGATAAGTGTAGAAATTTTTTTTGAATTTCAATTGTTTTTGACCAAGTTCACGTGGTTTTTTTACTTGTTCTCACGGTTGCTCACAATATTTAGCGTTCTCATTTAAACCTTCCCCTATATATATATATATAGGGTGGAGTTATTGTAAAAAAGACCAAAAGTGTGAGAAAGGTAAGAAATAATCTCAACCATTAGATCTAAATTAATTGAAAAGGGTAAGATTGTAAATTAATTAACAAATTCAAATATGGTAATCCTTGATTTAAGGATTTGGAGAGAGAAAATCCCTGATTTAAGGAAAATAACCGTCCATAAATATAATACCATTCAGAACATGTTTATACATGGTGTTTTAAATATAACACAATTCAGAAAAATATAACACCATTCAGCACAAAAATATAACACCATTCAGCACAAAAAAACACCATTCAGACAAAAATAACATCATTCAGCACAAAACATAACACCATTCAGCACAAAAAAAAACACAATTCACACAAAAATAACATCATTCAGCACAAAATTTTAACACCATTCAGCATAAAAAAAAACACCATTCAGCACAAAAATAACACCATTCAGCACAAAAAAATAACACCATTCAGCAAACAAAAATAACACCATTCAGTAAACAAAAAAACACCTTTCAGTACAAAAATAAAATAACACCATTCAGAAAAAAAAAACACCATTAATGAAAATAAAATAACACCATTCAGAAAAAAAAACACATCTGTATCATCTTCTTCACTTCCGTAAATAAATATAACACCTCTGTATCATCTTCTTCACTTCCGGCACCACCACCACTGCCACTTCCGGCACCACCACTGCCGATCCAGCACCACCACCGCCGATTCACAAGATCAACTGCAGAAATCCGTTTCACAAGATCAAAACCACAAAAAAAACTCCGATTCACAAGATCAGCTGCAGAAATCCGATTCACAAGATCAAAACCACAAAAAAAACTTCGATTCACAAGATCAACTGCAGAAATCCGATTCACAAGATCCAGCACCACCACCGCCGATTCACAAGATAAAAACCACAAAAAAAAACTCCAATCGATGACCTACATAAAGCCGATTCACAAGATCAACTGCAGAAATCCGATTTTCGTTTCATGTTATCATCGATTTCTGCGATTGGAGAGAAAGAAAGCTCTCTGGTAGTTCGATTGGAGAGAGAGAGAGATTGTAGGGATTTTAATTACAGTTACCTCTTTTGAATGTATTTAAAAGACTTTATTACCCCTGTAATTTTCAATTCAGTCCAAAAAATAAAACAAATTTTACATTTTGGTCCCTATTAATCTAAACCATTAGATCAAAGATCTAATGGTGTGTATTCTTTCTTATCCTTCTCACACTTTTAGTCTTTTTTACAGGATCCTCTACCTATATATATATATATATATATATATATATATATATATATATATATATATATATAGGGTAGGGTTCCAGTGTGAACAACCTCCCAAGAGTGAACTGCGAGAACAGATATGGACCCTTGATTTCCTTTTTAGTTGTTAAGGGTAGTATTTTAATTATATAAAAAATTAGATTTAAATCATTATTTTAATAATTGAATTAAGTTACATCTTTCCTAATTTAAATTCATTATCCACATTATGTTTATTTATTAATAAGATAATTATCAAAACAAACAACAAATCACCAGATTTCAATTTTAATTTTTATTTCAGATTTCATCACCAGAATTCAAATTTTGTTTTTTAAGATCCACGTAACCTTCATATTTCAACGGTATACACATGTGTACTTGGATATAAATAGAACAGTACACATGTGTACTCAGCATCATACATATGTGTACAGTAATTCACAGGTATACATCAACATTCAATACAAAAAAAATTCTGAGATATCACAAAAACAGACGATATACACATGTGTACATCGCATTAAAAAGAGGGCAAAATCAGAATACACATGTGTACATCGCATTTAAACAAATAATTATTTTAATAATTGAATTAAGTTACAACTTTCCTAATCCTTGATTTGATTTGTGAGAGATTTATGCAATCAATTTAAAAGGATAATTGATTACTTGATTTATGAGAGATTTATGAAATCAATTTAAGATTCAAATTACACATATACCCTTTTTGTATTTAATTAAATGAAAAAAATTAACCAAATAATTACCATCATGCCACTCACTTTAATCTCAAGATCATAAAAATCAAGGGCCCAAATCTGTTCACGCAGTTCACTCTTGAGATTTTGTTCACGTTTGAACATAATCCTATATATATATATATATATATATATATATATATATATATATATATTTGGATTGCTATACCGAGTCAGTGACATACCAAACCAAAACTGATACCGGTCGAAACTGTGCTGCGAACAGTGGCGCAGCTATTAAGGGGCCCGTGGGGGGGGGGGGGGGGGGCGCCCGACCTCTCAAAACTTTTCATTCAGTAGTTAGTGTAATATAGTGGTTTTTGTATAGAAATTTTTAGGTGTATACGTTTTCGACTGTTGGTGCATACATCTGTCGTCTTCGTCTTATATCGAGTCTTGGGTTAGTTGCGGATCTGATCAAGCAGGATGTCATCTTATACAATGATGACATCATCAAAGTGACATCATCATTGTATCACTACACAAGAAGACAAAATTGAATTCATGAAGACTTTCGCTTGAATGGTCCATACATATGAGGTTTCGCTTGAACTTGTTCTGTCATATTCAAGCGAAACAGGAATAGTATAAATAGGGTTGTTGTCATTTCATTTGTAACAGATTTTTCAGAGTGACACCGAGGTGCTGCCGGTATTCCTTGTGATTGTATACGTTGTTAAATCAATACACAAGATGTTTAAAGTGATAAGCAAGCTGTTTCAAAGTCAGTTTCTTATTTTCCGCATCTGAAACTGATAAAATCTCTTCTGAATGACTCGTTTGGGTCACAAAACGATCCTACAAGTGGTATCAGAGCTCAGGAGGAAGAGATCTTGCCAAAACAGCCTGTTTTCATCACTTTTTCTGATTTCTACACCATTCTTTTACAAAATTAAAAAATTTTCACGGTTAAAATCAGCTCAAATTCACACATATTATGCGAAATCATGTTTTAACAAATCCTGGAAAGTTTCAGAACTAAAATCGGCTTAAAATTGGTTCAAATTGTACTTTCGCTTGAAAAGTTGTTCGAAATGCTGATGTCATCGACCTTTCGCTTGAATTTACATGGTGTTCCGCTTGAAAATGACCTTTCGCTTGAATTTACATGGTGTTCCGCTTGAAAAACGACCTTTCGCTTGAATTTATATGTGTTGATCTCGCTTGAAAACAACGTTTCGCTTGAGTGTGTACATCGAGTTGTATGAATCATTAAACGAAGTTGTCAGTAGGTTGGGAAAAGAAATCACATGTTTGTGTCAGTTTGAATGTGATTCTCGTAAATTGATATAATCGGTCCAATGAGATTTGAGTGGTGATCACATATTGTCGGTCACGTGAATTAATTCAAAACGTGTCAGCCCACTATACCGATCTTATCAATTCTTGTCAGTCATTTGATACATTCGATGTGAAAGCTCATGTGAAGAAATGTATCGGTTCATGTGATCATTTATTGATTAGTGTTCGAGTCTTGATATAAACGAGGAGTTCACGTGATACAATCAATTGTATTAATTGTTCGGCCCAATCAAGTGAAAGAATTGTCAGATCCACTAAAGTCAAGTTTGGTGAGATCATTTAGAGTGTTGTCGGCCCAATCAATACTAAAGCTCAATATATCTTCAGCCCAAAGTTTGGGTGATACAGGTGTTTTACGAGTTTGACCATTTTGTTTGAAAAGTCTATTTAGTGAACATTTGACATCGAAACATGGATTTTGAAGAATTATTGGCGTATATGAATTATGAATCTTAGCAGTATATTCCGATAAAGCCAGAAGGAGAAACAGTCTCAGCAAAAGAAGTTGTTGAAAAAATTCCAGTTTTTGATTATTCGTCTGATGAAGAGAATGACAAGTATGAAGAAGAAATCCAAAGACTTGAAAATCTTAAACAACAACTTCCATCTGATCAACGTAGTGGAAAGTTATTTTATGCCGATAAAATTGAAAAATTGAAAGAAAAACAAGTTGAAAAAAGGAAGAATCAAAAGGCAGCAATTGTTAACGAAGAGATCAAATCTGAGAAAGATGTAAAAACAACAACAGCTGAAGAACAAATCAAATCTAGTGAGAAAAAGCAGGTTGAACAAATTGCAGCTGTCAAGATTGAGAAAGAAGAATCTGAAAAACCTGTATCTATGAACCCTGAACCAGAGTTAAAGAAAGAGGTTGTAGAAAACGCACCTATCTTTGATCATTCATCAGAAGAAGAGAGTAAGGATGAAAGTGTTCATGAGGAAAAGAAACAGGTTGAAAATATTTCAGCTTTAAAGGTTGAGACAAAAGCTGATGAGAAACAGATTCTTGTTTTGCTGAAAAACTGTGAGAAGTTGATATCTGAAAATGACAAACTCTTGAAGGAGGTTGAGAGTTTGTCATTAGAAAACAAAAATCTTAAAAAATCAGAAAATGTTTTGAAAAATCAAATACACAATTTGGAAAATGAAAAAGTAAAGATTGAAAAAGTTTTTCAAAGTCAAATAAAGATTCTTGAAGATGGGAGATCTGTTTTTAGCAAGAATAACATTGAAAAACAAAAAAATGATAAATTCTCATCTTCAGACGATTATTCGACTTGAAAAAGAAGCTGAATGTGCTCAAAAGAAAATCAAAGAGTTAGAAGGTAAAATCAGGGAATGGGAAGAAAAGTTGAAGGTTTTTGTGAATACTTCAGCTATTCCCTGCCCAAAACCAGTTAATTCAGTTCCAATAAGTGACGATGTCACAAACTATGATAAAGTCATAGTTGAAGATTGCGATGAAAAATCTGATGATGAAAACGAAAAAATTGAAAAAAAGAATTTGTTTTTGAAATTAAAAGAAAAATTTGAAGAAACTGTTTCACAATCAACTGAAAAGGGAGAATGCTCTAAGCAAAAACCTTTGAAGAAGAAAGTGGAACAAAAACAAAAAGAGAAAAATTTGAAAAATGTACAAAAAGAGAATAAAAGTTCATCAGATCAATCATCCAATCGCAATCCAAAATTACAAAAATTAAAAAATGAAAACTCAAAAATTGTTGGCATTAAGTGGTGCAGGTCGGACCACAGTGCTCAAAAGCCAAATCCAGCAAACAAGAGAAGAAAAGATTATCACCAAGCCAAACAGTGGTTTGATCTAAATGTTTGGGCTGAAAATGGTGATTGGTTTGATAACAGAGTGTGTTACAGATGCGGCTATCAAGGACACATTGCTGTTAACTGCCAGAGTTGGAGGTTTGAGTCAAGGAGATGCTTTAACTGCAACATGATTGGCCATATTGCTAGAGATTGCTTAATGAGAAGGTCGAGGGCTGAATCTCTGAAGCAGGTGAAGAAACCAGTCAATGTCAAGCCCAAAGAACAGAAGGTTCAAGAACCTAAAGTTCAAGAAAAGAAAGTGAAACTTTCTCAGGGACAAAAAGACAGACTGAGGAAGAAGAGGAAGAAGGCCAGAGAGTATCTGGAGAAGATTTTGTCCTCGGATACAGCTGGTAAAATAGATAAAAGGTCTGATAAATCGTCTTGCTCTCCAAAGAATGACAAATCAAGCAAAACGAATTCATCAGATACAAATATGAGTACGAAAGGGAAACAAAAGAAAGTGGAGAATTCACCTCCTGGTGATGAATTTGTTTCTCCGGAAACAAAGGAGCCAGTTGTTGGCAATGAATCTGACTCGTTAAAGTCAGACAAGCCACGATCAGGCAATGAATCTGGTGTGGTAAAGCCAGAAGAGCCGTGTGTTGAGGTAAAAGTTGAGAATTCTGGTCTAACAATGGATGATACAAATTTTCCACCATTGTTGAACAAGAATTCAAAATCAACCAAGGACCGTCAGGCTTGGGTGAATCTGTTTAAATGAAAAACCTGACTTGCCGGAGTTCCCAGGTTGGTAAGCGTGGAACATGATTCGCTTGAATGGTCCATACATATGAGGTTTCGCTTGAAAATTTGAAAATTACAAAAACATTGAAAAATTAGAAAATTTGAAAATTACAAAAACATTGAAAAATGCAAAAATGAGTTTTGTTGTAAAAAGAGGAAATGATAGTAGATCAGTGAGACTATCACAGCATGCTAAAGAAATGGAAAGATAAAATGTGATAAACGATCTCACTAAAGATGTGACGGTAGGCTCAGCTAGACTAGTAGATTTGTGAGAACGATACAAACTTAAATGAAAAAGCTTAGTTCTAGTGGGAAACATGATTGAAAGCATAGTACTTAGTTTTGTCCTTCTTGATTGTGTGCCTACTCAGTAATCGCAATCGCTGATTGTCGAAAGACATAAAACTGGTTAAGTTTGTGAACTTTCACAACTTTGCTAAAAAGTCGCTGTGATTGTGTATTTCATTTTGCAAAGACTTAAACTTGTTTTATTTCTTTATTTTGTTTAAGCATTGGACATCCTCTGCGTATACGTGAGTATCGACCTGGTTGTTAATGCCTAAACGTTCTGCTTTATTTTCTTTGGTGTTTCGTTTAAGCTTTGGACCTCCTCTGCGCACACGGAAGTATCGACCTGGTGGTTAAAGCCTAAACAACTTCAATTTATTTTTATTTTTCTTATTTTGTTTAAACATTGGACTTTCTCTGCGTATACGGAAGTATCGACCTGATTGTTAATGTTTAAACATTCTGCTTTGTTTTCGCACAAATCATAGTTGATAAAAGTTTAAAGGCATTACTTGAGATAGTGTATTGCATGATGAGGGGATATGCTGAGATCGTGGGGTCCATAAGAACTTAGTGCAAAATTAATATACCTTAACGTATCAGTAAGCATTTCGAAAGTTTTTAGATTGAGTTTAAGTGGACAACAATATCGTCAATCCATGTGAATTGTTTAGAACTTAAAATGTTTAAAGCTTAACGGTGCTAGTGATTGGTCACATACACTGATATGATCCTCTTACACAAACTCTCAAAAATATTGTATGTAAATATTTCTTTTCTACATTCCTTTGTTATAAAAAATCCAAAAAGATTTTCGGAATGTTTTAGCATAAATTTTGAAAAATACAAAAAGATTTTCGACAACTGATGTTGGAGAGCTGATTTTCAAAATTCCGAGTGCTGAACATGATGAACTGGTTTGGAAGTGTGTGTATTGAATTGAAAATTTTTGATTTGAGAAAGAAGTTGAGATTAGTTAATCAGGGTCATTAATTTGAACTTAATGGAACTATTTCTAATAAGTTTTTCTTATTGATTTAAGTAAAAACTTATGTTTTGATGAGAATTGTGTAGGTGATGAGCTTAAACAGATTTAAAGCCAGGATTTGATCTCAAGGTGATAACTAATTCCAGACTGCGATCCCAGTATATCGAAAGGGGGAGTCTGAAGACATCCGAGTAGAGATTGTTCGTGGGGAGTCTGTTGATGCTGAAGAGAAGAATGAGATAAAGTTTGAGGATGCTTACACTATGAGATATTTCAGAGAGTGTTCAGACTGATAAAGACTAAAGATTGTGAAGACTCGACACTTAAGACTCGTCAACATCTGAGAGGGAGTCTGTTGGTGCATACATCTGTCGTCTTCGTCTTATATCGAGTCTCGGGTTAGTTGCGGATCTGATCAAGCAGGATGTCATCTTATACAATGATGACATCATCATTGTATCACTACACAAGAAGACAAAATTGAATTCATGAAGACTTTCGCTTGAATGGTCCATACATATGAGGTTTCGCTTGAAACATGTAAATATGAGGTTTCGCTTGAACTAGTTCTGTCATATTCAAGCGAAACAGGAATAGTATAAATAGGTTTGTTGTCATTTCATTTGTAACAGATTTTTCAGAGTGATACCGAGGTGCTGCCGGTATTCCTTGTGATTGTATACGTTGTTAAATCAATACACAAGATGTTTAAAGTGATAAGCAAGCTGTTTCAAAGTCAGTTTCTTATTTTCCGCATCTGAAACTGATAAAATCTCTTCTGAACGACTCGTTTGGGTCACAAAACAATCCTAGATCGACCCTGGTCGGAAATCTCAAGCATCGCCACTGGCTGCGAAGCGCAAGTATTTTGACTGTATATTACATATGATAACTCCATAAAGCCGTAAGGGTTAATGTTTTAACTATCTTATATGTTGCCGAAGATTTCTTTTTGTTTGAACTCATTCTGACTTTTTTTATTCTGATTACAACCGGGAATATGTTAACAGGGCAACATTTTATATATTTATTGTTCACTTTTGTATTATTCAGATGCATAAGCATTAATAGAATAGTTATCAAATTATGTTACGAATTCGTTAGCCATTATTAATTTCAATAAACATATGTCTATTAACAATTTATTACCATTTCATTCGTATAATGCATAATTATTATATAAGAACGTGAAAATGAAAAAAAAAAATGTATAGATTGAAATTTCACATGCACACAAAAGGTCTTAAGAGTAATTTTTTATTAGGCGATTTATGTTAGGATCATAAGATTCGAATACAAAGGATTCTCAAAAACATAGAATAAATAAATGAATTCGAACTTTTATCGAGTTCTTTAAACCTTATATTATATAGTTTTGAGTGCATTTTTAAGTTTTAACCAAGTTTTAATCAAATGTATTCCATTTGGTATATATATATATATATATATATATAGGGAGGGGCTCATGCGAGAACCACCCTTATTGTGAGAAACTTGAGAACCAATGTGAACACAACCTAAAATAGCTAAAAAAAACCTAAAAAAAACTAAACCCCCCTCCCCCACCCCCCACCCCCCAAGCTAAAATGCTAAAAACTAAACCCCCAAAAAAGCTAAAAAAATCTAAAAAAATAAAAAAAAAATCCAAAATTTTTTTTTGATTTTTTTAATATTTTTTAGGTTAAAATCGCTACTTTTCGAAGCAAAAAATTTTTTTTTAAAAAAAAAAAAAAAATATTTAAAAAAAAATTAAAAAAAAAAAAAAAATTTAAATTTTTTTTTTTTTTTTTTTTTGGTTCGAAAAGTAGCGATTTTAACCTAAAAAATATTAAAAAAATCAAAAAAAAATTTTTTGTGTGATTTTTAGCTATTTTTAGGCATTTTTGGTGTGTTCACATTGGTTCTCGCGGTTCTCACAATAAGAGGTGGTTCTCGCATGATCTTCTCCCTATATATATATATATATATAGTTTTATCGATATTTTAAACACATGCATTAGTTGACACTTGACACACGAAATTTACAGCGGAGAGTTGGAGACTTTTCTGTATTGTTTATGCCCTCAGGGCGGACCTGAGGGCTTAGGCCCAAAATACTAAGGGCCATTAGATTTTTAAAACTATGACAAGATTGTAATTATAATATTATAACTTCCTTTTAAAATAATTGATAGAAGGATATTTTTGTCTTTAATAAATTGCATTTATTAAACAACATAATTAAAATCCCTAAAATCTAGCTAGTTTCTGTATATACAAAAGGGTTATTGGATTTTAATAATACTAAGTTTCACCTGTTGGACGATAATAATCCAAACTTTAAAAATTCCCTCCAATAATCCAAACTTGCAAAAGTTTGGCCGTCATTGATCCTTTTCTAACATAGGTGCACTTAAACCAATTAAGAAGTCTCTAGGTGTAATTGAATCTATTGAAGAGACCAAATTCTTATATGTTTGAAAATGATCAATGGTGGCCAAACTTTTAGAAGTTGGGATTATTGGAGGGAATTTTTGAAGTTGGGATTATTATCAGCCAACAAGTGAAACTTAGGGTTATTAAAATCCAATAACCCTATACAAAATACACAACTATTAGTGTATACACATGTGCACAGTCTCGCTAGTATAAGTTTATACAAAATACACAGATGCCAGTTTATACGCATGTGTACAGTCTCGCTAACTATCAGTTTATACAAGATACACAACTTTTAGTTTATACACATGTGTACAGTCTCGCTAATTATCAGTTTATACAAGATACAGAGCTGTTAGTTTATACACATATGTAAAGACTTTTATACATCTGTTTATTATATTAAAAAATGGTTATATATGTGTATTAACAACATATACTATATTATGGATGCACACGAATAGATTCATATAAAAATGATGAAATTAATGAAAACGAAACAAGAAACATAATACGTATGCACATATACGTAGATTTGTATGAAATTATAAAATCAACTAGAACCAAACAAGTTACATGTATGTATAAACGTAACACGCATATCACATATTCAAAAAAAAAAAAAAGTTAATGCCCAAAAATAATTACAATTTCAGTCTCAGAGAAAATTTTCATATTGAAAATTATAAAAAGTTAAAAACAATATATTATGATATCTATATATAAGGATAATAAAAGAAAAACAATATTCAAGTTAAAATTTAAACAAAATCTATGGATAAAGAAAGAGTTAATTACATAATTAGTCCCTGTGGTTTGCACAAAATAACAAACTTAGGTACTAATAGTTTCTGATAACATTCTAGGGTATTAACTTTTCATTTTGTAACGTTTGAGGGTATTAAGCTTATTTTTAGGCTTAAAATCACATTTTGTTAGTACCTAAGTATGTTATTTTGTGCAAACCACAGGGACTACCTATGTTATTACCTTAGAAGTTAATACCTCCAAACGTTACAAAATGAAAAGTTAATACCCTAGAAGGTGATTTTAAACTATTAGTACCTAAGTTTGTTATTTTGTGCAAACCACAGGGACTAACTATGTAATTAACTCGATAAAGAAATGAGTGCTACGAATAATTGGAAATTAAATAATTTGTAAACAGAATATTTCCAAACAAAAAAACATTTGAAAAAAATAATAGTTTTGTCTTTATCATCTTATTTGTGACAACCCGTGTCTACGAGGTTAGCGCCGTTCATTTTCGCATATATAAATCAATTGTTATACATATCTTATTTATACAAATGCATGAACTTGTATGATGAATTAAATACACTTATCTAATTCATTTTACACCAACGAGTATTCGAAGCCAAATCCATATCGTGATTGAACCGACCCGAACTGTTTGAACCATGGCATAACTCACGTAACCAACCCCGCCATCACCACCACCAAGTCCGCCGCCACCACCACCACCAAATCCCACACCCACCACCATTGTCGAGATAACTATGCATCATTCCATACCGTTGATCGGTAAATTAAATGTTAGACAATGCCGCCACCATGGTATCCACATCGGATCCTCGAAACGCATCCAAGATGAAATCCGCCGCCACCGCTCTTTCTGACGAAAATCAAACCCTCCCTGCACTAAACTCTCCATGAAAATCATCTAATTTCACAACCAACAAAATACTTCATTATCTTTTCTGTTTTCAAGATATTCAAAAAGCTATGGTTACAATAAAGGAAATTGGGGCCAGTCTAGAGAACAGAACAAAACCCAAATGGTACGTTACTTTTATTCTTGGGTTTGTTTCAGCTATTTGAAATTTATTGAACGACTATTTTTCAATATTATTGAATTGGTGATTGCTACAGGTGAAGGAGCTTGAACCTGAGTTTGTGGGCTTATGAGGCAGACTAACAAAGTTAATGAGCATATATCGACACAAAAGTTTACATAGCATACGAGATTAACAAGCATCATATAGTTTCATGTTTAAGCATGGATAGAGTGTGATTAAAATGAGTATCAAGTGTAGTGTGTTTTGTAAAAAATACATGTTGCACCCAAAGTGTTAAAAAGTAAAATGAGATCGAGTATACTCACGGTTTTGCAAGTTTTCCACTCGGTAAAATCCGTGAGGGTTGTTGGTTGATTAGGATGGAGCACCAAGTCCTTCTACACAAAGAAATAGGTGTATGAGTATTGGATGTTAACGGAGGATTAAGGATTCGAAGTTTAAAGTACATGAAAAGTAGACATATGAGAAAATAATCATCTAACACATAATACTTGTTTTGACACTATGAAACCCAAAAGGGTTTGAATGTTTTCATGGGTTAAAATACCCATTAGAATCGTAACAAGTTATTAAGGTCGTAGATGATGTAACTTAACATTTTGACAAATGACCACTAGGTCATCATCAAAGGTTTGATTACTTGGATATTATATATGTTATATAGTATATATTATAAGTTCTAGTCCAATAATTCAACAAGAACATCATATAAGTCATGCATGAGGTAGGAAGATAAATCTTCCATTTAGGAACCTCTTTTGTATTCACCAATACACATGTTGTCATAGACAACAAGGATGGTCATGAACATACATTAAGGAAATGAAATACATGCTATCTAACTAAGAAAACATCAAGTGATGTGTGGATTGGAAGGCAGGATAGCCCAAGCTAACCATGTAATCCCACAACTTCATGTTCAAGACTTGTTCATCACTTGTGAGTTAAAACTCTATTAAAACATAAAGTTTTTGAGGATTAAACCTCTGGATTTACATGTCACAATCTTGTTTTTAAGCTCACATAATCATGGTCTTTATTAGTGGCATAAGGACATAGGAATGTCTTGAGAAATCTCAAGTTTAAGCAAGTTTAACAAGTGTTTAATCAAAACATAAAGTTTCCTTGCACCTTTCACTTTATTTGGTTGATGTTCCAGCCTTAGTTTTTCATGAAAACCTATGGAAACACACCTAAGGTTGTTCCAAGTTCCAAGGAGAAAGAATGAGTGAAAAAAATGATGTAGAAGTGAGGTTATGCTCACTTTTGTAACTTGGTATGCTTCTGTCTTTGCTACAGATTTCCAGCTGATTATGAAGTTAGGAGAGAGTGTTTAAGTGATTTTTCAGAGTGAAAATGTGTGGAGGAGGCTTGGGTTTTATAGGGAAGGGATTAGGGTTGAGGTTGGTGAGTATTAAATGCAAGAAACACAAATAAAACACCAAACATTGCCCAATCCGCGAGCTGCTAATTCTGATCTGTGGATCGAACTCCGTCGCGGGGCGCGACCGAGCTGGTGGGTGGGTTTGCGGGCCGCGAGCCATGCTGTTTCGCCGATTTGTTTGATTTTTGACATTATTGGCCCTTATACTTTCATATCTTGATGTTTTAAGTTGTTTTATGGTGTTTTAAGTATAAAGGTCCATGAGTAAAGGTATGTAACGTGTTTAAATTATAAAAGCAAGTATAAACACGTATAAATAAGTAAGTTCGTCGAGATTAAGTGTCGTATTCGCATAAATTGAGCATATAAGTCACGTGTTTGTAAGTTTAACGTGTTTCGCATGGATGATGAATATAGTGTCACATGTATAATCAATCTAAATGTATGAACATGTATGAAGTGTGTATAACATGAATGTAAGGAAATACGAATTTTATTATGATCCAAGTCTCGGATTTTATAACGATTACAACGAAAAGACGAATACAATAGCACTAGACTTCCAAAAATAGAATTACAACAATGCTTTCTAATTATGGAAAGTACGAAAAAGCAGGGTGTTATAGTCTCCCCTCCTTTAGGAAATTTGGTCCCGAAATTTAGGAAGAAGTAACGAAAAGTTGCGGATACTTGGTCTTCATATCACTTTCGAGTTCCCAAGTAAATTCAGCGCCACGTTTTCCTTCTCATCGAACCTTAACGATAGGAATTTGACTACGCCTTAATTTCTTGACTCCTCGGTCCATGATCTCGATGGGGTTTTCCATAAAATGCAGATTCTCATTGATTTGAAGATCTTCAAGAGGAACTTGAAGTCTTTCTTCAGCTAGACACTTCTTGAGGTTCGAGACATGAAACGTTGGATGAACGTTGTTGAGTTCTTGAGGTAAGTTGAGTCGATAAGCCACCTTGCCAATCCTCTCGAGTATCTTGAAAGGACCAACATAGCGAGGGGCAAGTTTACCCTTTTTTTACCAAAATGAACTACTCCTTTCCAAGGAGATACCTTGAGTAGTACATGATCACCATCATTAAACTCCAACAGTTTGTGTCTTTTGTCAGCATAGCTTTTTTTGTGGACTTCTAGCCTTGAGTAAGTTGTCACGAATTTGAAGAATCTTATCCGTTGTTTCTTGTATGAGCTCAGGGCCAGTAAATTTTTTTATCACAAATCTCATGCCAGCTAATAGGAGATCGGCACATGTGACCATACAATGCCTTAAAAGGAGCCATTTGAATACTGGAGTTGTAGCTATTGTTGTACGAGAACTCGATCAATGGTAAATGCACATCCCAACTACCACCAAAGTCGATGACATAAGAACGGAGCATGTCCTCTAGGGTTTGGATAGTACGTTCAGTCGGTCCATCTGTTTGAGGATGAAAGGCCGTACTTAGATTCAAGTGAGAACCCATAGCGGAATGGAAAGTTTGCCAAAGACGTGAAGTGAAACGACCATCGCGGTCAGAGATGATGTCAATGGGTAAACCATGACGGCATATGATTTCGTCAGTGTAGACTTGAGCAAGTTTCTCAACCTCGAAATCTTCACGAATAGGAAGGAAATGAGCTGATTTGGTCAAACGATCGATGATTACCCAAATGCTATCATGACCAGAAGGTGTGCAAGGAAGTTTGGTTATGAAAACCATAGCAATGCTATCCTATTTCCAAACGGGGATTTCAGGTTGTTCGAGCAAACCAAAACGACGCTGATGCTCAGCTTTGACCTTTGAGCATGTGAGGCATTTTGAAACATAGATGGCAATGTCCTTCTTCATACCAGACCACCAATAGGATATACGTAGATCGTGATACATCTTATCAGCACCAGGATGAATGGAGTATCCGTATTTGTGTGCCTCGTCTAAAATGAGTTCACGAAGATTGTCGCGAACTGGCACCCAGATGCGATCAAGATAGTATTGAAGTCCATCTAATTTGGTCACACGCTGGTCTATAGAAGCACCTCGTATTTTGATGATTAGACTACCTGCGTTGGCTGACGAATATTGAGCTTCACGAATGCAAGTATGAAGATCACTAGAGACTCGAAAACAATGAATACTACTAATATGAGTCTTACGACTGAGCGCATCAGCCACGACATTCGCTTTGCCAGGGTGGTAGCGAATCTCGTAGTCGTAGTCATTAAGCAATTCCACCCAACGTCGCTGACGCATGTTTAGTTCCTTTTAGTTAAAGATGTGTTGTAGGCTCTTATGGTCAGTGAAAACCACACACTGCGTACCATATAGGTAGTGTCACCAAATCTTTAACGCAAAAACAACTGCGCCAAGCTCAAGGTCATGGGTAGTATAGTTTTTCTCATGTATTTTGAGCTGACGAGAGGCATAAGCGATGATCTTGTCTCGTTGCATGAGAACACAACCAAGACCACAGTTCGAGGCATCACAATATACCACGAAGTCATCATTCCCATCGGGGAGAGTAAGAATGGGAGCGTTGCAAAGCAAGTTCTTGAGAGTTTGAAAAGATTCCCCTTGCTCAGGACTCCAAGCAAAAGGTTTCTCTTTTTGAGTCAACGAGGTGAGAGGAAATTCGATTTTTGAAAAGTTTGAGATGAATCGGCGGTTATAACCCGCCAGTCCTAAGAAGGAACAGATTTCAGAAGGAGTTTTAGGCGCGATCCAATTCTTCACTGCTTCGATTTTGGAAGGGTCAACATGGATTCCTTTTTCACTAATTACGTGCCCAAGGAATTGGACTTCTTTGATCCAGAATTCGCACTTAGAAAACTTTGCGTATAGGCGTTCACCACGTAAGAGTTCGAGTATGAGGCATAAATGACGTTCATGATTAGCTTGGGTCTTAGAATAAATGAGGATATCATCAATGAAGACGATTACAAAACAATCCAAGTAAGGCTTACAAACACGATTCATTAGATCCATGAACGCAGCGGGTGCGTTGGTCAAACCAAAAGGCATAACCACGAACTCATAGTGCCCATAGCGAGTGCGAAATTCGGTTTTGGGAATGTCCTCTTCGAGAACACGAAGTTGGTGATAACCAGATCGAAGATCGATCTTGGAGAAACAAGTTGCACCTTGAAGTTGGTCAAAGAGATCAACGATGCATGGGAGAGGATAACGATTCTTGACGGTGAGTTTGTTAAGCTCACGATAGTCGATGCACATGCGAAACGAGCCATCCTTCTTCTTGACAAAAAGCACAGGAGCACCCCAAGGTGAAGCACTTGGACGTATGAAGCCCTTATCGAGGAGTTCTTGGAGTTGAGTAGATAACTCTTACATCTCAGAGGGTGCAAGGCGATAAGGAGCTTTGGTAATAGGATTCGAACTAGGTACGAGGTCAATACGAAAGTCAACAGATCGAGGTGGGGAGGACCATGTAAGTCTTCAGGAAAGATGTCAGGGAAGTCGCGCACCACTGGAACATCACTTACGCTCTTTCCCTTTCCCTTTTCTTCCACAACGTAGGCTAAAAAGGCAAAGTACTGTTTGCGTAAATATATATTCGCTTGTGTGCAGGACATCAATCTTAGTCCTCTTGAAGGTCGGTCTCCATAGACGTGTAAGGTGACACCAGATGGAAGAGGCAAACGAACGTACTTCTCGTGACAAGCAATTTCAGCATGGTTCTTACGAAGCCAGTCCATGCCTACTTTGATGACGAAACTACCCAGTTGCATGGGTATAAGGTCGATAGTGAAGGTGTATTCATTGAGAGTGAGAATGCAATCCTGAAGAACAGAATCAACTAAGATAGATTTGCCATTGGCAAGTTCGACTGAAAATGACTTAGGCAGTTTAGAGCATGTACAATTTAACAAAGATTCAAATTCAACGGACACAAAGCTTTTGTCCGCACCAGTATCAAATAGCATCGAAGCATAAAGATTATTAACAAGGAACGTACCATTGATGATTTCATTATCGTTTCACGCCTGATTTGCGTTGAGGTTGAAAGCTCGTCCTCGAGTGGCTTATTGTTGTTCTTGGTTCAGCTGAGGACATTAAGGGCAGAGATGCATAGTATCACCACATTTGAAATAGGCTCTAGCTGGTCTAGGGTTTTGAGGAGCTGGTTGAGCTTGTAGTACAGGGTTAGTACGACAATAAGCGGTGTTGTGCCCAAAGTGGTTGCAAGTAGTGCAATGACGACAGTTGGAAGTGGCAGGGTGATGATAGTTGCAAGTGGTACACTTGGGATGAACCCTAGTGTATGGATTTCGTGCATTTTCAGGCGTAACAGGGTTTGGGTTAACAGCTGGTACAATCGCGTTGCAACTAGGGTTCTGATACTTTCGCTTCTTCCCCTTGTTACTACTCGATTGTTGGGTGATTTGATTGGTTGGTTTTGAAGAAACAGGGGTTGCAGCTTGTTTATCGCGAATGCGATTGTTGTTTAGGCTAGCTGCCAGACGGTATACAGCTTCGATGTTGTCAAGCTTGGCTGCCTCGATGGTATCACGCATGGCAGAAGGAAAACCATTTATGTACTTCCTGATCATGTGTTCGAGGGTTAAAACTAGGTGTGGCACAATGAAACTGAGTTGCTTAAAACGGGTGGTGTAGGCTAAGTTGTCGTCACCAATTTGCTTGAGCGCCCAGAATTATTCCTCGAGTTTTTGTTGCTCATGAGGAGGGCAGAATTCTTCCATCATGAGTTGTTTACCTTCCTCCCAAGGTAGCGCATAAGCTACTTCATTCGAGCGAAGGTTCCTTTCGTTAGCCCACCATTCAAAGGCTTTGGCTTGGAAGACCCCAGTAGCACTACGAGTTTTAAGCTCTTCAGGACATTCACTATTGATGAACGTGACTTCTATGCTGTCGAACCACTCTAGCATAGCAGTCACCCCATCGTTGCCAGTGAATGGCTTAGGGTTGCAAGACGAGAAGTGCTTGAAGTTGAACGACATAGGCTTGCGCACATCAATCTTTGAATCAACATAGGAGTTTGGGGTAGAGGTAGCTTGGATTTCACTGACGATCTTGGGGACGATACGAGCAATCTGATTGGCCATGAATTCCATCATCTTCTTTTGAGTGCTGGTCTTAGAGTTCTTGGTCGAGTTGGAGAGCTGACTTGAAGACACCTAAGATTCAAAAGAACGAATGTGTGAGACTTGATCATAATTTTTGTTTGAGAAAATTGTTTTCATAAATGTGTCACATAGCATATAGTTTCACATAGCATATAAATGTTCATTTTGTTTCACATAGCATAATCACGAATTCCACATAGCATAACATAGATAATGAAAGCATCGTAAATTTAGTTTGTTCATGAGAGATTATTATTGTTTTTGATTGCGAGAGACGTGCGAAGTGTGTAATAGTATAAAATCACATATAAATTGAGATAACATAAAAGAGAGGCTCATAAAACATTGGATTTTTTCGGGTAGAGAAACGTAGACTATTCCAAAGTGGATCAAAAGTCCTTTCGAATTAGAGAAACGTGCTTTGGCCTAGAGGTAAGATACTCTCGTCGAGAAGCGATTAACGGTATCTTACCCTTCTAGTTACTACACGTCTCTAATCAATTGAAACAATCAGGACTTTGGCAAGATTGAAAATCGAGGAATGGGACTTAATCGACAAGATGCGGGTTTCACCCCTAACTTGACAATTTCGTACCCTGATGTGGTTGGTACTCGTAGGGTTAAAATTAAATTTTTGACACTTTGACAAGGGTCAACTAGAGTTTGTATTGGAAATTTACCATTAAGATGTGGATTTCACTCCTAACTTAATGGAATGATTTCGTGCAAACTAGAATCAAGCAGAATGAGAGTCGTTTACCAAATTGTGGGTTTCACGCCTATTTTGGTAAACTCATCTCGTTTGTATTACGAGTGTCTTCAAGTCTTCAAAAGTGTATTGTGTTAGCCTTAGGAAAGGCATGTATGTTTAAAAGACCAAAAGAAGATAGATAAGAAGCAAATAAGGTAGAATGCAAGTAGTTTTAAACAACAAATACGAGAAAATTCCTAAACTATAGACTAGGCAAAAACATTCCTACTTTTCCTAATTCCTTATAGTTATGACTCTGATACCAATCTGTCACACCCCAACCGATGGCGGAAACATCGGGATGAGACGAACAAATTGCTCAAAACGTCATAACACTATGTGACAATATAATTTAAATTCAATTTCATAAAAAAATACTAGAGTGTCATACAAGAGTCAAACAAGAACAATCATTGTTTCAAAACATAACATCAAATAACCGTTTATTCTACGTGTGTTTCTAAGTCCACCTAAATCTCGTTTCTTCACTTAGCATCATCTCGTCTATCAACCTGCAACATGTATTAAAATATGATCAACCAAAAAGTTGCGAGTATACTAGTTTTCATACATAGCATAAAATAGATTAAAAGTTTAACGGGCTCATATCCAACATGAATAAACATAGATACAAGTTACTAATATGTTGAAACGGTGTAACTATATGTTCAAACCCAAGTATACAACGCAAATTTTCCTATCCCAAGAGATTAGCGGGAGGTTAACATGTTTAACTTAACAATACCCCATGACTAATGGGCGGTGCGTTAATCCTATAGCGCTATAATTGTTAAGGTAGGCTAGCAAAGTTAATGAACATATATCGACACAAAAGTTTACATAGCATACGAGATTAACAAGCATCATATAGTTTCATGTTTAAGCATGGATAAAGTGTGATTAAAATGAGTATCAAGTGTAGTGTGTTTTGTAAAAAATACATGTTGCACCGAAAGTGTTAAAAAGTAAAACGGGATCGAGTATACTCACGGTTTTGCAAGCTTTCCACTTGGTAAAATCCGTGAGGGTTGTTGGTTGATTAGGATGGAGCACCAAGTCCTTCTACACAAAGAAACATATGTGTATGAGTATTGGATGTTAACGGAGGATTAAGGATTCGGAGTTTAAAGTACATGAAAAGTAGACATATGAGAAAATAATCATTTAACACATAATACTTGTTTTGACACTATGAAACCCAAAAGGGTTTGAATGTTTTCATGGGTTAAAATACCTATTAGAATCGTAACAAGTTATTAAGGTCTTAGATGATGTAACTTAACATTTTGACAAATGACCACTAGGTCATCATCAAAGGTTTGGTTACTTGGATATTATATATCTTATATAGTATATATTATAAGATTCTAGTCCAATAATTCAACAAGAACATCATATAAGTCATGCATGAGATAGGAAGATAAATCTTCCATTTAGGAACCTCTTTTGAATTCACCAATACACATGTTGTCATAGACAATAAGGATGGTCATGAACATACATTAAGGAAATGAAATACATACTATCTAACTAAGAAAACATCAAGTGATGTGTGGATTTGAAGGTAGGATAGCCCAAGCTAACCTTGTAATCACACAACTTCAAGTTCAAGACTTGGTCATTACTTGTGAGTTAAAACTCTATTAAAACAGAAAGTTTTTGAGGAGTAAACCTCTGGATTTACATGTCACAACCTTGTTTCTAAGCTCACATAATCATGGTCTTGATTAGTAGCACAAGGACAAAGGAATGTGTTGAGAAATCTCAAGTTTAAACAAGTTTAACAAGTGTTTAATCAAAACAGAAAGTTTCTTTGCACCTTTCACCTTATTTGGTTGATGTTCCAGCCTTGGTTTTCCATGGAAAACCTGTGGAAACACACCTAAGGTTGTTCCAAGTGAAAAGGAGAAAGAATGAGTGAAAAAGATGAAATAGAAGTGAGGTTATGCTCATTTTTGTAACTTGGTATGCTTCTGTCTTTGCTACTGATTTCCAGCTGATTATGGAGTGATTAGAGAGTGTTTAAGTGAGTTTGCAAAGTGAAAATGTGTGGAGGAGGCTTAGGTTTTAGAAGGAATGAATTAGGGTTGAGGTTGGTGAATATTAAATGCAAGAAACACAAATAAAACACCAAGCATTGCCCAATCCACGAGCTGCTAATTCTGATCTACGGATCGAACTCCGTTGCGGGGCGCGACCAAGCTGGTGGGTGGGTTCGTGGACCGCGAGCCATGCTGCTTCACTGATTTGTTTGGTTTTTGACATTATTGGCCCTTATACTTTCATATATGGATGTTTTAAGTTGTTTTATTATGTTTTAAGTATAAAGGTCCATGAGTAAAGGTATGTAACGTGTTTAAATTATGAAAGCAAGTATAAACAAGTATAAATAAGTAAGTTCGTCGAGATTAAGTGTCGTATCCGCATAAATTGAGCATATAAGTCACGTGTTTGTAAGGTTTACGTGTTTCGCATGGATGATGAATATAGTGTCACATGTATAATCAATCCAAATGTATGAACATGTATGAAGTGTGTATAACATGAATGTAAGGAAATACAAATTTTATTATGATCCAAGTCTTGGATTTTACAACGATTACAACGAAAAGACGAATACAAGAGCACTAGACTTCCAAAAATAAAAATACAACAACGCTTTCTAATTATGAAAAGTACGAAAAAGCAGGGTGTTACAATAAGGGTATGGGTTGTCTAGTATATCCTGAATTGCCCTGGTGTCATTCCACCATGGGTCTAAAGGGTTCAACGTAGTATACTGCTCTATAGGGTTTGGTGCGGGAATTCTAGGGATCTCATTGGGGTCAAATGCTGGGATTGGGAATTGGTTCTCCTGGTTTGGTTCTAGCTCCATTGGTTGGTTAGAGAATAAGGGTAGAAGTTGTGGTTTAGCTACTTTGTTAAGATTAGGGTCTGCTGCTGCATTTGCTAACATGTGGAAATCAACTAACTGCCTATCAATTTCCTCCTCCCATAATGATCTAGCTTCCTGGGTTTGGGAATTCATTTCTCTATTTGCTTTTGCTATTGCTCACTGTTGTTGGAGTTTTTTCATTCTTTTCCTCCTTTCATGAACTCCTCTACTAAACCAGCCTCTCTTTTTAGGGGGGAATGGTTCCTCAGATTGTGCCTTAAAGTTAAAGATTCCTTCCTCAGAATCAGCAGTGTATCCTGAGGTTGGCTGGGATGAG
Organism: Helianthus tuberosus; assembly: GCA_030545235.1. Classification (NCBI taxonomy): domain Eukaryota; kingdom Viridiplantae; phylum Streptophyta; class Magnoliopsida; order Asterales; family Asteraceae; genus Helianthus; species Helianthus tuberosus. Next base: position 6,071,426 of record JARYGA010060219.1, on the reverse strand, counting down.
GTTCCTTCATTCTTTGGGGAATTAGGTAATTTACGGTAAGCGTCAGAAGTACCTTGCTCACTCATACTGTAAACTAACAAATGGTTAAATAACACAAAATAATAATATACATATTTACACATAATCACCTAAGTTATTTCATAACATAATTGGTTAAAATTTAGGTATTAGGAGAACACCTAAGTGGCTTAAACCAGTGGTTGTGGCTCTGATACCACCATCTGTCGCAGCCCCAACCCCTACCCTGGGAGCGGGAGCCGCGAGACACAGAGCTGGTGGTATCGGTGTTTATTAATTTGGCAGAGGAAATGAGACATCGGGACCGTAGTTGGGAAATAATTTCAGAGTTTCAAAACACCAAACTTTTAGAATAAATAAATGGGATAAAACCCATGTTCCATTGATAATGCATTTGTGGGGATAAAACCCTAATTACTGAAAACATAAACTTTTATTAGGTATCTTTTATAGCCACTTCTTTAAGCCTTCAGTGCTCCACGGCTGGCTTCTATTAGCTTCACATTAAGTTACCTGAAACGCATTTTAAAAAGATTTTATCAGCAAGAAATATTGGCGAGTGCATCCTAGTTTAATCAAAACAAGCTTTTATAACTTTACAGTATTGAGAGCGATTACAATGTTTATATCTACCAACATACTCATTCAGTATTTGTCATGTTGGCAGTTCCATGACTGTGGTTATATTACTCATTGGCTAACTCGTTGTCCAACAGTAACATATTTACTAGTAGTGTATACAAAACCCCATATACTGGCAGCAATTGTAGAATACATAGATTCAATCACTGTAAGTATAACAGAAAATATTTGAGGTTTTGGTAAAACAGTTTGGTAGAAAAAGAGAATGACTCACTCTGTAGACTTAGGTGTTTCTATAGCTTCCTGATGATTCTCCTGACTATTTTCTATTAAAACAAACAATGCACACTTGTTAGTAAGATAACCCAAATCACATTAGCCATATCACACGAGACAGAACTCCAATGAACTTAGTAAGGCAGAGCCTCAACATGCGTTACGGAGTTCTAGATCAATCGGGTAGGGTAACGAATTAGTTATCAGGGGTTTAAATACTAACAACGAGGCAGAGCTTCGTGTTTTAGGGGTATAACATCGAGCAGCTTTTAGCTATTATAGGGGCTTTGAGAGAGAAAAGAATTGAACGAGGATGACTGAGGCTGGAGGCCTCCTTTTATAGGCTGGAAACGGGCTGGCTCGCGCCTCACGACTCATCTCTCTCTCTCTCTCTCTCTCTCTCTCTCCCTCTCTCTCGCGGCCCGCGAGAGACCCTAGCTAGGGTTTAGCTTTGGCAGCTCACAATGTAGGTTCGACACGATGTGGGGACACGTGACGCCAGGTTCAGCTGGCTAATAAGGGTCTGTCGCGCCCCGCGATCCACCTAGTGGATTCGGATGCGGCCCGCGAGCAATCCAATTTATTTGTTTTATTTGATTTTTCTAAAAACTAAGGTTGTACGAGTCCGTTTACTCGTATTCTGGGTCTAATTAGAGTGTTTAGGGGTGTTTTCGAGGGTTGTTATATAAGGTAAACTAAAACAAGCACTAACAAACATTAACTAACTGTACACTAAACTATCAAACCTTTTTGAGTTTCAAGGTAAGAGAATCATACCAGCTTACGGTCTTGTCAAAAACGATTTTTGTTTCTTATAAAAAATAAGATAAGTATCCTACCTCAATTATTGGTATTGTTGTCTACATAAACTCAACTTATCAGATGTAATCACGATAAGGAGATACGATTTAATGTATGATTTATACTACTCGCCAGTGTTCATCCACTCACGACACATTTCCATATTAAGACGTGCACGAGAATTCATCTTACCGGTGAGTATACCGCTTATCATCTGTTTGAACGTATAGATTGTGAGATACTCACTTATTTTTGGTTGAAAACAAGCCCTTTGTGATAAAATCACTTATTGATGAGGAACTTGATTTTCAGATGCATGCAGGGCACAGGAGCAAGTCCGTGAACAGGTTAGTACCAACGTACCGATAAAGAGACGAACTTGACTCCCGCAATATTTACTTATTCATTGGGTAGATGTGATATGTTTATCACTTATTGATGGTCATATGCAATATTTACACGTATGCATGGTATCATGGAAGATCTTGACTGGCGTCCCCATTATTTTTCAGTAAAAGATTTAACCATGATACCCAGCTGATAAAACAACATAAAGACCGCATATCTTAGAACCTAGGCATACTATCAAACGAAATTTCGGTACCAAGACCATATGCCAATGAATGGTTCCCACCTGGCTTGTAGTTCGTTATGTTTATATCAACTTGCACATTTTAATCTGATTGTGAGCCTACCGATACATCCTTAGTAGAGCTACTTATCATTTTTCATTTTGCATATTTGACCGTATTTGATAGACCACTGGTGTATCATCATCTTCTCTTATCTTTCCAAGAAACTCATTTTTGGTTTTTGGGTTTTCTATTGTTTTTGTATTTTTTGAAAATTTTTAATGTTTTTCTATTTTTTTTGAATTTCTCCCCCTTAAATGCAGAAACTAAATAAATGAAAGACATATTTTTGGATTTTTGAAATTTTCTGATGTTTTTGTTTTTTCTTAAGATTTCTCCCCCTAAAATGCAAAAAGTAAATAAATTGAAAATCTTTTTGTATTTTTAGATTTTAAGAAAATATTTACAAAAATGATTTGCCGAAGATGATTTACTCGGGTTTCACCTTGATGCCATTGACCAAAAGAAGATAATCAAAACGTGATTTATCAAAAGCTTTTGTAAACAGGTTGGCACGTTGGTGATCCGTGTGGATTTTAACAACATCGATAAGTTTCTTTTCATAACAATCTCGTATGAAATTATACTTAATCTCGATGTGTTTGGTCTTTGAGTGCTGTACAGGATTACGACTGATCTGTAAAGCAACTTCATTATCAATATAAATAGGAGTAGTTAGGAATTCAAAACGTAGTCGCGCATTTGCTGTTGGATCCATAAAACCTTGGAGAAGCAACTAGAAGCCGAAATGTACTCAGCTTCACATGTTGAAGTGGCCACACAGGTCTACTTTTTTGCACTACCACGTGACTAGACGATTTCCCAAAAATCTGACATCCCGCAGATGTTGACTTTGCATCGATCTTGCAGCCACCATGATCAGAATCACTGAATGCTATCAAATCAAAGTTATCATCCCTAGGATACCAAAGACTAGTGTTTGGGCAACCCTTTAGATAACGAAAAATCCTTTTTACAACCATCGTATGAGAAACTTTTGGATTTGACTGGTAACAAGCAAGAAGACATGTTGGATACATAATGTTGAGCCTTGAAGCGGTAAGATACATGAGGGATCCGATCATAGCACGATAGAGAGATGGTTCGATATGTTCACCCATTCCGTCAGGAGTAATCCCATGAATTTGAGCCAGATGAGTCCCCGAAGTCTTCGAATCTTCCATCTGAAATCGTTTCAAGATATGCCCAACGTATTTGGTCTGATGAATAAAGATCCCTTTTTCAGATTGATGAACTTGTAAACCTAAAAAGAAAGTCATTTCTCTCATAGCGCTCATCTCGAACTTCTCTTGCATCACCCGCTCGAATTCCTTGCACATTTCATCATTTATAGACCCAAAACTGATATCATCAACAAACGCTTGAACCAACAACAAATCCTCATTCCTTTCTTTAATGAAGAGAGTACAGTCGATCAACCCACGTCGAAAACCATTCTGCAATAGATAGGAAGACAACATGTCATACCAAGCCCTTGGAGCTTGATGAAGACCATACAATGCCTTGTTTTGAACCCAAACTCTATCAGGATGAATCGGATCTTCAAAACCAGGCGGTTGCTCAACATATACTTCTTCTTCTACCACACCATGAAGAAATGCACTCTTCACATCCATTTGATACACAGTAAACTTCTTGTAGGACGCATAAGCTAAGAAAATCCTTATCGCCTCAAGACGTGTCACTGGTGCATAAACTTCATTATAATCAATACCTTCTACCTGATTAAAACCCTTGACAACCAATCTTGCTTTGTTTCTTAAAACAACATCTCGGTCATCCTTCTTGCACTTGTAAACCCATCTAGTACCAATCTTCTTGTAGTTCGGAGGCCTGTCAACCAATTTCCACATGCCCAATTTCTGAAACTCCTGAATTTCCTCTTGCATTGCTTCAACCCATGAATCGTCCTTTATTGCTTCCTTCCAAGATTTTGGTTCAACTTAGCAAACATAGCAGGCGAAAGACTAATCATTTTGTTCCCTGGATTCTTTAATTGTCGAATACAAATCAGCATTCTAGTTGTTCCTTAGCTGATTACGTGTCTGCACACCACTATGGACATCTCCTATAATATTCTTCTAAGGGTGGGTATCATGAATTCGAGTTTCAGGAACATCCGGAACACGAGCATTAATACCCAAATTGTTGATATTCAGATCAACAACCAAATCGATGCCAGGAGTCGACGTAGATGTGGAGGCATTACCTTCAGTAGTTCCTTGATTTTGCACATGAGAAGTTGATTCAGAAACACCATGAACAGGAGCTGAAGTGGCTTTATTAGCATCATGGAACTCCTCATCTTCCGAAAAAACATTATAATCAGCTGCATCTTCAAACTCCTCATTTTGAGCAACATTATTAACCGAAGTAGACATTTGTTGGTTAACAATAATCGGTCGCACCAATGATGAGTCAACTGCAGTATTACTTTCAGTAACTTTTGAGCTGCTGCAGATGCATCATCAAAAGTTGGCAGATTAAAGAAGTCAAACAGTCCATCATAATCAAACATCCAAGGAGCACCCGGAGCTCTCATAGTTTCAGTGTACCTTTGAACCTTAACTTCACCCCATTCTTCAATCTTTTTCGTTGTTAAATTCCACACTCTGAAATTTGGAGTAGCATATCCAAGAACGAAACCTTCGATAGCCCTTGGACCAAAGTTACCATGTGGATCAATCATAGTGCATGGAGCTCCAAAAGGTTCTAAGTAAGACACATCCGGTTTCCTTTTATGTAACAATTCAAAACATGTTTTCCCATGCCTTTTAACAGTAAGAACTCTGTTCAAAGTATAATAAGCAGCAGCCACAGCCTCCCCCCAAAACTGAGCTGGGAGCTCTGACTCTACTAACATGGTTCTTGTAGTCTTGATAAGCGTTCTATTCTTCCTCTCAGCGCCACCATTTTAGTTGGCGCATGCGTCTGTCGACTTCGTCTTGTATCGAGTCTTGTACTAAGAATGTTAGATCAGAGCACGTAGTTCGAGATATGTGTAATTCCGCTTGAATAAGGTAATTCCGCTTGAAAGTGTACACTGGTAATTCCGCACGGAATTAGATTCCGCTTGGAATCTAATCTCGTTTGAAACCTCTTCAAGCGGAATCAGAACCTTATAAATACCGTTCAAGCGAAATCATTTGTAAGTTTTCCGGTCTGAGCAACGAAGTGCTGCCGAAGTGTCGTCTCGCTGTAATTTGTTATCAAATCAATCAAATCGACAGTTAAAGTGTATATCTTGCTGAATTGACCTTAGTACGACTGTTTCCGCCTTTTGTAGTGAGCATAAACTCTTCTGAACGACTCGTTCGGGTTCGTATACGATCCTACAAGTGGTATCAGAGCTCAGGAAGAAGAGTTCTTACCAATTCAGCTGCAAATTCTGATTTCTACACCTTCTTTTCAAAATTTAACAACTTTTCACGGTCAAAATGTCTTGATTTTCACACATCATACTCGGAATTGTGTTTTAACAAATCCTTGAGAAAATTAGACCCTAATTCAATCAAAATCTGATAAAATTTGTAATTTTGTTTCAAAATCAACGCGAGAATGATGACATCAGCAGCATTTCAAACGAAATTAGAGCTTAATTCCGCTTGAAACCGGTATTTCGTTTGAAAGTTCATACGGAATTAGCTTATTCCGCTTCAAAGGTGTAATTCCATTTGAGTGTTTCCGTTTTGAAAGTGCTAATTCCGCTTCAGTTGGTAATTTCGTTTGGGGAGTTTCGTACGGAATTAGTAATCCCGTTTGAAAGTGTTGTTTTCAAATGAAATTAGGGTAATTTCGTTTCAAAGTAATCTCGTTTGAACTGGTGATCTCGTTTGAAGTGGGATTTCGTTTGAGAAATGTAATTTCGTTTGAACATGACTGTTTTTGTGAACTTTGAAAACCGAAACATGGAAGAGGAATTTTTCAATGCATTTGCTACTCCAGTTACCCCGATTACTATTGCACAGAACACACTGTTAGAAAATGAGACAGGGACGATGCAAAAACCGCCTAAGCTTATGAACATTGAGGAGTATAAAGGTTAGGAAGGACGTTTTGAAAACTGGCTTCAAGCAAATTATTTGGATGCTTGGAAATGTGTTGAGACGAAATATGCTAGGCCGATGAATGATGATGAGGTGATGATAGCAATAAAAGACCTTAGTGCTGTAGATAGAAAGAAATACAAAGATGAGAAAATGATGCTAAGTCTACTACAACAAGCTGTGAAAGAAGATATTTTGGTTTTATTGCAACACAATGGAACTTCGTATTCAATTTGGAAAGCTTTAAGATCAAAGTTTGTTGGAAGTCAAGAGATGGTTAAAAACAAAAAGTCACCTCTGAAGAAAGAATTTGATCTGTTTCGTGGGTTGAAAAATGAAAGTACAAAGCAAATCATTGAAAGATACTGCAATTTGTTAGCCAACATGAAGAGATTGAGCATCGACAAAGATAATGAAGAGTTGATCGAAAAATTGGCTGATGCATTGCCATATGAGACTTGGGGCACATATCTCATGATGCTAAGGAACAAGAAAGGGTTTAGCAGTCTGACACTGAGCAAGTTCATTGAAAAGATTGAGGCTCAGGAGATGGAACAGAGAAAGGTCTTAAGAATGAAAGATTTTAATGGAGAACAAGACATTGGTCTCTATTACAAAGGTGGTGTCAGTGATAAAACCACCAACATGTCACCGAAGGTTGAAACAGCGTTCAATGCAAAGAGTTCATCTGGAGGATCATCCAAAGGATCAAACAGTAACACAAGTTTTTCATCATATCCATCTTTTGATCCGAACATTTCAGCAACCAAGAATGGCAAGAAGCTACAATGCAACATTGTTTTGAATCTTGAGAGTGATCAGGGTTATTCTGAAGAAGTTGCAAAAAGTCATATGTCTTTGTTAGGGACTGTTTTGGAGTCTTATGGAAGTTTAGTGGCAGGTCGGATCGGGAATCCTATGTTGACAAGAGAGGATTATGATCAGATTGATGCTGAGGAAATGTGTTGGTGCATCCGTCTGTCGTCTACGTCTTCAGTCGTATCTCAGTTCGTTGCGAAGATGTTCAAGCATGATGTCATCATGACATCATCAAAGTGATGTCACAATGACATCATCACTACAAAAGACAAAAGCATTTATGATGTCAAAGTTTGATTTCGGTCAATGTACATATTTCTGATTTCGTTCATTAGGCAGATAAGGTTCCGCTTTTGTGTCAAGAGTAGGTTCGCTCATATGTCAGTCATGTTATTTCGCTTTTATGGCATGTTAGTGATTCCGCTTTTGTGTCATGTCCATATAAGCGGAATCACAATGTCTATATATAGGTCATATGAGCGGAATCACACAAATAGTTCTAGGTGTTGTCTTCCGGTGAGCCACGAAGTGTTGCCAAAGTGTCGACAGGTTGTAAACGTCTTTCAGATCAATAATATCGACAGTTAAAAGTGAATATGTGCTGAATTACATCGAAACACTTGTTTCCGCCTCTTGTTTTGGTGAAAAACTCTTCTATGCGACTCGTTCGGGTCGAAATTCGATCCTACAATTGGTATCAAAGCCAGTGAAGAAGAGTTTTTGTTATTTCAGCCAATAATTCTGTTTCTACATCTTTCTTTTTCGAAAATCAAAACTTTTTACGGTCAAAATCGCTTCAAATTCACACATAACATTCGTAATCATAGATAAGCAAATCCTTGTAAGTTTCAAAGCTTGAATCGACGTAAAACATCGAATTTTTGAGGTATCGCTTTTACGGACTCGTGAAAAGGTGACATCATCACCTGGTTCCGCTTATTTGGACAGTGACTATTTCGCTCATACGTACAATTTGATTCCGCTCATTTGAACAGTTAGGTTCCGCTTTTGTGACCAAGAGTGATTTCGACTTTGTGACAACTAAGGTCATAGAACAGTGTAATCATGTGATCTGGTGCACCGTTTAATTCATGTGTTTGAACATTGAGTAGTGTGAACTGTTTAAATGTGCTTTGAATTGTGTGATACATAAATCTAAATTGTCGTTTTGCATGTATGTTAATCGGTTTGGCATGTGAAGCTTTAATAGGTGGTGTCGGCAAGAAATAATCATGGTATCATGTGATTTGTGTCAGTACCAGGTCATGAGAAATTCAGTTTGGATATAGGTTGAAGTTTGGGCGGCCAAATAGAATTCAGTATCATATTAGAATTGTCGATTTAGTGGATTATTGCGGCCCAATCAAAGTTTTATGTGATTTGAAATTGTTGGATATCACGTGAAAGGGTGTAAGGTGTGAATGTGATTTGAATTAAAAGGTGTCAGCACACTAATAGTTGTCGGCTTGGTGGTTATTTGAGGTCCAATCAGTTTAAAGTGTGCATATGATTCTTTATTAAAAAGGAAGATTATATTGTCGGTATTAGTGGATTCAAAGGTTAAAAAGGTTGGTCAAATCAGAATAAAGTGTGTGTCAGCTCATTTACGGCCAAATCGTTATCAGCCCAAGTTATTCAACGGCCCAAGTTTCAACATTATAAAGTGTCTTCAGCCCAAATCATTCTCTGGTTCATTTGTTCACTTTGCGAAATTCATTAAACGAGTCCACAAATCTTCGACACGAGTCTTAGATTGTTTTCATCAACACACACTTTTACGTATTCAGTTAGTTTAAACTGATCGTTTGTTTGATTGTTTGCAGGTGTTTTTATAAGGTGATACAGCTTGTTTGAAAAAAAGTATTTTTAAAACAAGAAAGTTTGTGTTTCTGAAGCCTTGACTTTGAAACATGGAAAAGGAGTTGTTGAAGAAGTCATTTGACATGTTTGTAGCTTTTGACCATGAAACAACAAAGATGATCATTGATAGATATTGTCATTTAGTCGTGGAAATGGGAAGATTGAACATTAAGAAAGACAATGATGAATGGATTGATAAACTTGCTGATGCATTACCACAGCAAAAATGGGGAACTTATCTGTTGATTGTAAAACATATGAGAAAACATGAAAACATGAATCTGGCACAGTTTATTCAGAAAATTGAAGAACATGAGTTGAAAGCAGAAGTTGAAGAAATCTCAACAAAAGAAACTGAGGGACAGAAAGCTGAAATAGAATCTGAAGAACCAGTGGTTGAAAAGATTGTCGAGATAGAAAAGATTGTTGAAATTGAAAAACGTGTCGAAGTTGAAAAGATTGTTGAGGTCGAGAAACTTGTTGAAGTTGAAAAGACTGTCGAAGTCGAAAATATAGTTGAAAAGGTGGTTGAAGTTACTAAACCTTGTGAGAAATGTTCAGAGTCTTGCAAAGTTTGTGAAGAAAAAGATAAGAAGATTGCTGAATTAGAGAAGATTAAAGAAGATTTACTGTCTGATGTGAAATATGTGAAAGAGTCCTATGATGTTCTAAACAGGACAGTTGATGGTCTGAAAAAGACAAATACAGAAATCGAAAAAGCAAATGATAAAATGAGTGCAACATTAATGACAAAGCAAAGCGTCATCAATGATTATATTGAAGACTGTGCTAAGTTGAAGAAAGAAGTGGAACTTGAAAAGATTGAAAGTGAAAGGATTAAACGATTACTATTGAGTTATACTACTTGTGATTATTTGATTGATCCTGTTTATTCTACTGTTGCAGGTTTGGAGGCATTCAAGGAGAAAAAGACTGAAGATACTGATACTAGTAAGAAACCAAGTGTCAAGTATAACAGATGTCCGCCCCCGATTCATGAAACTTATTCTCCAAGGAATCCTAACGAGGAGCGTCTAAAAAAGGCATTCAACATCAAGTTAAAGTCTGAAATCATTGATGAATTACCAGAAAATATTGATGTTACATTCACAGCGTCTGACACTGATCATGAGTCTGAGTTAGTAAAGAAAGTTGTCGATCAGGTGTTAGATACGGATGAAGAGTCAAAACCGGAGTCTAAATCTGAAAGTTCGAGTTCATCAGAAAAGAGTCCGAGTTCACCGGTTAACAGGGTTTACAATAGAGAATTCCTGTTATCAAAATCTAATTTGAATGACGGATCAATCAAAGTAGCTTATACTTTGTATGATTCAGACAAATTATATTCTGATGAGGAATTTCCAATAAGAAGTGTCAAAACTGAAATGATCAAACAGGTTTTTAAATTAACAGAAATTAATATTTCTGAAATAAAAGATTTAAATCTTGCTGAAAAACCTAAAAAATACACTTCAAGAGTTCAACAGAGATTGAACAAGAAAAAGGGTTACAGTTCTGGTTCAGGTTATCGAAAGAAACCGAACCATAACCGTAATTACAAAAAGAATGGATTAGGCTTCAATTCTTCAGAAAATTATAAAAATCAGAAAACTTATAAACCAAAAACAAAATTTGTTTCAGGAGGAAGTTCAGAGGATGAACAGAAGAAACCGTTTTGGAAGCAGTCCAATCAAGAGTTTCTTGCTGAAGTGAAGAAGAATGTAAGAAAGTTTGCTCAAAAAGTTGATAGAAGAACCTGTTTCAAATGCCAAGAAGTTGGACACATAGCTTGGAATTGTTCCAAGTCCAACTACAAAGAACAGGGAGTTTCTTCTAACTTTGATTCGAGAAGAAAATTTGTTGATAAGAAAGAACAACCTGTAAAAATTGTTAAAAAGTTTGAAAATTCTATTTCTGAGGAAGGTGAAAGTTCAAAACGGTTTTACAAAAGAAAAGGTGATATGAACAAGCAAAAGTGGGTGGTTAAATCTGAGGGTAATTCTGACAATGAATCTGATTCCATAAAATCAGAAGAGTCTTTGGTTGAGAAAAAGATTGTGAATTCCGTTCCTGAGATGAACGAGGAAAACTTTCCGTCATTGACAAAAGAAAATTTGATGAAAAAAGTGGGAAAGGTAGTGATCTCAAATCAATTCTTCGTTGATAAAGGAGAATTTGATGTTGAGAAGGCTTTTAATGGCAAAGTTAAACATATCTTTGGTAAGATGGTTGACAGGAAAGTGAAAAATGCTCAAGAATTTTACAAGTCAAAATGTTGGTGGGACAGATGTTTGCCACCAAAATCACCCAAGGCTGGTCAAGCTTGGGTGACAGCATTTTCACCATAAATTTCTGACTTGCCGGAGCTCCCAGGTTGGTAAGAGTGGAGCAGGAATCGGCATCTTTCTTAGCAATTGATCCTACATGTGGTAAAGTTGGTAAAGTACAGGTGATATATTTAAATTGTTATATTTTGATGTGTAAGTGATTATAGTTGATGAGTAAATTTGTAAGTGATTGAAAGAGGTTTTCATTGACAAATGGTTAATCAAGGTCATTAAGTTGAACTTGATTGGACCATATTTACAAATGATATTTGATGAACAAAGTGATAAACCCCTAATTTTACAAGTGGTAAAATCAATCAAACTTATTTTCCGGAAAAACCATTTGATTAAAACAAACTTAAGTGTTTTGAAATCACAATGGGAAAATAGTTTGTTGAGAGGGGGAGTTCTGATTGTTTATGCCAAGTGCATGGCGATCTGAAGCGATTTGATATCAGTTGTCACTTTATTGTATAGTTTGTTTTCAAATTTCCTAAAATGTGTTTGCATTTTAGGGGGAGTAAAAATTTCAGAAAATCCAAAAACATTAGAAAATTTGAAAAAGACAAAAACATGATAAAATGAAAAATGAGTTTTGTTGTACAAAAGAGGAAATGATAGTACATCAGTGGACGATCACGGCATGCTAAAGAAATGGAAAGTTAAATAGTGATAAACGATCTTACTGTGGATGTGTCAGTAGGTTTTTACACATTTAGTAAATTGTGATGAGATATAAACATAAATTTCAAACTTGCTTGTTCTGTGGGTTAACACAAACTTGGATATATAGGTAACCCCTGAAATCTTGTTTGAAAGGTCCCTTATTCTGAGATACTAGGTCTTTATGCTCAGTGATATCTGGGGTATTATCCCGGGACTTCTGCTGAAAGAAATTTCTGACCTAGTCCCCGGATAATGCTTTCTGCAAATGCTTGAAACATAGCATCCCCCTCAGCAAGCTGATGAAACAATAAAATTGATAGTCGCTGCTGTTGTAATGCAAAAGATCCTCTAAAGGGGACCCACCAAAAGTCGAAGCCGTCATCTCTCTGCGTATCGAAAGATCGACCTGAGCTCTCACGGCCCTCGCACTATAATTTATTCCCTTACAGATATCATCTGTGGTATACTCACCTGTAAGACTGAATATTGGGATCTGGATACGGGAGTATATTCAAGTAGTGAGACACACGAATAAGTTCAAGAGCTTAAAACATTAACCTCGTATCTCGGATCAATTGAACTTTGTGTGAAAATTTAAGTGGATCAATATACTGACAATCTAAGTGAATCGTTTAGAACTTAAAATGAAATGAAGCTTAACGGTGTTAGTGATTTGTCTCAAAGAACTGATATGATCCTCTTACACAAACTCACAAAAATATTGTATGTAAATATTTCTTTACTGCATTTCATTTCTATTATTTCAAAAATCCAAAAAGATTTTCGGTGTGTTTTAGCATAAATTTTGAAAAAAAATCAAAAAGATTTTAGACGACTGATGTTGAAAAGCTGTTTTTCAAAATTCCGAGTGCTAAACATGACGAACAGGTTTGGGAAAGTTTGTTTAAAATGTTTGAAATGAAAATGATATATCTTCAAGTGGTTCATCAGTGACTTACATGATAAATCTTTTTATTCAGGGTTGTATCTTCAAGAGTTTAGTGAAGTTTCTAAATTTGTTATATCTTATCTTTTATGAAACTTACTTTTGGGTAGAGAATATGCAGGTGAATCAGGTTACGATACCTGAACCTGTGAAAGTCAGACTACGATCCCAGTACAAGTTGAAGGGGAGTCCGTTAGAGAAAGAGAGTCTGAAGATGCAAGAGCTAGGAGCCAGAGATCCTGAAAGAGAATTGGAGACAGGATAGAGCCAGATAGAGATCCTGAAGGAAGCTCAAAGACTGATAAAGACTAAAGATGCAAAGACTCAACACTGAAGACTCCGTCAACATCCGAGGGGGAGTTTGTTGGTGCATCCGTCTGTCGTCTACGTCTTCAGTCGTATCTCAGTTCGTTACGAAGATGTTCAAGCATGATGTCATCATGACATCATCAAAGTGATGTCACAATGACATCATCACTACAAAAGACAAAAGCATTTATGATGTCAAAGTTTGATTTCGGTCAATGTACATATTTCTGATTTCGTTCATTAGGCAGATAAGGTTCCGCTTTTGTGTCAAGAGTAGGTTCGCTCATATGTCAGTCATGTTATTTCGCTTTTATGGCATGTTAGTGATTCCGCTTTTGTGTCATGTCCATATAAGCGGAATCACAATGTCTATATATAGGTCATATGAGCGGAATCACACAAATAGTTCTAGGTGTTGTCTTCCGGTGAGCCACGAAGTGTTGCCGAAGTGTCGACAGGTTGTAAACGTCTTTCAGATCAATAATATCGACAGTTAAAAGTGAATATGTGCTGAATTACATCGAAACACTTGTTTCCGCCTCTTGTTTTGGTGAAAAACTCTTCTATGCGACTCGTTCGGGTCGAAATTCGATCCTACAAAATGGAATTAATGGATATAAAATGGTGTTTAGCTAGTGTGTTAAGACGAGCTGAGAAATTCAAACAGATCACAGGAAGAGATGACTTCCGTGATGCATTTGTTTCTAATTTGGGTTTTGATAAATCTAAAGTTACTTGTTTTCGTTGCTGGGAAAAGGGACACTTCAAGAGGGAGTGCACTAATCGCGAAGCAAGTGGAGCACAAAATCCTTTCAACAACAATGATTACTATCGGAAATCCATCTATCATCAAGTTGCTCAACAACAACAAGAACCACAAGTGGCACATGGTAGGAAAGTAATCGAAGAGTCTTCAAAGAGAGCTTGAATGGTGAATCAGGATGACAAAGATACAACAAAAGGATTCAGTTAGGACAAATATATTTCAGCTGATAATAAAGCATGCCTGATAAACCAAGATGATGAAAAATTACCAGAAGGGTTTAACTGGGAAGGTTTCAGTTGGGATGATTATGATCCTAACAAAACTTCAAGTCACAAAGTTTTTGTTGCTCGTATTGAAAAGATAGTGATGATGATCATGAGTATTATGCGAGAAGAATGGCAGCTCATTTGAAAATGATGGCAGAAAGTGATAGTGAAGATGAAAAAGCTAAAAAGAAAAAGAAAAAGGTTAAAACACCAGTCTTATGATGTTCTGAACAAAGCAATGAATCAGTACAATCTATCAAGCAGTGAACAGGCAACAGCAATGAAAACACTTCAGGAGATCTCATGATAAAGCAGAAAAGTGTTAACAGTTACATTGAGAAGTGTGTTGTGCTAGAACAAAAATTGGAAACACAAAGAATTGAAACTGAAAGAGTTAATCGTTTGTTGAAAAGTTACTCATGTACTTCTTATGTCATTGACAGGATTTATCCAACTGTTGAAGGCATGAAGGCATTTGAGGATGATGAAGTAACTAAAGAACAAAAGGTTTCTGAAGAAAAGACTCCTGAAAAGAAGAAAGAAAAGAAGAAGGATACTAAAGTGAATGATTCTGGTAAGAAACAAGGTTTCAGTTACAACAAGTGTCCACCCCCGCTTGAAAATATATATTCTCCGAGAAATCCAAATTCAGAAAGAGTCGAAAAGGCAACAAATTTACAGTGTGAGTCGGAGTCTTCAGTTAATTTGCCAGATAATATTGATGTCACGTTTACGTCGTCTGACACTGATCATGAGTCCGAGTTAATAAAGAAAGTGGTCGATCAGGTGTTGGATAAAGAAGAATCCGAGGAATCAAAGTCAGAGTCTATGTCAGAGTCAAAGTCTGAGTCTAGCACTCCGAGTCAAACCGACAAACAGGGCAAAAGAGTTTACAATAAAGAATTTCTTCTATCAAAATATAATTTGAATGATGAAACATTCAAAGTTGCATATACATTGAATGATTCCGACAAATTATATTCTGATGAGGAATTTCCAATAAGAGGTGTCAAACCTGACATGATTAAAACGGTTTTCAAACTAACAGAAATTAATATTTCTGAAATAAAAAATGTAAATCTTAATGATAAACCTAAAAAGTACACCTCAAGAGTTCAACAAAGAGAAAACAAGAAAAAGGGTTACAGTTCTGGTTCAGGTTATCGAAAGAAACCAAACCATAACAGTAATTACAAAAAGAAAGGCATAGGTTTTATTCCACCAGAAAATCATAAAAATGAAAAATATGTTCGAGATTTTAAATCAAAAATGATATTTGTTTCAGGTAAATCTTCTGAAGAAGAGAAAGAAAATCTATTCAGAAATCAGTCGAACAGAGAATTCCTTGCGAAGAAACAAGAAGAGATGAAGACTGCTGATCAGATGAAAGAAACGAGAACCCGTTTCCAATGCAACACTGTTGGTCATATTGCCAAAAATTGTTCCAAGGCAATACAGTCAAAACAGGGAGTTTCTCTTAAACTGAAAGATAAAGAAGTTGAGTTTGAACCACTAATTGAGAGAACTAAACTTTTCAAAAATTCAATTTTTGAGATTGGTGAATGTTCAAACAGATTTTACAAGAAAAGGGCAAATCTTGACAACCAAAAATGGGTTGTTAAGAAATCTGATGATGGTTCTAGCAATGATTCTGATTTGTCAAAATCAGAGGAGCTATCTTCAGGCGATGAATCTGATTCCACAAAATCAGAGGAGCCACAAATTGAGGTTAAATGTGAAAATTCAGTTCCTCCAATGGATGATGTCAATTTTCCACCATTGAAGGCTGAAAACTTTAAACAAAAGGTTGGTAATGTTGAAATTTCAAATCAATTCTATTCTGAAAAGAAAGAATTTGATGTTGAAAAAGTTTTTAATGCCAAAGTACAACATATTTTTGGAAAAATGGTTGACAGGAAAGTTAAAGGAGTGAAGGAGTTTTATGAGAAGAAAACGAAGAAACCAGGTAAGGTTGTTTCGTCCCAGGTTTGTGACTGGGATGGTACCTATTATGAACAGTAAAACTCTGGACTTGCCGGAGCTCCCAAGTTGGTAATCGTGGAGCATGAATCGGCATCATTCATTGTTTATAAAAAATTGTTTTTGTAGAAGTATGACTTGCCGGAACTCCCAGGTTGGTAAGAGTAGAGTAGGAATCGGCATTTTGAGAATTCAACCTACAAGTTGGTAAGTGTTGGTAAGCAAACCGACAAGTGGTTGAAAAAGAGATTTTACCTACAAGAGGTATTTGATTGAAATTGTGAAGGTGATCTTACAAGTGGTAAATCAAGGACATTAAATTGTACTTGTTTTTCCTATATATGGTATTTTGGAAAACAATGTGATGAACCCCTAACCTACAAGTGGTTTTAATAAAATCAACAAAACTAATTTTCCGGAAAAACCATTTGATTAAAACAAACTTAAGTGTTTTGAAATTAATGGGAAAATAGTTTGTTGTAAGGGGGAGTTCTGATTGTTTATGCCAAGTGGATGGCGAATTGAAGTGATTCGATACCAATTGTGATTTTAGTTGTACAGATTGTTTTCAAATTTCCTTTAAAATGTGTTTGTATTTTAGGGGGAGTAAGAATTTTCAGAAAATCCAAAAACATTTAAAATTTTGTAAAAGTAAAAAACATGATAAAATTCAAAATGAGTTTTGTTGTAAAAAGAGGAAATGATAGTACATCAGTGGACGATCAAAGCATGCTAAAGAATTGGAAAATCAATAGGTGATAAACGGTCTCACTGATGATGTGCCAGTAGGTTTTTGCACATTTAGTAGATTGTGACGAGATATAAACCTAAATTTCAAACTTACTTATATCGTGGGGAACATCTCTCGGATATATGGGTAACCCCCGAAATCTTGTTTGAAAGGTCCCTCTTTCTGAGATACTAGGTCTTTATACTCAGTGATATCTGGGGTATTATCCCGGGACTTCTGATTTTGCGGAAGCAATGGCCTAGTCCCCGGAGAATACTTTACGCTTGCTTGAAATATAGCCCACCCTCAGCATAAAAAATGATGAAACATTGAAAAATGCTAATCATGTGCTGTTGAAGAAAAGATCCTCTAAAGGGGACACACCAAAAGTCGAAGCTGTCATCTCTCTGCTGAACGGAAGTTCTGACCTGAGCTCTCACGGTCTTCACAATTTAACCCATTACAGATATCATCTGTGGTATACTCACCTGTAAGACTGAATATTGGGATCTGGATACGGGAGTATATTCTGAGGTGGGACACGTGAATAAGTTTAAGTGCTTAAGACATTAATCTCATATCTCGAAACTGTAGAACTTTGTGTGAAAATTTAAGTGGATCAGTATACTGACAATCTAAGTGAATCGTTTAGAACTGAAAATGTTTAAAGCTTAACGGTGTTGGTGATTTGTCTCAAAAACTGATATGATCCTCTTACACAAACTCATAAAAATATTGGTTTGTAAATATTTCTATTGCATTTCATTTCATTTACATTCAAAATCCAAAAAGATTTTCAGTGTGTTTTAGCATAAACTTTTGAAAAATCCAAAAAGGATTTTCGACAACTGATGTTGGAGAGCTGATTTTCAAAATTCCAAGTGCTAAACATGATGGACAAAAGGTTTGGGAGAGTTTGTGTTTAAATGAGAAAAATTTGTGTATATTTGCCTACAAGTGGTCATCAGAAGCTTTTATAGTGTTAAAACATTCTAAAAACATTCCTGCAAGTGTTAAACAGAGAATAAATTTGTCAAAATATAAATATGTGAAATTTATTTTTGGGTAGAGTTTTATACATGTAATGGAAGAGCCAGGAATTGGTCCTGAACCTGTGGAAAGAGTGTGAGTCAGCTCTCGATCCTGTGAACTTGTGAAAGACAGACTACGATCCCAGCTTACTGAGAGGGGGAGTCTAAATGAAAAAGAGCCAGGTTCTGATTCTGAGAATACTAATGCTGATGAATTTAAAGAAAGATAATTTGTTCGAGGGGAGTCTGTTGGTGATGATCAAGAGAAGAGAGAGATTTGAGGATACCTACAGTGTCAGATACTTCAAAGAGTTCGAGAGGACTGATAAAGACTGAAGATGCGAAGACTCGACACTTAAGACTCGTCAACATTCGAGAGGGAGTCTGTTGGTGCATGCGTCTGTCGACTTCGTCTTGTATCGAGTCTTGTACTAAGAATGTTAGATCAGAGCACGTAGTTCGAGATATGTGTAATTCCGCTTGAAAGTGTACACTGGTAATTCCGCACGGAATTAGATTCCGCTTGGAATCTAATCTCGTTTGAAACCTCTTCAAGCGGAATCAGAACCTTATAAATACCGTTCAAGCGAAATCATTTGTAAGTTTTCCGGTCTGAGCAACGAAGTGCTGCCGAAGTGTCGTCTCGCTGTAATTTGTTATCAAATCAATCAAATCGACAGTTAAAGTGTATATCTTGCTGAATTGACCTTAGTACGACTGTTTCCGCCTTTCGTACTGAGCATAAACTCTTCTGAACGACTCGTTCAGGTTCGTATACGATCCTACAATTTTATTGTGGAGTATAACGAGAACTCTATTCGTGCAGAATTGCTTTAGAAGTACAGAACTCATCCATAACTTGATTCTTGAATTCAGTGTCATTGTCGCTTCTGATTCTCTTTACTTTTAAAGTGTACAAATTTTCAAGTAAAGTGAGAAGATTTTTGAGGATTCCCGTAGTCTCACTCTTGTGTGTCATCACAGCTACTCATGAAAATCTTGAATAGTCATCAGTAACAACCAAACAATAAGCATCTCCAATGATTCTTGTCCTTCATAGGTCCAAAGAGGTCCATATGAAGACGTTCAAGAGGCATGTTGACAGTGTTGACTTTCTTGATCGGATGGGACTTCTTTGCTTGCTTTCCCTTTCAGCACGATACACAGACGTCTTGTAAATGAAAACTCTTGACTAGCACACCATTCACAAGATTATTTTTCACCAAGTGGTTCATTTTCCTCAAGTGAATGTGTCCCATACGTTTTTGCCAAGATACGGACTCCTTTTTAGTGGCTTTTGAGACAAAACATGTAATTTGTGTAGACGTTGTAATAGCTTGGCTCATGTCAAGAATATACAAATCATTAATTCTTGGAGCCGACAACAGAATCCATTCTTTTGGAATTTTGAAACCAGGTTTCAGCACATAACAACCGGTATCATCAAAATGAATCGTGAACTTCTTGTCATAGATTTGAGAAACACTAAGAAGATTGTGATCAATTTGACGAACATAACTGATCTTGTCAAAACTTACAACACCATTGGAAATCATTCCTTCTCTGGTGATGTAACCGCTTTTATATCCAGCAAAGGCAACATAACCTCCCTTAATGCTTTTCACATCATAAAGGAGCCTTAAGTCGCCTGTCATGTGCCGTGATGCTCCACTGTCAACAATCCAATGACTATTCACAGTTCCTCCTGGAACACCCTGCACATTACACTACACGATCAGTTTGAGATGGGGACCCAAGCCTTAGTGGTCTTGGGTCGACCCTTATCATCAAGAAATGTGATTTCTATTTCTTGATGATTTGGAAATGGTGTGCCCCCCTGAAACCGTACCGGTTTTTGGTTTCCAAAATTGTTGACGTTTACCAGATTGATCATTATTTACCGATTTAGACATATCTGGTTTTAACGATCTTGATGAACTTGGTTCCTTTTGTACTACATCCGGTTTTAAAGCCTTCTTGATTACCTTGACATTTTTACGTCTTTGTTTTGCTTCTTGTTCCTTAATAGTATGTTTGTCTTGTTTAGGTGACACAGAACGACGTTGGTAATCCTTTTCAGGAGGGGCATTTTCAACAAACTTCGGTTTTGGAGGGTTTGTACAATTTTTAATTATGTGACCAAACTCCCCACATTTAAAACATGATCTCCTCTCAACGAATTTACGAGATTCGGTTTGGTGACCCGATGTTGAACTTGTAGGCCTTGAGGTACTTGTTCCATCATCACACCCATTTGTCTGTTGGGTGTAATTGTTATCACTATTATGTTTCAAAATCTTAACTTGTTTAACAAAATCTATATTTGATTTGTTTTCAAAAGTCTCAATTTTATCCGTACCGCTTGAGGCTACAAATTTAACATCCTTTCCCTTTTTCTTGTTGCGAGCTCCTTTTGCTTCAACCTTTGGTTATGTAACCTTAGGTTTTTGAGCTCGTTTTTCTTCTTGTGTACTTTTAGAGGCTATTGTTTGTTGCTTGATTGGTAATTTGTGATTCACGTATTGCTTTCTAACTTCGGATTTTGGAATAGGATCACACTGAGTTACTACAACTCCCGGGATCGACTTACCCAAAAACTTACTAGTAGAATCTTCCAAAACTCTATCAATCAAGGATGGATTGACATTTTTTATTGCGAAATTCTTGTTTGAGTAAATTTTATCATCACATTATCGCTTTTAAATGTAGAAACAGGTTCCTCAACAGATTTGATTGAATCAATCTCTTGTTTTGCAACTGATTGCACAACAGGAGCAACAGGAGTAGGAGGATCACATAAGATATGATTCTCAATTGGAATTTCTACTCCTTTCTTCTTGTCTAGAGATTGATCTTGATCAGTCACATTTGATTCATCATCTGACGAATCATAATCCTCAATTATTGGAGGACTTTGTTCCATGACAAATGACGAATTTTCTGTCTTTTTAGATTCCTTTGAGGAATTGTCTGGTTTGAACCCTAATCCTGCTTCAAACTCTTCGGGATTAAGAGGTACAGATGGTTCAAAGCGTGGCATTTCCTCCTCGTCAGGAAATTTGGTATAATTGTGCTTAAAGGCGGTGGACACGATTTAAAACCAATGCATTTGACATCCCCTTTGAGCTTTTGAACTTTTATGATGTGATCTAGCACATATCAGGAGTTAGAATAACTCTCCAATTTGAGATTGATTACATCATGCTCGCATTTGGCAATGGCTAACTCCTTTTCCGTTTCCTCAATGATATTAATGTAATTATTAATACCTTTTTGTTTGTTCCAAACTGTTTTTGTTAACTCAGACACAATTTTCTTAAGAGTTTCAATTACAGATTTGAATTCCTTTTCATTTCGGGTTAAAGCCATATTTGCCTCTTGCATTTAGAAAGATCAATTACCAACCCTTGATTGTGACTAGTAACTGTTTCAAGCTTAAATTTTAAATCTACACAATCATTGCATATACTAGGAGTATCGGTTTGTACCTGACTTGTCAAAGCTGCAACAGTAGCCATAAAGACAGTTTGATAAGAAAAAGATCGATCGTCGGTGAAGAACTTTTCCATTTCCTTGGATGCAACTTCAGCTTTCCTTATCAACGCAGATTTCTGGCTTTTCAGCTCCTCAGCTTCTTTCAACAAACTGTCAACCTCAGCATCAATTCCTTCCTTTACATCAGATTCCGAACCATAACCACCCGCACTTGAACTTTCCTCATCAGAACTACCGCTAGACCCAGAACTATCATCATCTTTAGAAAATTCCTCTATGTGGACATGTTTGATATGATTGATGATCTTAGCATAACAAGCAGTTCCTCCATTTCCTTCATCTGCATGAACTAATAAGGCTCTGTTTGAGTTTGAAGACCCAAACTGGTTTGAGTTGATTGGGTTGTTAACTGCTACGATACTCCTTTCATTGTTGACTTGATTTGTGTTGGATGAGCTTGATTGATTTCGGAAAGGATTGTGGTTTCCTTGGTTGCTAGCTCGAGTGCATTCTCATTTGAAATGACCTTTCTCACCATAGTTGAAGCATGTAATAGTATCCTTATCAAAACCATACTTTGTATCACGTTTACTGTCCAAGCTTGTTCTTCCAGTTCTACGCATGTAATCCTTTGCTCTTTTCACCGCACTTACAAACACCCATTTTATATCCATCAGCTCCATCTCCTCCTTGTCTATTTGTTGATAGTCTTCATCTGTCAAATTAATGTTTCCAATTTGACCGGCAACTAATCCACAATAAGCACTTACCTTTGTGTTTAGAAGTTCCATATGTTCCCGGGCAACTTCCACACTAGCTTTAGTAAAGTTTGAGGTATCAAGTCTGACGGTGTTAGGGTTTGAAGATTGAGTGGTGTTGTTGTTACCATAACAAGCTTGTTGAGAAGCTTGTTGTTGGGTTTGTGGTTTGACACCTTATGGGTAAGGAAGAAAGGCTTTTGGATCAAATGCTTCGCCATAAGTCAGAGCACTTGAACCAACTGATTTATCTGGTTTTTGTGGTGGTAGAAAAGGGTTTGTATTTGACACAAACGTTGTTTGAAGCTTCGGTTGCTGATTGGTACTAACAGTGGTGTTAATACCTCCAAAGTACATCTTAGGGTTTTGTGGAACTGGAATTTATTTTGCCTTTAGAATTTCTTCTTCATTCTTGTTCTCAAGCTTCCGAACGAATTCATAAATACTAAGCCCATCTAAACACTAATATGCTTTAGCAAGTCAATGAATTGGCTCCATTTAGGTGGTAAAGCATCATCAAAACGCATAACAATCTCTTGTTGTGAAGCGTGAACCTTGTATGAGTACATTTCACTAAGAAAATGATAGAACCGAGTAGCTATGTCATTTAGTGTTTCATTTTCCATGAATAAAAACCCCTCAAACTCTTTCTTTAAAAGATCATGACGGAGCTTTCTTGTTGCAGCATTTCCTTCCCCTCTAGCTTCCAAGACATCCCACAAATTCTTTGTAGTGGTACAATACGCAAATTGATGATAAATATCCTTATGAAGTGCTTGAGTAAGGATAGCAAAGGCCTTCTTCTCAAGATCATAAGCCTTCTTATCACTTTCGACCAGTCCTGCCAAAGTAAGTGGATCGGAACTTGCTTCTTCGAGAGCTTCATTGTATGGTGTAGTAAAGCATGTCCACAACTCGGTATTTTGACCTAGAACATACGTATGAAAGCGACTTTTCCATGATGGACAATCATTCATGTTAATTAACTTTAGTGGACGATTGTTGCTTCCAGTTTCACTCTTGCTCATGAGAAGGTTTTGAATACTCTGATTTTGATTAGCAACACATGCCCATTGACTAGCGGTAATTGTTTGTTGAGGCATTAAAGATTTTACACATTGTGAAGGATCTTGACTTGTACTCGAGCTATCACTCCAATCCCAAGGATTTGTACTCATACTTAATTGTTGTTTAAGAATAATTACTTGAAAAACCAAATTAAACCAGTTTGATGTGAAATAAAACCCTTCTGTGAAAATAGTAACTGTGAAACCACGAAACACTGAATTTATTCCAAGAAAAATATGTGTCCACGAAAGACTACAAGTCAACGAAAAACTAGGTTATTCATGAATTGATTCTTCGCAGATATATTCTTCACTGATAGAATCTTTCGTGGAGGACCAAATCAACGAAGAACTCAAGTTTTTTGTTGACTTAAGTTATTCTCCGATACGATTCTTCACAGAGGAGTGTTTCGTAAAAAGTTTGGTGAAAAAGGTTTCCTTTTCAGACAGAATCTTGTTTCTGAGTTTTAGAAAGCTGTTAGGTAAATGTCAGGATTTAGTTAACAAACAAACATTCAAAAAACAATTTTCCAGACAAAGTACAAGAATATCCTTCAACACAAAGAATATTCCAGTGACTTTTCCGGCCAAAACTTCACCGGAAAAATTGTCGAGCTAAAAATTTGCAAGAAATTTCAAGAAAAACCGTATTTTAACATGTCTCCATGTATTTTAACAAGGTTTTTGTAAAAAATTTCAGCAAAACAACAAGATTTTCTAAAGTTTTAAACCATTTTACTTGTAAAAACTCAAGTTTCTTGTTTTAAGCTCAAGAACACTTCCAAGAAGCTTCACAACTTGCTCAAACACCACAATATGCTTGGTTTTAAACAAGAAAGAGAGCCAAAGCTCTGATACCACTTGTAGGTCCACTTGGAGGATCAAGAAACCTACTTCCTTGTTTATATAACATACTTACGAGTGCGGAATCCACGTAAGAATGCAAACCAAAGCAAAGTAGAACAAACACAAGTAACCAAAGATTCACTATCTTGATTAATCTGAAGAGAACAAGCACAAACACATACACACAATGTTTGAACAAACTCTCTATGCTCTCTTAGCTGTTCTTAGAAGATATGATGTCTATTTATAGGCCAAGACCCAGTAACATTACGAAACATGCAGGCCCACGAAAGACTGGGTTCTTTGTGGATCAAATCAACGAAAGACTGAGTGACGAAGAAGGGTTCTTCGTCACTAATATAAATCGGCGAAACAGGTTCTTCATGAAGATGGTCTCCCATGAAGAATAGGCTCTTCGTGGGTAGGCTGCAAAACAGACAATCATGTTCAGACTTACAGACAGAAACAGCAAAACAACTAAACACTAACAGACTGCACAAACAGCAGCTGTTTTACATACATTACAAAGACAATGTCGTACCAAGTTGTTAGTGCATATGTCTGTTGACTTCGTCTTGTATCGAGTCATGTAACTAGAATAGATAGACCAGGACACGGTGTACAATAGAAACGGGAAACAGACCTGAACCAGCCACCCCTCACGAAGTGGCTAGGCCACCTCGCACGAGGTGACCAAGTTCATGCGGTCTGGCCAGTTCGTGCAACCTGGGCCAGCTCGTGTGGACTGGTTCGTGAGGTCTGGCATTCCTATAAATAGGTGAGTCCAGGTCTTCATTTGTAACTTTGTGATTCTGGAGATGAAGTGCTGCCGAAGTGTCGAACGATCTGTAAACACTATCAAATCAATACAATTGACAGTTAAAGTGATTCTACATGTAAATCTAGCTGCTATAACATCAATACGTCTGATTCCGCCTTTCGTATTGATCGAGAACTCTTCTGAACGACTCGGTTGATCGAATCCCGACCCTACAAGTGGTATCAGAGCTCAGGAGGAAGAGTTCTTACCATACAGCTTGTTTTTCACGGATAAAACTTATTTCTACTCATTTCTACTCATTTTTCTACACTTTTCATCAATTTTACCGAGATTCCACGGTTAAAATGACCTGATTTTGACAAATAACACGTAAAACACTGTTTTGAACAATCTGTGAGCTAATTTGACCGTAAATTCAACCTAAAAACTGATCAAATTCGACAAAATCATGAACTTTTGGACTTAGAAGTTTCAAACGAAGTGAATCTCTGTCCAAGTCGCTTGAATTCTACTCAGATCGTGTGAAATATCTCCAGATCGCGTGAGATTTTATCAGATCATTTGAGTTTGTTGTCTCAGACCGCACGAGGTTGGTCAGATCGTTTGAAATATACTCTTCAGTTCGTACGGTGTGGTTTAAAGGTATCCAAGTCGTTTGAGTCTTCCTCTCAGCCCGCACAAACTGAATCCAGATCGCACGAGGATTATTAACTGAACCAGGCCGTTTGGTTTTGTGAATCCAGACCGCACGAGGACAATTAAGTTTACCAGGACATTTGAACTTCGCACCGCAAGAACTGATATCAGATCGTGTGAATTACCAGATTGTTTGAACTCAGCTCATTTGTAAATCCAGCTCACATGAATATTGTGTTTTTGTATACCTTTTACATCGAAACATGGACAATGAATTTTACAACGCTTTTGCTACTGCCCCGGCTACTCCTGTTACCGTTGCTGAAACTGTTGGTATCGAGAATGAAACGGGAACTTTTCAAAATCCTCCAAAGCTTATGTACATTAAGGACTTTAAAGGGTGGTAAGACCGTTTTGAAAACTGGGTGCAAGCAAACAAGTTTGATGCTTGGGTTTCTTTAGAGAAAGATTATACTTTACCGAAAGATGAACTTGTAAATGAAAAACAATTAAGTCAATTTTTACTGGATGAAAAATTAAGATACACCAGTGAAAAAATGATGATTAGCATTCTCCAACAAGCAGTAAAAGAAGATATTTTTGTTTTGCTTCAACATGAGGGAACTGCTAGATCAATCTGGAGAGCGTTGATTAAAAAGTTTAAGGGTAGTGCCGATATTATCAAAAATAAACGAGCATTACTAAAGAAATCGTTTGATATGTTTACAGCTTTTGAAGGTGAGACGACTAGGAAGATTATCGAGAGATATTGTCATCTAGTCATGGAGATGAAAAGATTGGACATCAAGAAAGAAGATGAAGAATGGGTTGATAAGCTAGCCGATGCGCTACCACAGAATGAATGGGGAACATATCTGTTGATTTTAAAGCATAACCGACAATTTGAAGATATGAATTTGAGTAGGTTTATCCAGAAGTTGGAAGAACATGAGCTATCAATTCGAAAAACTGCTACAATGAGAAGTCCAGGTGCTCAACAGGATGTTAGTCTATACTACAGAGAAAACAAGATTGAGACTACTCCTAGTCCAAAGATTTAAACTGCGTTCAGTGCTGAAAATTCTTCTGGAACAAATGCAAGCAATACAAATCAGAGCAGTGGATATTCTTCGTCTTATTCAACTTTTGAACCAAATTTCTCGACACCGAGTTCTCAACAACAAAGTTCAACAAATTTTACCGGTCAAGTATTGCAATGCAATGTTGCATTACATATTCAAAATGGTCAAAATTTTTCTCCAGATATTGCGAAGCAACACATTGTAAGACCCGTCTCATTTTAATACAATTATAATATTAGATACGCATTTTATGTAAAAATGCGACCTTTCAAAAACTTTGACGAGTTAACGTTCATACAGAATTAGAGTATTCAAAATATAGTATCAAGTGTTTACAACTTTCATTTTTAAACTAAACAAAAGAAAGATATCGCGGAAGCTTCATTAAGTATGTGTTCGGTTCACTTCGTTGCTTGATCGGCATCCGGATGGCAACGACATTCACCTAATGTCAAAACCAACTTAAAAGTTAGTTTTGATAATCATAGAAACAAGAATAAACAAGTTCCAATATCAAATAAACGAAATCAAAAATAAAAATTCAGATCTAAGTCTCTCGCGCCACACGAGAGATTTCTTTAATTCGTTCGCGGGCCACGACAGGCCCCGCGTGTCGCGCCAGCATTCACTCATCCCCTCGCGTGCCGCGGGGAAGTCTGTTTTCCAGCGGGTCCATTCTCTGGACCTGCATATTTGCCCAGCTCCATTTTTACAAAAATAACAAACTTCAAATTGCCATAACTTTTTATCTACAAGTCCGTTTTGCGTGATTCTTTTTCCCACGCGTCCGTAATTAAATTACGGATCCGTTTATCACCTCGGTTTACATAAAAATCTGAATTATAAGCTATTGGCTTATAAATCCTTTATATGATTGTTCAACCTGTTTGACTATAACATCACACACTTGTTTCTAGTTAATCATAAATCATACACCAAAGTATTTAACTCAAAATCTTTATTTCAGATTTTTAACTTTTGTGAATTACGCAACCAATACCCAAGTTATACATGTAATTCGTTTTGACCCGTTTAGAGAATTTAAACTTTTAAGTTTAAATTTCGCTCATTCTTTTCACCCATCATTTTCCCAAATTTGAATTATCTACTTACATTTCACCACAACTATACTCGTGGTGAATTTAGTATATTTGACCGATTTTCCCGGATTCTACACTTCGGTTGGTTGTTTTACGGAAAAGACCCGTTTATAGGCACTTGACCCAAAAAGGCTTATGCCTAAAATGTATAAAACTTACCAAACATTATTTATGTTGTTAAACAACTTCTGGCCAAATATCATGTCAAAACTCGATAGTTAAGACATCGAAATAATTTCTGCAAGTATCGGAACTGTTGCTGTCAACAACTAATTTATTGACAAAACATCCGCGAAAATCTCGTCGAACAACTTTAAAAAAATCTATAAAAATTACTAAACATCCTTTAAGTTGTAAACCAACTTCTGGTCAAATATCGTGTCAAAACTCGATGGTTAAGACCTCGAAATAATTTCTGAAAGTAGCGGAACTGTTGCTGTCAACAACTAATTCATTGACAAAACATCCGCGAAAACCTCGTCAAACAACTTTATAAAAATCTATAAAAATTAATAAACATCCTTTATGTTGTAAACCAACTTCTGGTCAAATATCGTGTCAAAACTCGTGACTAATTTACTATTTTACCCTTTTTTACAACCATCATGGTTTTCATCACTTTCCCTTGTTCCGACCCATAATATTCACGTCGGAACATCAAAATTCAATTACGGATTTTTCTCTATTCATTTTCAATACACACAACTGATGTATACTATAAAAGGGTGTAAGCTTTTACTTACCTTGCATCCGGTTATGTCCTTTTTTCCGCGTATTCGATCTGTTTGACCCGCTTCTTTCCCAAGTCTTCATCTAGCTTGTCTAGAATCAAACTATCATCATCACAATTCGTAAGACGGTTAGATTAGTCATAATCGTTTACGACTATCCCATCCTACGGGTTTTATGTCGAATTTATCATTCGACCATATCAAAATTATCATTCGATCTAATCATTAGTCGGTTTGACTTTTTAAAAGTCAATTGACTTATCAACATATTCAAATGCACATTTGGTTCAATGAACTCACTTAGGCATATTTCGTCCGAACTCTTAACGAAATCAAATTTTACATACTAACTAGTAGGCCGCGATTTCATTTAGGCATTTCATATCACTGAAAATGGGTTGTTTTTGGTGACTTGTTTATCCTGTTTACAAGTCTTCAAAAATTATGATTTTTGTATGTGGCGTACCTCTCGGAGGGTTAGGCCTTGTGTTAAAATTTCAAGATCTAACTCTTTACAAAAAAATTCCTAAAAATTCATTTACTAAGCTGCAATCAGATTCGTCACTTCTGACTGCAGCTTACGGAAAAATTCATTAAAAATTCCTCGTTTATCCGATTGACGAAATTCCAATTGGCGATTTTTTAATCGCTTAAAACTATCTACAGTAAAAATTTGAGATCATAACTAAATCCCTAAATTGAGTTATGACATTCGTAATGGGCTGCAAATTCTGCCAGAAAACGCAGCTTGAACCTTTGATACGGAAAAATTCATAAAACGCTCAATTTTCGTCGAAAAAATGCGATTCCAGTGGGGTTTTAAAGACATTTCCTGGAATTACATTTTAGACTCAAGAAACACATATTTTTGTCAAGTTTTGTTCAGGTTACAGCCAATACAAGTCGGCTGTAAATTCTGATCAGGAGCTGTTTGAATTCAGCTTTCAATTTACGCATGTTCTTGACATCATAACACTAATTTTTAGCAATCAAAACCCTAAAAACATCTCATACATGAATTTAGCATCAACAAAATCTGAATTTACTTGAGCTAGGCATGATTTCAATATATACTTGTCTAGGGTTTACTCCTAAACACTATTTCACTTCAATATCATCCATACCACAATCATACAACATCAATTTCGAATTTCATGAACTCACTCAGAAATTTGGATGAAGATTTTTCCATGGAAATTACATACCTTATGATCCCTTCGTCGAGGTGATCACTAATCTATATTCAGATTTCAATTTTGACTTGATTTGGGTCTTCAATTTGTGAGTTTTGTGAGAGTTAGGGTTTGAAGGTGGGTTGGTCGCCCTTCTCCTGTTCTTGTTCGATCCAGACACATCTAAAGGTGTGTTTGGATTTTATTTTTAAGTTTAATAATATTAAGTTTTCCATTTTAACACTTTTGGCCCTCCAACTAAAAACCATGTTAATCTCTAAGTGTTTTAACTTATGTTCCTTAGTTATAACAAGATTTATGACTAACTAGGTTACTTACCCTAGTTAGCTTATTCTTGTTTATTTTATACTTTATAGTTCTAATATAAAGTTTTATATTTTCGGGGTGTTACACACATGGCATCTCTTGTCACTATGTTAGAGTCGTATGAAAGCGTAGTTGCTGGACGAATCGGAAATCCGATGCTTACTAAAGAGGATTATGATCAGATTGATTCTGAAGAACTTGAGTTGATGGACGTCAAGTGGTGTTTAGCTAGCGTTTTTAGAAGAGCAGAAAAGTTCAAACAGATCACCGGAAGAGATGATCTTCGTGAAGCTGCAACATCTCAGCTAGGTTTTGACAAATCGAAGGTTACTTGTTTTCGTTGCCGAGAAAAAGGACATTTTAAACGAGAGTGTACAAACAGAGAAGCAACCGGAAGACAAGATCCTTTCGGAAACAACGATTATCATAGAAAAGCAATTTATCATCAGGTTGCTCAACAACCATATCAACAACAATCTTCACACTCACGTACTATTCCGATTGAAGAATCAAAGGGTAAAGCTTGTTTTGGTCTAGTAGATCAAGAAGATGAAAGGATTCCGACAGATTTTAATTGGGATGATTATGATCCTTCTAGACCTTCAGTTTCTAAAGCATTTGTTGCTCAAATCTTTGAAGATTCAACCTCGGAAAAAGAATTAATAAAATCTAAGAACAGTCCTAGAAGACAACCGATTTTTAAGTCTTCAGGAAGTGATGCAGACACTGATGATGAGGAAGAGTATATTAATAAAGCTAGAAAACAATTGGATCCTTATAGTTTTGATTGGTTTTTTGCAGATAAAATCGAGATATTGAAAGAGAAAAGGGCTGCTAGACTGAAGAGAGAAATGGAAGCAAGAAGGGTTGCTGAAGAAAAGACTGAAGCTGATAAGGCAAAAGTTGAAGAAAAATCGACAGATAAAGTCGAGGTTGAAGAAAGTGAAGTGAAGATAGAAGTTGAGAAAGAACTGATTGTGATTGAAAATGTGGTGGAGAAAATAGTTGAAAAAATTGTCGAAATTGAAAAAATTGTTGAAGTTGAAAAGATTGTAGAGGTTGAAAAACCTTGTGCAAAGTGTTTAGTACCTTGCAAAAATTGTGCTGAAAAAGATACAAAATATGCTGAATTAGAGAAGCTCAAAGAAAATTTGTTACACAATGTGAGAAGCATAAAGGAATCATATGATCTCCTAAGCAGCAAGTGAACTTGTACAAAGGAGCTAGTGATGAGGATATCCAGATGAAGAATCTTCTGAAAGCAATAGTTCTTCAAAAGCAAACTGCAATCAACAAATACATTGAGATTATTGCAGGGCTTAAACAAGAATTGGCAGCAATGACGATTGAACAGAAAGAGTGAATACTTTACTTCGAAGTTATCAAAGTTCGGAGTATGTTATTGATCGCATTTATCTTACCGTTGCAGCTCATAAGTATGTAGAAGATGAAGAAAATTCTGGTAAGAAAACTGGTTTGAATTATAACAGAGTACCAAATCCAATGTGGGATGGCTATACCCCCCGACACTTTGAAAAGGTGGCTGAAGCACTCAATCTGAATCTGAAATCCGAGTCTATCGATGGATTACCAGATGATATTGATGTCACCTTCACAGCGTCTAACACTGATCATGAGTCCGAATTAATTAAGAAAGTGGTCGATCAGGTGTTGGAGAAAGATGAAGAGTCAAAGTCAGAGTCTAAATCTGAAAATTCGAGTTCATCAGACAAAAGTTCGAGTTCACCGGTCAATAGGGTTTACAATAAAGATTTTCTGATGTCACAAAATAATTTGAATGACGAAACATTCAAAGTAGCATATACTTTGAATGATTCCGACAAATTATATTCTGATGAAGAATTTCCAATAAGAAGTGTTAAAACTGAAATTATTAACAAGGTTTTCAAATTAACAGAAATTAATATTTCTAAAATAAAAGATGTAAATCTTACTAAAAAACCTAAAAAACACACTTCAAGAGTTCAACAAAGATTGAACAAGAAAAAGGGTTACAGTTCTGGTTTGGGTTATCGAAAGAAACCAAACCATAACAGTAATTTCAAAAAGAAAGGATTAGATTTTATTCCACCAGAAAATCATAAAACTTATAAAGAAGTTATACCAAAAACTAAATTTGTTTCAGGAGCAAGTTCAGAAGAAGAAAAGGAGAAACCTTTCTGGAAACAGTCAAACAAGGAGTTTCTCGCCGAAAAGCAAAGGAATATGTTGAAGGAATCTGAACAGAGAGTTGAAAGAAGAACCTGTTTCAGATGCCGAGAGGTTGGACATATTGCTTGGAATTGCTCAAAGCCCACCAACACAAAACAGGGAGTTTCTTCTAACTCTAAATTGAAAGAAAATGTGTTGATAAAAAGGAACAACCAATAGAAAAATTTAAGGAGTTCAAAAATTCGACTTTCGAAGTTGGTGAAAGTTTGAAACATTTTTACAAAAGAAGAGCCAATTTAAACAAACATAAATGGGTTGTTAAGAAATCAGAGGTTGTTTCTGGCAATGGATCTGATTCGTCAAAGTCAGAGGAGTCACCTGTTGTGCTAAATGATGAGAATTCTGTTCCGACAATGGATGATGAAATTTTTCCACCATTGTCAAACGGAAACTTGAAATCAAAAATTGATAAGATTGAGATTTCAGATCAATTCTTCTTTGATAAGAAAGATTTTGATGCTGAAAAAGCATTTAATGGTAAAGTGCTACATATTTTTGTTAAGATGGCTGATGGGAAGGTGAAGGGAGTGAAAGAATTTTATGAATCAAAAATTTTTAAACCAAATGATGATGGTTCACCCATGATTGATCAGGCATGGGTGAGATTCTTTAAAAAGTAAAATCCTGACTTGCCGGAGCTCCCAAGTTGGTAATCGTGGAGCATGAATTGGCATCATTCTTGAAAAATGTTTTTGT
Source organism: Helianthus tuberosus (assembly GCA_030545235.1). NCBI lineage: Eukaryota > Viridiplantae > Streptophyta > Magnoliopsida > Asterales > Asteraceae > Helianthus > Helianthus tuberosus. Next base: position 6,038,427 of record JARYGA010060219.1, on the reverse strand, counting down.
GAAAAACCTACAAGTGATAGTTTTTACAAAGTGGTTGAAAGAACAAAGTGATGAATGAATCCCCACGATGTGTGAAATCAACAAAACTAATTTTCCGGAAAAACCCTTTTGATTAAAACAAACTTAAGTGTTTTGAAATCATAATGGGAAAATAGTTTGTTGTCAGGGGGAGTTCGGATTGTTTAAGTCAAGTGAATGGAGAATTGAAGCAATTCACATCAGTTTGTCATTTTATTTGTACAGTTTATTGCTTTTACTTTCAAATTTTCCTGGAAAATCAAAAATTGAAACATATTTTTGATTTTAGGGGGAGTAAAAAATTAAAATTTTGAAAATTTGAAAAAACCAAAAACATGATAAAATCTAAAATCCAAAAACATCGATAAATCAAAATGAGTTTTGTTGTAAAAAAGAGGAAATGATAGTACATCAGTAGACAATCACAGTACGCTAAAGAACTGGAAAGTTAAAATGTGATAAACGGTCTCACTGATGATATGCCAGTAGGTTTTTACATGCTTAGAAGATTGTTTTCGAGATATAAACCTAAATATCAAATACTTACTTATCACGTGGGGAACATCTCTCGGATATATAGGTAACCCCTGAAATCTTGTTTGAAGGGCTTTCTATTTCTGACATACTAGGTCTTTGTACGTGATGATATCTGGGGTATTATACCAGGACTTCTGATTTTGCGGGAGCAATAGCCTAGTCCTCGTATAATACTCTGCACTGCTTTAATCATAAAGCCCACCCACAGCATAAAAAATGATGAAACATTGAAAAATGCTAATCATGTGCTGTTGAAGAAAAGATCCCCAAACGGGACACACCTAAAAGTCGAGCCATCATCTCTTTGTCTGAACGGAAGTTCTAACCTGAGCTCTCATGGCCTCGCATTACCCATTTACAAATATCATTAGTGTACATTCACCTGTAAGACTGAATATAGGAGTCTGGATACGGGAGTATATTCTGAGGTGGGATACGCGAATAAGTTAAGTCCATTAAAACACTAATCTCGTATCTCTAATCAATTGAACTTTGTGTGAAAATTTAAGTGGATCAGTATAGTGACAATCTAAGAGAATCGTTTAGAACTTAAAGTCTAAAAAGGTCAACGGTGCTAATGATTTGTCTAAAAAACTGATATGATCCTCTTACACAATCTCTCAAAAATATGTTTGTATATAGTTTATTTCCCAAAATCCAAAAAGATTTTCAGTGTGTTTTAGCATAAAATTTTGAAAAATAAAAAAGATTTTATTTCATCTTATTTTCGACAACTGATGTTGAAAAGCTAATTTTCAAAATTCCGAGTGCTAAACATGATGAACGACATTGGGTTGGGAGAGTGTGTTTGAAATGAAAAATGAAGTTAAAGTTTGAGATAATTTGAGAAATGTTTTAAGATAATCTAACAAGTGATGTTTTGAGGCTGATTTTACTGTTAGTTAATCAAGGTCATTAATTTGAACTTGATATAACTATTTTTGATGTTGAATGATTTCTACAAGTGGTTTCTAAATTTGTTAAATTTTAACAATTGTGAAATTTACTTTTGGGAAGAGAATTGTGCAGGTTACCAGGTTCCTGATCCTGTTGCTACGGAGAGCCAAGAGACGTTCCTGAACCTGTGAAAGCTGTAGAGCCAGATCCCCATGTCTAAGCCTTACCAGAGTGTGAGCCAGGACACAATCTTAGAACGAGTGCTATGTCAGATTGCGATCCCGGAACAACTTAAGGGGGAGTCTGTTAGCAAAGGGGAGTCTGTTAATTGGAAGATTTCAAAGTAAAGAAGGAGTCTGAATGCTAGAAACCAGTCTGCTATTCTGGAACAGTGCTCGAGATAGAAGCTGCTAATGCTGACGAGTTTAAAGAATCGAGAGATCTGATCAAGAGAGATTGAAAGATAAAGATTGAAGGATGCTTACAGAGAAAGATATTTTGGAAAGAGCGAGAAGACCGATCAAGACTGAAGACTCAATACACTGAATACTCGTCAACATCTAAGGGGGAATTTGTTAGCGCATATGTCTGTTGACTTCGTCTTGTATCGAGTCATGTAACTAGAATAGATAGACCAGGACACATTGTACGAGAGAAACGGGAAACAGACCTGAACCAGCCACCCCTCACGACGTGGCTAGGCCACCTCGCACGAGGTGAACAAGTTCATGCGGTCTGGCCAGTTCGTGCGACCTGGGCCAGCTCGTATGGACTGGTTCGTGAGGTCTGGCATTCCTATAAATAGGTGAGTCCAGGTCTTCATTTGTAACTTTGTGATTCCGGAGACGAGGTGCTGCCAAAGTGTCGAATGATTTGTAAACACTATCAAATCAATGCAATCGACAGTTAAAGTGATTCTACGTGCAAATCTAGTTGCTATAACATCAATACGTCTGATTCCGCCTTTCATATTGATCGAGAACTCTTCTGAATGACTCGTTTGATCGAATCCCGATCCTACACAAGTCAAGATAGTAGGATATCTTGACTTGGTCGACTCGACCAAAACATTACAGATACGTTAAACAAAGACCGTACAATTACAGACGTAATAAGAACGAGCGACAGACACAAAACTGCACCAACAATTAGAACTTCATTCACCCCCTAAATACGAAAATCCTTGAGTTGTTGTAGGTCTTCATCTTGCTTGGCTTGCAATAGCATTGGTTCTTCTTCCAACGCGAGATAAGCCTTTTTGTCCCTCGATATACATTAAATTATACATGTTTTAATCCCCCATTTTACTCCCATTTTACACGTTTTTGGCTAAAACTTCGATGTTTATGTACTTAATCATTTATTCTAAACAATTAAAACCAATCGATATGAACCACATTTACAAACCACTTGAAACAATTGATTTCTAACCACACATATGAACAAAAGGAGGTAGATAGAATAAACAACTTGAGGTAACAAAACAAAGATCGAACTTGTAATTTACTCAGTTTTATTAGACGATTTCATATTCTTACAACGAGTCAATGATATTATTCGATCAACTCAAGCAACAAAAATGTTGTTAATTAAGTTTTGGAAATCATGGAACGTGTCATACAACTAGTCAACGATATAATTTTTGATCAGCTCAAGCAAGAAAAGTGTTGTAGTCAATTAAGTTCCAAAAATTATGGAACATGTCATTTACGCAAAGTAGAAACTAGTGATTTAGATAGAAAATTTATAAAGATAATGTAATAACATTGATGTCTTATCTAGAAAACGTAATCACGCTTTAGGTTTAGAAGTTACACAAACTAGTCGGAGGTTTGATGATCATGGTAAGAAACTAACTACTTACGTTACTAAAAGTTCTCCCCGGTTAAGGCAATCTAAACTCCAGACTAACATACTACTGATTAACCATTGGTCCCAAAATATGTCCATTGGTCTCATTTAAGTTATGATAAATAAGCTTTCACGTTTGTATAGTTCTTAAATTTGGTTTTAAGGGTTATGTTTACAAATAGATGGGTAACATGTGTTGTTCAGAATCCTTACGAACACGAACACAATGATAACTATGAACAATCGAATGAATAACCATATTGAATGTGAAAGTATAAGTGATTCTGATTGATTGCAATTGAAACATGCAAACCCTATTTATACTAAACGAATAGGTCTGGATCAATAGACATGTCTCTTCATGAATAGTTGTGACTCTTGATCTTGTGGATGTAATCAATCTTGAAGAGGTGTGTCTCCTTATTTCTCCCCTGCTATCGTCGATCAATAAGTGCGACTCTAGGACGAGCCGTATCCTTTAAGGGTGTTGGTTATCAACTTTAATCTTGTCACATCTAGTCCCCGCACTTGTATAACTTATCTACTTAAAACATAAACTATCTAATAACTAATTATTAAACAACCCTCATACTTTAGGATGTGAGGGATTAAAACTTCATTCACCCCATAACCACGAAAATCCTTGAGTTGTTGTAGGTCTTCAAATTGCTTGACTTGTAATAGCATTGATTCTTCTTCCAACGCGAGATGAGCCTCTTCGTCCCATGATATACATTAAATTATATATGTTTTAATCCCCCATTTTACATTTTTTTGGCTAAAGTTTCGATGTTTAGGTACTTAATTAGTTACTTTTGTGTTTTCAGGTCATAACCGGCGTGCCAAAGACAAAGTTGGATAAAACGAGGAGTTTTCAAGCGTTTTGGACAAAAACTGCCTAATTTGCTGAAGAAACAGGTCATACGTGGTCATGCGGTCCACGTGCAGGACCGTGCAGACTCAAGACGTCGGAAGCACTGGCAGTGCACAAGCCAGTGCGGTTGGTTTCTTATAAATATTAAAACCGAGTTCGTGTGTAAAATTCATTGTAAAATTATGTATATATACGCACACGTCATCCTTCTCTTTTTCTTTGTCTTTTTGTTTGCTACACTCGTATGAGAAATGACCGAATTCACCACATTCGTAACACTTGAACTCACTTTTATCTTTATTTCCTCGATCTACATTTCTTCCACGTCCTCTTCCTCCTCTGAACTAACTTCGTCCACGTCCTCTTCCTTAACTTTGATCGTCACGTCCTTTTCCATGATGCCAATTTCCGGAATGATTGTCTGAACTTGGCCATTAAGAGATTATTGCTCTCCAGTTTGTTTTAGCTCTTGAGGCGTTCTACAAATGTTGTAATCCTACCCACCGCTTTTTCAGACATCATATCATTTTATATATTTCTAAATACTACTCGATGGATGCCACAATCGGTAGAAACTTCTTCAGAACAGAGATAAGCAATTTCCTTACAATCTTCTTATCTTTAATGGTAGTACCGAGGCTTTTAAACTTAGATTTTATACCACCCAACTTACGTGCGAAACTACTTATTGTTTCATTCTCTCCCATCTTTAAGACTTCTAATTCACTTCTCAAAGTTTGCAGATGCGCTTTCTGAACCATATCAGCTCTAAGATATCGAACCTTGATTGCATCCCAAACTTCCATTGCACTCTCGTATTGCGCAACTTGCATTAGAATGTCTCCCAGTAACGTTTGGAAGATCATTGCTTTCGTTTTATGCGCCTTTTTCTTATCTACCTCTTCTTTTGAAACAATCGTATCCCAAAGACTATATGCCTTCAAGATCGTTTCCATCAGGATTGCCCACCGAGTGTAATTCAATTCAGCCAACTTTGGGCATTGAAGGGATATATTTCCTTGATCGCGGATTGACGTTGACGTGCTTTCTTTGTCGTATTTTAGTGACATACTTCCTTTCTGATTTGCGTTCTTAGACTTTTTCTTTCTTATCTTCCTTTCTTTACTTCAATCTTTCTTCTAGCTTGCACCAAACAAGTTTTGTTTTGCCACACAGGTCTTCTTCGCCACACAGGTCTTTTTTTCTAGCTTTGCCACATAGGTCTTTTTTCTTGCTTTACCACACATGTCTTCATACCACGAAGGTTCTTGCACCATGAAGGTTATGTACCACAAAGGTTCTTGCACCACGAAAGTTATTTTTCACCACCAAGGATTTGTACCACAAAGGTTAATTTTCACCACGAAGGATTTTATACCACACAAGATTTCGCGAATTTCAAACTTTCTACTGGTTGTTGATGACTATCGTAAGGGTCATGCAAAAACCTATTTAAACTAAGTAGATAACGTAAGTAGGGAATCTATGGTTAGCTTTAACTAAAAAAACTAAATTATCTAATTTGGGGTTTTGATTAATTGATTTTAAAAACACAAAAACTAAATAAGAAAGTTCTTATCAATATGAGAAAAAGCTACCCCCACTCGGAATACTGATTGCTCGTTTTAACACAAAAACTCGTTTATAGATTCACAACACCACATAGACATGGCCTTGGAATTAATGAATTTGATTAATTATTAGAAATAGTTTTTAAGATTCATCGTACAATCTAATAACCTGTTTGATTATATCAATTACCCACCAATTTATCAACCCTCTAGCAGTGCAAGAAAATTGCCAATACGCTTGATAAACGACAAACAATTCAAATATAATAAACGTTTCACAAATTCAACACAAGTAGTCAAGATTTACCGGTTAAAAAGAATCCAAAACAAAGTTTCAATGCAAAACTGAGACAATCATTCATCCGAGTGGAAGTTAAAAGCGTTTAGCCGCTCATGGTTATCCTTACAGCTTCAATTTTCATCATGGCCGGATTAGACATGAGAAACAGCTTGAATTGAAGAGGTTTTTGGTCAAAAGTGTTGGGAATCGCCTTTTAGTTCGTCTGGAACGGCTGGAATGATCAGGGATGTCTAAAATACAAATTAGGGCAAATTTTATAGTTTTCCGGTAATTAACCTCTCTCATGCATCGCGAGAGAGTTCTTATTCAGCTCCGCGTGTCGCCTGGGCTTCCCAGGTGAGTTTTTTTCGCTACCAGCCTCGTATTGATCCGTCAAGTCCGTTTTTCAGCCCAGTTTCTCTCGTTTACTCTTTTTAATACCTGTTAAGCCAAAAACACCAACACGTAACAAATATATAAACAAATATGACTTAACATGTTTAACGCGCTAAAAACCAACACAAACTACTACAAAATACAACTTGTTTTGACCTAACAACACATCCCCACACTTATCTTTTTTTCGTCCCAAAAAAAATTCTCTGCAATGGAATCACAATCAAAAACAGTGGCATTCAATGTATTCAATTAATTTTTTAACAAATCAAACCACACATTAACCAAGATTGCAGGTATAAAATCCACCTAAACCCAAACGCCAACTTCCGAGCCCTTATTCACAATTCAATGAGTTCAATTGGTTATAGTGATCTATGGATCTCACACTCAAAAGACTACAACGCCACCTAATCCCACTTCAAGCTCATAAGGTTAAAAGATAATATCTACCGTCTTATATAAAAAAAAATTCATGCAATTCCGATTAAACTTATGATGGATGGATGATGCTGCGAGCATTACATGTTTTGCTTATGATCAGCTCAGCGGACATACCCCACCCGAGTCACCATCCCAATAGTTAATGCGATAAACTTCACATATTTTTTTAACTCCACCTAGCAGGTATACCCCACCGGAGTCACCATCCCAGTGGTTAATACCATTGGCTTCGTTTTCTCTCTCTTTTTTTCAAACATGTAGCTCAAATGAATGGATGGAATGTTTTTTTCCGGGCGCCACCTTGTTTTGGATTTATTTTCATAAAAAGAAACAGGTGTGCCAATTTAATTGGAAAAACTTATAAACTTTGTACTTATGACGTACCCTTATTACTCTCCACGGTTTCAGCTTTGCCATAGCTCCTAAGGTGAGAACCCACAAGACTCCTAGTTTTTAAGGTATATTATATCAATCCTAAGGAACTCATCAACTGCCTGGGCCTACCCACATATCCTAAATTAGACGTGTGACTGACCATTTGTTATTTCATATGCATAGTAATCAAATGCCAAGAACTGATTATACCTGTCATTTTCCATTTTATTGCAAAAACCTTTCTCAAAACATTTTCTATTTTTTCATTTTTTTTTCGAAAACGACATGACTAAGACTAAGATACAACTAAATAGACGCTAGTCTCCCCCCCCCCCCCACACTTATTTCGTTCATTGTCCTCAATGGAGAGCAGAACTCACAACTCAACTACCAACATAAAGATAAAAAGAATAGACTCCCCTGATTTAAAGCGGTGAAATCCTATGAGCCATGTTCCACAGTAACCGTATAGCATTTCTTTCACGGCTGCATTCAACATGGGATGCTCTTCTTTGAATAGTTCAAATCCCTTCGCCCAAATGGAGATTGAGTATGCACTAAGTGATCAAAACCTGCAAAACAAAACTCAAAAGCTCCCAAACAGGTTAAAACAAATCAATAAACGAAGAGAAACGAGATAAAAATCATGTTTGGAGGCAAACAAACAGGGCCTCCTTGCTTATCGTCGAGCATCGTGACGTGTTCCCAGTATCTCCACGCGTAGCGTGGGGGAGTATATGTTGACTCTGTTGACCTAAGTACCCCTGGTGTGTCGCGACACTTATGAGGGAATCCCCCGTGTGTCATGGGGGAACCATTTTTCCAACAGTTTTGTTAAACTTTTGAATCCCATGCCTTATAAAAATTTGTCATTTTATCCTATTTTCACCTCCCAACCCCCCAAACGACTGTGCATTGCCCTCAATTGCACCAGAGCTTAACCAAACCTCCCCGAACTTCCCCACACTTGAACAATTGCTTGATTTGACACAAAACACAATAAACTGACACGAAAAACAAAACAAAACGAACAAACCTTAGGCTGCCTCCTAAGAGTGCTAAGTTTTAGATCTTCAGCCAGATCATACCTGCAATATTCAAGGTGGTTCAAACGCCTGCTTACCTCCAGACTTCTCTAGATCAATTTGCTTCCAATTGTCCGGAAATTTCGCAGCCTCATACCAGTTAGGCTCAATCTTGGCCTCCTCGCCCCATGCGTTTCCACCATCAGGTGGTTTACCTGTTTTTTCTCTTTTCTTCACATTCACCTTTCTCACAGATTCTTCATTCATCCCAAGCTTGGACCTGTAACACTCAACACCTTTCTCATCAAGTGTGTCTTCAGACACACGTAACGTGTATGAAGGAACAAATCATTAGTAAAAACTGCTTCATATAAATTAGTAAGAACTTCGTAAGTAATAGATTTTGAATAAATGGTGCGTGTCGAGCGTGATATGATTTTATTAATATTTTAAGTTCATTTTACGCATTAGTCAAGTTTTAAATTTATAAAACACGATATTGTATTAACACTAAACACACACTAGGGCAAGTGCACCCATCGCGAGCGTAGTATAATGTTGGTAAGACCCCGAGGTCGTCCAAGGACACAAGAGCTTTTAATACCGGTTTATTGTCAACGTCTAATCGATCTAATTTTTTTTTTATAAAAGTTTTTAAACATGAAAGTAAATCTAAAGTTTAAAGGTAAATAAAATGAAAAACAAATAGACAAGGTAGAATCACTTGGATCCAACTCCTCTTTAATGTACCCTTTGATGATTTTCGCACTTTCGTGACAACTCGGAATTCCAAGGCTCTTTATGCACGTATCATTTCTATTCATGTTCTATCGTACATTGTGAACTAGTGATTGTTATGGGAACCATTGAGCAGGCTATTGTATACTTGTTATTGTATATCGGAATTAACGTCAAGTGCTCGTAACTTATGATGATAACCGCACATGAACTCTGGGCCGCACACTTCCTTTTCACAATCAAACATCCGTGCACTTGGGCCCTCGGCCCAGCTCCCTTGAGCTGAAGTGAAACACAAGAGGGCCTGGCCCACTTACTCGAAATCAGTGCACATAAGGTGGGCGTGACTCTCATAATCTCATAAAACACAATGTTAGCAAACCCTACTTCTCTTCCCTTCTACACATCGACAGCAACAAGAGGCATCCACCCTTACCCCTTCGGTTGTAATCCGCTCCTCTATCATTCTACTCCATATTTTACACAAGGTTAGTATTTACTGTGTTGAATTATGGTGCATGCTTTCTGTTTATGATTATGCTTATGTGTGAATGCATGATGGTTGTTTGTAGAAATTCCTATGGTTTATGGTTTATTAGAATACATCAGAATCATGTATGATGTTTGAAATTGCCGATCTTGATCAGATCCTGAATGTGATGATGATGAACTGTTGTTGCAAAATGGAAGTTGTTAGGGTGCTCGACTCATGATCAGGAACTATGTGATGGTTAGAATTAATTGAAAGATGCTATGATATGCTATAACTGAATTGAATATGTAAAATAGTTCTGATAAAGATGCTGCTAGCCATTCAGTAGTGATTAGGGTCCATGAGAGGTTATGATTGGTAATTTGATCTTGTGTGTTAGGATATGGAACTGATTTGGTGTTATCTAATTTAGGGGTAGGGGTAAGTGTTCAAATCTGTGTTACAATATAATGTGGGATATAATGTTTATCTTGAATAAATCAACAATTCTTATTTTTTGGGCACTACATACGAACTAGAAGGAACATTGTGTTCATTGTAATTGAGATGATAAATGATGGGTTTGATTATAATATGTTTGGGAACTACCTTGACTTTTTGGAAAATGCCCAACTGATTGATTTCATAACTGACCGAAATTAGTGGGGGGATAATTATGGGAATTATGGTGAGGGATGAATTGGTCAAACCACACACACACAGATCGCACAAACAAGCCAGTCGCACAACATGGCTGAATCGCACAAGACACTTGGGCCTTGGGCCGGGTGTTGTATGAACCGCACAAGCCCAGAGTCGCACATTCGGAACCAATCGCACAACTTGGGTCAGTCGCACAAATTGTATCTTTGGGTTATCAGGGTTGGGCTGCACTAACTGGTCGCACAAAGGGGAGGTGGTCGCCCAACAATTATAGGATCGCACAAGTTAGTTGGGCCTGTGAAATCTGTTGGGCCGCACTCGTCAATCGCACAACCCAAAACCCAATCGCACATTTGCAATTGGGCCAGTCATATTGGATCGCATAAGTGATTAAATTGGGTCGCACAATCTTTGTGCCACACACACGCATATGCATACACCTTATGATTGGGTCGAATCGCATATTAGAACTGTTATGAACTCACACACACTTGGACGCCTAATGTTCTGAATTATTATGTGGTTAGATGTTTATGGATCTGCATGTCTACTAGGGTGTGAACCGAACTTCTTGATCAGTACAAATGGATGACCTACATTACATGGTAGCCGTTGAATACATGAATTATTGTACCAAACCTAACTGTTGTGTGATTTGTGAAACATGAACTTGCATATGATGTAAATACTTGTTATATAGCGATGTGGATTGTAGAATGATTCCCTGTTACGGCTTGCATAATGATGTATGTTTTACTTGTATGTAACTTGTGAAACGTGTATGACGAATACGTGATTTATGTGTACATGAAACTGACTGTCTTTGGTAACCACGGTAGGGTATGGTTGACCTACTTGGAACGGGTAATATAACATAACATACCGAGCAATCTAAGGTGAGTTCACTTCTCTTGAGCATGCGTCCCGGTGGGTGGGACAATCAAATGGGTATTCCTGAGAGGAATAAGTCTTATGGGTAAAAACTGGGATGTTGGATAATACACTCATTTCCTATCACCTTAAGTCCCATCTTCTACTGAATAGTTACCTAAGAGGTAACGGGGTATTAGTTGATAGCGCTATTAGTCGTGGCAACCTCACACCGTACCTGAGAGGACGGGCGTGAACTAATGACCTTAATCACGACCAATACTTAGATAGGGGGCATTGGGAACGGGCAAAACAATCTGGAGCCATCTTGTACGGTACTTGAATTATTATCAACATTACTTTAGAAATTGTTATTAAACTGGATTAAACACTTGGTAACCAAATATTTTCGTAAAACTGTGAACTCACCAGCGTTGCCTGATACACTTGTTTGCATGCTCGCAGGTTATAGATATGTGAGAACGTGGAACTTGCTGTCTGGGAAGCTGAAGTGGTCATGGGTCGAGACACATGGAAACACGAGACGAGTCTAATAACTATTATATGCTTGGGTTACGAAATATATAACTAATGATTTATGCTTCCGCTGAAAACGTAGAGTTATACTTTATGTAATGTAACGATTTATCTTAATGAACAAAAGTTGTATTTAAAATCTTGTATGGGTTCAATGTGATTGGTGGCTAGATCCTGGTACGTCACACGCCTCGCGGGGGTTTCCGCTTGGGGTATTTTTGGGGGTGTGACACTTTCGGACTTCTTAAGAGATTATCTTAGTTATAGTAGTAGGCCTCTCTTTTGAAGGTGACGTTACCCTCAACCTAGTGGTTTGAGTCAGCAGGGATACAATCCCAAAGGGTCAGAATATTGAAAGATAATTAAATAAGTTATTAATGTGAAAAGTGGTAGGCCCCTCTTTTGAAGGTGACGTTACCCTCGGCTAAGTGGTTTGAGTTAGCAATGATACAACCCCAAGAAGCCGGTTTAATGTTTTAATAATAGTTTACATATGAGGGGTTCAAGCTATTCGCACCCCCGCCATCCAACACCTTTGGGGCATTGAAGGAGGTCCTAGTAAGCTTGAACCAAGTCCTCGCAGGATCTATACACAGAACGAGACAAGAACCTTACCAAACCACCCTTCTAACCCCCTTCCAAGTAGTTAACGCGCTTTATATAGACTGTAAGGACACGAATGAGCAAATCAATGGCATCATGAAGAAATGGTTAGGAAAATTCACTTTCAACATAAGAAACTAGTTATTAAAGTCATTAATATATACCCAATTAAAAATTTCCGAAAGATTAAAAATCAAAAGTAATACATTAAAGACTTATCTTCACCAAGTGATGTAAGAGATTAGCCAAGCATGGCCTTTGATTGACAAGAACTCTTACTATCAATCTTGGATCCCGAGACTACTACACACTCTAAAGATGAAAGATGGATGATGGTGGTGGGTGTTGGTGTTGTAGTGGTGGTGGAATGGTGGCAAAGTGAGTGAGAAGTGGTTTGCCAAGGGATGCCTTTGAAGTGAACCAAACACCCCTATTTATAGTCAGAACAGTACCCCAGCCACGGCCCAATGTCCATTGGGCACGGCCCGTGGCCAGCTCCTTCTCTTCCTTCATTAAGTTATAGTCTAGAAGGAAAACAATGGTTTTGAAACGAAAAGGTTTAGGCTCAAAGAGTTTAACTAGGGGGATTTTATGTAGTGAAGTAAAAAGAAGGAAAACAATGGTTTTGAAAAAAAAAAAAAGTTAGTCCTGATGCCTCCATCATTTACATACTTGGGCTCAAGTTGGTAAGGACCGGGAATGTATCGTCTTGGCAAGTTCTAGAGTCGTAAGAACCAAGCGGCTATTCACACAAGAAACGAAAGTGAGCATTTAGTTTAAAGATGTATGCATGTATGCTCAATAAAGGCTCAAAACTCACTTATTGTGGGAATGGGTTTATAGTGTGAACAAGTATATATAATCAAAATTTTTATAAAGATTCGTCATGCCTTTTTTTATAATTTTTATTGTTTGGTTCTTTTTATCACGGCACTATCGGTTGTAAATTTGTAAAAATATAACCTTTTTAGAACTTGTTATTCCCAAATTAAACCAAGGCAAGTAAAAAATGAAAATTTTTGAAAAGATTTGGGGTGATTAGTAGTTCCAATACGAGTTTGTGTAAGGCTTGTTATTAGGACTTGCAAAATTCGAGGTTTTAGCTTCCCCCACACTTAAATTACACATTGTCCTCAATGTGTCTAAAAATAAGTTTTTAGCTTGATTCGAATGTGTAAAAGCGTGTTAAAAACAAGATTTTATGTTACTGGCCACCTGGCCACGGGCCCGTGTGGTCCGGGCACGGCCACGTGGTCAGAGTGCCAGTAACAAAAATGAACAGAAGGCTGACCACGGGGCGTGCACTGGGCACGGGCTGTGGTCAGATACCTGACCAAAAGTTTTTCTGCAGAGCTCCAGGCACGGGGCGTCGTGGGTTGGGCACGGCCCCGTGCTGCACATGCTGGGAAGCTGAAAAAGTTGTTGGAAGGCACTGTTTACGTGCATGGGGTGCGGTTTTAACGGCCCTTTGGCAGTTTTCATCTTTTCTCGTTTGTTAAGCCATTATATAAGATCCAAACACCACACAATAACTTAAACCATCATATATTAGCGTGCGAGATACAAACGGTCCTAAAAATTAAAAATTATAAAAGTCCTACGATCAGATAGATAGGTCCTAATATGCAAGAAATTTTAAAACCACAAGGAAGCTCTACCCAAGATTTCACATGTCGAAACAACAAAAACCCGAAATTAATTTTTCGGAGAGTAGGGGCTTATTAGAGCTTCACTCCGGAGGGTGCTCCTCAAATGTCGTTGAGCATTTCCTCAATCTCCCGAGGGAGAAAGAGGATGGGCTCATCATCCATAACATTTTGTGGGGGAGGTGCGACGGTGACCGGAACCTCGTGTAGATTGTCTTGAGGAGGTTGGGGAAGGTCATCCCATCCGGTTGGGTCAACAACTTCTTGTGCAAGGTTCCAATCCTCTTGTGGGAAGATTGGTTCCAAGGGTGGCATAGCAAGAATGTTCAACCTTTGCTGCAAAAGGTTGATTTCTTGGAAGCTATTCACTAGTCCAACCGTCAAGTAGTTGATACGGTCGATGAGGATTCCCTCCACCGATGTCATTTCGTCGATGGCTTCCCTTAATGCATACACATAGCGGACGAGGGTAGCTTCGATCGATGGTCTTCTTCCTCTTCGACTGTTTCTTGAGTTGGTTGATGATGTCTCGCTGTTTTGGCTTGCCATACTAAGAAAACACGACAAAAATCTCAAAAAAATGAAGATGAAATTTTCGGCCACGGCCCCGTGGTGACACCTCTTCAAGATTTTTGAACCCAGAAACTCATTGTTTTAAATTATTTTTCTGTGTTTTAAAACATTTCTGAACATAAATAACTCAAAACAGTGTTGTAAAGCTTATGTTTATTAAGAATTCTTGGTTAAAAACCTTGCAATTACTTAGATAAAGCTTGAAGTTATGACAGTTCAAGCTTTAATGGAGGTGGGAGAGCTTTGGAGAAGAAGGAAATTGACAAAAGTGGCAAAGACAAGATGGTTTGAGTGAAACCTTTTTAAGAATATACCTTTTTGGGTATGTGTGCAAATCAGGGTAGATCTTTGTCTTTGGAATGGGTCCAAACATGATGCCCCAAGGCTGAGTTTATAGAAAGTGACAGCACACTGACCACGGCCTCGTGTTGTTTGGACACGGCCCCGTGCTCAGAGATGGGTCAGACAATTTTGTCCGTATTGTGAGCACGGGGCGTGTTTGTTTAACATGGCCCCGTGGTGGAACTTTTAGGTGGCCATCGCCCTTGTTGACCTGAGCACGGCCCCGTGGCTAGAGTTTTATTAAGTAACGTCTATATTATTTTTAAGGTTTTTATTCGGATCAGGTGGTTCCTTGCTAGAGGGAACAACACCGAAGTGCCTAAGGTACCTCAGTTGCTCTTGATTTATGTAAGAACGCAAGAGGTTATTGGAAAGGGTAAAACCTAAACTACTTACCAGTGGGCAGAACCAACCTTTATTCCCCATATCTGGGCTCTTGTTAAACAAGGTATATGTCGAATCGCTCAGGTCTATGAGTGCATCGGTGGTGGCCGATGGAGAGTCCTTCACGGCACAATCGAAATAGGGACGACTATCGCTAATGCTTTCACAATAGGTTGAGGTACTTTTGGTGTCGTCGTTGTTGATAGATTCCGAATGTGGCCTCAACAATTCTCCTTGACTTTGTTCCTGTGATGAACACCTCATTTTCATCATAAGTTCTATTTCTTTGAATTTTTGGAGAATCCTTTCTTCCATTTCACATATGTTGATGGAGGTTATGTCGTATGGAAGAGATGGTTGAGGACATTCAGTTGGATAATAATGATCGTTTTTACTTTCGCCCATCTTAAGATGATTATCACAGGAAAACGATGGGTCTACTAGGTAATGGGGATCAAATTTTAGAAAGTAACATTCCAAATCTTGATGAAACCCACCACATATTTGGCACCATTCACCGTAAGAGTGGTGAAAGTAAAAATAATCGATATCATCCATGTTTTGGTCATAGGTTAACAACCGTTTGGATCTGACAGTTCTGTTTTCAGTAACTGAGTAATGGGCACGGCCCCGTGTTCGAGTGACATGGCCCCGTGGTCAGCTATTGTCTGACTTAAAATAGAATTGTTGCTGCTGTTTATGGGACATGGGGGCGTGCTGGATGGACACGGCCCCGTGCTGCAGCCTGCAGAAAGTGCAGAATTTGCTAAAAATTGAGAAAAACCTAAAAAAAGAAAAAAATTGCTAAACATAATTAGGCCGTTGATTTTAAACTTTCTTAAAATCCTTGTGTCCCTGGCAACGGCGCCAAAAACTTGGTGCGTGTCGAGCGTGATATGATTTTATTAATATTTTAAGTTTGTTTTACGCATTAGTCAAGTTTTAAATTTATAAAACACGACACTGTAGTAACACTAAATACATACTAGGGCAAGTGCACCCATCGCGAGCATAATATAGTGTTGGTAAAATACCGAGGTCGTCCAAGGACACAAGAGCTTTTAATACCTGTTTATTGTCAACGTCTAATCGATCTATTTTTTTGTTTTTTTTTTATAAAAGTTTTTAAACATGAAAGTAAATCTAAAAATTAAAATATAAATAAAATGAAAAACAAATAGACAAGATAGAATCACTTGGATCCAACTCCTCTTTAATGTACCCTTTGATGATTTTCGCTCTTTCGAACTTTTTAAGAGATTATCTTAGTTATAGTAGTAGGCCCCTCTTTTGAAGGTGGCGTTACCCTCAACCTAGTGGTTTGAGTCAGCAGGGATACAATCCTAAAGGGTCAGAATATTGAAAGATAATTAAATAAGTTATTAATGCGAAAAGTGGTAGGCTCCTCTTTTGAAGGTGACGTTACCCTCGGCTAAGTGGTTTGAGTCAGCAAGGATACAATCCCAATAAGCCGGTTTAATGTTTTAATAGTAGTTTACATATGAGGGGTTCAAGCTATTCGCACCCCCACCATCCAATACCTTTGGGGCATTGAAGGAGGTCCTAGTAAGCTTGATCCAAGTCCTCACAGGATCTATACACTGAACGAGACAAGAACTTTACCAAACCACCCTTCTAACCCCCTTCCAAGTAGTTAACGTGCTTTATATAGACCGTAAAGATATGAATGAGCAAATCAATGAAATCATGAAGAAATGGTTAGGAAAATTCATTTCAACAAAAGAAACTAGTTATTAAAGTCATTAATACATAGCCAATTAAAAAGTGCCGAAAGATTAAAAATCAAAAGTAATACATTAAAGACTTGTCTTCACCAAGTGATGTAAGAGATTAGCCAAGCATGGCCTTTGATTGACAAGAACTCTTACTATCAATCTTGGATCCCGAGACTACTACACACTCTAAAGATGAAATATGGATGATGGTGGTGGGTGTTTGTGTTGTAGTGGTGGTGGAATGGTGGCAAAGTGAGAGAGAAGTGGTTTGCCAAGGGATGCCTTTGAAGTGAACCAGGCACCTCTATTTATAGTCAGAACAATACCCCGGCCACAGCCTCGTGTCCATTGGGCACGGCCCGTGGCCAGCTCCTTCTCTTCCTTCATTAATTGAAGTTGTCAACAGAGGGCCCCACACGACCCCGTGGCTTTTGGACACGACCACGTGGTCAACTATTCACTGTACTATCAAGATTCTGCAAATCTGAGAGTTGACCACGCCCCATGGTGAGTTGGGCACGGCCCCGTGGTGGGCGTAGAAGCTTCTGCTGGTCTTGTCTTTACGTGTGAGGTCTGACCACGGCCCATGCCTGGCTGGGCACGACCCTGTTGTCAGCTTCTGTTTTCTTGTTTTTGTCTTGGGAGATGCTACCGAGGGGTCGGCATGTCATGTTATTCCTTCTTATTGTATTATTGTATGTCCCGAAAATCCGGATCAAACAACGATATCAGACGATCAACAAGAATGGGCGGAATCCAAACTTGATGATCTTCAAGAAATCAAGAACAAGATGAAGATTGAAGAAGATCGTTGAATTGAATGCTTAATCTTGCATTCAAAATAAGATTTGTCTAATAT
Organism: Helianthus tuberosus; assembly: GCA_030545235.1. Lineage (NCBI taxonomy): Eukaryota > Viridiplantae > Streptophyta > Magnoliopsida > Asterales > Asteraceae > Helianthus > Helianthus tuberosus. Next base: position 6,020,736 of record JARYGA010060219.1, on the reverse strand, counting down.
AATATTCAAAAACAAATCAACCAACCAACTAACTCCTAATTTCCAACTTCTATTTATAGTAAGGGGTTTCCCCCAAAACCCTAGGCCCATTATCCCTAAGCCCACCCTCATACCCACCAACTTCTAGTAGCTTGGTCCATTAAGCAATAAACCTACTAATCCATAAACCTATAGGTGTCGCAACCCCCGACCCCTAATCACTTGGGAACGGGCGGCCGCGAACCAGTATCAGTGGTATCGGTATTTATCAGTTTGGCAACGGAATTTACGTCAGGACCGTAGTTAGGAAATATTTTATCAGAGTAAAATACCACATTTTTATAATAATAAACGCATGGGATATTCCCAAGTTTCCATTACAAACATGTTTATAGGGGTAAACCCTATTTTATGGAAATAAAACATCTTCTTTATTTAGGTAACTTTTATAGCCACTTTTCCCAAGCCATCAGTGCTGTCCAGCTGACTTCTATTTGGCTTTCACATTTTGTTACCTAAACGCGTTTAAAAACATTTTGTCAGTGGGAAATACTGGTGAGTGAATCCCAATTTAGTCAAAACAGGTTTTATCATTGTACGGCATTGAGGGCGATCTCGCAATTACATTTGTTTATATTTCTACCTTAATTACCACCCACGGTACTATCAATCGGACTTGTGGTCATGTTACTACTCATAGTGTAGTAACAAATTTTGTATAAAAAACCCCAACATACCGACGATAATTGTATAATTACAAATACTCAATCACTGTTAAATATAAATTAAAATAATTGAGGTTTTGTAAAAACAGTTTGCAAAAAGGAGGATTATTCACATTGTTATTTTAGGTTTTTCCTTGTGATTTCCTGGTTATAAGCTATTAATTAAACAATGCACACGCGTTAGTATAATAACCCAATTTATATTAGTTATACCCTCCCCGAGACAGAACTCCAACGACTACGTCGGGCAGTATAACAACCCTCCTAAAATATTTCCGACACCCCTATAATATTTAGAACATCCTTATACGCCTTAAAATACACCTCGTATACAAAGTTTGAACCTATATAACTTTAATTTCATAAAAATAAAATAAAAACAACATCCCGGTGGCGCTCGCGGGCCGCGAAGACCATTGTGGTCTATTACCCGGGGCGCGACAGCTAGGAGATTAGGCGGAGCCCTAGCGTGCCACGTGTCGACATCGTGGCAAGTCTACCCGGTGATTGGTCAACGCTAGGGCCTACTACCCCTATGTTGCGGGCCGCGAAGGTTTAGCCTTCGGCTTACGCGGGGCGCGACGAAGTCGATGATCAGCTCTATAAATTGCTTTGATCGGCCTCAGTCCTAACTCGCTCAAACTTTTACTTTCTCTCTCAAAATTCTATAGTATAGACACTATACTCGGGCATTATAACCCTCTAATTAGCGAAGCGTTGCCTCGTTGTAAGTATCATAACCCCCGGTTACGTATTAGATACGCTGCCCGATTGATCTAGTGCTCCGTAACGGTTGTCGAGGTTCTGCCCGACGTAGTCGTTGGAGTTCTGTCTCAGGGAGGGTATAACTAATGTAAATATTGGGTTATTATACTAACGTGTGTGCATTGTGTAATTAATAGATAATAACCAAGGAAATTACAAAGGAAAACCCTAAAGTAGCAATGTGAGTAATCCTCCTTTTTGCAAACTGTTTTTACAAAACCTTAATGTTTTAAATTACATTTAAACAGTGAGTGAGTATTTATATTCTACAATTATCGTCGGTATGTTGGGGTTTTGTATACAAAATTTATTACTACACTGTGAGTAGTAACCGTGACACCAGGCTATTCAAGCCGTACCGTACAATTGTAACACGTGTTGTGAATAGATAAAAGGTTGTATTTGACTGGTTATGATGTTTATATGTGAAATTTAATGTGTTGATAAAATTAAATTTTGATAAAAATTATGTTCACTATACTCGGGCATTATAACCCTCTAATTAGCGAAGCGTTGCCTCGTTGTAAGTATCATAACCCCCGGTTACGTATTAGATACGTTGCCCGATTGATCTAGTGCTCCGTAACGGTTGTCGAGGTTCTGCCCGACGTAGTCATTGGAGTTCTGTCTCGGGGAGGGTATAACTAATGTAAATATTGGGTTATTATACTAACGCATGTGCATTGTGTAATTAATAGATAATAACCAAGGAAATCACAAAGGAAAACCCTAAAGTAGCAATGTGAGTAATCCTCCTTTTTGCAAACTATTTTTACAAAACCTTAATGTTTTAAATTACATTTAAACAGTGAGTGAGTATTTATATTCTACAATTATCGTCGGTATGTTGGGGTTTTGTATACAAAATTTATTACTACACTGTGAGTAGTAACCGTGACTCCAGGCTTTTCAGGCCGTACCGTACAATTGTAACACGTGTTGTGAATAGATAAAAGGTTGTATTTGACTGGTTATGATGTTTATATGTGAAATTTAATGTGTTGATAAAATTAAATTTTGATAAAAATTATGTTGGCAATGGTAAGATAAACGCTTATCGCGTAACGAGTAAAATGCGAAACGAACATCGGTAATCACCGGATCAGTGTTAAAATCCTAAAAATAGTTTGTTATGATTTGAATAATAATTTTAATCCTATTCATGAGGAAAAATAAATTAAAACACTAAGAAACTATATTTTTCGAGTTTAAGCGCGTACCGCGCGATGAAGCGCGTATACCAACAAAATACTGTCAACGCAGCCTGTCAAGGCAAATGATGATCATTTTAGTAATAATTTTGTGACAACCCTCACCAAACCAGGTATCCGTACAAATTAATTAATATTAAATTGCTGCTTAATTACTGTGCTTACTTGAAACTGTGCTTAAACTGCTTACTGATTTCTGATACATACATACTTATGCATCACATTTTATACTGTCACACTATTATTTATACACTAACACCAGTGACAACCTTGATGCACAAAAAGCACAGTGAGCACACTATACGGGATACCCAGTAAACATGCTGACATAACCAGCATCAGGCAGACACTGCCTCTAAGGCTAGTATGAGCCGGGAATACATTGCTACACTGGTAGTGAGTGTAGGGCGGTGAGGATTGTAGAACTGCGTCACTAGGTGAGATTTATAGTGACCGGGTGTGCCTAAAACGTACTTTAAATACAAAATTCTGCGCTTTATTATAAAACTCAGCATTTTAAATTTCTAATACAGTGCAAAAACATTGCAGAACGGTCCCGTATATTTTCCTAAGTACCGGGAATAATTTATGTTACAAAATATATACATAAAGGACCTTTTGCGGTATAATTAAACATTTTAACGGAACGGTACTTAACCGTATAACCGGACATTACCCGGGGCACTAAAATTTTGTCAAATACTTTATTTTATTATTTATGGCTAGTCATGATCCCCGTATGCCATAACACCCGCCTAAAATAAATCAACTAACACATATCACATTACTTACACTTATACACTTTAGTCACAATATTTACATAATACCCCCCCCCCCCCCCCCAACGAATTTATTTCCCCAAGTGGGACCCCACATGTCATAACATCATACTCCCTATCTTCTTGCTTGGATTCAATGATCTAGTATTAAGTGTTTTGCTTGTCTATCTATCCAAGATATGTGAAGAATAAATAAAAGTAAGGTCCCTTATAAATGTACATCACTTCACAAGATTTTTGCAACCCATTTTCACCTAGCTCTCTCTCTCTATTCGGTTCTACTACAACCGAATCCACCACCACACTCCAACATTCATCACTTTCTTCATTTACTCATACCATTCAAGCTTTGAAGATCAAACATGGAAGGTGCAACTTGAAGGCATTGCAAGGGAGCATTGTTCTTGCTTGGTTCTACATCTTTTCTCATCATTTTTACACAAGATTCTTCCCTAGCTAGAGGCTAGTAGTGAGTTTCTTCATACTTGATCTCATCTTGTTCGAAAATTATGGCATTTAACATGTAGTATTGTTGTTTAAATCACTAGATTGCAAGAATATTAGAAAAATATGAAACATAAGTATGAACATAAAAATCTACGTAAAGGTTTACTTGTGTATGATTTATAAAGTGGAATCTCGTCGGGTTAAGGGTTGGATAACACATACTTGATATTTAAAAGTCGTTTTCTTGTTTAACCCGCTAATCGGACACTTATAACGCGATTTAATAACATCGAAATCACAAAACAGCATGCTGAGTCACTGTTTCAGCCGCCTTTAACAGGCTGTAAACGGACCTTAAAAACTCGAAAAACGGAATTTCAAAAGCCTAAATCGTGTCATTTCAAAAAACGAAGAAAATGGCGCTGGAATCGTATTTTTCTGATGTCGGTTACTATTTTAAAAATCTGTTTCCGTGACAGCAGCTAAGGCTGTTTGTTACTGCAGAAAATTGGGCTGTGTGTTTTCGATCACAACTTAAAACCTGAACCGAACCAGCCCCTGAAACTTTTATCAAAGATGAACACAGATGTATTTGTGACCCTCGAACTGGATTTTCGACAAACGGACTTACGAGGAATTTTTGGCGAATTATTCTGTAAACTGTGATCAGAATGTAACAAATCTGATCACAGTTCGGTAAACGATTTTCTATAAATTTTTGGTAATGATTTAGACCCCGAAATTTTTACACAATAATTTGTGGGTCGGTTATGACGTTCCACAAAAATTTGGGAATTTTTGGAATAAGTTAAGTAATTTATTTACACGTCCGAAAACAGTCCAGTTTTCACAAATTGAAACTGAATCGACAAGGGTAGTATTTTGCGTGTTAAAACGTAATGGTTGATTGTTGATGATTATGAGTTGATTTCAAAAAGAAAATGATGTGCGTATTAGCACGGACACTCCCGTTTTTAGGGGAAGTTCTGGCGAATTTTTCTAAAAATACCAAGACTTAGAAAAATTATTTTTCTATCGTGTATGTGAAACTTTATATCTCATAATTAAACCTCGCCTTGAGTTTTGACATAAAACTTTAAAGTGTTGGATAGGAGACTTGTAAATGTATTTTTTTTTAATACGTTAAGTCACCAAATACATAATACCTGTACGAATACCCCATCCTTGGGAAGGAATCTATTTATACGTTAACCAAGAAATTTAAACACGAAATAGTTGTCTAACTATTTCCCCAAGAACATTAAGACCCTAAGCTAAGGCACGTCCGCTCGTCTAATAGATATTAGCACGTTGTAGGTTGTCGTGCTGCAGACTGAGTTGATTTGCTGTTATTCGAGGACGCATTACTGTGAGTTCATGTCCCCCTTTTCTCTTAACTGTTTTCAGTTTTCTAAACTGCGGGGGTGAAATACATGTTACTATGATTACGAGTACTTTTACATGGTATGGTTAGCGTAAGGAGGGTTACTACTTAGATCATGTGAGTGGGTAGGTGATACTTAAGGCCATTAATCCTCATGGTAGGACCGAGGGACACAATGCGGTAGATCTATCTGGGTGTAGCGAGCCCAGCCCCAGGCCAAACAGTTAACGGACCTTGGGGTGACTATGTACCCGACGCACAAATCCGCTAGGTTTGAGTCTTCCTACTTGCACTTCACACATATCAATGGCCTTGCAAACCATTGGTGATCTCTTTTTCCTTATTTGCTACATACCAGGGTTTTTCTACTTACAAGGATTTTACATACTCACTTACGCATGAACTCGCTCAACATTGTGTTGATTTTTCCAACTTACATGTATTTCAGGGAACTAAGGATCTGGCCCGGTATGCTACGTTTTCCCGCTGTGTTAGAATTACAGGATCATCCATGTTTAGGGATTGCGACTTTTACCTGGACGAGTCGCAAGTCTTAAACAAATGTTATGTTATATTTTGGGGTTGTGTGTTAAGAACAAAGTTTTTATGTTGTAATTTCCGTTGCATGTGTCAACGTATTAAGACAATGTTGTGGTATTTTACTTAAATCAATGGATGATCTGCATGTTTTATTTTCATATAGCTTTGTTGTGATTAAGCTATGGTATTAAGAAGTCACACCAAATTAACCCACGCTTCCGCAAAGCCAGGGTGTGACAGCTTGGTATCAGAGCTCTGATCATAGCGAACTAGGATTCCTCCTCGAGTCTAGACTATGATCACTAGGGCTCTCACGAAAACATTTTTACACTGCATACCACTTAAAGTCCAGATCCAAACTGTTTTTACAAACAAATGTTGAGCACATTTTATTTGTTAATTATAGGCTCAGTCTGGGAGGCTGAGGCTCGGTCTGGGAGGCTGAGGTAGTTGTCTAGTGGGACTAGGGAGTCAGTCTGGGAGGCTGGGAGACTAGTGGGACTAGGGAGTCAGTCTGGGAGGCTGGGAGACTAGTGGGACTAGGGAGTCAGTCTGGGAGGCTGGGAGACTAGTCGGACTAGGGAGTCAGTCTGGGAGGCTGGGAGGCTAGTGGGACTAGGAGAGCTATTTGATTGCTTATTGGTGACTAATATGTTTATTTGACTATATGATTGATTATTTGTGCATATGTGTGTTTATATTACAAAATGTCATGCCTTCATCAGATACTGGAGAGTCGGACACTACAGATCCCATGGCCATAGTATCAGACGACATAGTTTCATCGGAGCACGAGGTGTACATTTCCGATACTACCAGCACAGACGATGACGACTTTCAGCCCTTTGCGCTGCCTGATGCCGTAGCAGAGCCTGCTGATGGCCATCTTGTTGGGGATTTGCCACTCGTGGAGATCCCTGTTCCTGTGCCCCTGGTCGTTTATCCCGTTTTTGATATGCCCCCGACGTTGTCTCTGACGACGATGTCGAACCATTAGAGGAGGACCCACTTGAGGGCGAGGCCCTATTGCTGCTGGTGATAGCCTACTGCTTGCTGACGCTCCTGCAGAGGAGGCTCATGCCCTTTCCCCTGTCCCAGACTCATTTGAGTCTATAACGTCCGCATCCTTGTATACACAGGGAGTGCAGCACCACTCACACGACGACGACCCGGATATGGCGTCATCCGCTGCACCTGCTCCTGCACACAGCTTTGAGATTGATCACGATATTGAGGATGATCCTGTTTTTCCACCTGGTTTTGATCCAGACCATGACATTGAGTTCATACACTTAGACCAGCCCTTGGAGGATCCTGTAACCCCTGTGTTTGTTGATCCAGCTGATTTTGAGATGGAGTTTGTTGATCCGGAGCCAGCCGTGGCCCCTGAGCCAGGCGTTGCTCCTGACCCCGCATTGGAGCATGACCCTGTTCATGCCGATGCACCTGCTGTTGCTCCTTGATTGATCATCTCCTTGGACGAGAGAAAATTTGGGGTAACTGTGCAAGACAATCTATTATTACGGGGGCCCACGTAATAACGGCTTGTAGTGCACAGAAATCCTGGTGGACTCTGCGGGCCAAGCTAATGAAAACCCATGTAGCAGGAAATGATTGAGAAGAGATGCTGTTCTAGGACTGGAATCCAGAAGCTTGAGGTGGAGTTCTGGAATTTGATAATGGTCGAACCAAAGATTCCTGAATACGTCCAGCGATCTCACGACTTGTCTAGGGTCGTCCCCTACTAAGTCATTGATGTTGTATGATACAGTTGTGTACTTGTAAACTTTACATTGTGGTCCCGATTTATGGCAATGCAATCGCAGTATTCTCATCACTTGTGATGTTTGATCTATTGTTTATGTTCTATGACATGAGATGTTATGCGGTTGATTTATTTATAGCATGAGATGTTATGTGTTGATATTGTTGAATACATACGTACACTTTACTTGCTATGACCTAACCTATGTGAAACACCTTTTAGAAGATGCCGCCAAGACGCGAAATGCGCATGCCCACCTCAGAGGCGGAACTTCAAGAGATAATTGCTGCAGCTATAGCACAGCACGAGGCCCTACGCTCCGAACCTAGTAGAGGTACCTCAGAAAATAACGGTTGTTCCTACTGGCACTTCCTCAACTACGAGCCTCCGAAGTTCGACGGCACTGGAGGTGTCATAGCCTTTGTGAAGTGGATCGAAAGAATGGATTCCATCTTTCAAGTGAGCGGTTGTACACCGGAACAACAAGTCCCATACGTTTCTGAGCTGTTTCTAGATGAAGCCCGATTATGGTGGAATCTTCAGATCCGTATAAAGGGCGCTACTGCAGCATATGCGTTAACCTGGGGTGAACTGAAAGGAATGATGCATAAGAAGTATTGCTCCCAAACGGAAACCCAGAAGTGGGAAGATGAATTTCGGAGCCTGATGATGGAAGGTCCGAAGGTGTTGGAGTACGTGCAAAGACTTCATGATTTGTCACGGGTTGTTCCGTACCTGGTGAAACCAGAATTAAAGAAATTGGAACAATTCATTTGGGAACTGGCGCCTCAAGTCTTGAGCTTGATGACAACATCAACGCCACCAACAACTGATGCTGCAAGTAAGATGGGTTTGGCACTCGCTACGGAGGCACTTAGACTAGAAGAACTTACAAACCCTGCCAAGAAGAAGGAGACTCAGGTAAAGTCATCCAGAAAGAACAAAAGAAAGCTCACCGAAGATACCCGAACGGATAATGAGAACAAAAGAAAGGGTTATATGGGCACTCTGCCCAAGTGTAACACCTGCCAGCATCATCATTTTGGTCGGTGTGGGCCAAAAGTATGTGAAGCTTGTGGAAAGGTTGGCCACTTGAAGGATTCTTGCTGGGCTAGTGCTGGCCGGGGAGGCCAAGGAGGTCTTGGAAATCGGAACAACAATCGAGGAGGTAACGGAAACGGGAACCATGGAAATGTTGCGAATCAAGCTGGGAATGGGAATGGCCGAGGGCCAGGATGTTTTAAGTGTGGGGAAATTGGGCACTTCAAGAAGAAAAGCCCGAAGCCGAATCAAGCCCGTGGGGGAGCATTCCACATTGGCGCAAGGGAAGCGCGCCAGGATCCAAACGTTGTCACTGGTACGTTCCCGATAAACTAACGCTTTGCATCTGTTCTGTTTGATACTAGTGCCGATTATAGCTTTGTATCGTTAGAATTTAAGAAAAATACTTGGATTGACGCCTAGCAAGTTAGACGTGCCGTACTCCATCAAATTAGCAAAGGGGAAACTAGTTGAGACCAGTGAAGTTGTCCGAGGATGTGTGATTGAACTAGGAGGGCACGAGTTTACGTTGGACTTACTACCTGTCGAGCTGGGAAGCTTTGATGTGGTAGTGGGAATGGATTGGCTAACGAGTAACAAAGCCGAGATCGTTTGCCATAAGAAGACCATCCGCATCCCACTGACGGATGAAGAAACGATCATAGTGCACGGAGAGAAGCATGATACGCCGCTGAGAATTATCAGTTGCCTGAAAGCTCGTAAGTGTTTACAAAAAGGATGTGCTGCCTTCCTGGCACACATCGTGGATAGGAAAGCTGCTGAGCCGAAAATCGAAGACATCCCTGTCGTAAGGGAATATCCTGAAGTCTTTCCAGAGGACTTGCCAGGATTGCCACCCCAAAGGCAAGTAGAATTTCACATTGACTTAGTTCCAGGCGCCGCGCCTGTAGCTAGGGCACCTTATAGACTTGCACCGTCTGAGATGCAGGAGTTGTCTACACAACTCCAGGAATTTCTTGACAAAGGATTCATCCGACCAAGCTTCTCACCTTGGGGAGCTCCAGTTTTATTTGTCAAAAAGAAAGACGGTAGTTTCCGTATGTGTATTGACTACCGGGAGTTGAATAAACTAACAATCAAGAATAGATACCCTCTGCCAAGAATCGATGATTTATTCGATCAGCTTCAAGGTTCAAGTTTTTACTCTAAGATCGATCTTTGATCTGGGTACCATCAGCTAAGAATACAAGAAGAGAGCATCCCGAAGACAGCCTTCAGAACTCGTTATGGACACTACGAGTTCCTAGTTATGCCGTTTGGGTTGACAAACGCGCCTGCTGTTTTTATGGACCTAATGAACCGAGTCTGTAAGCCGTATCTCGATAAGTTCGTGATTGTGTTCATCGACGATATTTTGATTTATTCAAAGACAAAGGCTGAACACGAACAACACTTAAGAACTATTCTGGAGTTGTTGAAAAAGGAACAGTTGTATGCCAAATTCTCTAAGTGCGAGTTTTGGCTACGTGAAGTCCAATTCCTTGGACACGTGGTTAATGGAAATGGAATCCATGTCGATCCCACAAAGATCAAGGCGATAAAGAACTGGGAGACTCCAAAGACGCCAACCGAGATTCGACAATTCTTAGGCTTGGCTGGTTACTATCGAAGGTTCATTGAGGATTTTTCAAAAATCGCTCAATCACTGACCCTCCTCACACAGAAGGATAAGAAGTTTGATTGGGGAATCAAACAGGAAGAAGCATTTCAGTTGTTGAAGGATAAGCTCTGCAATGCGCCGATCTTAGCACTACCGGAAGGTACAGATGATTTCGTGGTATACTGTGACGCCTCACGTCAAGGATTGGGTTGCGTGTTGATGCAACGCCAGAAAGTTATAGCTTACGCGTCACGCCAGTTGAAAGTACATGAAAAGACTATACCACTCACGATTTGGAACTAGGCGCAGTGATATTCGCATTAAAGATCTGGAGACACTACCTATATGGTACGAAGTGTACAATCTTCACAGACCACAAGAGTTTACAACACATATTCAACCAGAAAGAGCTGAACATGAGACAAAGACGTTGGGTCGAATTGTTGAACGATTACGACTGCGAGATAAAGTATCATCCAGGGAAGGCGAATGTGGTCGCCGATGCCCTAAGTCGTAAAGAAAGGATCAAGCCCATAAGGGTTAGGGCTTTGGAGATGATTATCCAGACAAATCTTTCCCTGCGCATTCATACCGCGCAAAAAGAAGCTCTTAAGAAAAGAAACCTTGAAGAAGAATATCTCCGTGGGATGGAGAAGCAATTAGTACCAAACAAGGAAGGAACGTTATGTTTTGTGAGAAGGATTTGGGTTCCTCTGTTTGGTGGGTTGAGAAAAGTTATTTTTGATGAGGCACACAAATCACGGTACTCTATTCATCCCGGTGCGGATAAGATGTACCAGGACCTTAAAGATTGTTATTGGTGGCCTAAAATGAAAGGCGACGTTGCTGTTTATGTTAGCAAATGTTTGACGTGCGCCAAGGGGAAAGCTGAATACCAGAAGCCCTCGGGACTTCTGCAACAACCTGAAATTCCCAAGTGGAAATGGGAACAGATTTCAATGGATTTTATAACGAAACTGCCCAAGACACCCAGGGGTCATGATACTATTTGGGTGATAGTTGACCGCCTAACAAAGTCTGCACATTTCTTGCCAATCAAAGAGAAAGACAATACGAGTAAACTTGCGGAAATATATATGCGAGAAATCGTTACACGTCATGGAGTGCCGCTCTCAATCATCTCTGATAGAGATGGGAGATTTGTATCAAGGATTTGGCAATCCTTCCAAGAAGCTTTTGGCTCACAATTGAACCTAAGTACCGCATTTCATCCGCAAACTGATGGCCAAAGTGAAAGGACTATTCAAACATTGGAGGATATGCTGAGAGCATGTGTAATGGATCTTGGTGGTAGCTGGGATAAACATTTACCACTGGCCGAATTCTCATACAACAACAGCTACCACACCAGTATTGGAGCCGCGCCATTTAAAGCCCTTTACGGACGCAAGTGTCGATCACCACTATGTTGGGCTGACGCCGGTGATAGACAGCTTGTTGGTCCCGAAATCGTCCAAGAGACGACAGATAAGATTGCGCAGATTCGAAAACGCATCGAAGCGGCTCGCGAAAGACAGAAAGTCTATGCAGATCCAAACCGGAAACATTTGGAATTCCAAGTTGGAGATATGGTTTTATTGAAAGTTTCACCCTGGAAGGGGGTGGCACGCTTAGGAAAGCGTGGGAAGTTGAATCCGCGTTACATTGGCCCTTTCAGAATTCTGCAAAGGATTGGGCTTGTAGCCTACAAGTTGGACCTACCTGCTGAACTCCATGGTGTTCACGATACATTCCATGTATCTAATTTGAGAAAAAGTCCAACACAATATACAGTGATCATTCCTGCTGACGAAGTTCATATCGACAATACGCTCCACTTTACTGAAGAACCTGTTGAGGTCACGGATTGGAAAGTTAATAAAACTCGCAGGAGCAGTGTCAAACTCGTCAAAGTTCATTGGAATGCTAGGCATGGACCTGAATTCACGTGGGAACGTGAGGATCGAATGAAAGAGAAATACCCCCATTTGTTTCCTAAGAATCCTGCATCTCGTAGCAGAACTTAAATTTCGGGACGAAATTTCTTTAACGGGGGGAGAATGTGACAACCCTCACCAAACCAGGTATCCGTACAAATTAATTAATATTAAATTGCTGCTTAATTACTGTGCTTACTTGAAACTGTGCTTAAACTGCTTACTGATTTCTGATACATACATACTTATGCATCACATTTTATACTGTCACACTATTATTTATACACTAACACCAGTGACAACCTTGATGCACAAAAAGCACAGTGAGCACACTATACGGGATACCCAGTAAACATGCTGACATAACCAGCATCAGGCAGACACTGCCTCTAAGGCTAGTATGAGCCGGGAATACATTGCTACACTGGTAGTGAGTGTAGGGCGGTGAGGATTGTAGAACTGCGTCACTAGGTGAGATTTATAGTGACCGGGTGTGCCTAAAACGTACTTTAAATACAAAATTCTGCGCTTTATTATAAAACTCAGCATTTTAAATTTCTAATACAGTGCAAAAACATTGCAGAACGGTCCCGTATATTTTCCTAAGTACCGGGAATAATTTATGTTACAAAATATATACATAAAGGACCTTTTGCGGTATAATTAAACATTTTAACGGAACGGTACTTAACCGTATAACCGGACATTACCCGGGGCACTAAAATTTTGTCAAATACTTTATTTTATTATTTATGGCTAGTCATGATCCCCGTATGCCATAACACCCGCCTAAAATAAATCAACTAACACATATCACATTACTTACACTTATACACTTTAGTCACAATATTTACATAATACCCCCCCCCCCCCCCCCAACGAATTTATTTCCCCAAGTGGGACCCCACATGTCATAACATCATACTCCCTATCTTCTTGCTTGGATTCAATGATCTAGTATTAAGTGTTTTGCTTGTCTATCTATCCAAGATATGTGAAGAATAAATAAAAGTAAGGTCCCTTATAAATGTACATCACTTCACAAGATTTTTGCAACCCATTTTCACCTAGCTCTCTCTCTCTATTCGGTTCTACTACAACCGAATCCACCACCACACTCCAACATTCATCACTTTCTTCATTTACTCATACCATTCAAGCTTTGAAGATCAAACATGGAAGGTGCAACTTGAAGGCATTGCAAGGGAGCATTGTTCTTGCTTGGTTCTACATCTTTTCTCATCATTTTTACACAAGATTCTTCCCTAGCTAGAGGCTAGTAGTGAGTTTCTTCATACTTGATCTCATCTTGTTCGAAAATTATGGCATTTAACATGTAGTATTGTTGTTTAAATCACTAGATTGCAAGAATATTAGAAAAATATGAAACATAAGTATGAACATAAAAATCTACGTAAAGGTTTACTTGTGTATGATTTATAAAGTGGAATCTCGTCGGGTTAAGGGTTGGATAACACATACTTGATATTTAAAAGTCGTTTTCTTGTTTAACCCGCTAATCGGACACTTATAACGCGATTTAATAACATCGAAATCACAAAACAGCATGCTGAGTCACTGTTTCAGCCGCCTTTAACAGGCTGTAAACGGACCTTAAAAACTCGAAAAACGGAATTTCAAAAGCCTAAATCGTGTCATTTCAAAAAACGAAGAAAATGGCGCTGGAATCGTATTTTTCTGATGTCGGTTACTATTTTAAAAATCTGTTTCCGTGACAGCAGCTAAGGCTGTTTGTTACTGCAGAAAATTGGGCTGTGTGTTTTCGATCACAACTTAAAACCTGAACCGAACCAGCCCCTGAAACTTTTATCAAAGATGAACACAGATGTATTTGTGACCCTCGAACTGGATTTTCGACAAACGGACTTACGAGGAATTTTTGGCGAATTATTCTGTAAACTGTGATCAGAATGTAACAAATCTGATCACAGTTCGGTAAACGATTTTCTATAAATTTTTGGTAATGATTTAGACCCCGAAATTTTTACACAATAATTTGTGGGTCGGTTATGACGTTCCACAAAAATTTGGGAATTTTTGGAATAAGTTAAGTAATTTATTTACACGTCCGAAAACAGTCCAGTTTTCACAAATTGAAACTGAATCGACAAGGGTAGTATTTTGCGTGTTAAAACGTAATGGTTGATTGTTGATGATTATGAGTTGATTTCAAAAAGAAAATGATGTGCGTATTAGCACGGACACTCCCGTTTTTAGGGGAAGTTCTGGCGAATTTTTCTAAAAATACCAAGACTTAGAAAAATTATTTTTCTATCGTGTATGTGAAACTTTATATCTCATAATTAAACCTCGCCTTGAGTTTTGACATAAAACTTTAAAGTGTTGGATAGGAGACTTGTAAATGTATTTTTTTTTAATACGTTAAGTCACCAAATACATAATACCTGTACGAATACCCCATCCTTGGGAAGGAATCTATTTATACGTTAACCAAGAAATTTAAACACGAAATAGTTGTCTAACTATTTCCCCAAGAACATTAAGACCCTAAGCTAAGGCACGTCCGCTCGTCTAATAGATATTAGCACGTTGTAGGTTGTCGTGCTGCAGACTGAGTTGATTTGCTGTTATTCGAGGACGCATTACTGTGAGTTCATGTCCCCCTTTTCTCTTAACTGTTTTCAGTTTTCTAAACTGCGGGGGTGAAATACATGTTACTATGATTACGAGTACTTTTACATGGTATGGTTAGCGTAAGGAGGGTTACTACTTAGATCATGTGAGTGGGTAGGTGATACTTAAGGCCATTAATCCTCATGGTAGGACCGAGGGACACAATGCGGTAGATCTATCTGGGTGTAGCGAGCCCAGCCCCAGGCCAAACAGTTAACGGACCTTGGGGTGACTATGTACCCGACGCACAAATCCGCTAGGTTTGAGTCTTCCTACTTGCACTTCACACATATCAATGGCCTTGCAAACCATTGGTGATCTCTTTTTCCTTATTTGCTACATACCAGGGTTTTTCTACTTACAAGGATTTTACATACTCACTTACGCATGAACTCGCTCAACATTGTGTTGATTTTTCCAACTTACATGTATTTCAGGGAACTAAGGATCTGGCCCGGTATGCTACGTTTTCCCGCTGTGTTAGAATTACAGGATCATCCATGTTTAGGGATTGCGACTTTTACCTGGACGAGTCGCAAGTCTTAAACAAATGTTATGTTATATTTTGGGGTTGTGTGTTAAGAACAAAGTTTTTATGTTGTAATTTCCGTTGCATGTGTCAACGTATTAAGACAATGTTGTGGTATTTTACTTAAATCAATGGATGATCTGCATGTTTTATTTTCATATAGCTTTGTTGTGATTAAGCTATGGTATTAAGAAGTCACACCAAATTAACCCACGCTTCCGCAAAGCCAGGGTGTGACAAATTTAATGAGTTTATTACTTTAGAATGATAAAAATAAATAAAAACTCATAAATCCATATTTTTGCGATTTTAAACGCGTACCGCGCAGCACAGCGCGCATACTGCCAGATGCCGGCAACGTAGCCAGTCCAGGCAAACAAAATATTGTTCAGTAATATTTTGGTGAGTTTATTTTTATAGAGTGTTAAAAATAATTTAAAACGCACTAAAACGGGAATAAAACGCTAGATAAAATACCCGGTATCCAGTAAAATACCAGTTTTTGGCCAAAAATTAGATATATATGTATATGTATACATATAAATCGTGTGGGATGTGTGTGGGAGGAGATATGGCAGCCATGCAATGATGTTCTCTCTCCTCTCTCATGCCCCTATTGGTCAAAAATGGAGGTGCATGATGACAATGTACCTCAAATCTTTCAATATCTTCCTTAATCCGAGAAATCAATTTCAAAAACTCCATTTCATCTCTCTCTCATCAAGATTCAGCCGAACACCCCTTCTCTCTCTCTCTCTATTTTCTAAATTTCCAAACTTGTTTCTTGAAGATTCATGTTCATACAATCTTGTTTCAAGTCCATATGAAAATCTAAGAGTGTTTCTTAGGAGTTTCAAGCTAGAATCAAGTTTCATATCATCATTTTTGTCAAAACCCACTAAGAGTCTTGAAGGTATAAAACTTACTTTTAAATCATGGTTCATAAACATTTTGGTGAAGTTGGTGATAGTAGAAGGTTTCTCTTGTTCTTGGAATAAATCACTAACTTGAAAACAATAACAAATAGGTTTTTGAATAAAATAAAAATAGACATATATATATATATATATATGTATACATAATCGTATATGTGTATGTGTGTATATGTATGGGATTGAGTTTGATTTATGATGGAATACTTATTTGGTTAATTTAAAATGACATGCATGTAGGTTTTGTCATATGTTCATTTATGAAAGATTGTGTATGAAATTATGTCTAGATGATGAACATGTCTTGGATTTGCATGACTTAACTTCAGGTTTGATGCATATAATTTCATATGAAATGATGCTAATATGATATATGTGCTTTAGACACTTGTACACAAGCATGCATGATAAAAGATGAACATGAAATGATGATTTGAATATGATTTGATAAAAATAAAGTATGATCAGATTCTAAACACTAAAAAATATGAATATTTGAAGTGTTAAATGGTATAAAAGTTTGTCCTGATATTTACTAGCTTTGCATGTTGTACTTGGTGCTTTAAAAGTTGTAAAATACGTGAAATCGCATGATTTAGGTGACTTACACAAAAACTGCACTAATCTGATTATAACCATTATTTTAATCGGTAAATAAAATATATTGTGTTAAAATATCAAGTCGTTTCGAGTTGGGATGGTTATAGTAATGTTTAACGCAAAACTATGCGTTAAAAGGGTCAAAAATCGGCTTTTCGAGTGATTTTTGTAAAACTGATTTAGATCATTAAATAAACTGATGTTTTTAGTTTAAAAATAATTATTTTAACTAATTCTAAGTTTACTTGGTGTTTGGTTGGTCATACGTGACTTCCGACGTCCGAAAACGTTACCGAATCGCTAAAATACGCATTTTTCAATGTACACTAGCATGGATAAAATTTTGGGTAAACCTTATGTGTTAAAATGTGTTATGTGATTTAAACATGAGAATGTGAGAATATGTTAAGTTTTTAACATGATATTAGAAATCTAGCTTACGCATGTATGCTTGTACGTTTTGTGCGGTAGAAACGGTAAAAATTGCGTTAAACATGAAACTTGTTTGTCGAGCATGAAATTTGATACATATAAGGTATTTTATGTATATTTACTTTAAAAATGACAAAATAGATAAGTTAACAAGATTTCGCATATTTTGGTGTTAAAGTATGTGAACGTTTATGTATATATATTACGACGCGCAAATCGTAGATATATTGCGTATAAACGGGAGAGTTAACGGATTTACACAATAATGGTCACCAATAAAATCTCTCAAGTCGCAAAATCTTAAATATATATATATATATATGGACTCGTATATATATTAACATGCCAACATAATAAAAAATGACAACTTTTCGAGAAAATCTCAAAGTTATGTGATAATTCTAATAAACGGAGAAACTTAGGATTTTTGTGTTATGTGTACTAATTTAGAATCGTTCCTATATATATATATATATATATATATATATATATATAATAGGACGGGTAGAAATCAAACTGTGGGATTGCGCTATTTAAAAATACACACCCAAAGGTGAGTGTCACTAAACCCCTCTTTTTACTGCTTTGTATATGTTTTGGGGGTAGAACACGCCAATAAAAGGTTTAATAATGTTTTTAGATTAAAACATACCTTTTAATATAAATTATATATTTTCATTGAAAATATATGGAGTTGATAAATTATACGTTTCGAGATAAAATGTTTTTGATGAATATATGTTTGGGGGCAAAACAACTGTATAGCTGGTACGAATATTGCTTGGTCTCAAGAGGGTAAGTAACAGCATAGGCTTACATTTCGGTGGGGATTTCAGGGGATTCTTACGATTACGTGTATTAAATTGTCAAATTAGTAGGATATATATATTGTACGTGAGGCAGACATCATATTGTTCTCAAAGAGAGAACCCTGCGCCCATGATGTCGTTTAATCATTTAAGTATTGTACGCGAGGAATTGTTGGTAGATCTATCGGGTTGACAACCCCGTCGTGACCGGTTGCCCCGTGTCAAGTCAAGCGACGAATTTTGATTCTGTTTATTGTCTAGCCTTGATTATCCCTACATGGTTAATATATAGTTCGTATCGTCTAGCTAACATACGAGTCCGAAAATTGACGCAATAATTTAATATACAAAACCTGGGCAATAGTACTGCTGTCGGATCGATGAACCGACGGAGGGCCCATGGATTTTATTAAGGAAGTAAAATGGACTTTCTAAAATTATATGGATGTCTTCAAATAAACACCTAAACAGAAAGTTTTCCTTGGAATAAAATTGTTTGTAAGTGAATATGTGAACTCACCTTCCTTTGTGTTGACACTTGATTTTAACGTGTTCTACAGGTACTTGAGTTCGGCTTCGGGAATCATGGCTTATCTTGTGGTTGTTGATGCATGTTTTGTCACTTAATATGTTGGACTAATTTTTAAAACTTTCTGGGACGAATGTAATAAGATCCGTAAGGATCAAAACAATTTAACTATGTCATGGTGGTGTAACGTTTTGAAACCTTAAGTTTAAAAATTATGTTTTAATTAAGTTATTATGTCTAACAATTTAATGCATCGATCATCAAGATATGAATGGGCACCAGCTTCCGTCACCACTACGTTTTATATTCCGCTGCGACGTTTTTGGGGTGTGACAGAAGTTGGTATCAGAGCCATTGGTTGTTAGCGAACTAGATGTTTTTGGAGGAAAACACTAGACTTCAACCGGAGAATTTTGAAATATGAAGTCCAAAATTCTCGAAGCCAAGATTTTTAAATAAACATGGACATTTTTATCATGTATGAAAACCCTTATGTGTTTATGTGCATACGTGATTTTCTGTTTACTTGGGCCTTATGTGTTACTACTCATACTGATCACACACTTACTTTGTACGGTTACGATATGTCACGTCTCGGCCTATAGAGCCATTAGTAGTCCTGCTCACTGATATTGTCGAGCCTACACATGAGATTCTTTCACCCGTCGTTACAGAATCGTTTGTTCTGATATTCGAGTCACGTGTTTTGCTACACCTCTTTTAGTCTACACTCGTCGTAGGAAGAGGACTCGACCCATTAGAGATATCGCATCGACTTCGAGAGTTGAGACAACGTCCACTTAGAAGAGGCAGAAAGGGGTTTGGGTCAATCGCTCTCACTGTGATCGTCAGTTCGCCATGTTATGCGGAGGCATGGAGACGATGAAGGACTCAGAGGGACAGATGGACTGTTATGATGAGCTAGAAGAGCATGTTAGGAGGATGTTGGACTTCCAGGGATTGAAGCGTTAGCTGTTGATTGTTTATGTTGTTTGTTTTGTATGTCTCGTTTGATGAACCCTATTTATGGCTTGCATGCCAAATTTTTAGATATTTAGGAGGAAATTTCATATAGACTTGATGCGGGTGTTGATGTAGACACACCGAATTTTGATTAGTCTTAGTACTAAAAACAAGTTTTGTAAATTTCTAGTATAAATATCGAATGAGTTCCTTTTAGCTTAAAAATAGTTCCCATTAATATGTGGATATTATACATGTGCAATGTATGGTCCACTAGCATTTAATGAATGAACTATTTTGGATATCGTCTTATGTTGATATTATGTTGTAATGATAGAAATGACGAAATGCCGCCAAAAGCGAGACAGGGTTCTGGACTACCTATTACCCCAGAGGAGTTGGCATAACTCAAATCACAACACGTTAATACTGCCATGGAACAGCGCGATGCTAACCAAAATAATGGCCAGGAACGTGGACGTGATGCTCATGGGCATGGTTTTGGTGGGACACAGATCGGAAACCCTTCAGGTGATATAATGATCGAAAAGTTTTAATAGTTCATGTGTTATGATATAATCGGAGCGTAGTTCTGATTTTTCATTAACTTTGTGAACAGTACATAGATGTACACATAAAACAATCCAGGGTCGTAACCCAAGATCATTTACCGGTACCCTATGCATGATGTGGCAACGGTATGCGTGATGTCGGGCCCTCATAGCGGATTGACCATTCAAATAATTCCGCATTCTGAACCTAGATCTGGGGATTCGCGAAAGCGAAAATATGAGAGTTTGAGGAGAGATACCGATGAGAAATGTGATGAAAAACGCAGTTCGGGGAAAGTGTATGTGATTAACTCTAGTGGTTTGTGAAAGGATAATGCCAGGGATGGCATGGGTGGTTCTGAGAGGAAGACTCACGTGGATGAGCGGAGAAAGTGCACCAGAGGTGGTCGGACTGGACATGTGACCCCCAAGTGTTATGCTAGGAGTACATTGGATGGAGTTACGCTCGAGGGATGCTACGAGTGTGGTGAGGAAGGATATTTCAGGAGAGATTGTCCGGAAAATAAAGGTTAGAATACTGAGGGTAAAGTTTTTAAGATGAATGTTGGGAAAGCACTTGACGATCCTGCTATCATTACTGATGAGGTCGTTCGCAATTGTAGTTTTTGGTTAGGCGATCATAGTTCTAGTGTCGATTTATTTCCAGTGGAGCTGGGGAGCCTTGACGCGGATGTGAGAATGGATTGATTATCCAGGAACAAAGTGGGGACTATCGTTTGAAGAAGTTAGCTAAGATGTCTCGTTCTGATGAAGGTAGAAAGGTGGTAGTTGTTCGCGGAGATCGACCGAGTCGAGTGTCGAGTGTTGATGGTTGAGAGTTGACAGTTTTGTGAGGATGCTCAGGTGGTTGCAAAAGGGGATATCCTGCATCCTTAGTTAACGTGGTGGATACGAAAGCCGAATGTAGGAATACCGAAGATATTCCTATTGTTCGCAATTATCCAGAAGTTTTCCTAAAAAGACTTATCCGGATTGCCCCCTGCGAGACAGATCGAATTCCGAATCGATCTGGTATCCGGTGCTGCACCCAATTGCACAATCTCCATATAGATTAAGTACCGTCTGAGATGATAAAAAGGTCGAGTCAGCTTCAAGAGCTACTAGACAAGGGTTTCATTCGATAAAGCTTTTCGTTTGAGGCGCAACTGTTTCGTTGAAAAGGAAGAAGGATGGATCCTCCAGGATGTGAGAGGATTTCAGAGAGCTGAACAAGTTGACTATCAAGAATCGGTTCCCTTTTTACCGAGGATTGACGATTAGCTCAATCAAGCTACCAGGATCCAGCTGCTTCACGAAGATCGATCTACTATTAGGATATTATCAGTTGAAGGTTACTGACGAAGATATGCTGAAGACTGCTTTTCGAACACGATATGGCCATTACGAGTTATTAGTCATGCCTTTTGGCTAACTTAATGCGCCATTTATATTCATGGATCTCGTAAACAGGGTATAATACCCGATTTTATGATACTTACATCGAGGCAAAGCTTCGCTATTTTAGTGGGTATAATACCCGAAATTATAATTGCTATGTAGAAAATTGAGAGAGAGATTGAGGAAAATGAACGACGGAAACTGAATGCCTGAGCTCCAAATATATAGGGCCTGATCGGCCCTTTGTCACGCCCCGCGAGAGCCGAAGACATAGTCTTCACGGCCCGCGAGCTAGGTGATGTAGGGCCTAGCTTGGTCGACTCAGCCAACTAGCCTTCACACGCAACGTGACACGTGGCAGCAGGGGGTGTGGCCTAGTGAACAGCTGTCGCGGCCCGCGACAGACATCCTTGTCTGTGTCGCGCCCCGCGAGAAAATTTAAAATATGGTTTTTATTTGATTTTTAATTATATAAAGGTATTCCGGGCCTATTTCTCGTATACGGGGTGTATTTTAGGGCGTATAGGGATGTTCTAAGTGTTTTAGGAGGGTTGTTATATCCTCCCCACCTTGTTTTAGAACTCGTCCTCAAGGTCTACTGGAACAGGTGTGGATATTTCTTCTGCATCTCTGATTCAAGCTCCCATGTGTATTCTAGTCCTCTCTTGGAATCCCATTTCACTTTAACTAGAACTAATCTCTTGTGTTTGAGATTCTTGACTTTTCTATCTTCAATCTGTAGAGGCTTCTCTATAAACTTAAGTTTCTCGTTTACCTCTATGTCCTTAAGAGGTACTACTAATGATTCATCGGCTAAGCACTTTTTGAGACTACATACATGAAATAAATCATGTATTCATGCCATTTCCTCTGGCAGTTGTAGCTGATACGCTACATGTCCTATTCTTCTAATAATCTCAAACGGTACAACGTACCTGGGGCTTAGTTTTCCTCTTTTGATGAATCTTACCACTCTTTTCCAAGGAGAAACTTTTAACAATACCTTGTCTCCTACCTGAAATTCCCATGTTTTTCGCCTGTTATCAGCATAACTCTTTGTCGATCGCGTGCTGCTTTCAGTCTTTCCTTGACTTAAATAACCTTGCCCGTGGTTTGTTGTACTATCTCTGGTCCAGACAATTGCTTTTCTCCAATTTCTGCCCAACAGACTAGAGTTTGGCACTTTCGTCCATAAAGTGCTTCGAATGGTGTAGCATTGATGCTGGTATGATAGTTGTTGTTGTAGAAAAATTCTATCAATGGTAAATGATCACCCAATTTCCTCCGAAATCAATTACACAAGCTCTAAGCATATCTTCCATTGTTTGAATTGTCCTTTCGCTTTGTCCATCCGTTTGAGGATGATAAGCGGTGCTTAGATTTAGCTTGGTTCCCATGGCTTTTTGGAAACTTGTCCAAAAATGAGAAGTAAAACGGCTATCTCTATCAGAAACAATAGATAAAGGAATTCCATGTAATGAAACTATTTCATTTACATACAACTTGGCTAATTGTTCCATACTAAAAGTTTCCTTCATCGGTAAGAAATGAGCAGACTTGGTTAACCTATCTACAATCACCCAGATTGTATCATTACCTTTTCGTGTCTTGGGTAATTTGGTAACAAAGTCCATTGTTATCAATTCCCATTTCCATATAGGAATTTCTAACTGCTGCAATAAACCTGAGGGTTTCTGATGTTCAACTTTGACCTGCGAATAGGTTAGACACTTGGCAACATAGGCTGCTATATCCTTTCTCATTCCTATCCACCAGAAATTATTTCTTAAATCTTGATACATCTTATCACTTCCAGGATGTATCGTATACTTAGACTTTTGGGCTTCTTCTAATATTCGGTGGCGTAGGTTTCCTAGTTTAGGTATCCAAATCCTTTTCTTATGGAATCTCCAAATTCCATCTGTTCTTTGTTCTAATTCCTTAATCATTCCTTTCAATTTTTTAGTATCATCGTTGATTACTGATTCTTGTACGACTCAAATTTGTTCATTTAAATCTATCTGCAAATTTAATTTAAGAGAACGTACTCTTTTTGGCTTTTCGTGATATTTTCGACTTAAAGCTTCGGCTACTACATTAGCCTTTCCTGCATGGTACTGGATATTACAATCATAATCACTAAGAATTTCCATCCAGCATCTCTGTCTCATATTTAACTCCTTTTGCCCAAAAACATATCTTAAACTCTTATGATCGGTGAAAATGGTAAACTTACTACCGTAAAGATAGTGTCTCCAAATCTTAAGGGCAAAAATTATGGCTCCTAACTCTAGATCATGGGTTGAATAGTTTTCTTCATGATTCTTAAGTTGTCTAGACGCATAGGCTATCACCTTTTTACGTTGTATCAACACACATTCATATCATAACTTAGAAGCGTCACAAAGTCTTCAGTTCCTTCTGGTAACGCTAGTATGGGTGCGTTGGTTAATCTTTGCTTAAGAATTCTAAAGGATTCTTCTTGTTTCGGTCCCCATTCAAACTTAACAGACTTACAGGTTAGTTTTGTTAAGGGAATGGCTATTCTAGAAAAATCTCGGATAAACCGTCTATAACAACCGCGCCAGTCCTAGAAAACTTCTAACCTCCGTTGGTGATTCTAGGACTTTCCATTTAGTAATTGCCTCAATCTTTGTGGGATCCACATGAATTCCTTCATGATTGACTAAATGTCCAAGAAATTGCACTTCTTCTAACCAAAATTCGCATTTCGAAAATTTAGAATAAAGCTTTTCTTTTCTCATCAAATTTAGGAATGCATGCAGATGCGCTGCATGTTCCTCTTTACTCTTAGAGTAAATAAGAATATCATCTATAAAGACAATTATGAATTTATCCAGATACGGCTTGCATATTATGTTCATCATTTCCATGAATGCGGTTGGGGCATTGGTTAAACCAAATGGCATGACAGTAAATTCATAATGGACATACCTTGTCCTAAAAGGAGTCTTAGGAATGTCCTCTTCCTGTACCTTTAATTGATGATATCCTAAGCGTAAATCGATCTTAGAAAAGAATCGAGCTCCTTGCAATTGATCAAACAAATCATCGATTCTCAGTAATGGGTACCGATTTTTAATTGTGACTTTGTTCAACTCTCGGTAATCAATGCACATACGCATTGGTCCGTCTTTCTTTTTAACGAACAGAATTGGTGCTCCCCATGGTGATGAACTTGGCTGTATGAATCCTTTCTCCAAAAGTTCGTCCAATTGTTTCTTTAATTCCTGCATCTCTGCTGGTGCCAAACGGTAAGGTGCTTTGGCAATTGTTGTTGTTCCTGGTTGTAGATAAATTCTAAATTCAACTTCCCGGTCCGGTGGTAGTCCTGGTAGCTCCTCTGGAAACACATCTGAGAATTGAGATACTACCGGAATATCTTTCAATTCTTTTCCTTTAGTGTTAATGATTATGGAAATCATATACACTAGTGACCCTTTTCTAGCATAACTTGTTTTCATCACAGTGATGAATTCGTGGATCTAGATGGCTTATCTCCTTTAATTGTGATCTTTTCACCCTTTGGTGAATTTACTTGTATTGACTTTTGATCACATAGAATACTGGCTTTATTGGCTACTAACCAATCCATTCCTAATACAATATCAAATCCAACCATATTTATTGGGTAAAGATTAGCAATAAAATCTTGGTTTAAAATTTCTATTCTTGCTCCCTGCAAGATTTCAGTGATCTTAATGGTTTCTCCATTTGCTGTCTCTACTAGACATTCTTGTTGGAGTTTAGTTAATGGTTGATTGAGAAGTTTGCAAAATGAAGTATTAATAAAACTTTGGTTCGCACCAGAGTCAAATAATACTTTAGCAAAAACATCATTAACTAAAAACGTATCGGCAATCACGTCCGGAATCATCTTTGCTTCTTCGGCTGTCAGAACAAATGCCCTAGCATTCTTAGTAGTCTTGTTGTTCATGGCTAGAGCTAGTTTTGGGCAGTTCGACTTAATATGTCCTTTTTCTCCACAGTTGAAGCACACTCCATTACTGGGTTTCTTCCTACAGTCTTCTTCCATGTGTCCTGGTATCTTGCAGAAATTGCAGTAGGTAAAGCATCTTCCTGAATGCTTCTTCTTGCAGGCCTTACAATAAAGGGTAGAAGTAGAACCTACATTTCTCCCACGATTGGAATTACCGTAGAGAAATTCTTGGGTAAGTCTTTGGGCTAGATTCTTCCTTTGGTTCTCTTCTTGTGTGCGTACTAGTTCATCTATCAAGGTATTTGCTAGTTCTACAACTTCTTCTATGGTTTGTGGTCTAGCTGCCTTGACTACATGTCTAATTTCACTGATTAATCCCCAGATGTAACGGGAGATTAATACGGGTTCTGGTGAAGCTAGGGTTGGCAATATTCTGGCATATTCGAAGAATATAGTAGTGTAACCTTTACAGTCAACTCCAGTCATTCTATGGTTTAAGAACTTATTAGCTATATGTTCTTTTTCATTAGGAGGACAGAATTTCCTTTCAACCGTATTCTTAAACTCAGTCCATTCCATATTATAGGCTCTGTCACTTCCCCTGGACTGGAGTATAGTGTTCCACCATTCTAAAGTTGCGTTCTTAAATAGATTGGAAGCAAACATAATTTCGTCTTCCTCTGCACACTTGCTTATTTTCAGGACTGCCTCAGTTTTTTCTATCCAGCGTAGAGCTGCAATGGCTCCTTCATTGCCCGAGAATTCTATTGGTTTACAAGACCAGAATTCTTTGTAAGAACAACCATAAGAAATGGTTCTTCTTCTTTTTGGAATAGGCACTTGGAGTATGGGTCCATTGTTTACGCTGTGACTGGGTTCAGTAGGTGGTCGTTTACTTCTACAATTACTTTTATTATTTTCCGCTTCCTTAACCATTTTGATAATATATGGCATAGCGTCTATAATTCCTTGTGCTACTATATGTTGGATAGCATTGTTATCTAATTGGTTGCCGTTATTATCGTTATTCGGGTTTTCTTGATTCATTTCGTTGTCCATCTGGATTATAAACATTTACCAAGTATTAATATCACAAAACAATATTTAATGCGAACAATCACACAACACAAACATGTTGGTCAAAATCGTCGTGCATTGCGACATTTACTCTATTTTATATATATGTATCTATTACAAACTGTAACTGAAATTTAAAATACAATACTAGTATGCATCAGTAGATTTTTTATTTTAGTTGATTTTTTTTTCAAACCTACACACTTATATATATATATATATGATTATTATTATTGTTACTCATAGGGGTTCATCCAATATTGCATGTTTGCTCGTCATACTTCCAAACGAGCCTCTCCCCTATTTGCCTTATCTTTTCACTTTCATCTAATAACTCCTCACCAAAGGTGTGAAGTTCTTGCACATTCTTGGTGCTCATGGGTGGTTTGGGTGCTGGTATCGGGTCAGGGTGCTGTGGCATTGGTTCTTCATACGGGTATGGGTTCTCTAGGATCTCTCGAATATATTGGTCAATATCAAAATATGGATCTAGAGGGTCAAGGTTTGGGTAGGGTGCTACTGGGTTTGGCATGAATTCTTCTTGTGGGTAGAGTTCTTGGTAATCCCTATGGTCGTCAAACCACGGGTCATAATCTGGGGGATGGGGTGCTGGGACTCTAGGGATTTCGTTTGGGTCGAAGGCAGGTGCGGGAATCTGGTCTACTGGATTAGGTTCAATTTCCATGGGTTGAGTTGGGAATAAGCGTAATGGCTTTGGTGCTATGATTTGTTCTAACTTCGGGTGTGCGGCTGTGGTAGCTAGTATGTGGAAATTTGCCAGTCTCCTATTGATTATATCCTGAGTTTAGGCATTCATCTCCCTATTTGCAGCTGCTAAAGCTCTCTGATGTTGTAGTTTCCTCATTCTTTTCCTACGCTCGTGAGCTCCCCGACTGAACCATCCTCTCTTTTTGGTAGGGAATGGCTCTTCGGATTGCGCCTTGAAAATGAAAATCCATTCCTCTGTGTCAGCTGAATACCCCGAGGGGGTCAGCTGGGAAGAAGTTCCTTCAACTTTAGGAGAACTAGACAGTTGATGATAAGCGTCTGACGGACCTTGATCACTCATACTGTAAACTAACAAATTATCAAATAACACAAAACAATAATATACAGATATGCAAGTAATCATGTAGATTATTTCCTAACAAAATAAATAAAATTTTGATGTCAGCAGAACACTTCTGTGGCTGAAATCAGAGGCTGTAGTTCTGATACCACTCTCTGTCGCAACCCCCGGCCCCTAATCACTTGGGAACGGGTGGCCGCGAACTAGTATCAGTGGTATCGGTATTTATCAGTTTGGTTGTAGAATATACATCAGGACCGTAGTTAGGAAATATTTTATCAGAGTAAAATACCACATTTTTATAATAATAAACGCATGGGATATTCCCAAGTTTCCATTACAAACATGTTTATAGGGGTAAACCCTATTTTATGTAATAAAACATCTTCTTTATTTAGGTAACTTTTATAACCACTTTTCCCAAGCCTTCAGTGCTGTCCAGCTGGCTTCTACTTGGCTTTCACATTTTGTTACCTGAAACGCGTTTAAAAACAATTTGTCAGTGGGAAATACTGGTGAGTGAATCCCAATTTAGTCAAAACAGGTTTTATCATTGTACAGCATTGAGTGCGATCTCGCAATTACATTTGTTTATATTTCTACCTTAATTACCACCCACGGTACTGTCAACCCGACTTGTTCATGTTACTACTCACAGTGTAGTAACAAATTTTGTTTACAAAGCCCCAACATACCGAAGATAATTGTAGAATTACAAATACTCAATCACTATTAAATATAAATTAAAACAATTGAGGTTTTGTAAAAACAGTTTGCAAAAAGGAGGATTACTCACATTGTTATTTTTGGTTTTTCCTTGTGATTTCCTGGTTATAATCTATTAATTAAACAATGCACACGCGTTAGTATAATAACCTAATTTACATTAGTTATACCCTCCCTGAGACAGAACTCCAACGACTACGTCGAGCAGAGCCTCGACAGCCATTACGGAGCATTAGATCAATCGGGCAGCGTATCTAATACGTAACCAGGGGTTATGATACTTACATCGAGGCAGAGCTTCGCTATTTTAGTAGGTATAATACCCGAAACTATAATTGCTATGTAGAAAATTGAGAGAGAGATCGATGGAAATGAACGATGGAAACTGAATGCCTGAGCTCCAAATATATAGGGCCTGATCGGCCCTTTGTCGCGCCCCGAGAGAGCTGAAAACATAGTCTTCGCGGCCCGCGAGCTAGGTGATGTAGGGCCTAGCTTGGTCGACTCAGCCAACTAGCCTTCACACGCAACGTGACACGTGGCAGCAGGGGGTGCGGCCTTGTGGAAAGTTGTCACGGCCCACGACAGACATCCTTGTCTGTGTCGCTCCCTGCGAGAAAGTTAAAATATGGTTTTTATTTGATTTTTAATTATATAATGGTATTTCGATCCTATTTCTCGTATACGGGGTGTATTTTAGGGCGTATAGGGATGCTATAAGTGTTTTAGGAGGGTTGTTATAATAGGGCCCAACAATCTCCCCCTAGGTTTATTGGATTAGTTGTTAAATCCGTTTAGAGGACCACCAGGTAATGGAGCCGGATCAGCAAACAAACGATTCTTGATTACGTTCTTGAGCTTCTTTTCCAACTTAGCTTTCAACAGATGTCAGCATACCCGCATCAGTTTGTAGTTGTTCGATCGCCTGATCTTTGCTTGATATTTGAGCTTGCAAAGATGAGATCTGAACTTCTTTCAGGACAGCGTCTTGTTCCAACACAGTCACTTTTCTTTGCAACTTCGCTACATCAACAGTCGTACCGTCATCACTATCTCTTTCTTCAATAAATTTCATTTTGTTGGCTGCAAAGTGCATGGCTGCTTCATCATGCTCAGAGAAACCGGCACCACTAGAACTTTCTACATTGAACCTGATGCCGCTTGATTTTTCTGGTTGCGAGTGAGTTGTTTTAGGCAGATCGAAATCGAAATTGAAATTAGAATCAAAATCGATATCTTGTGTGCTTGTTTCTCGAGTAGCAGTAATGACTTGTGGATCGGTGGGCATAGTAGGCTCTGGTTCTGAACTTGGGCCAGTAGAATGAAAATCAGGAGCTGTTTCGGTTCTTCGTTTCTTGTTGGATGCTTGTTCAGGATCATCTGTCGCAACATCTTCACAATGAACTTCAGTTTCAGGAATAGGTACGGAAGGAGGGTTTCCGACACTATCCTTCAAGAATTCAATTAGGGCTTGTAGGAGTTTTGCAGTCATTAGCGTTGATTCTCGAACGGGTTCCTCAGCTTTCTCAGAGACAATTACTTCCACATCACTGTCGTCGTCAGATTCTTCTTCGTCCGTCTCTAACACTTCAGTTTTCATCTTAGCTTTAGCAGCAGCATTCATGAGTTGCTCGCCATGTTCTTCGGCAACTGTGGCATTCAAAGGCTTTGGTTTGAAAAGTATAGGAACCTGCAAACCTTGTAATTCGAATAAGTGGTCTGGGAAGACAATGAGAGAATCTGAAATGCTTAAGAAATGAGATTAGTCGGAAATGTGACTCGAATGAGGAATGGTTGACAATTTATAGTGTGTCGAATTAGGCCTGAGATCAAACGGCCAAGCCCTAACTCGGAACAATGGTCCAAATTATATTCGAGAGCAATGGGCCGGATCTGATTCGTTTTATCAAAAACAGTGGGCCCCAATCCGAAACACTGGGCCAGACTATAATTTTAATTCTTTGCTTTTTCAAGACAGAAAATATCTTTCTTAAAATCAACGATCCAACCAACTGAGCAACCTTTTTGAATATAGACATAAGAAAAATAATGATAACAAAATAAAATAATAATAGAATAATAGTAGAGGGGTAATATAGGGAGAAGCTAGCATGGGATCAAATCATTCTCGAACTGATTAAGGAACACTTTTCAGCACATGCTTACTTAGACCGGTCCACGCGATTGTTAATATACTTGTCCTCTTAAATCCAACGCTCAACCTTCAACTTTCAACCTTGTGATAAACTAAGGGTAGAATTATACTATGACATCCGTGTGTCCCATTCCAAGGCATACCCCCCACGATCAAGGTAAGCACAACTGTTCATTGTAGCAGGTGAGTATACTGAGTCCATCCTTTGATTTTACAACGCCACA
Source organism: Helianthus tuberosus (assembly GCA_030545235.1). NCBI lineage: Eukaryota > Viridiplantae > Streptophyta > Magnoliopsida > Asterales > Asteraceae > Helianthus > Helianthus tuberosus. The sequence continues at coordinate 5,989,932 of JARYGA010060219.1, read as the reverse complement.
CTTTCTGGTGAACAGGTCAGTACTTTCGTACAGCAGAGAGACCAGAGAAGTCTGACGAGGGCTGGTCAGATACCTTTAACGGTACGAATTTGGCTTTTATCAGCTCATGGAATTCTCTTTAAGAGATTTTCTTCCATTTAAAGTTTTGGCCCTTTTTGTGACTCTTTTTCAAGATATCCTGATTGTGCCTAGGTCTGCATATAATCTGGATGCAACAGAAGGACAGTCTTGATATCCCGGATGACTCATCAGTATAAAGACCCGAAACCTCAGATGTTGGCTATCTATCAACGCAGGATTTAAGACCATGAAATCGTACATCGTTGGTCTGTTACCCATGAGACGTCCAGTCCATTAGGTTTATATCACTTGGTATCTTTTATCCTTTTGAGCGTTAGACCTATCAACACATTGCAGTAGATCCTAGCCTTTTCAGCTTCGATACCTTACATGTGTTAATCAAATTCTTTATCACGAAAATTTATTTCACTTCCCCGCAACTATTTCTCCCCCTCAAAGAAAGCGTATGTACATATATGTTTTTTTTTTGCTTTTCTCCCCCTCAAACAATGCATATGTACATATATGTCCCTTTTCCCCCTAAATTTGTGCATCACACTTTATGCACAAATTTACTTATTTATTTACCTTAGAATAGAAACCCTGGTTTTTGTTGTTTTTTGTTTTTTTTGATCGCTCAGTCGGTGATACGCATCATTTTTAAAAGATCCACAAGCACATTGAATCTCGAGAAGCTGACAGGTTTTGTAAAAAGATCCGCTGAGTTAGCATCAGTGTAGATCTGTTTAAGTTTAAACAATCCTCTATCATAGCAATCTCGGATAAAGTGCACCTTGATATCAATGTGCTTGGTTTTAGAGTAAAAGACAGGGTTTTTGATAATCTGAATAACGGCATCATTATCAAAATAAGTAGTAGAGTTTATATACATCAAACCGAAATCCTTGAGTTGGTGTTGTTTCCAAAGAACTTGAGAGCAGCAGGCAGCAGATGCTGCAACGCACTTTGCGTCCGCTGCAAATGTGAGCTGTTGCTTCTTGCACTGCCATGAGATGAGACTGTCTCCCAAGAATTGGCATCCAGCCGATGTACACTTCATATCCCTGTCCATCTTTGAATCTGTCATATTGAATTTGGCAAGAACGTCGTGAACATGTTTGCTTTGATAAATCAAGATTCCTTGACTATTTTGATGAACTTGCAAGCCCAGAAACATTCTCACTTCTCCCAACGAGCTCATTTCGAACTTCTTTCTCATCATCCGAAAATACGAATGGCCTCCAGACGTGCCACCGGTGTGTATACCTCATCATGATCCAGACCTTCAACTTATTCAAAACCTTGAACTGCTAATCGTGCCTTATTCCACATGATCACTCTGGGATCATCCAGTTTGTCACACCCCAACCGATGGCGGAAACACCGGGGTGAGGCACTGAGCGAAATAGATTGTCCAAGAGAATCCATAACAACTATTAATTATAATATATTAAAGGTTCATGTCCCATACCACAAACATATAAAACAAAAACAGTTATTACAGACGTTGTTCTCAAAGACAAATATCCATTCCGACAACTCAGATTTCATTTAGTTTGTTTCTAGACTCTCCTAGCTTGATTCCATAGCAGCTAACAAGCAAAAGCATCCTAAACACCTGTCACATAAGTTAAAATAAGTCAATACACATGGTGTAAAGGTGAGCATACAAGTTTAATAGTATAGTAGATAGCGAAAATGGTTTACGCATAACCAGCATGTAACATGTAGCAAAGTGAAGCTAGTAGGTTATCGACAATGAAATATGCACAGACGTGACTGCGAGTTGTAGAATGCGCAACACATATCACCACTGTGACACGTGAAGTAAAGCCCTTAACAACCCCTGTCCATGACAGGTGCTGAGTCCAAACTATAGTACTATCATTGCTAAGGTGTCAGGCAACAATCACTGTGTGAACATAAAATACAAGCATTCATCGAGTAACACGTATAACATAACACAACGGTCAGCGTATAAAAGTGTTTGCGTTGTGTGTCGAATGTGATTTGCAATAAGAAACGTATGTAACACCCAAAAGTGCGTAAAGCAAAACGGGTTCGAGTATACTCACAGATTGTGTTTAGTAATTAAACAATCTCTTGGATTGAAGGGAGCGCTGAGGGATTAGCCTAATTACAGAACGATAGCATAAGCGATGAGCGGTGCGCTAAACGGTGCAAGTCAATAGAGTGACCGAGGGTCATTCGAGCGGATGACAATCCGAACGGATGGTCATCCGGTCAGATGGCCATTCGGTCAGATTGTCATTCATTTGGGATGGATGTGTTTGTGTATGATGGATTTGAAGTTTTCATTATAGCATTTTTAAATCAGAGGAGTATCTCTACCTTTCAGGTCATTCGATCGAATGGTCATCCGGACGGATGGTCGTTCGATCAGATGGCGATCCATTCCAGCGAGACATTTCTCAAGAACAAGTTCACAGAAGGATGGTCATTCGATCGGATGGTCATCCGATCGGATGACCATTCGCTTGGATAATGATATGTATTAAAACTTATAAAATGTTTTAATAATTGAGGCCACAAGTCATCCGATCAGATTGTCGTTCGATCGGATGGCAATCCGATCAGACGGCAGTCCGTTTGGTGACTTGCTCGTTTTGAAATTTGAAAATTTTGTTAAGTTTAGAAAGTTTACGGTTTGACCAAGACGGTATGACAACGTGTTAAAACAACGGGAACTCCAACAAGTCCAAGTCATCCGATCGGATGGGAATCACCTCGTCTGATCAATTAACTGTTCATGACGGTTTGTTCATATTTAACATGTTAAGTCGGTCATCTCGTTGCTAGAAATCAGTTCTCAAACCGGCACTTCACTAGAGAATGAGTAGAAGGCCTGAGTAAGCTCCGATTCTATCGGTTTTATGTGAAAAGTTAAGAATGTTGGGGAAAATGGAAATCAGTTGGAAAATGTTTAGATTATAATGAAATCAGTGTTTAAACATGTTGAATCACTTAGATCTGAGTTGTTCTTGGTGGAATGAGGTCACACTTTGAAGTTTATGAGAACCCATGATGACATCATCCTAGAACAGCCCAAATCAATAGATTTCATGGTGAAAAGATAAGATTTGAGGGTGAAGATGATGAGAAAGTGTGTGTGGATCATAGAAGTACAAGATTTGAGGTAGAAACTTACAAGAATTGCGAGGAATCAAGAGAAAATAGCCCAAGAGTGTGATGGCCGAACGAGAGAGCTGTCACATCACTGTTCATGATGTGACAGGTGGTATTTATAGGTGAGTGAGGAGAAAGGCGGTGCACAAGTGACGGATCGAAAGGCAGTCTGATCAGATGGCCATCCGATCGGATGGTCATCCGGACGGATGAACATTCGATCGAATGGTCATTCGATCGAATGGTCATTCGATCGAAGGGCTCCAGCGAGTTAGGTTTCGGCGTTTCGTTTCATGCATTAAGCATTGTGATGCATTTAAGCGAGTGTCGATTAAGCGATGCGATAGATTAAATTAATAGTCACACAAATAACATAAATAACACACAACTTAAAAGTAAACCTTAAACTTCGAGTTCACGATGAGATTGAGTTGCTATAGTGTTGCAATTGCGTTTTCGATTAATCACCACAAACAAATATAAACATGCACAAGTAACATATAAATAACACACACACGTAAAACAATATCCAGAACGTGCGATTAGGGTTGCGATGCGATAGCGATGAGACAACGTTAAGTAGATTAGTGATTAAACTGCGATTTATTGCACTTACTCCACATAATACAACTAAAGTAACTTAAAATAGAGTATCGATTAACGAGTCAAAGAGTACAATCAGTAATTAAGCAAGGAGTGACAGATCACATTTAGGAATCTTTTCTTCCTTTGACTTTGACTTTAAAACGCGGGTTATTACAGCCTCCCCTACTTTAGGGAATTTCGTCTCGAAATTAGGTCACAGGCGTAACAAATAGCTGTGGATATTCTCCTTCATGTCACTTTCGAGTTCCTAGGTGAACTCTGCGTCGCGTTGGCCTTCCCAGTGAACCTTCACAATGGGAATGCGTGAGCGCCTGAGCTTCTTGGTTTCTCGATCCATGATCTCGATAGGCTTTTCCACGAAGTGTAATGTTTCGTCCACTTGTAGATCCTCAAGTGGCACTTGTAAATTCTGCTCGGCTAGACACTCTCTGAGGTTCGAAACATGGAAAGTCGGGTGGACGTTTCTAAGCTCATTCGGTAGTTCGCGTCTGTAGGCCACATACGTTACGTAGGCACATACTTTCTGAGGATCGAAACATGGAAAGAGTCCAACATATTGAGGCGCGAGATTTCCTTTCTTGTCGAATCTGATCACCCCCTTCCAGGGTGAAACTTTTAGGAGTACGTGATCGTCAACGTCAAATTCAAGGGGCTTGCAACGTCTATCAGCGTAACTTTTTTGACGACTCCGAGCTTTCAGCAGATTGTCTCGAATTTGGAGAATTTTGTCAGTCGTTTCTTGTAGCAGCTCAGGACTGGTTAATTGCGCATCTCCGATCGCGTGCCACACAATCGGCGATAGACATTTTCTTCCGTATAGTGCCTCAAATTGTGCCATTTGGATGCTAGAATGATAACTGTTATTGTACGAGACTTCGACCAAAGGTAAGTATGCGTCCCAATTACCACCGAAATCTATGACACACGAGCGAAGCATGTCTTCAAGGGTACGAATCGTTCTTTCAGTCTGACCGTCGGTTTGGGGATGGAAAGTGGTACTTAGATTAAGAGTAGTACCGAGAGCAGATTGAAACATTTCTCAAAGACATGAGGTAAACCAACCATTGCGGTCAGAGATAATATCACGAGGCGTCCCGTGTCGACAGATGATTTCGTCGGTGTAGATCTGTGCTAATCGTTCTACCTTGTAGTCTTCTCGTATCGGTAGAAAGTGAGCAGATTTAGTAAGTTGGTCAATGATAACCCATATGCTATCGTGACCTGGGGCGTGCACGGAAGTTTCGTTATGAAGTCCATGTCTATACTCTCCCATTTCCACTTAGGGATCTCGGGTTGGACGAGTAAGCCAGAGGGTCTTTGTTGCTCAGCCTTGACTTTCGAACAAGTCAGGCATTTCGAAACATAGATAGCGATATCCTTCTTCATTCCAGGCCACCAATACCGTTGACGAAGGTCATGGTACATCTTGTCAGTACCGGGATGAATGGAATATCTAGACTTGTGCGCTTCAGTCAACAATATATCTCGAAGGTTATTGCGACTTGGAATCCAGATGCGATCTAGATAGTAGTAGATACCGTTCGATTTGGTGACAAAGTGCGACTGAGCACCACACTTTTTCATTTCCTCTCGCATGGTATCTTCAACGAAGTAGGCATGCTGAGCGTCACGAATTAGGGCTTCGAAGTCGTGTTGGGCTTAGAGCATCGGCAACGACATTTGCTTTGCGAGGGTGGTAACGAATCTCACAGTCGTAATCATTGAGAATTTCAACCCATCGGCGTTGCCACATATTCAGTTCCTTTTGATTCAAGATATGTTGCAGGCTCTTATGGTCGGTGAAGACAGTACACTTGGTACCGTAAAGGTAGTTTCGCCAGATCTTTAATGCAAAAACAACTGCACCAAGCTCAAGATCGTGGGTTGTATAGTTCTTCTCGTGGATCTTGAGCTGACGAGATGCGTAGGCGATAAGCTTGTCCCGTTGCATGAGAACACAACCGAGAGCAAGGTTCGAGGAATCGCAATAGACTACGAAGTCATCGTCTCCGTCGGGTAATGCGAGAACAGGAGCATTGCAGAGCATATGCTTCAGAGTCTGAAAGGCTTGCTCTTGTTTGGTTCCCCAAACAAAAGACTTGTCTTTATGTGTCAAGGAAGTTAGCAGAACGGTGATTTTTGGAAAGTCAGCGATGAATTGACGGTAAAAGCCCGCCAATCCGAGGAACGCACAAACTTCGGATGGTGATTTTGGTGTAACCCAACTCTTCACAGGTTTGATCTTCGCGGGGTCGACGTGTATACCTTGACTATTGATGATGTGACCGAGGAATTGAACCTCCTCTAGCCAAAATTCACACTTGGAGAACTTGGCATAGATTCGATTCCCTTGGAGTAACTCGAGAACCAAACGTAAATGATGCACGTGTTCGGCTTTCGATTTCGAATAGATAAGGATGTCGTCGATGAATACGATGACGAAACGGTCAAGAAATGGTTTGCAAACGCGATTCATCAGATCCATGAAAACCGCGGGTGCATTGGTTAAACCAAAGTGCATTATGGCGAATTCATAATGACCGTATCGGGTTCGAAAAGCGGTTTTCGGTATATCTTCCTCCTGGATTCGTAACTGGTGATAGCCTGAGCGTAAGTCAATCTTCGAGAAACACGTAGCACCTTGCAATTGATCAAACAAATCATCGATTCGGGGCAGGGGATAGCGATTCTTGATGGTCAGCTTATTCAACTCCCTGTAGTCGATGCACATCCGAAATGACCCGTCCTTCTTTTTAATGAAAAGGACTGGTGCGACCCAAGGAGAGGTGCTAGGGTGAATGAAGCCTTTGTCAAGAAATTCCTGGAGTTGACTCGAAAGTTCACGCATTTCAGACGGAGCGAGGCGATATGGAGATTTAGCAACAGGATTTGCTCCAGGAATGAGGTCAATAAGAAAATCGATATCACGACTCGGAGGTAAACTAGGTAAATCATTAGGAAAGATGTTTGGAAAATCACGAACCACAGGCACCTTATCCATTGCCTTCTTTTCCTTTTCCTCCGCTATTGCGATGTGTGCCAAGAAAGCTTTGTATTCCTTGCGGAGATACTTGCTTGCTTGGATACACAACATGAGTTTGAGAAGAACATTTAGCGAGCGAGAAATGAATCATCTTATCAAAGAAAACGACTTCAGCACAATTTTCACGAAGAAAATCCATGCCTACTATGATATCAAAACTACCAAGTTGCATCGGGATAAGATCGATAGGGAAGACATGATTGTTGAGTTCAAGCATACAATCACGGAGAATAGAATGAACAGTGACGGTTCTTCCAGTGGCAACTTCTACATCGAACGTCGAAGGGAGATGGGTGCGCTTACGATTTAGGAGCTTTTCGAATTCAAACGATATAAAACAGTTATCGGCTCCAGTATCAAATAAACACGAAGCATATATACCATTTACGAGGAACGTACCGTTAACCACATTGTTATCTGCTTGAGCCTGGCGGGCGTTGATGTTGAATGCACGTCCGTGGGCTGCTGGCTGCTGCTGCTGCCACTGAGGTTGCTGTTGTTGATGTTGTTGCGGCTGCTGCTGTGGCTCTTGCTTCACCACTCTGTTGGGGCAGACATTTGCAAAGTGGTTGGGATTACCACATACAAAGCAGGCTCTTGCGTGGGCAGCGGGTGTAGGAGCTACTTGTTGGCCCTGTGTAAATATATTGGGATAAAACCCAAGTTTTCATTATAAACAGGTTTATAGGGATAAACCCTATTTTATTGAAATAAAACATCTTCTTTATTTAGGTAATTTTTATAGCCACTTTTCCAAGCCTTCAGTGCTGTCCAGCTGGCTTCTATTTGGCTTTCACATTTTGTTACCTGAAAAGTGTTTAAAAACATTTTGTCAATGGGAAATACTGGTGAGTGAATCCCAATTTAATCAAGAAGATTTTTATCATTTCACAGTATTGAGAGCGATTACAATGTTTATATCTACACAATTACTCATTCAGTACTGTCAATCCTGACTGGTGGGTCATATTACACATTGGCTATCCTGTTGTCCAATAGTAACGTGTTGAGATTGAACCCTATCAAAGGAACAGATAATTAAAGCCAAAACTAAATCAGAGCAGTGGATCCAGAATAAGCAGATGTTACATACAAGTCTCTCCCCTTGAAAGTGATTTCAATATCTGCTGACCTCCTATCTACTGATCGTGCAAACTGCTGACCTACAAACTGCTGATCAAGTAAAGGCCTGATGAAAGACTAAAGCTCTGCTGTTCAATCTACTGCCTTGAGTCAAGCACTGCTGATCCGGACAAGTACTGCTGGGTTCACAGCAGTGGAAGGATGCAGCAGTTGTTTAGATGTCCTTTATGTAATGAAATGTAATCACAGTAGTTAGCATAGCAGAGGTTGTATAGATCAGAGGTTAGAGTTTGTTAGGAGGTTAGATGTCACTTTCATGGAAACGTCAGCTTAGATGCTTCAGTGGTTTACTCGTGCCTATAAATAGAACAGTACCATGCATTGTTCTATTTAGCTCTTTGCAAAATTCTCTTCCTGCACGAACAAACACTGAGCTCTGGCTGAGGGGGAGTTTGTACTCAGCATTTCATTGTAATCTTAATTGAAATAAATTAAATCCTTCGATTCTTTGTGAAAAATGTTTGATCAAATCAATTCTCTCGTTTGATTGTGTGTAAAGTTTGTTTCCATCTTAATTCCGCTGCACAACTCATCCATCTCCATCTAATTCCAACGTAAAAACACAATCAAAACCAAACTCAGATCCAACAATTGGTATCAGAGCCTGGACAGTCAAATTTGATTTAACAATCATTTTGACGTAAATAGTTCAGCACATAATCGTTGATATCGATAGTTTGTTCGGTTTGTTGAAAAACAGAGCAAGGTTTAATCACCATTAAAGTTGATTAATCAGTGCCTGTAAAACAACCAGGATGACGTCACAATCACAAGATGATAAAAATAACATTGGTTCTCTTTTCAAACCACCCATGCTTAAACATAATGAATACAACATCTGGCAGAGATGGATGGGTCACATCCTTGCTCAACAGAATACTGGATGTTGGAGGTCTGTTGTTTTTGGTCCCCATGTTCCTATGGTGCCAAGTGCTGAGGATGCAAAGAAGTTCGTACCTAAACCATCTGAAAACTATACTGAAACTGATTTTCAAAAGTTCGAACTCGATGCCAAAGCATTTAGCATCATAGCATCTGCATTACCCAATGAGATCTATGCTGGACTGTTACATTGTAACAGTGCCAAAGAGCTATGGGATGCATTGAAGGAACAGTTTGGGGGAACCGAAGAAGTCATTGAAAACAATAGGGAAATTCTGAATCAGCAGTATGAAACATTTTGTCACTTTAAGGGTGAATCATTGACCCAACAGTTTGAACGGTTTAGTTGTCTCATCAGTGAGCTAAGACTTGTTAATGTTGAAATTCCAAAATCAACACAAAATAATAGGTTTCTTAGATCACTACCTGTTAAATGGGACACAATTGCATTAATGACTAGAAACTCTGTTGAGTTCAAAGATCTGACCTTGACCCAACTTCATGGTAGACTCTTGACCTATGAAAGGGAGTTAAACCAGAAAAAGAAGTTGCAAGAGTCTGGCAAAGTTGCTGATGATTATTCATTCGGTAGCACAGCTCTTTTTGGTCAGGAAGAATCTGGTAGCAGTGGTAAGGATCAGGGTTATGATCACTTTATTGATATAACTGCTGGTGGAAATTTTAACAACCCTGATCATCACTCTGCAAATTATGCCTTTACTGCTAATTGTGAAAACCAGATGTCAGATAATTTGTGCTTTGAACTCAATGATTTGCAACACTTTGATCCCACTGACTTAGAAGAGATGGACATTTTGCATCAATTGGCTTTGCTTAGTGTAAGAACAAGCAAATTCTACAAAAGAACAGGGAGAAAATTCCCAGGGTTACATGGGAATCTAAGGGTGGGGTTGGATAAATCAAAAATCAAGTGTTACAAGTGCAATAGGCTAGGTCATTTTGCTAGGGAATGCAGGAGTCAAACCACTGGTCCTATAATCACTCATCCCAGCTCAAACCCTATACCACAACAGCAAAGCACTGTGCACTATACACAATATACCCCTGCTACCCATGTTAACACTGCTCACTATGCTGCAACCCCTGTGCCTGTGCATTATGTTCAAACCACTGTTCCACAAATTCAGTATGTTCAAGCCCCTGTTCCTCAGGCACAAGTGCAACCTGTTGCACCTCCACCAGCTGCTCCAACAGTAACACAACCAGATCAGCAAAGTTTTTTCACTCAAGGCTTTGTTGACTGGAGCAGCTTGCCTGATGAGCTTGGTGATGAAAATTTTGCACTCAATGCTTTTAATGATCCTTCTAATGATGAATTTTGTTTGATGGCATTAGAGTCAATAACAGAAGGGGTAGAAACTGAAGGAGAACAGCTAAGTGTTGATACAGTGGATAAAGTGGCTGAAGCAGTGGTTACTGCAGTTGCTAGTGAACTACTGCTGGGAGAAAATTCAGAAACCCTGATTGAACCACTGACTGACCCTTGGTCTGAAGAAGACAAGGAAGAAAATAAAGCAGGTGAGAAAGAAGAGAGAGTTGATGAAGAAGGTGATCATCAATGTGATTGTGCCATGATGGCTGCTGCTAAGGTAACACCTCAAGTTCTTGAAAAACTGTGTTCAGATGAATGCATTATTGCATTTGCTAACATCAAAGAGGTAAATGAAAACCTTAGGGATAAAATCTTAACTGATGAAGTCAAATTTGAAAAGTCATTAAAAGAACTTAGAAACAAATTGGCTGAAAAGGATAAAGAGATCAGCAGTCTCAAAGAAGAGCAAAGCATCACCAAAACTCAACTCCAAACTATGGTAGAAAAATACCAAGTTTGCAAAAAGGAGTTAGAGTCCACCCAAATCACATGTGAAAAATGGGTGGAATCCTACAAAGGATATGAGGTAATGCTTGAAAAACAGATTAAAAGCAATGTGAAATTTGGTGTTGGTTATAGAAAACATGATGATGAAAACACTGCTTCTAAAAAATCTGTTCAAACCACTGATGTAACCACTGAGTTCATCCCCACAAACAAAAATGGCCAAGAAGTGAAAATCACTGATAAACTTGGTAACAAAATCACACTTGACAGACCAGTGGGATCCTCTACTTTTGAGGAGCTTGAGAAATACCAGTTTAAACCCACATGGTCTGATGAGTGTGACATTCTTGAAAATTTCAAACCCATGGACTTTACAACCACTGACGGTGTTAAAGCTCCAAAAGCTAAAGTCATTCCTCTCAAGGACATCCCAACAGAGGTTAAAACCTCTGTTGCAAAGGAGTCTGAAAAGAGAAAGAAGAGAGAAAAGATCAATAACTTGTTTTGTGAATTTTGTGAGAAAAGGAATCATCTAACAAAAGATTGTTTCCATTTAAAAGCAAATGATTTGAACAAAATAAGTGTCATTGTTCCTACTGAAAGTTGCATCGTCTGTGGTAAAACAAACCACAAAACTCAAGCATGTGTGTATCTCAAAAACTTTGATGTGAAAAAGAATGAGTACATTGCTAAAACATCCTTGAGTCCATCAACATCATCTGTCAAGTTCACCAAGAACCAACCACTGTTTGTGCCAGTTCAAACAGCTGTCACAAAACAGCTGAACCAAACATCTGTCAAAAGAGATGTTCAGGTTACTGATGCACCCCCTGCCAATCAATACAGAAGAGGTAAGGAAAAACAGTCATACCAAAGGATTCCACACGTTTATGAGACCTACAAAAGGCCCTCTAAACCTAAAGTGAACAGGCATCCTTTTGGGTACCAACAGGTGATTGGGAAAAACCCACAACAGTGGTTAGAAAGAAACAGTCCTAAAACTGTCCAAACCCCTGACCTAACCACTATCCATCAATTTTCATCCATCCCAGACACTGTTGAGACCCCATCCAAAGCCTTATTGGCTTTGTAAACCCTAATGAACTAATCCTTTTACTTCATGTGCAGGGAGCTTCTGCATGCTTAGATAGCCTTTGGTATGTAGATAGTGGAGGCTCCAGGCACATGACAGGATGTAAAGCCCTACTCAAAGATTTCAAAATTCATGGAGGGGGTGATATATCCTTTGGGAATAACAGTAAAGGGAAAGTTCTGCGGTCTGGTACAGTGCAGTCTGGAAATATAAAATTTGAAAATGTCAATCTGATAGACAATCTGAAATTCAACCTCCTGAGTGTTTCACAAATGAGTGATAAGGGGTATGGGTCATTCTTCACAAAGGAGTGTTGTAGGATTGTTGGACCAGAAATGGTTGAAAAGATTGAAGCAATAATAAAAACTGGAAAACCAAAACTTGTTGCTCAAAGAAGTGGCAATGTTTATGTTGTTGATATGTCAAAAGAGTGTCCCAGAGCTGATGCCTGTCTGTTCTCAGCTGCCTCTAACAAAGAGACAGAACTTTGGCACAGGAGACTGGGGCACACAAATCAAAAGACAATCACAGAAATTTCAAAAAATGGCCTTGTAAGAGGCTTGCCACAAAAATTATTTTCATGTCATGAGCACTGTGTTTCCTGTTTAAAAGGAAAACAGCATAAAAGCTCTTTTAAGTCCATTGAAGAGTCCAAAACAACCCAGTGTTTGCAAATGCTGCACATGGATTTGTTTGGCCCAGTTCAAGTCATGAGTCTCAAGAAGAAAAGATATTGTTTGGTCATTGTTGATGACTTCTCTAGGTTTACATGGACTTTCTTTTTACACTCAAAAGATGAGACTGCAGGCATTTTCCAAGACTTTGTGACACAGGTTGAAAAGCAATTTGACCATCCAGTAAAAGTCTTCAGAAGTGACAATGGCACAGAATTCAAAAATAAGGAGTTGGATGCCTTCTGTGTGAAGAAAGGGATTGTAAGGCAGTACGTCATCCCTAGAACACCAGAGCAAAATGGGGTAGTTGAAAGAAAGAACAGAACTTTGATTGAGGCTGCCAGAACCATGCTTGCTGATTCAGGTTTGCCATTAACTTTTTGGGCAGAGGCAGTAAACACTGCTTGCTATGTCCAAAACAGAGTTTTAATAAACCCCAGGCACAAAAAGACTGCTTATGAAATTCTGTATAAAATCAAACCACTGATCTCATACTTCAAGGTATTTGGCTGCCCATGCTTTATTTTGAACTTAAAAGATTTCATTTCAAAATTTGCAGCCAAAATTGATTGTGGTTATCATCTGGGATACTCAACCACTGCCAAGGCCTACAAAGTGTTTAATACACGGACCAAGGCAGTGGAGGAGACCTTGAATGTAAAGTTCAATGAACTTTCATCAATGAAAATCCTAGCAAATCCTGCAGATTTGTTTGATCTTGATAAATTCACTTTTGAAAATACTGATGTCAAGACTAACAGTGCAGGTCCATCAGAAGATCCATCACCAGACTATGGGTATGAAATCATCATCCCTCAAAAGTCTGTCAGAATGGGAAGAGCATCAGATGTTCAAAACAGCTGTCAAAGCTTAACCACTGCTACCTCAACAGTTGTTGACCAAAGTAGCCCATCAACCACTGCTTCCACATCAACAAACACTGCTGACAAAAGTCCCCAAACAGTGGATAAAAGTCAGCATGTGTCCACACCATTACCTCCTATTCCACCACCTTTTGAAGCCACTGCTGGATCATCAAAGTCACCAGCAGTGGTTAGCTCAGATGATACACATTTGCAGCCTTCACCAACAAATGCCATCATACCATACCAAGGAGATTTAATCTTCTTGAGATCTCATCCACCTGATCAAATCATTGGCAACATCAATGAAGGGGTGCTCACAAGAAGCCAAACCCAAAACATTTGTCTTTTTGCTGGTTTTCTATCACTCCATCAGCCAGTCAAGTACCAAGAGGCACTGAAAGACAACAGCTGGGTAGAAGCCATGCAAGAGGAGCTCCAACAGTTTAAAAGACAACAAGTATGGGAGCTTGTACCACTGCCAGAAGATGTAAGTCCCATCGGCACAAAGTGGGTCTTCAAAAACAAAACTGATGAAAGGGGCATTGTTGTCAAGAATAAAGTCAGGCTTGTGGTTCAAGGTTACAGACAGGAAGAGGTGATTGATTATGATGAAACATTTGCCCCTGTAGCAAGATTGAAAGCTATAAGACTGTTCCTGGCCTTTGCTGTCAACCACAACATGAAGGTGTTCCAAATGGATATCAAAAGTGCTTTCCTCTATGGTACAATTCAAGAAGAGGTGTATGTCTGTCAACCTCCAGGTTTTGAGGATCCATTTTATCCAGATCATGTCTACAGGCTAAACAAAGCCTTGTATGGCCTGAAACAAGCACCTAGGGCCTGGTATGAAACTCTTTCCACCTTTTTACTCCCAAATGGTTTCAAAAGAGGTACCATTGATAAAACACTGTTTCTAAAATGGAGAGGAAAGGATTTAATGATTGTCCAAATTTATGTGGATGACATTATTTTTGGAAGCACATGCAATAAAATGTGTGAAGAGTTTAGGGAACTCATGACAGCTGAGTTTGAAATGAGTGCAATGGGTGAGCTGCAATGCTTTCTTGGTCTCCAAGTTCAGCAAATGCAAAATGGAACTTTCATTCATCAAAGAAAATATGCTAAAGAAATTTTAAACAAATTTGATATGAATGATTGTAAACCATGCAGCACACCCATGGCAACAAATAAGCTTGTCATGTCTGATGAAAAGGATGAGCTGATTGACCAAACACTTTATAGAAGCATGATTGGGTCTTTACTGTACCTAACTGCATCTAGACCAGACATCATGTTTGCAACATGTGTCTATGCAAGAAGTCAATCAGCTCCCAGAAAATCAAACCTCATTGCTGTAAAAAGGATCTTCAGATACATAAAAGGTGCTCCCACACTTGGTATCTGGTATCCAGCTAATGGGAATATCAAGCTTTCAGGCTTTTCAGACAGTGACTTTGCTGGATGTAACACCACAAGGAAGTTCACATCAGGAGGGTGCCAGTTTCTAGGTGATTGCTTAGTTTCATGGCAAAGTAAAAAGTAAGCAGCTGTTTCAACATCCACTGCTGAAGCTGAATACATTGCTGCTGCAAGCTGTACAACCCAACTCCTGTGGCTTCAAAATCAGTTGCTGGATTTTGGTATCACTGCCTTAAAGACACCACTCATGTTGGATAGCCAGGCAGCAGAAAATATCATCAAAAATCCAGTTTCCCATACAACCACCTTTGAAAGTTTGGTCTCTAGGATTGGCATGCTAAACATGGAATAACAAGCAAAATCTTGTTTTTCTATGAATAAAAGCATTAAAATGTTTTCAGAAAATCAAAAATCCATCCTTAAAAATAGCTAAAAATGAAGTTTTCATTAATTCCTTAAAAGTCTGCCATAACCACTGATTGTTCAAAAGTCTGCTCTACTTCAAAGTTTGTCCACTGTTGAAAGTCAACCCCTGTTCTCCCATTTTCTTGATAAACACTGTTGTTCAAAAGCAGTGTCTTATCCACTGATAGTGAAAATCCTCCACTGCTTCCATTTGTTACCGTTGTAATCACTGTCTTCATCAGTAACTTTCATACAAGTACTGTCCTTCAGTTCATCAGGGGTTGGCACGTGGGCAGTACATAGAGGTCAGTCCTTTTGTAACCGCTGTCACGTCATCATTCACTTTTTCTCAATAAAACCCCCATTCACAACACAAAACAGGGTTTTACTGTCAAATTGAATTCTTAAAAATTCTCTTCTCAAAGTAGTTTCTTCCTCTCATTTCATCAAATTTCTTCACCATCTTCTTCGATCATCATCTCCAAAATGACAAAATCGAAGCCATCTGCAAAACCCACTTCCAAATATTCTTCAAAAGAGGTCTCTCAAAAGGCCAAACTCACCGAAATTCCACACAAACCTTCTCACAACCTTCTGGGTTTACTCACAAAACCCGGCACCACGGAAATTTTCGATTCCATCATTGATCTCATTTCTGCGTCAAAGTACAAAACTTTGCTTACAGCAGATGCACCCATTTACCTGCAAACCCAAAGGGAGTTTTGGAAAAATGTAACCCTTGACAAACAAGGCGACAATGTCATAGCCATTAACTCCACTTTACAGGGTAAAGCAGTTAAAATCACACCACATTCCATATCAGAGGTCTTTCAACTCGATGATCAGACAGGTTTAACTTGTATCCCTAAAAACGAGTTAAAAATTAACTTCATTGAAAGAGGGTATGCAGATACAATGATGAAAAGGGATACCTTACAAAAAGGTTTCTTCCCTCCTGCAACAAGATTTTTATTCCATACCCTCCTAATGTGTGTTTCAAACAAAACCACTGCTTTTAATGAAATACCATTAAAGATTCAAAACCTGGGGTATGCTATTCTTCAAAATGAAAATTTTAATTATTCTCAGGTAATCTTTAATGATCTGGTTAAAAATGTTGAAACAAAGCTATTCTTACTTTTTCCAAGATTTTTAAGTTACTATTTTGAAAAGAAACTTGGTAAGAATGATGCTGCTGCAATAAAACAAGGTGACTCTATTCAAATAAATAGCTTAACTGCTGAAACCTTTACAAGAATGTCAACACCTTGCAAAACACAAGCAGAGGTGCCTGAGCAGAATTTAGCAGCTACCACTGCTCCTCAGGTATCTGCTGCTGAGCCCACTGCTCAAGGTGATCAAAGTAGCAAAACAATTGCTTTGAAACCCACACCTACAATCACCAAAAATCCAACAAAAAGAAAAACTCAAAAACCCCCCAAACCCATCAAAAAGGCAACTCTGGAGGATGAGATACCAGAGCAACGGCCAGTGACAGCACAAAAGTCAATAGAAACCACTGCTGCTTCTTCCTCACAGCAGTTGGTACAAATATCTCAATCCATAACCGAAACTCCTCCTGCTTCTTCTCAAAAGGAACAGGTTGTACACATAGGGACTCCACAATATGATGCTCTGGAATCACTAGCTTCCATCATCCACAGCCCAATGCCCGGGGCAAATTCTCTTCTTACACCAAACCTCACATCCACAATTCCTCCACCAACTAGACTTTTGTTGGAAGCAATTGATTTGAACCAGGCATAAACCAGTCCTTCTCAATCACCGATCAATGAGAATATGCCTCAACAAATGACTGGGTCTGATGTATCAATCTTTGCTAACCCACCAACACAACCTGAGGAGGTTACACCCCTTGAGTTACAAGTACCTCTTGGTGGTAATCCAAGTGAAGCAGCCACTACAAATGTTGAACCCACTGGTTTACATTTGGACAGTGGTTATATCAATAAGACTTCCTTGGAGGCAATTCCTTACATAGCACCTCTGCCAACCACCAGTGGATTTGTTTTGTCCACTGGCAACATCAAAAGGTTGTCAAGTGTTGAAGGAAGAAGACCCCAGTACCAAGAAAAAGGGGCATCAGTGGTTAATGTTTGGAGTACACTCCCTACCTCAACCACTGATAAAACCACTGCTAGTGGGAAATCAGATGATCTCATTAAATTGGGTGATGGTTTAAAATATCTGGATTTGACGGAACGAGTTGACAAACTGGATACAACTGTTGCAGATATCAAAAACATGCTACAACAGTTGTTGACAGTACAAAAGATGCAATCCACTGCTGTTCCACCTCAAGCACCTGCTCCACCACAAGCACCTGCTACAAATACCTCTTCCAACCTTTTCTCCAACAACAAAAAGAAATGGCTGATCAGCAACATGAAATACATGTACAAGAGCTGAGAAACATCATGGAGTCTAGGTTCAAGAACACCCAAGCAGACATTAAGGCAATCAAGGCCCATTTATTGGAAACCACTGGCACTGCTCCTCCTACTGTTCTCTTTATTGATCAACTTCCCCCAGATAATGCCAAAAAGGGGGAGAAAATTCAGGAGTGGATAAGGAAGGGAATAGATTGTGACAACTCGAAATTTAGAACCTTTCGTTGTATGCTTAAACGCGTGACTAGTTAAACTTATGTGATTAATGACAAATGAACCTTTATGTGATTATGTGTTGTGTTACATGTATGCTTATGTGTATGTATGCGAGTAGGTATATGAACCGAGACAACACGAACCCGACTCGAGACCATGTGGTCTCGAGTGAACGATGAAACAATGGGCCGGATGGGCCTTACACCCCATTCAACCCAACTGAGAGCCCATTAGGGTGTGTCACTTGGAGCGGGTATATAAACTAGATAGATAGCCATGTTGTCATTTTGGACAACACACATACCCTCCAACACACACTCTCCACTCTCTCACACTAAAACCCTAAACCACAACACTACTCTCCTTCATTCTCGGATCATACCGGTGACACTAGGAGCTCTCGGATCGGCTCACACACACACACATTTGGAAGCTCTATACTCACCTTTGAAACCCATCAATCGGTTAGTGCTTTACTATGTGTTAAGGATTATGTGTGCTTGATGTTTGAATGCTTGTCTTCATACATTAATAAGTGGAAAATGCATGATTTCGGCTTTATCATATTCTCGGTTGTGTGTGTGTGTTGGTGATAATCGGTTGAGCATGTTTTGATAGTACACATTGATGTTAAGTTAGTGTTCAAGAAATCGATGCATAAATGTTCTATGTTATGTGTTTACATTCGGTTGATGATGACTTATTGGTTATGTTGGATGAATGATGTATGCTTGAATATGAGTAAATGTTATCGGTTCCATATAGGCTTAAATCCGAGTGGCTTGGTTATGTTTAGAAGGTTTATTACTCATGAAATCGGATAAAGTACATGTGGGTTAGATGAATATGTTCAAATGTTTGATTGTTGTTCATGATTATATGTTGTGATTAAGGATAAAAACCCGGAAATAAGATGAACAAGTTTGAATAAGCAATATGAACTACTTGAATGTTTGAAGAACATGATGAATATGTTATGAACATGGTTGAATATTTGAATTCTGATATGTTTGATCCAAAATGGTAATTGTTAGACAAATAAACAGGTTTAAGTGGATAGTACAAACCATTTCCTGAAATCAAATTCTCATTGGATAGTACACTGTTCCGAATCAGCAGTTGTCCACTCGAGACCTCCAGTTGCGACTCGAAACCATGCATGATGAGTCGAAACCTCCCAGTTGCGACATCGGTTGCGAGTCGCAAACACCTGGTTGCGACTCGAAACCACATCTGATCAGCACACCAACCTTGTGACTCGAAACCACGGTTGCGAGTCCAGTTGCGACTCGTAACCAAAACAGCATGAACCGAGACCGTAGTTGCGACTCAGGTTGCGAGTCGCAAACGCCTAGTTGCGACTCGAAACAATACGCGGATACACACTGTTGGACTTGTTTAATTATGGGCTTAGTGTTTGGGCCGGACCTTGGACTTTGTTTAATTCTGGGCATGTTACTGTTCGTTCAACTCGTATGCATTACTTGCTAACTGCCATGATTAACGTGTATGCCATACGTGCACTACTTGAATACGAACCTGATTGTATGATACAACTATGATAGGACGTGAGTAGCCTCAACGTTGCTTGTTTGACTTTTCTGTGTTTTCTACCGAGCAAACCAAGGTGAGTTCACACCCTCTACAAAGCATGGGATTCCCAGGGGTCGGGAATTGGGGTTAAGGAACTGGGTTCCTCGTCCTTCTTGGGTAGGACAGCAAAGGTTCAGGAATGAAATTCCTCGTCCTCACGGACAGATAACTCGTACTAGACCAAAACTCTATCACGAAGTCCCTCATTTTTATATCGACTTAATCGCCGGGCCAATGGCGAGCGGGTCATTAGTTAGATAGCGCTATTTAGGTCTGACAAGCCTCACACCGTGCCGCAGAGGACGGGCGTGAACTAATGGATCTGGGGCACGTCAATGCTGATAGACATTGACAGTTTCAGGGCACTTAAACATGACTTCAGTCAGTAGTCGATATGGTAACGAGTCTAGTAGATACATGGGGTAGCCCCCACGGCCGAAATGCCAGATAACTAACACGGGGTAGCCCCCACGGCAGGATTGCCAGAGTAACCGGGAATAAACAAGTCACGTTTTTAACTATGGGGTAACCCCCACGGCAGGACGCCAGCTAAAGGAAACTGTTTTCGAAACAACTTAAAACGAATACCCAACCGTGAACTCACTCAACTTGTTGTTGACTCGTTACTACATGCTTTGCAGGTCCTTAGGTTCTTAAACTGGAGCTTGCATGGAGGAGGATCGTTGTGGGACATGGACGACTGTGTGCCATGTTAAACTATGAAACAATTAAACTTATGTTTTGATTTAAGACTTATGCTTCCGCTTGCAACTTAACTATGTTATGTTTGAACACCAATTGTATTGGTTGGATTTTTATAACTACTTATATGCTTGTTCAATATGATTGGTGGCTGGATCCTGGTCAGTCACGCCTCCAAGCGGTAGTACTCCGCAGGTGGATTTTGGGGGTGTGACATAGATGATGGTCTTTACATTGAACCAGAAAGGGATGCTATGACCAGAAAAATTCCTCTGCCAGATGGTAGCAAAAAGGTTGATGCTACCCAAGAAGCACTTGATGAAGGAGTAGCAAGTGTAAAAAGGGATAGAGCGGCAAAGGATATTTCAAGGTGGAATGAGAAGAAAAGAGCTTACATGGAGCTGAATGCGCAGGGTTGTTCTGGGCTAAAGGATGTTCAAAATCTTGTACCAAAAAGAAATCACACTACAAAAGTGAGGAAACCTAAGTCCACACCATCCAGACTCACAAAGCATACTCCAAAACCACCATCCAAAAGCCCCCAGCATCATACCTCCATCCAAACAGCTGCTGTAACTCCTGCTGTATCAACTACTGCTGGTACTTCAGAGGTTTCAACATTTGTTATCACTTCAACACACACCACAACCACTGTTTTACCACCACCATCATCACCACCAAAAACAACATCACCACCATCGCCTCCTGCCAAAAAGCAGAAGACAGTAGATGTTACAACATCTGTTGTAATGACAACAGTGGTTGAAACACCAGTTATTTCAACAGCTGTTAGTCAATCACAAATCACTGCCACTCAAACCACCACCACTGATCCACCCAAAACATCATCTGCCTCTCCTAAAATAAAAAGGAGAAGCTTTTTCATACCAGATGATTATTCACCACCACCAACATCTTCAAAATCTCTATCACTTGTCACAATACCCAAACATGTTCCTCTCTCATCAGCTCAAATTTAAAAGCCCTTAGCTCCTGCAGGTGTCCAATTCCCTCTTGAACTTATAGCTGTCAGAGAAGAAATGAAATCTTTCTACTATGAGGATGACCCTGCTAAGAGGAAATTGCCATCTGTTGAAGGATATCCCAGGCCTAACAATATTGAAGAATATTTGAAAATCAAGGCTAAGCAAGCAGAGGATATCTCAAAAAGAAATACACATGGGAAATCTGATAGAGAAATTCAGCAGAATTATCAATACTTGCTCACACAAGTCAGATCCCTGGAATAGTTTGCAAAAAATGTTTGTCAGCAAATCTCAGAGAAAGCAGATGAAACTCTGAGAAAAGACTACATTGAAAGCATTATGGCAACCAAGAAGTACAAGGGAGAGACGCACATGTACAAAGAGTGGACAATCCCTGAGCTTGAGCAAGAAGCAGCCAGGATTCAAGAAATGATAAAGAATAAGGTCAAACACACTCCTCCAGAATGGTCAAAGTACAAAAAGAATGTGCCTGCGAAATCACTTGAGCTGAAGAGAATGAAAGAGGAATTAGTTGTTGCTGACTATGGGTCTAAAAATCAAGTGGCAAGATGTAAAGAAGATACAGTCAGGGCCACCTACAAAAGGTTGGAGGAATTAAGGAAGAAAGATCCCACAGTTCCACAAAAGCCTGACTATCCTGAAGCAGAGGTTTCAAAAAGACCATCAAAGCTGCAAATCAGGAAATCCACTGCTCCAGCTGGTGCAGCCATCTATAAAAGAAGGCCACACAAACAGTCGGGTGCTGAAACCATTCAAGAGCTCATATAAGGAGATGCCCTTGTAAAAGAAGGCATCAAGAAGATGATTGTAGAAACTCTTGGATTGGATCAACCTGCAAGTACTTTTCAGACAGTCATCAATAGGCCAGCTTCACCAAACACCTCATCCAATAAAAATCTCCCAAGAAACCCACCAGGCTCAAAAGTACTAAAGTGGGAAACTGACAAACAGACCCATGTATTGACTATGTTCAGGTCTGGTGGAGAAGTGAAGAAAATAACAAGGGAACAAGCACTTGGCCTAAGTCTTGAAGATATGCAGGATCTCCTTGATCTTCCACTTGGTTGGGATGAAGATGACACAGATGCCCTAGACTTTGAGTTACAACTTAAAGGTCAGATAAGGGAACTGTTGATGAGGCAATAAAGTTCCACAATAATGAAGAGTTTTGGCATTATCTGTTCCAGGGGGAGATTGTTGAGATTGAACCCTATCAAAGGAACAGATAATTAAAGCCAAAACTGGATCAGAGTAGTGGATCCAGAATAAGCAGATGTTACATACAAGTCTCTCCCCTTGAAAGTGGTTTCAACATCTGCTGACCTCCTATCTACTGATCGTGCAAACTGCTGACCTACAAACTGCTGATCAAGTAAAGGCCTGATGAAAGACTAAAGCTCTGTTGTTCAATCTACTGCCTTGAGTCAAGCACTGCTGATCCGGACAAGTACTGCTGGGTTCACAGCAGTGGAAGGATGCAGCAGTTGTTTAGATGTCCTTTATGTAATGAAATGTAATCACAGTAGTTAGCATAGCAGAGGTTGTATAGATCAGAGGTTAGAGTTTGTTAGGAGGTTAGATGTCACTTTCATGGTGACGTCAGCTTAGATGCTTCAATGGTTTGCTCATGCCTATAAATAGAACAGTACCATGCACTGTTCTATTTAGCTCTTTGCAAAATTCTCTTCCTGCATGAACAAACACTGAGCTCTGGCTGAGGGGGAGTTTGTATTCAGCATTGCATTGTAATCGTAATTGAAATAAATTCAATCCTTCGGTTCTTTGTGAAAAATGTTTGATCAAAGCAATTCTCTCGTTTGATTGTGAGTAAAGTTTATTTCCATCTTAATTCCGCTGCACAACTCATCCATCTCCATCTAATTCCAACGTAAAAACACAATCAAAACCAAACTCAGATCCAACATAACGTGTTCCACATTTTGTATACAAAACCCCAACATACCGGCAGTAATTGAAGAATTACAAAGACTCAATCACTGCTATTTATAATTTTAAATAATTAAAGTTTTGTAAAAAAAGTTTACAAAAAGGAGATTACTCACATTGCTACTTTAGGGTTTTCCTTCGTGATTTCCAAGTTATTGTCTAATAATTATACAATGCACACACATTAGTATATTAACCCAAAATTTACCTTAGTTATACCCTCCCCGAGACAGAACTCCAATGACTACGTCGGGCAGAGCCTTAACAGTCGTTACGGAGCGCTAGATCGATCGAGCAGCGTATCTAATACGTAACCGGGGGTTAAAATACTTACAACGAGGCAGAGCTTCCCTATTTAGGGGGTATTATTCCCGAATATTATGTCTATACTACAGAATTTGAGAGAGAAATTCGAGTTTTGAACATCGGAAAATGACTGCCGATGCTCCCAATTTATAGGAGTTGATTTTGGCTTTCTCGCGGCCCGCGTAAGAAACAGAAGGGGCCTTCGCGCCCTGCGACGTAGACGGGTAGGCCCTAGCTTGGCCCGATCACCGATCTAGCTTCGACACGTGTGACACGTGGTGGCTCCGGGGCGTGCCTCATGTCCACTCGCTTGCGGCCCACGTAAGTTGAAGAACAAGTCTTCACGGCCCGCGAGAGACTATAAATTTTGATTTTTATTTAATTTTTATAAAAATAAAGGTATTTAGGGTATGTTTTTGTATATGGGGTGTGTTTTAGGACGTATTGGGGTGTTCTAAATATTTTAGGGGTGTTAGAAATATTTTAGGTGGGTTGTTATATCCTCCCCACCCTGTTTTAGAACTCGTCCTCGAGGTCTACTGGAATAGGTGTGGGTATTTCATCTGCATTTCTGATTCAAGCTCCCATGTGTATTCTGGTCCTCTCTTGGAATCCCATTTTACTTTGACTAGAACTAATCTCTTATGTTTGAGATTCTTGACTTTTCTGTCTTTAATTTGTAAAGGTTTTTCTACAAACTTAAGCTTTTCATTTACCTCTATATCCTTAAGAGGTACAACTAAGCATTCATCGGCTAAACACTTTTTGAGATTGCATACATGGAATACATCATGTATTCCTGCCATTTCTTCTGGAAGTTGTAGCTGACAAGCTACTGGTCCTATCCTTTTGATAATCTCAAAGGGTCCAACATACCTGGGGCTTAACTTTCCTCTTTTGATGAATCTCACCACTCCTTTCCAAGGAGAAGCTTTTAATAAAACTTAATCTCCTACTTGAAATTTCAACGGTTTTCGCCTGTTGTCAGCATAACTCTTTTGTCGATCAGGTGCTGCCTTCAGTCGTTCCTTGACTTGAATAATTTTGTCTGTTGTTTATTGTACTATTTCTGGTCCAGATAATTGCTTTTCTCCAACTTCTGCCCAACAGAATGGAGTTCGGCACTTTCGTCCATAAAGTGCTTCGAAGGGTGCAGCATTGATACTGGCGTGATAGCTATTATTGTAAGAAAATTCTATCAATGGTAGATGATCGTCCCAACTACCTCCGAAATCAATTACACAAGCTCTAAGCATATCTTCCATTGTTTGAATTGTCCTTTCGCTTTGTCCATCCGTTTGAGGATAATAAGCAGTGCTTAGATTTAACCTGGTTCCCATTGCTTTTTGGAAACTAGTCCAAAAATGAGAGGTAAAACGGCTATCTCTGTCAGAAACAATAGATAAATGAATTCCATGTAATGAAACTATTTCATTTACATACAACTTGGCTAACTGTTCCATACTGAAAGTTTCCTTCATTGGCAAGAAATGAGCAGACTTTGTTAATCTATCAACAATCACCCAGATTGTATCATTACATTTTTCTTGTCTTGGGTAATTTGGTAACAAAATCCGTTGTTATCAATTCCCACTTCCACACCAACATTTCTAACTGTTGCAATAACCCTGAGGGTTTCTGATGTTCAGCTTTAACTTGTGAAAAAGTTAGACATTTAGCAACATAAGCTGCTATATCCTTTCTCATTCCTTTCCACCAGAAATTCTTTCTTAAGTCTTGATACATTTTATCATTTCTAGGAGGTATCGTATACTTAGACTTATGGGCTTCTTCTAATATTTGGTGGCGTAGGTTTCCTTGTTTAGGTATCCAAATTCTTTCCTTATGGAATCTCCAAATTCCATTTGTTCCTTGTTCTAATTCCTTAATCATTCCTTTCAATCTTTCAGAATCATTCTTGATTACTGATTACTGTACTTCTCTAATTTGCTCATTTAAATCTATCTGCAGATTTAATTTAAGAGAACGTACTCTTTTTTGGCTTTTCGTGATACTTTTGACTTAAAGCATCAACAACTACATTAGCCTTTCCTGCATGATACTGGATATTACAATTGTAATCACTAAGAATCTCCATCAAGCGTCTCTGTCTCATATTTAACTCCTTTTGTCTAAAAACATACCTTAAACTCTTATGATCGTTGAAAATGGTAAACTTACTACCGTAAAGGTAATGTCTCCAAATCTTAAGGGCAAAAATTATGGCTCCTAACTCCAAATCATGGGTTGTATAATTCTCTTCATGATTCTTAAGTTGTCGGGAGGCATAAGCTATAACCTTTTGACGTTGCATCAACACACATCCATAACCTAACTTAGAAGCGTCACAATAGACTACAAAGTCTTCTGTCCCTTCTGGTAATGCTAGTATGGGTGCGTTGGTTAATCTTTGCTTAATAATTTTAAAGGATTCTTCTTGTTTTGGTCCCCATTCAAACTTAACAAATTTACAGGTTAGCTTAGTTAATGGAATAGCTAGTCTAGAAAAATCTCTAATAAGCCGTCTATAATAACCGGCCAGTCCTAGAAAACTTCTAACCTCTGTTGATGATTCAGGGGTTTTCCATTTAGTAATTGCCTCAATCTTTGTGGGATGCACATGAATTCCTTCATGATTGACTAAATGTCCAAGAAACTGTACTTCTTCTAACCAAAACTCACACTTCGAAAATTTATCGTAAAGCTTTTCTTTTCTCAATAAGCTTAGGGGTGCATGCAGATGCGTTGCAAGTTCCTCTTTACTCTTAGAGTAAATGAGAATATCATCTATAAAGACAATTATGAATTTATCCAAATATGGCTTACATATTCGGTTCATCATGTCCATAAATGCGGCCGGGGCATTGGTTAAACCAAATGGCATGACAGTAAATTCATAATGGCCATACCTTGTTCTAAAAGCGATCTTAGGGATGTCCTCTTCCCGTACCTTTAATTGATGGTATCCTGAGCGTAAGTCGATCTTAGAAAAGAATCGAGCTCCTTGTAACTGATCAAACAAATCATCGATTCTCGGTAATGGGTACCGATTTTTAATCATAACTTTATTCAATTCACGGTAATTAATGCACATTCGCATTGACCCGTCTTTCATCTTGACAAACAATGTTGGTGCTCCCCATGGTGATGAGCTTGGCTGTATGAATCCTTTTTCCAGCATCTCGTCTAACTGTATCTTTAACTCTTGCATTTCTGCGGGTGCTAAATGGTAAGGGGCTTTGGCAATTGGTGTTGTTCCTGGTAGCAGATGAATTCTGAATTCGACCTCTCTGTCTAGTGGTAATCCTGATAGTTCTTCTGGAAATACGTCTGAAAATTGGGATACTACGGGGATATCTTTTAAATCCTTTCCATTAGTGTTAATGATTATGGAAATCATATACACTAGTGATCCTTTTCTTACACAACTTGCTGTTTTCATCACAGAGATGAATTTAGTGGATCTAGATGGCTTATCTCCTTTAATTGTGATCTCTTCACCCTTTGGTGAATTTACTTGGATTGACTTTTGATCACATAGAATACTGGCTTTATTGGCTATTAACCAATCCATTCCTAATACAACATCAACTCCTGCCAGATTCATTGGATAAAGATTTGCAATAAACTTTTGATTTAAAAATTCTATTCTTGTTCCCTGCAAGATTTCAGTGATCTTAATGGATTCCCCATTTGTTGTTTCTACTAGACATTCTTGTTGGAGTTTAGTTAATGGTTGATTGAGAAGTTTGCAAAATGAAGTATTAATAAAACTTTGGTTTGCACCAGAGTCAAATAATACTTTAGCAAAAACATCATTAACTAAAAACGTACCGGCAATCACGTCTGGAATCATTTTGGCTTCTTCTGCATTCAGAACAAATGCTCTAGCATTTTTAGTAGTCTTGTTGTTCACGGCTGGAGCTAGCTTTGGGCAATTTGGCTTGATATGACCTTGTTCTCCACAATTGTAGCATATCCTATTGTTAGGTTTCTTCCTGCAGTCTTCTTCCTTGTGTCCATATATTTTGCAGAAATTACAGTATATGGAGCATCTTCCAGAATGCTTCCTTTTGCAATACTTGCAGTAAGGTGCAGAAGTAGAACCTACATTTTTCCCACGATTGGAATTTCCATAGCGAAATTCTTGGATAAGTTTTTGAGCTAGATTCTTCCTCTGGTTTTCTTCTTGCGTACATACTAGTTCATCAGTCAAGATATTTCCTAGTTATACAGCTTCTTCTATGGTTTGTGGTCTAGCTGCCTTGACTACATGTCTAATCTCACTGATTAATCCCCAGATGTAACGTGAGATTAATACTGGTTCTGGTGATGCTAGGGTTGGCACTATTCTAGCATATTCAAAGAATGTAGTAGTGTAACCCTTGTTGTCTACTCCAGTCATTCTAAGGTTTAAGAATTTATTAGCTATCTGTTCCTTTTCATTGGGAGGACAAAATTTTCTTTCCACCATATTCTTAAATTTGTTCCATTCCATATTATAGTTCTATCACTTCCCCTAGACTGGAGGATGGTGTTCCACCATTCTAAAGCTAAGTTCTTAAATAGATTGGAAGCAAATACTATCTTATCCTCTTCCACGCACTTGCTTATTTTTAAGACTGCCTCAGTCTTTTCTATCCAGCGTAGAGCTGCAATGACTCCTTCATTGCCAGAGAATTCTATTGGTTTACAAGACTAGAATTCTTTGTAAGAACAATCATAAGACATGGTTCTCTTTCTTTTTGGAATTGGCAATTGAAGTAAGGGTCCATTGTTTACGCTGTGATCAGGTTCGGTAGGTGGTCGTTTACTTCCAGTATTACTTTTATTATTATTTGCTTCTTTAACCGTTTTGATAATATATGGCATTGCGTATATAATCCCTTGTGCCACTATGTGTTGGATGGCACTGTTATCTACTTGGTTTCCGTTATTATTGTTATTCGGATTTTCCTGATTCACTTCGTTGTCCATCTGGATTATAAACATTTACCACGTATTAATATCATAAGACAATATCCAATGCAAACAATCACACAACAAGCATATTGATCAAAATCGTCGAACATTAAGACCTTTACTCTATTATATATATATATATATATATGTGTGTGTGTGTGTCTAGTACAAACCGTAACGGAAATCTAAAGTACAATACTATTATGCATCCGTAGCTATTATCTAGATATATAGGGTGAGGTTATAGTAAAAAATGTGTTTTTTTTTTTTTTTTTGTGAGAAGGGTAAGAAAGAAGCTAAACCATTAGATCTTTTATCTAATGGTTGAGATCTTGATGGCAATCTTGTAAATAGTATAACAATTAAAATAATTAATTTTCTAGATTAAGGGTATAAAGGTAAAATTAACATTTTAAATTTTAAAAATCGCATGCAAGTTCCCCCCTTCTTTTTTAAACGTCAATAACTTTTTATACGTAACTCTTTTTTTAAAAAATGTTACACCATAATAACGAGTGTTTTTTTATCTTTAATATGAGTACCATATTGTTATACTTATGTAGAGAAAAAAATTATGTTTCGATTGGATGTTTTAGTCCATGGTGTTTTTTTCTATGTTCATACAATGGTGTTTTCATTGTATTGTGATTCAAGGCGTTGTGTTTTACAATGAAACACCATATGGAAATATACAACTAACGCAGAAAACACCATTCAAAACTAACGATGTGCAATAAAAGACACTGCAACATAATATCTACAACATAACACCATACGCAACTAATCAAACTGTAGAAAAGAAACAACTGGTATAAAAAACACTCTTCAACTTCAATAGTATATATCAAAACACCATGTACATATAAAAACACCATGGAAGGATTACACATGGTGTCAATAAATAAACTCGTATACTAAACGAAAATCACCCATGCAAAAAACACCATACACTGTAACATCAAAGGGGCAAAAACCATATTTATCAGAAAACTAATCAGATTGAAATTCAAAATTCGAATTCCTAAGATAACTACCTAAATTCGGTTACATTTATTTAATCCTAAAATAACTACCTAAATTCAGTTACATTAATTTAATCCTTAATTAGAATTATTAGTACAATTACCATTATATCCTTGATCTAATAAAATGGATAGGGAAATATCTAATAGCTGATATTCTTTCTTACCCTTCTCACACTTTTGGTCTTTTTTACAGGATCATCTACCTATATATATATATATATATATATATATATATATATTATTACTATTAATGTTACGGGTTCATCTAAAACTGCATATTATGCTCGTCATATTTCCAAACGAGCCTTTCACCTATCTGTCTCATTCTCTCACTTCCTTCTAATATCTTCTTACCAAGGGTTCGAAGTTCTTGCACATTCTCAGTACTCATGGGTGGGGCTGGTGCTGGTATTGGGTAAGGAAACTGGGGCATCGGTTCTTCGTGTGGGTACGGGTTTTCTAAGATTTCTCTGATATACTGGTCATTATCCCAATATGGATCCAGAGGGTCCAGGTTGGGATAGGGTGCTACTCGGTTTTGCATGGGTTCCTCTATTGGGTAAAGTTCTTGGTAATCTCTGTGGTCATCAAACAATGGGTCATAGTCTGGAGGATGGGGTGCTGGGACTCTAGGGATTTCAGCTGGGTCAAAAGCAGGTACTGGAATTTGGTCTACTGGGTTTGGCTCAATTTCCATAGGTTGTGTGGGAAATAGTGGTAACAGCTGGGGTGCTATGAGTTGTTCTAAATTCGGGTCTGCAGCTGTGGTGGCTAGGATATGAAAATTTGCTAGTCTCCTATTGAGTATATCCTGAGTTTGAGCATTCATTTCTCTATTGGCCGCTGCTAAGGCCCGCTGTTGCTGTAACTTTCTCATCCTTTTTCTATGCTGGTGAGCTCCTCTGCTGAACCATCATCTCTTCTTGGGAGGGAATGGCTATTCAGGTGGTGCTTTGAATATGAAAATCCCTTTTTCGGTGTCAGCCGAATACCCCGATGGAGTGGGCTGGGAAGAAGTTCCTTCGTCCCTAGGAGAGCTAGATAGTTGACGGTAAGCGTCCAAAGTTCCTTGGTCACTCATACTGTAAACTAACAAATTGTCAAATAACACAAAACAATAATATATGCACATAGTTCTGTAGATAATTTCCTAACATAACAGATAAGATTTTGGTGTCAGCAGAACACTTCTGTGGCTGAAATCAGTGGCTATAGCTCTGATACCACCTTCTGTCGCAACCCCTGACCCCTGCCTCGGGAGGCGGGCGGCCGCGGCCTACTCAGAGATGGTGGTATCGGTGTTTATCATTATTTAGCAGCGGAAATTTCATCAGGACCGTAGTTAAGAAATATTTTATCAGAGTAAAACACCACATTTTATAATAATAAATATATTCGGATAAAACCCAAGTTTTCATTACAAACAGGTTTATAGGGATAAACCCTATTTTATTGAAATAAAACATCTTCTTTATTTAGGTAACTTTTACAGCCACTTGTCCAAGCCTTCAGTGCTGTCCAGCTGACTTCTATTTGGCTTTCACATTTTGTTACCTGAAACGTGTTTAAAAACATTTTGTCAGTGGGAAATACTGGTGAGTGAATCCCAATTTAATCAAGAAGAGTTTATCATTTCACAGTATTGAGAGCGATTACAATGTTTATATCTACACAATTACTCATTCAGTACTGTCAATCCTGACTGGTGGTTCATATTACGCATTGGCTATCCCGTTGTCCAATGGTAACGTGTTTCACATTTTGTATACAAAACCCCAACATACCGGCAGTAATTGAAGAATTACAAAGACTCAATCACTGCTATTTATAATTTAAATAATTAACGTTTTGTAAAAACAGTTTACAAAAAGGAGATTACTCACATCGCTACTTTAGGGTTTTCATTCGTGATTTCCTGGTTATTATCTAATAATTAAACAATGCACACGCGTTAGTATATTAACCTAAAATTTACATTAGTTATACCCTCCCCGAGACAGAACTCCAATGACTACGTCAGGCAGAGCCTCGACAGTCGTTACGGAGCGCTAGATCGATCGGGCAGCGTATCTAATACGTAACTGGGGTTTAAAATACTTACAACGAGGTAGAATTTCGCTATTTAGGGGGGTATAATGCCTGAATATTATGTCTATACTACATAATTTGAGAGAGAAATTCTAGTTTTGAACATCTGAAAATGACTGCCGATGCTCCCAATTTATAGGAGCTGATTCTGGCTTTCTCGCGGCCCGCGTAAGAAACAGAAGGGGCCTTCGCGCCCCGCGACGTAGGCCGGGTAGGCCCTAGCTTGGCCCGGTCACCGATCTAGCTTCGACACGTGTGACACGTGGTAGCTCCGGGGCGTGCCTCATGTCCACTCGCTCGCGGCCCGCGTAAGATGAAGAACAGGCTTTCGCGGCCCACGAGAGACTATAAAATTTGATTTTTATTTAATTTTTATAAAAATAAAGGTATTTAGGGTCTGTTTTCGTATACGGGGTGTATTTTAGGACGTATTGGGGTGTTCTAAATCTTTTAGGGGTGTTGGAAATATTTTAGGTGGGTTGTTATAACTACAAACAGAGGAAGTAACACTAAAACAACAAATTTCACCTCGAAAACACCATCACACCCCCACCGATGTTCTAGAATCAAGTGGTACCGATGTTTATTAAATTTCCGCAGCGGAAATTTAATTAGGACCGGGTGTCAGGAAAAATATCAGCGTTTTCAAACATTGTAGTTTTGATTTCATAAACTGTGAGATAAAACCCATATTTACATAAAGGATTTTCATAGGGATAAACCCTTAATTAAAAAACACGTTTTATTCAGGCTACATAGCCACTTATTTAAGCTTGAGTGGCTCATAACACTTTTCTTTCTCTTCACAGTAAATCACTTGAAACACGTTTTAAAAACATCTGATCAGCGAAAAATACTGGTGAGTTCATTCAATTTGTATGAAAAAACACATTCTTATAGTTACAACATTAAGAATTTTTACATTTGTTTGTATCTTACTACTACCCAAAGGTATTTTTCACTTGGCAATTCCTGGGACTGTGGTCATATTACTGTTGATCAATCTCTCAACTAGTGAAGCTTATCAAGTAGTGTATACAAAACCCAACATACTGACAGTAGTTTATCTATTTAAGAATACAAAGACTTAATCACTGTAATATAAGTAACGATTGGAAAACATTTAGGGTTTTGAAAGCATTAAATATAACATAATGACTCGCAATGTTGTGAGAAAAAGAGAATGACTCGCTTTGTAGATTTAGGGTTTTCAGCAATCGCCTCCTGGTCTAAGTCCTGGGTTCTTAATTAAACACACAATGCAACACGTATTAGTGTATTAACCCAATTCAACTTTAATGATAATCAAGAGATCAAAACCTCAACGTAGTTAGCAAAGTATAGCCTTATTCAGGCAGCACTTTGACATCTGTTGATTTGGTTTCAGATCAATCGGACATGGTATCGTACTAGTGATAAGGGTTAGCATGCTGTCTACGGAGCAGAGTTTCGAAGGTTTAGAGTTCTCGGGAGTTGGGACAATACTTCTAGAGAGAAAGAGAAGAAATGGACAGATTGAACCGTCCAATTCTCGTTCAATTTATAGATGAAATTCAGCCTCATCGCGTCATGCGACCAGTTTCTTTGTTCACCTTCGCGTAACGCGAAGGGGTAGTCTAGTCCATAGGTGGCATGAATCACCACGTAGGCCTGCCACGTGGCGGCACATGTCTCCAGTCAAATAAATGTATCTTTCATTGTGTTATAAAACACAATCGAGTAAATACACAAAAAAACTGTCGTTTTTTTAAAACACAATGGACTAAAAACACAAAGAAATGTCTTTTTTTTTTAAACACAATGGACAAAAAAACAAATAAATGTCTTTTTTTCAAAAACGCAATGGACTAAAAACACAAAGAAATTTGTTGTTTCTAAAACGCAATGAACTAAAAACACAAAAATGTGTTTTTCATTCTTTTGTAAAACGCAATGACTTAATTCAAAACGCAATTCAAAATTTTCTTAAATAGATCAAAGCCGATTTCTTCAATTTTTTTCAACAACTAGCGAAATTTGAATGTTAGAAACACTTATCAACGATCGAATCGAACGAGTTAAGTGATTCACTTCAATATCACGTCAAAAATGAGAAATTGTATGAAATTAAACTGAGTTTCTTTAAAAAGGTTGAAAAACACATTGATTGAGTTTTTGAATCACTGATTGATGACGAAAATCGTAGTATGATGTAGTGATTATTGAGATAGAAAGTGAAGAAAAGGTTAAAGATGGTTGGTTTTGAAAATGATGGGTTTTGAAGTTGTAGGGAAAGAGAAAAGGAGAAGATGAGAAAAAATTGACTAAAATACTCTTCCCCTTTATTTTTCAATTTTGTCACATGTCACAACCCCAATCCTTCTTATCCAAACTATACTTCCTATTTGATCTCTCCCATGGAATATATTACAAAACTAGTTCTACTAGTCTACCATATAATAAATTAACAAGTTCCCAATATACAAGTAATTTAGAAGATATTCTTAAAATTATCAGTCTCAACAATTAATACTACAAACATTTTATTTGACCCACATATACAATTAAAATTTTATTCGACCCACATATACAATTAAAACCACAAACATCTGATCATGAACCACAAATATGAATAAAGGAAGTGAATAGACTAAAACAACTTGCTATAAATAAAACAAAAAACTAGTGGTCTACTCTTCTTTAAACCATAAGTTCTATCGATATTATTTTCAGTCCTGTAAAATGATACAAGTATTATTTTCATTTACTTTCGGTCTACGACAAGTGTTTTTATCAATTACTTTGGGTCTAGGACATGTCATGGATGCAAAGTAATCCAAGTACTTTAGAACAAAATAATGAAAAATATAAGTAAATTATAAGACATTTTTAAATCATTACTCACAACAATTAAAACTACTATAAACAGTTGATCTGAACCATATATATGAATTACAACCACAAACAACTGATAATAAACCATAAATACAAAGAAAGGAAGTAAACAGACTAAAACATCTTGTCGATAAATAAACAAGATCAAGACTGTTACGACGATATTCTTATTATTGTCAGTCCAGTAAAGCGGCACAAGTGTTTTTATCTATTACTTGAGCTCTCATTTTAATTAGAGGTGTTCAAGTAGGCAAAGCAAAACCCGGTTGCTTTAATAAGAAAATTCAATGTTTGTAGAAAATAAAGATTGAAATCTTCGAAAATATTGATTCTTAGTAACCTAATCATTATTTAGGTTTAAAGATTAGTTACATACAATGATACTATACGAATACAATCCAAATAAAACAAACACTGAATAAAACAAACACTGAAACCATCTAAAAATGAAAATTTTCAAAACTATATGAAATTTCATGTTTCGGACCAAAAACCAAGATTAGTGTGAGATTAGTTCAAAGGTATAAGATTATAGATAGATAAAAAACTCTCTTGTATTGACTTGGACATCATAACATTCCAAACCGACACATAATAAGCCATCCTATCAAACTGAAAGAGCATACATATTGGAAACCGGAAGAGACCAAAACCTTGGTTTGCAAATGAAACAAGAATAAGTATATATAGGT
Source organism: Helianthus tuberosus (assembly GCA_030545235.1). Taxonomy (NCBI): domain Eukaryota; kingdom Viridiplantae; phylum Streptophyta; class Magnoliopsida; order Asterales; family Asteraceae; genus Helianthus; species Helianthus tuberosus. Next base: position 5,954,931 of record JARYGA010060219.1, on the reverse strand, counting down.
CTACTACTGGAAATCCACCTTCACTTGGAAATCCACTTTCACGTTTAAACGTTAGTTGCATACAATATTATTATATTGATACAATCTAAATAAAACAAATACTGAAATCTTCTGAAAGTGAAAATTTTCAAAACTATAAATTGTTGGTCATTTTGTTTTTATTTATAGGACATAATATATTTGTCCATTTTATTTTCACACCTAACATTTGAAGATATAAAAATCATAAATATGATGTCATTTTTTGGACAAAAGATGCAGATTATTCTTAAGTTTATTTTTAAAAGTTTATTATAGCCCGCTTATTAGACATAAGTAGCATACAATAGTAGTCTCCTCTGTTTTAAGAAAAAATCCTCAGTGAAATAAAATCAAAAATATTTTTTCATCTATTATTAAAATTTATACTCCTCTGCTTCTTTTACTTCTCTCTTGAACAAGGAACACAAAAAATTTAGGTTTTTGTATGCATTTTGAGTCAATGTTACTATTTAATAATCCAAGATGGAAATAACTGATCACGCATGGCTATGACGAACTACTCAACAGTCATTAGGCTGGGATAGCATGTAGAAACTTTATCTCCTTTTATAAAATTTAAAGGTATTTTTTGTTCAAATAAGGTTGATTTTTTTTAAATGCTAATTTACACACTCACTAAATTTATCATTAAATCTACACCAATGATACTGACGGATTCAGGAATTATTTTTTGGGGTACAAACAAGATGTTCAACAAAATTTTCAAGGATACGAGCGGGTTATTTGTCTACAAAATATACTAATTTTTTTAAGAGGGGCGTCCACCCATCCACCCACCCATTCATCTTGGGTCCGCTCTTGGTTATTAGAATCATCAACCATTTGAAAGTAAGACTTTTACTACACTCTTTGATATTAATTAGTAGGATAAAAGCAAAGATTGATATAATAAGAAAAAATGTTATACTTACGTTGAGCCTAAAAGTTTGAAGAAATTTTCCATCACTTGTTATTACATAACTTGACATGAAAAATAAAAACACAAATCTTTTTTTAAATTTCGCCTACAGTTATGATGCTTTACAACTTGTACGTTGTTCAAGAATAAGTGTACATTAATCTGGATTGAAGAAAAGAAGGAATATAATCCCACAACTCATTCCCTATATAATATGACTCTTGCTGGTACAAAATTAATCAAACATATACACAACTACTCGAAACCACCATGGCCTTCACTGTAAGCACACCACTTCTAATATTATCAATCTTCTTCGTACTCAATTGTATTTCAACTCCATCACTCTCTTGTCCTTCCCATCAAAAACAAGCACTTCTTCACTTCAAATCCACCCTCACCACCACCATCAATTCCACTTCTTATCAGATCGTACAACTAAAATCATGGAACCCGATTTCTGATTGTTGCTCCTGGGAGCGGGTTAATTGCGCTGGAACCAAAACTGTCACAGAGCTCCACCTCGATGGCGTAGTTGTTCCTCTTCCTGATATGAATCCGGCTCCGGTATTTTCCGATATCTTAGCCCCTCTTTTTCATATCAGGTCACTCAAACTACTTAATATCTCCAACAACAATTTGTACGGAGAGATCCCTGGAGATGGGTTTGTGAATCTCACCGAACTGGTTCACCTTGACATGCAAGGCAACTGGTTCAACGGCTCCATCCCCAGCCAACTTTTTTTGTTGACGAATTTACGCTACTTGGACCTGAGCTACAATATGCTTGAGGGGAAACTAGGACCAGAGCTCGGGTCTTTTCAGAACTTAACTACACTGAGGTTAAGTTACAATTATTTCGAGGGTGGGATTCCTTCTCAACTTTCCGAACTCAAATCTCTACGAGTTCTTGATCTGAGTACTAATGCTCTCCAGGGGAATTTAAGCGTTGAAGTTGGTAAACTTCTTACTCTTGAATTTCTTTACCTGGGTGGCAATTTTCTTTCCGGAAAAATTCCACATGAGATTGGGAATTTAAGTGAGTTGAGAGAATTTTCTTTGAAAAATAATCATTTCTTTGGTGAAATCCCATCTTCAATTATAAACCTAAGCAAACTAGAAATACTGGATTTGTCTGTAAATTCTTTTTCAATGCAAATTCCAAAGTCCATAGGAAGACTAGGCAGTATGCTGGCACTGGACCTGAGCAAGAACCGGTTTACTGGTCCCATACCATCATCATTGCAAAACATGAGCAAGCTAGAACTCCTTGATGTTCATAAAAACATGCTCAAAGGAGAAATTCCAACTTGGTTATTTAAAATCACAACTCTCTATAGCTTGTTCGTTGGTGATAGCGGCTTGATTTGGAACAACGAAGCTATGATTGTTCCAAGGTGTAGTCTAGGCTTCATCTCTATGCCTTCTTGTAATATTTCCGGTCAAATACCCGAGTGGCTTTCAACACAGAAAGATATGCATTGGCTTGATTTGAGCAACAACAATCTTGAGGGGAGATTCCCAGATTTTCTCACGGAGGGAAAGCTGGAAATATTATATCTATCAGAAAACAATCTCAGCGGATCAATCCCACCTCAACTATTTAAAGGTGTGTATAGATTTGTTGTTGATTTGTCTCACAACAGTTTTACGGGGGAATTGCCAGAAAATATAGGCGACGCCAATAGGATCGAGCTTATTAATCTGTCAGGAAATAAATTATCAGGACAAGTTCCAATGTCATTCTCCAGGATGGACCAACTGCAATTTCTTGACTTGTCCAAAAACAGATTTTCCGGTGTCAGTTTTCCTGTTTGGGGAGATAATTCCCCATTGATTTCCCTAGATTTGTCATATAACAATTTCTCTGGTAGGATCCCTACTCATTTTCCTAAAGGATTGTCGTATCTTTATTTAGGGGGGAATAAGTTTTGTGGAAATCTACCTTGGAATTTGAGTAAATTGGTCAACCTCAAACTTCTTGATGTTCATGAAAACAATATTACAGGATATTTACACCATACACTCCCTCAAATCCCAACTCTTGAAGCTCTTATCCTAAGAAACAATTCTCTTGAAGGGTATATCCCTAGCAATATCTCCAACCTTAGTTCTCTCCGCATTCTTGATCTCTCCTGGAACTATCTAATAGGAAGTATTCCACGAGAGATAGCAGATCTTCCAGGAATGATTGAACCTGTGCGCATATTAACACCATTAAACGCTGCTTATAGCATTTGGAATTCCGGGGTATATGGGAATCCAAATGACGTGATTGTGAATTGGAAGAAATGTTTTCAAGGCCTAGCAGTCCGTAACCTTGAGATCTACTCATTGTTGGATTTGTCACACAACAGAATATATGGTGAAATCCCCCCATCATTAGGCCATCTCAAAGCTCTAAAGCTTCTTAGCATTTCATACAACAAGATTTCTGGGAACATTCCCGCGTCATTCGGCAATCTACAGAATATAGAAAGCTTGGATTTGTCACACAATGAAATCTCAGGTTCTATTCCTCAATCACTAGTGAAGCTCAACCAACTCTCAGTTCTAGATTTGAGCAACAACAGGCTGACAGGCAAGATTCCCGTTGGTGGGCAAATGAACACTATGAGTGAATTTGAAAACAACCCTGGTTTATGTGGTATGCAAATTAAGGTCACATGTCCTGAGGATATACCACCGGTGGAAGCAACATATAATGAAGATGAGAATCAATCATGGTTTCTATGGGAGGGAACTTGGATTGGTTTTCCAGTCGGATTCTTCTCATCAATCTTGATCATGGGCTACTTTCTGGATTTTCTTCGGCTCTTCAAAATTTGGTGAAACTTCTAGTTTCTTGTCATTATTCTTTAGAAATAGCACATGATTGTGAAGATCGATAATCACGAATCTCCGGATCCGATTTGGGCTGTTTGTTTATATTTTATTAGTTAATGGGTCAAAATAGAGTTACTGTTATGTTTTATTATTTGTGTTTTGTATTGGGCCAGAGGCCATGTAATTACTGGGTCAAACAGTAAAGTCTAGAGTCCAGTAGGTTATGTTTAGTTGGGCTTGATTGAAAGGGTACGTGTTTGAAAGGGTGCGTGTTTTGAATAACCGCACAAACGGTTATCAGGGATAGTTACATCCCTCTGCTGATCAACACAACCATTCACACGCATCCCTTCGTCAAGTATATAAGGGTCTGAAAGTTATCAGTTGTAATCGTACAGTTTGGAATCAAAGTTTCTGCAAATTGAAGTTCCAGTTCGATTCTTTCTTTGTTCGGTTAGTTATTTGCTGTTTGTTCAATTCTGTTTTTATACGATTCATAATGAAATGGTGCGATATTTGCGGTGATTTTACGTATAAGTGTGACCATCGTTCTTCTCGATCCGATTGGTCCTGGGAACTCGTAAACTGTGATACCAACAGATTCATCCACCAATATAAGATGTTTAACTTCCTGTAATCAAGTAACGTTGTCAATGAAAAGTGATATCATTTCGAAAAATATAAAGTCTATTAGGTTTTAGTTGATATTTCAAGTGATGTTTGCCTTGGAGGAATAAAAAGCTTTTGCATTTAATCTTTATAATATCTGTTATTTAAAATCAAATTTTTGTTTAGCCCATAATACATAGACGACGTCGTCGGTAACATTCTAACATTCTGATACAACTCCCACCTACTGTTTTGATAACATGGCAAGAAACAACCTCAACAAAGTTAAATCAGTTATGTTTAACAATCACATTGGATCTTTAAAACATATTGTAACATTCGTAATACTTGCATGGGATTAGGATCAAATACAAAGGATCCTAATTGTAAGAAGTGTAAGAAGGATTTATAGAGTGACAAGTGTCCAATAACCTAAAAAAAACCCACTACACAAAAAAACCCCACTACAAAAAAAGAAAAAAAAAAAAACCCTTAAACATCCACCACCACCAAAAACCTAAACCCCCCCCCCCCCCCCCCATCACCCACCCCAAATAAAAAAAAAAAATTTTTTTTTTTTTTTTGCCAAGTGGGTGGGGGTGGGGGTTTAGGTTTTTGGGTGGTGGTGGGGGTGGGTGTTTAGTTTTTTTTAGAATTTTTTTTAGGTTTTTGGGGGGTGGGGGGGGGGGGTTAGTTTTTTTTAGGTTTTTAGGGGTGGGGGTTAGGTTTTTTTGGTGATGTATAGTTTTTGTTTTTTTTTTTTTTTTGCCGGGGGGGGGGGGGGGGGGGGTTAGGTTTTTGGGTGGTGGTGGGGTGGGGGTGGGTGTTTAGGTTTTTGGTGGTGATGTAGTGAGTTTAGTTTTAGGTTATTGGACAATTGTCACTCTATAAATCCTTCTTACACTTCTTACAATTAGAAGTCTTTGTAGAATAAGTTGACCCTACTTGCATGTATGTTGAGCTTCATGAACAACATGACCATTTGTTTGACTATAGTCTTCTGAAAAGGTATCAGCAGGTTTGTCATCTTCACCATGAAACAATATAACGATTCAGGCCACACTAACTCTTTCATGAAGAAGCAAGGTGATAGGAGTAGACCCATTCAGGCCACACTAACTCTCTTATGAAGAAGCAAGATGATAGGTGTAACACCCCAAAGCACCTGTTCAAATTAAATGGTAAGATAACGGATAGATCACGGTTCGTTTTGGATACAGATTTACCACCAAAACCAACGGTAGGGCTGCGAGTCACTCCTGAAGATACATAAATCACCACTCCGGTTAAGAATTCGAGTCTAAGAACACCACCCAACGTGCCACGGTTGAGCTAGCACAGAAACAATAAATTTAACTCAAAATCCGTTGAGATAAACCAATCAAAGATATTTTTTTATACTCAAAACAAACTAATCTACATTAATAAATTTAACTCAAAATCCATTGACGACCTCCTACACAGAATCACCACTTCTGCTTAACCACTCTGATTTTGTTAGTGATGATGGCCGAATTTCATCATGATATATGTTTGGGATAATTAGTGTATATCTCCGACCCCTTTGTGTTGCAAATCCTTAGTCCTTGATTGAAAGTCGATATTGGGTATGCATTTATGATGTGGTGTTAATCTATCACTACTAGAAAACTGATGTTATTCCCACGTCAATTTCCGTGGGAAATCCGTGGGTAACTGAGTTTGCCCACGGATTTCCCACGAAAATGGGTTGTAGGAATTTTACTCGTGGGTAATCTGTCGGAATTTCCAACACACATCCTACGGAATCAATTTAGAAATAACATATATTTTTATTAAATAATAAAATTTATATTTTAATATCATTAATTTTGTTCAGTATGAAATTTTTTTTACGATAAATTGGATTTCTACACATTTCCTACTAATTGTTAAAATAAAAACGAATTTCGTCAGAATTCCGTCGAAAATTTCCGACACATTTCTTACGCACCGATTCCTACAAATTTCCGACTAATAGTTAAAATGAAAACGAATTCCGTCAGAAATCCGTGGGAAATTTCTGACACTTTTCCTACGCATAACAATTTGTGGCTTTTTTGTCACAAAACTAAGACCCTTTCTTGTTCGTCAGAATTTCGTGGGAAAAGTGTCGGCATTTTCGTTCGTAGGAAATGTGTAGGAAATTTTGATAGGAATAGTAGCAGTTTTCTAGTAGTGTATATGACTGTACTTATTTCAACTTAGACACCCGCTGGTATTGATCTATGCTAATTTTTTATGGGGTGTTAATCATAGGCCTCGTTATATATTTCCGCAAAGATACGTTTCATAGCATCTTTCCACAAACATACTGTTGAATACCCAAATCCCTGATGACGTTCAATGGGGTCTTCGCTGACGTCCAGATATCCTGGTCCTTATTGCTACAAAATAATAAACCGTTAGCCTCGTCACGGGCGGCCCCGGGAGGGGGGTCTGTGACCAAGCTCCGGCGTGAGAGTAAGTAAACTTGCCAGAGAGTGAGAGGAGCCTATTCCGATGAGTGTGATCACCGGAATATTTCCTCTAAGGTGTAAATGCAATAAATGTATGAGTGTGTTTAATGTATAAGAATATTGGTCGGAATAAATGAGGGAGAAATAAATGAGAGAGCCTTTAATGTTATACCTCTGATGATGCCCCATTACCGTCTCCTTCTCCTTGTATAAGTATCAGACCTTATCTTGCATGTGGGATATTTTGTTAAGGTAATCCGACGGATCTTAAGAGTCTTCGGGGGGCTCAGACACGTGTCTGGCCCCTAACGATAAGATGATAGCTTCATTAAATGTTTCCGGCTGGGAAGTACGACTTCCAGCCAAAGATCCTTTTCCAATCGAGCATTAAATGTGGCATGTCCTCTCTGATCCTAGTTTCCCGCCTGTTTCGTAAAGGGAGAGCCTTAGTGGGCAAGGCAAACTACTGTTGGGTCTATTTCCTGTTGGGCCCGCATGAAGGCAGCCCAAAGCGGGTAAAATAGGCTTTCCCATTGGCCCGTCGTCAAGTCATCTTTAGTCCCTGGTTCTGAGACCCGAGGCTCATGATCCGGGGTTGAATCATAACTGTTCCGGAAGTTGATTTTCTTGGGCGACGAGTGTGGGCCCATCTCTGATCAGTTATTAATTATCCTTTCTTTTTATAAAACTCATCATTTCACCAACGGCGGGAGTTAATCCCATAGGTGCACGTGCCCCCGTTTTGAATTTTGAAAGGATGGATGATGTGACGGTTCCCTGTGCGTCAGTTATTTCCTTTTAAATACCCCCATTACCTTTTAAACTGCCTCTTATTTCCTTCTGGTTCTTTCTTCCCTTCCGTCATTTTTCTCCGATCACCGCCCCCTTTAAACATGAGTCGTTCCGGCCGCTCTTCAATTCGATCGGTCTTGACAGCGAGAGACTTGAAGTCTTTTGTTGAGACGTACAACATTCCTGAGCGGTTTTCTCCCTCCTTGCCGGGCCCTAACGAATCGGCTGAATGTACCCCGGACCGAATTCCCCTTTATACATTGGCGTTCTCCTCTTGCGGAGTCCGGTATCCTCTTTCACTTTTCAAGGTTGCTTTACTTCGTCACTTCGGGGTTCACTTCTCTCAGTTGCATCCCTTAAGGTTTATGAGAGTGGTGCACTTTGAGTTGTCTTGTGCGGCCATTTCTGGCGAGCCATCTGTCCCCTTGTTCTGCATGTTCTATAAACTGATCTCTGATGGAGATTGGTTTACTTTTGCCAAGCGACAGAACAGTGTGTCGAAACCCTGTTACACCTTTATGCCAACCCCCACATACCCGAAGGATTGGAAGAGTAGGTTCATCTTTGTTTCCGCTGCCATGATACCAGAGTCCCCACTGCCAAGGGATGCTGAGGCCGTTATTGAAGATACTGTTCCCACCTTGTCTGCTAACGAGACCGTTCATTAGAAACGTATGTATGAAAACCCCACGAGGGCTTTTACTTTTTCAGAGGGAATCTTGGCCATGGGGGGTTGAGCCCTTCCTACTCAGTTCGTCCCAAGGCTTTTTTCGGTAACAAAGGTAGCTTTTTGCCCTGGATTTGCTGTCATTTGCTTTTGTTCTTGGTATTTGTGCAGTCATCTTTGGTGTTTTTATTATGTAGAGTTGACTTTGTGGAGACTGCTTCAAGGGGATTATAAGGATGTCAAGTTTATAGTTGGTGATGAGGTTGATGCTGATTTGAACCGGGGTGTAGGGATGCAGGTCACCAGGGGGTCTGCCCAGGCTGGGGGCTTCGTTGCTGTGGAAGGGGGTGAGGAGACCTCCTCTGATGGGGAAGAAAGTTCCCCTGATCCCGCCCCTGTTAAGCATTCTGATCGAAGTGATGATGAAGCTCTGGAGGTCCGTTTAGTTTGTAAGAGGAAAGTTGCAAGTCCTAGGCCAACCCCTGCTCCTCGTGATATCCGGCAAAGGCTCCGGAGTGCCAGTGGGCAGAAGCCCCCTCCTTCATCGAAGGCTGCTTCCGAACTTCCCCCTGTTGGGGTTAAGGGTTCTTTGTCCAAACACCTGAGGTCTTCAAGTCTTGTGAGTGCACCTTTGTTGGTGAGCTCCTTTTTCCTCTTACCTACTTGGTTTATATTTTTTTCGTTATGGGGAGATTTTTGATGTTCTTTTTTCCTCTTTCTTTTTGTGTAGGGGAGTTCTCATGACCCAATAGAGATCCCTACTGGTCCCTCATCTTCCCGTGTTCGGGACAAGACTCCGGAAGTAAGCATGGCTCATTTTACCTCAGCCCTTGAACTCTCTCCTCACCATGCTACTGGGACCAGTAAACCCACTCAGCCTGAGGGTTTTGCTCATCGGTCCCCTTTGGCTCCTCTGTTTGCTGATGCTATCCCTTTCACCTGTGTCCCTAAATGGAAAATAACTCATTCTTCGGTGATAGGGACCCCTGAGGCTGCTAGGGATTTTTTGAGTCATGCTATTCCTCCCTCCCATAGATTCATGAATTCTGCTTTGAGGGATGATCTTTTTGAGGATCAGTATAGCATGTCTCTCTGTGAGAGTTTTTTCATGGGTGCTGGCATGCTGCAGTGGATTGACGATTTAAGGAGGGCGAATGAAGGACTCAAGGGTGAACTCAAGACCTCCCAGTCTGTTGCTGCCGCACTCAGATGTCAAGTGGTCGAGGCTGAGAGAAAGTTGCAAGAGGAGAAGGTACATAGCCTTTCTCCTCCCTCCCCCCCCTTTTTTTTGTTTAGTTTCCAACATGTTTTTTGGATTTTTTTTCTTTTTTATGATATTTCTTGCCCAGGGGGCTGGAGCCGTGTTGGAGCGAAAGGAACGAGCCTGGGAAAGAGAGATGGCAGTGCTGGTGGAAGAGAAGGAAGAGTTGGCTGCTGAGTTAAAGCATCTGAAGGAAGTTGGCTCCGTTTCTCAGGAGCAGCTGAATACCATGTATGCAGATTATGGGATAACTTCTGATGACAACCAGCGGTTGGCTAAGGAGAAACATTGGTTAATCACTGAAGGTTTCGGAGCCTTCCTTACTGCCGTTTCTCAGTCAGAGGAGTTTAAAAGTGGCTTGGAGGAGGTATATAGGGCGTACTGGGATGTTGGCTACCAGGTTGGGCTGAAGGATGGCTATATTTACTCTGCTCAGTGTCTGGGCAGAAAAGAGACTCCGCTTTACAACTCCAAAGCTAAGAAGAGACTATCCAAGCTGGATGAGGAGTTTGGGGGTAAGACCCCGGCCATTCTCAAGAAGATCCTGGAGCATCCTATGATATCAATAGATGAATTGAAAGCCCTGTTTTCCTCCGCTAGTCCTTCGTCTCCACCGTCTTTGTCTGGGGATGGTCCCCAATGATTTCTAAACATTAACTTCTTTCGATATGGTTGTAATCTGGATAATTGCTTACCCTAGGATACTTTAAACTTTTTTGGTTGTTTGGAAGGAGGACCTTCGTGTACGGGTCCACCTAGGTACTTAATCATATAACCTATGACTGTATGTTGCTATCTTGTCTTTTGCTTGTTTTTTGTTGTGTGTTTTTATGTTGCAGGGGTCAGGTCGGCGCTTCCCTGAAGACTTTTGGGCTGTTTGTAAGGAGCCGTGCTTTAGTCTGTTTGTTATGCCTGTTGGCTTATATGTTAATTGTTTAAGCCAATAGGGCTTCTCATTGTTTGTTCGTTTTGTAATAAAACTTTTCTTTTTGTAATTTGTTTACAAAAGTGTGTTGTGTTTATGGTTGTTTGATAAACCGGGATTGTCTATTCGAGGCCAATCATTGGACAAGTTTATAATGCAAGATTAAGTTTTTGGTTTGTCTGTCCGTTTTCTCTGGGTTAGCTAGACCCTATTCTGCCCCACAGCCGGGCGTTTGGTATGTTTGATATACCTTGTACACGTGTGTTTGTTTATTGGTTAGGCTTATAACATTTCTGAGCACGTCTGCCTAGATGTAACACCTGTTATCTTTGTCAAAAGAGGACAAGTCATTTGTCCGTCTGTCATTCATTGCTTGGGGACTAAATTTCCCAGTACAAATTCTTACAAAAGATCCTTTCTTGGGGTACGCCCCAGATTAATAGTTAATCATTACAAAAGTGGCTCCTTGGCCGTTTTTCCTGGGGATAGACCCCTCATATGTGATACTTCCTAAGCTGCATGAGGTTCCACGTCCTTGGGACCTCCTTGCCTTGGAGCGTTTCCAGTTTACAACTTCCTTTGCCGTTTGCCCATATGACCCGGTAGGGCCCTTCCCAATTTGGTCCTAGCTTTTCGGTGTTTTCTTGTAGGCTGGCTTCGTTGGCTCTTAGGACCAGGTCCCCCGGAACGAGGCTAAGTTTTTTCATCTTGGCATTATAATAGCTTTCGAGCTGCTTTTTGTACTTAGCCTCCTTGACTACTGCGACTTCCCTTCTTTCTTCAAGCAGATTTAGGTTCATCCGGAGGTCCTGCTCGTTTTCGGCCTCCCTGAGCTTCATTCGGGCAGTTGGGGATCCTATTTCAGCCGGGATAATAGCCTCCGTCCCGTAAGTTAAGCTGAAAGGAGTCTCCCCATTGCAGTCCTTAGGGGTGGTCCTGTATGCCCATAGCACAAATGGCAGTTCCTCCAGCCACCCTTTTTGTTTTCTTCCGAGTCTCCCTTTCATCCCTTTGATAACGCTTTGATTTGCTTTTTCCACTAGCCCGTTACTCTGGGCATGGGTGACGGAAGTGAACACTTGGTGTATGTGCATTTGTTCACACCATGGTCTGAAGGGTTTCCCGGCAAATTGTACGCCATTTTCACTCACGAGCTCCTTCGGGACACCATATCTGCATATGATATTGTCTAACACAAACCGCCTCATCTGTTCCCCGGTTATTTTTGCCAAGGGTCTTGCTTCTATCCACTTGGTAAAATAGTCGATGGCGACCACCACATACTTGACCCCTCCGGGACCTTCCGGGAATGGCCCTATTATGTCGATGGCCCATTTTTGGAAGGGCCAGGATGTTGAGACGGGTATCATCGGGTGTTTGTGCCAATGAGTCATAGGTGCATGTACCTGGTAATTGTCACATCTCTTGATCTCTTCGGATGTTGTTTCGTACATTCAAGGCCAATAGAATCCCGCATTCATTGCCTTTGCTACTACCGTCCTTGGCCCCGAATGTATCCCACAAATCCCTTCATGTATTTCTCTGATCACATACTTAGCTTCTTCCATGTCAACACACTTCAAGGATGGGCCTAAGTACGATCTTCGGTAAAGTTCTCCGTCAACCAGCTCATACTGTAAGGCTTTTACTCTTACCTTTCTGGTTGTCCAGTCTCCCTTGGGTAATGTTCCGTCCCTCAGGAATTTTGCAATTGGTGTCATCCATGTTTCTTGTGCGTTTTCAACTGCAGCTACCTCCTCTGTACCGAGGGAGGGGGAGGTCAGGACTTCCACTTTGACTTATCTTGCTAGGTGGTCAAAGGCTACTGAGGCCAGCTTACTGAGGGCATCAGATTTTCTATTTCTCCCGCGGGGGATGTATTCTAGCTTGAAGGTTTTGAACGCTTCGGCTGTTTCTTTTACTTTTGCCACGTACTGAGCCATGGTGTTGTCTTTAGCCTCATACTCTCCCTGTTACTGCTTGACCACCAACTATGAGTCAGTACTGGCCTCCACATGCTTTGCCTTCATTTTCTTGGCTAGCCTCATCCCTGCTAAGAGAGCCTCGTATTCTGCAGTGTTGTTGATGTTTTCGAAGTCCAGTCTGATGGCATACGTCAGTTCGACCCCCTCAAGGCTGATTAGTGTAACGCCTGCTCCGCTACCTTCTTTGCTGGAGGCTCCGTCTGTGAGCAGCTTCCATACTGCCTCATCCTCCCTTTCTTTCTCTTCCTTTTCTAAAGCTTCCCACTTTAGAAGCTCTTTCTCTTCATCCTCAGGGACCTCTGCCAAGAAGTCGGCCAGTATTTGTCCCTTTATTGCAGTTCTGGTCTTGAATTCCAAGGAATGTTCTCCTAACTCGACTGCCCACTTAGCCAGTCGTCCCGACAGCTCCGGCCTTCTTAGCACCTTTTAGAGGGGCTGATCCGTCATCAAGGTGACCATGTGTCCTTGGAAGTACCTCCTCAGCCTTCGGGATGCTAAAACAAGGGCCAAAGCTAGCTTTTCCAGGGGCATGTAACGCTCCTCAGGGCCTTTGAGGGTCCTGCTGATGAAGTATATTGGTATCTGCTTCCCTTCCCGTTCCACCATCATGATCGCACTTATAGTAGTCTTTGAAGCGGATAGATACAGGAGCAAATCTTCCCCTGGCACTGGGGTGGCCAAGGTCGGGAGCTTGCAGATGTAAGTCTTCATTTCTTGGAAGGCGGCCTCTGCCTCGGGGGTCCATTTAAACCTGTCTGTTTGAAGGCAGTCCTTTAGCACCTTCATGAAAGGGAGGGTCATGTCAGCTACTTTTGATAGAAAGCGGTTTAATGCAATTAGCCTTCCGTTCAGCTGTTGGATGTCTTTAAGGGACCTGGGGGATCACATTTCGGCCACAGCTTGAGTTTTCTCCGGGTTAGCTTTAATTCCGCCCTTAGTAACTACTACCCCCAGGAATTTCCCTTCTTCTACCCCAAAACAGCACTTCCCATGGTTTAACTTCATATTCACATCCTGCATGGTTCGGATGGTCTCGGCTATGTCGTCTATCATGGCCATTTCGGTCAAGCTTTTGATAACAATGTCGTCCACATATACCTCCAGGTTTCGTCCCCGTTGTTCCCTGAAAAGGGCATTCATGAACCTTTTATAGGTGGCACCGGCGTTCTTGAGTCCGAAGGGCGTTTTGGTATAGCAAAATGTCCCTTCGTCTGTGATAAAGGAGGTCTTCTCCTCGTCTTCCATTGACATCTGTATCTGATGGTATCCCTTATAGGCGTCCATGAAGCACTTCAGGGGATACTGGGATAATGAGTCCACCTGGACGTCTATCTCCGGGAGTGGGTAGCAGTCCTTGGGACATGCTTTGTTCAGATCTTGAAAATCAATGCACATCCTCCACCCCCCGTCTTTCTTCTGGACCATAATCGGGTTAGCAACCCAAGACGGGTATTTCACTTCCCTTACTATTCCGGCTCTGAGCAGTTTCCTGGTTTCTTCACAGGCGGCCCTCCTCTTACTAGGGCCCATACTCCGCTTTTTCTGCTTTAGTGGCTTTGCCCAAGTGTATGTATTGAGTCGGTGTTCAGTCAGGCTTCTCGGGATTCCTGTCATATCCCCATGCTGGAATGCAAATACGTCTATGTTGAGAAGGAGCAACTCCTTGAGAGCACTTTTGCACTTGTCACTCAGGTGACTTCCTACTTTAACCGTCTGCTCCGGGAACCTGTCACAAAGGACCCACTCTTCGACCCCCTCCTTCCGGGGCTTCTCGGATGTTTCCCCCTCGGATACGGAAGAAACTACTTCGTATGCAGATTTAACCCAAGCCAAGCCCTTTGGTGTCTGGAACACTAAGGCTCCGTGTGGGGTGGATGCATGTGCTTGCAGATCTCCGATCCCAGGTCTTCCCAGGATTGCGTTATACTTTGAGGGTGCTCGGACTACTGTGAAGGTTAGGTTTATAGTTCGGATTCGATCCCCGACCCCGACTGTGAATGGGAGTCTGATCTTTCCCAGGGGGTGTGACACACTGTTATTGAAATCTACTAGGGGGATGGAGTCCTCCTCAAGTCTATCTATTACGTCCCTGTCAAATCTGAGGAAACAATGCTCGTATATAACTTCTACCCCAGATCCCCCATCCACGTGTATTCGGGCCACCTTGTGGCCGACTATTATGGCTGAGATGTTGAGCGGGAGCCGTTGCACCTCGTTTTCCTCTAGGTGTGGCATTAGGATGGGAGCTTTCATGCAGTGTGGGGAGCCCAGGATTCTGGCCTTTACACTCCTGGTGGTATCAAACTCATTCCTCCTTCTGATCATGTCAACGTCTGCCCTCCCAGGCTCCCTTACATCTTTCCCTTTACGATCCCCTCCCCCTTCCTTAATTTCCTTGACCAGATGGGCCAGTTTTCCCGTTTTCACCGCGGCCTCTATTTCTCTCTTTAGGTACATGCAATCATCAGTTCTATGGCCAAACCCTTTGTGAAAGTCACAATACTAATTAGGTTGTGCCTTTGGCCCAGGTTTTATGGGTGGTGGCCTTGGGAAGGAGCCCTTCACCCTCTCAGTAGCTAGTATTTCACTTGGGGTTTTGGTGAGAGGGGTGAAGTTGTCAGAGTAGGGGGACGAGCCTCTTCCCCGGGGCCTATACAGGGAGTACGAGGGTCTCGTTCTATCGTGCAAAATTCTATCAAAAGCAGGTTTTCTTGAATAAGGTGTACCTTTTTCGGGAGGTTTTGTAGCCTTGGTGAGCCTTCGGGGTGGGGTGTCCATCTCCTTGGCTTTGCTGACTGTGTCCTTCCCCCTGACAAAGGCTCTGACTCTGTCCATGAGGTTGACAAACGAGTGTGGGAATTCCTCTCCCAGCTTCTCGCACAGTTGTGCATGCTTTAACCCGTTGATGAAACTGCTGATCTTCATGACCTCTGGGACATCCTTGATGTTCATGCTTTCCTTGACAAATCTCTCCATGTATTGGTCTATTCGCTCGTTGTCCCTCTGTCTTATGTGCAGGATCTCGTTTGGGTTCTTGACCACTTTCCTTTGCTGACCAAAGTTCCTCAGAAACTTTTCACTTAACTCTTCATAGTTGTCGATTCCGCCAGGGGGAAGGCTGTCAAACCAAAGCCTGGCTCCCTCCGTCAGGGTTTGTACGAACATGTGGCACCAGACCGGCATGGGCCACCGCCCCAGCTGCCCTGCCCCTCTGAAGGCATGGAGATGGTCCTCAGGATCTCTGGTCCCGTCATACCTGTCGAAGTTTGGAGGTAGCTTTGTCTTATGGGCATTGGTGATTCTGCAATCCTCCTCGTGAATTTTGAGATTTCAGCCAAGTCCCGCGGGAGGTATGGTTGATTCAAACCACAATCACTTTGGTCTTCCTTTTCTTTTCCTTTCGGTTTCTTCCCCGTGAAGAGATCCTCTCTTTCCTCTGAGGACATCTGCCTAAGGGCCGTCATGAAAGTCTCTAGCGGGTCACTCCCACTGCCCTTGTTTTGTGGATCCACCCCGTCCTGACTAGAGGGTGTGTCGAAGGACAGTCTAGCCCTGAGGCTGTCAAGTTTCTCTTGTCTCTCTAGGTCCTCGAGACACTTTTTTAGTTTCTCTTTGTGCATGGCCTCGAAATCTGGAGTGATGGCCTCTTCCATTTC
This sequence comes from Helianthus tuberosus, assembly GCA_030545235.1. NCBI lineage: Eukaryota > Viridiplantae > Streptophyta > Magnoliopsida > Asterales > Asteraceae > Helianthus > Helianthus tuberosus. Next base: position 5,938,793 of record JARYGA010060219.1, on the reverse strand, counting down.
AAGAATTTCCACTTGGTTTTCGTTTTCTTCTTCATGGGTTATATCTTCCACTGTGACCTTATCATGGTCGTTCTGTACCGTATACGTGAGCTGTGTGGAGTAGCCATGCTGTCTCTTGTCAAACGGGTTATCTCGACGTCGGAATTTCAGAGTGGGAACACCAGTCGGACTGAAGTCCCACGGATGGCGCCAATGTCGAATACCCAAATCCCTGATGACGTTCAATGGGGTCTTCGCTGACGTCCAGATATCCCGGTCCTTATTGCTACAAAATAATAAACCGTTAGCCTCGTCACGGGGGGGCCCGGGAGGGGGGTCCGTGACCAAGCTCCGGCGTAAGAGTAAGTAAACTTGCCGGAGAGTGAGAGGAGCCTATTCCGATGAGTGTGATCACCGGAATATTTCCTCTAAGGTGTGAATCCAATAAATGTATGAGTGTGTTTAATGTATAAGAATATTGGTTGGAATAAATGAGGGAGAAATAAATGAGAGAGCCTTTAATGTTATACCTCTGATGATGCCCCATTACCGTCTCCTTCTCCTTGTATAAGTATTAGACCTTATCTTGCATGTGGGATATTTTGTTAAGGTAATCCGACGGATCTTAAGAGTCTTCGGGGGGCTCAGACACATGTCTGACCCCCAACGATAAGATGATAGCTTCATTAAATGTTTCCGGCTGGGAAGTACGACTTCCAGCCAAAGATCCTTTTCCAATCGAGCATTAAATGTGGCATGTCCTCTCTGATCCTAGTTTCACGCCTGTTTCGTAAAGGGAGAGCCTTAGTGGGCAAGGCAAACTACTGTTGGGTTTATTTCCTGTTGGGCCCGCATGAAGGCAACCCAAAGCGGGTAAAATGGGCTTTCCCATTGGCCCGTCGTCACATACATATCACAAACTTGCTCGCTATACAACATTTGCTTTTTGTTGAATCATTTTCTAGTGTGGATCCTTGTGTCTGGTTTGAGAAGTTCTAATCTTCCTCTAAGACCTCTAAGAGTCAACAATCAAATTAGTCTCCTATATCATGATATGTTTCATGATATGTGTGTATTTACTCGGTTTTGAACAATACAATCATATATCCATACATATTAAAACAAGTTGTTTTCTAAAATAAAAGAGGGTAATTTTTTAATACATATGCACTACTTTTAATTCTATGACTCTATGTGGTGTGGTCATATCACCACCCAATATACTGTGGACCATGACCCCCACTAACATCCACTATCCTCTCCTACCAATCAAAATCATCTAATTAATTGAAAGAGGATCATGGTTGTCATTGATTAAAGCATGCGAACCACCATGGTTTGGGAAGACTGTGGTGTACCACGAGAATCATGTCCCGCGTGACAATTGATGATCCAATCCACCACCCCCATACCTGATAGCCTAAAACGTGAAGCACAATAAGACTATAGAGTGTGGTCAAGACCCTCAAGACCACCCTTACCCTCCATGTTAGGGCCATGTCACCCCACTCTCATCCACCATCTTATATGGTGTGGTAATGACCCAAACCATCATCTCCATTTTTTAAATTTATTTTGTGTAAAATATATTTAACTAATTAAGGAAAGGGAGGTGCATGATGGTTCCCTAAGGCTAAAGGGTGTGAGTGTCTTGGTTGGGACATGATTTGTCATGTAGGAACACAAATAAAAGGTTACACCATCCTCTTGCTTGATCCACCATGGTTCTCATAGATTAAAGCATGGCAACCATGGTCCTAGTTTCCATTTTTCATGATTTCCTTTCATTTGTCTTTAGACAAAAATAAATTAAAATAAATAAGGGTTAGTGGTTTGGGTAATGACCACACGCTTAAGGTAGTGGTTTTAGATGGCGGGTGACATGGCGATGAGGTGGAGGGTCATGATGGTCATAAATGTTATGACAACACCCTATAGCCTAAAGGGGGTGGTGTAGCACATCAGCCACTATCCTAGGTGGCAATACATGACCATCCCATGCCCCCATACCCCTTAGTCTAAAGATATTTGAATATAAAAAAAAATGGAAGCTATTTTTCAGATTTAAAAGAAAAAGTTAAACGTGTTGTTACAATTACCCTTTAAGTGATACTTAACTTCCTATTAAATATAACAATTACCAAGAAATTATGTTATTTGATCCTCCACATATATATGTATGTAGGGGTACATGTCATACAAATTTAACCAGTTTATTTTATTTGATCCTCCACACGAGAATTTTTAGGTCCAATACTAAAACAAGAAACACATAATCACTCATATGTTATGCATATAATTTGTGAGTGAGAGAGAGAGAAAGAGAAAGAGAGAGCAGATTGTTATACACAAATTCGTATATCATAAAACAAAGTAATATATATAATATTTTATTAAATTCTCGCACTTCTCTAATTAAAGTTGACTTTGTTTTAATTGTTGTGTGCGTGTATATTGACAAAGATCTTAGAATATAAGAAAGCAAGGTAGAAAATAGGAGAGCGTAACATGTTGTGAAAACACTCTATTAGGTTTAGGAGGGTGTTGGGATGTGGCTCATAGACCACAATAAGCCCATTCCCAAATGTCTAGCTCAAGATGGGGTTTACAATTCTACCTTCTACACTTTCATTTTGGTCTAAATCTTCTTAAATCCGACTATCGATGACCATGGTTGTAGAAATTCCGATTAGGCGCCTATTAATCCCCAATTAATCCTATTAATCGCTAGTCTTCATCCCATTGTCCGATAACGACTAGCGATTTTTACAACCATGTCACTAACACGTGTTCTGAATAGAAAATTACACTGAAAGTTCTATATTTTAACTTTCTTGCAACAAAATGCTTATAAAACAAATCATAAAATTGTAAGGAAAATGAAGATTTTGTGTCATATTTTGGATTATGTTAATAATAATAATAATATCTTTAATTCGTATAATTTCAAGTCCTTATAATAATTTAAATGAGCTCGAGCCGAATACAAGTCTTAATAAAAACTTTTTAAATTAATGAGTTTGAGTATGGACTTTATACATCATGCCTTTTATGATTGTAAAACTAAATAAATCTATGATTTTTTAGAGTTATTTTTGTTTTTATTTTTTTGCATGCTTAGTCTCAAAACTTGTTCTTTTTCGGTGTGCACTAGTACAAAAGTGACCATTAGACGCGGTTAAAATAGTTTTTAGTCGCGGTTTTGAACCCCGACTTAAAATGCCGTGGCTAAAAATGTATTGTTTATCAGACGCGGTTTGATAAACCCCGTCTTAAAATACACCACCGCGACTTAAAAATTGTTACTACTTTTTGGAAAATGGTTTTAGTCGGTGTTTTAAACCGTGACTTAAAATCACTTTATAATTTTATATCAGCTTTTAGCTTTTAGTCGGTGTTAGAGGAACCGCGACTTATAAGCAATTATGTAAAAAAATATGCAATTAAATTTTAAACAAATAAAAATAATAATTTGTAGTAAAAAATAAAAAAAACTGCAGTCCAAATTACAAACAATCAATTCATATATATATTCAACATAATAAGCCGAACATACTCAAATCGACCCAATACACATTCAACCCGAAAGTTTACACGGGTAAAATAAGTCATTACTTATCTATTCAAAACTATATTACTATCCATAAAAAAAACTACAATTAAACCAAGAAACACCTAGCCCGTTAAAAAAAGGCATCTCCTTCCTTGTCTTTTCTATTTCTTCATTCGTAGCCTACTTCGTGTCTGCACCAAGTTTCGTCGGTGGCCGTCAATATCTTTAACATAGCTTTAAGCTCAACTCTTTTTTTCTTGCATGTTCCTCTTCAATCTCTTTTCACATTTCATGATATATAATGAACACGACATCAACTATCAACAAGACAAACAAAAAACGACTAAGTGAAATTTCTGTTTTGGAAGTAGTAAAAAAGCAAGTTAGTTATGAATCTATACATAACCAAAGCTTAAAATGTAACTAGTAGTTAAATGGTATGGGGAAGTTTATAATCTGCACACAAAACATCATAATCATTTATGTGAAAATGACGCAAGTTTTTAATCTAATAAAATTCCCCAGGTCCATTTTTATACAAGCCAAGTTTTTAATCTAATAAAATTCCCCAGGTCCATTATGTCTTTGAAAGTCACCTTACCGTTATAATCTGAGTCGTATACTTTGAATATAACTGAGATTATGTGTTTACAAAAGTTAGTTAATATCGAAGGTAAACCATATTCATGAAGAATTTTAAGCTAAACGAGTCAACCCGACAAGTGTTCAACAGGTAATGCTTTCTGTCTATCTTTGATAAGACCCTCGGGACCCTGCAAAGCAAGAGACCAGTAAATTCCGTCTTCCATTACAACTACAAAACTGCAATATAAACTTGAAGTAACATGCTATGATTGATCTTCAAGAAACATACTTTGGAAACACATTTGACTTTTCACATGTATTAATAACTAAAATAATATTTATGGAAGCTGCTAATTCTCAATTGTTTGTGTACACTTAAAATGATAACTTATGTTTGCGACAGGCATATTATAGAAGATGAAATAGTTACCTGAAAAGCAAAGATTTTGGTCTTTAAGCTCTGTCTATCGGTGTGGACCATCTGTAGACACATATCTGGCTTTACTCGCAACTCCTTCCAGATGTGATCAGCCGACGTTCTCTGTATAATTAGCACATATGCATGAGAAAGATACTGAGAAAATTATAAACAGAACAACATTATCAACTAAGAGAACAGGCATCACAACCGATGAAGATTATATAGAGCGACTAAAAATATTGTTTTGTGGTGTGGGTTCATCATCGTTAACTTAGCATATACTTTCCACATATATATACTTACTTGCAATTTCAACGCTTCCTTAAGTTTCTTTACCACCGAACAAATGGAGGGTTGTTTTTCTCGATCACTATGCAAGCATTGATATGCAATGTCCGAGATCTTATTCAAGGAGCTCGAGTGCAGTTGCTCCTTCATAACAGGATCAATAATCTCATGTAATTTACCATTCAGATAGTATTGTCGGGCCAAGTGAGCTAGAGATCTTCGTTCATCATTCACTTTCAAAAAGCACAACGCCCACACAAGACAATTCAGACCACCGGCTACATCAATGCATATATTAATCTTTTGAATACAAGTTAGCAGACACACCGTTGAATCCATATTTAAAAACTTGTCGAGGCACTACTAGAGAATAAGGTATTTGCTACCACATTAGAGCCACAACTTAAAATGGGAAGATATACTTCGCCACTTATCAACAATGAGCTTCACCCCTCATCAATTAATACAAAATCAACTTTATCAACTATTGCAAACGATTTAGGCCTGATGAACAGATTAATCAGATTACATCTAAAATAAATAACTAAACCCTAATTATATAAACTTAAGTGTGAATATGAATACCTTGCTGCAAATGACGAGGTGTTGTTCGATATCTGAAAGTCCTCTATTTCAATAACTCCCAACTGGATCCCTGTCGTCAATTCTCCCATCTTGTTTTTCTATCCATTACGAAACAATAAATATTTTAAAAACTAATTCAGCAATAAATTAACTCACAACTTAAGATTTACCTTAACCGAATTCGTATGCAATTCGAGAATTAGGAGCACCTGCAAGGTCCAGATGCATTGCATTTGCTAATAGATGGTTGCTATCAAAGTAACCACTTTCATTAGTCAATTGAAACAGAAATGACCTAACTCAACAACAATCCAACTTCAGCTAATTAACTGAAGAACAAATGACCTAATTCCAGTAGCTAAAAAACAAGATGAAAAATTAAACTAACCTTAAGGGGGTTCGTCCGGTGGTGGGAACAAAAGCTTAGTCTGGTTGTCGTACGGTGGTCGTCCGGTGGAGATTTGTCCGGTGGGGTTTCGTACGGTGGTGAGATTGGAGCTCGTAGTGTGATTTTGGAGGTTGGTACTTGGTAGTGTTTGCTGTAAATGTGAATTTGGGGGAGATTGAGCAAAAGTGACCATGGGAGGGAGGGAAAAACCCCGCCTTTTTCTGATAAAACCTTAGCCATTGATCACACTCAATATCAACGGCCAGTATTAACCCAGCCACAAACACACGGATCCAAGTTCATTAATACAAAAAATTTTAAAAAAATCACACAAACATTTATAAAAAAAACATACAACTTCATTAATATTTATAAAATTACATAAACCTAAAAATTACAAAATAAGAAACCTTAAGCGTTAAATAAATTTCAAAAAGGTCGATATTGTCGAACGCCTTTTTTTCCTTGCCGCGAAACTCTATGTTCGCCACCGCCACCCGGTCCTCGTGGCTTAACTCGCCCCCGGGAACGGCTTCGTAGTAAGCCTTGAAACGCTCGAGCTTGGGACGTAGCTCGCGCCATTTATGTTGGCACACGTTGACGTTGTGGCGGTCGTTACCGACGTTTAGTCGGTAGGCCGCAAAAGCGTCCGGCCAATATTTTGTTTGGCCCGGTGGCCGCCCTTTCATAGCGTCAACGACGCTTGTGACTAGGGCAAGTTCTTCTTCGTGGGTCCAGGATGCCATAGCGGGTTCGTGGGATGTTGGGGTTGGGGTGACCGGTTGGGGCAGCGGGGGGATAGCGAATGTTTGGGATGGACAACGGTGGGGTTTGGGATGGACCACATGGTTGGGGTTTAAGGTTATTTATAGGGGATGTTGGGGTTGGGGTGATCGGTTGGGGTGACCGCTTGGCCAAGCCAACGGTTTGAATTTAAAAATTCAAAACTTTTGGGATGGACCGCTATGACGTGGCGGGTGAGCCAATGAGATTCAGCCAACTAGGATGGCCATACCGCCCCACGCCCGGCTTGAAACCCAAGCCCCAAGGGCCACGCCCAAACCCAAGCCCACCCGGGATGGTGGCTTGGGCGTTTTCCCCCTACCCACGCCCAAACTCCCGCCCCATACCCCGCAGTCTAAAATAACATTGATATTTCATGAAGTATAACTAAATTTCAAACCTGAAAGAAGATGTTCAGCAGATTATCGGTTACATAAACCCTAGAATTTAAGATGCTTTGTTAATAGATTATTGGATGAGGTTTTTTTTACCTGGAAGGAGATGATCAGCAAGAAACTTGTTTGGATTTGGGATGATGAAGCGGCTGAAGATTTGGGTTTTTGAGAGGGAATTGGGAATTTGGTGTATAGAATTTTGAGAGGGATTTGGGATGATGAAGCGTAGGGTTTGGGTTTTTGAGTGGGAATTTTGGGGGATAAAACTTTTTGATAAGTTTTTAGATGGCGCCATGATAGATTGGTGATTAAATTAATTAAAAATTAAACGATGACACACAACAATGACACACATATTGATGACACAAAATCATGACACACATATTTTAATGTGTTTTATTTTTTTGAAAATGACATTTAAACGATGACACACAAGAATAAGTGTCATAAAACATTCAAATTTTACCAATGATGACATTTTTTCTATGACACAAGCGTTTGTGTGTCATAAATTTAATGTGTGTCATTGTTCGTGTGTCATTAAAGATATTTTTTCTAGTAGTGTAGGAAGCATGCCTTTTATCGCTATCCATATCATACTTATAAAATTCAAATAATATATATATCTCCATTGTATCATACTTAAAAGGGGTTTTATAATTATATTTTAAGTCAGGGTTTGTAAACACTGTCTAAAGCTATGTAAGCGTATTTTAAGTCGGGGTTCGTATCAAAAGACGCGAATTTTATTAGTGTTCAATTATATTTTAAGTTAGGGTTTGTAAACACTGTCTAAAGCTATGTAAGCATATTTTAAGTCGGGGTTCATATCAAAAGACACGAATTTTATTAGTGTTTAAAGGATATTTCGTTAGTATCCTGATGTGATGAGATTGTGTGTGTATATTTAGACGGGGTTATGTGCATTACCGCGTCTAAAAACAAAGTTGAACCCCGTCTAATGGTTACTTGTGTACTAGTGGTGGTCCATAGCTAATGAGGTTAATTTTTTCTGTTAAAATGAAATAAAATTACCCTTTCTATTGGGGTGTTTATAATTCGGTTTCCGACCGTCCAAATTCCGTCATCAGTTTGGTTTTGCGGTCAGGTTTTTTCCTTTAAGTTTTGGTCGGTCGGTTTCAAAGTTTGAAACCGTAAACAACGGTTTGATTTACGGTTTATACAAAAAACCGTCTGTATAAAACCGGACCGGACGGTTAGATTTAGTAACATGTTTTATTTGTTTATTTTTAGAATATTTCATACAATATATATATATATATATATATATATATATAATTCATATCGTATATATTTAATTATTTGTATATATTTATATATTTATATATTTTCTGTTTTTTTTTGTCATTTTTAAACAGGAAACTTTGTTTTAGACACCACATTTTTTTATCTAGTTTGATTTAACTTGATTTTTTCACATCGGGTTGTTTTGGACATTAGACAACTTGTTTCAAACTTTTTACATATTTTAACAAGATCGGTTTATTCTGAGAGATTGTTTCAAGTTTGTATTATGGACAATATTTGAGAGAGCACGTTATTCTATTTTAACAATATTATGGACAGCGCTTTATTCTATTTTAAGTTTTAACAATATTATGAACAATATTTCAGAGAGCACTTTATTCTATTTTAACAATTATATTTTGTGTACTATGAATTAATATGAAGACGTAATAAGGGGTGGGGGTGGTCACTAGTGATAGAATTCTATCACTCACAAGCACCCAATCAAGTTCCGCCATGTCATCAACCATTTTTTCATCACTCACAACCTTTTTTGGTGGCAATGGTCATCACTCACCACCACACCCAACAATTTCCCCCCAACCAACAATTACCCTCACAAAAAAAACCATCACGCCATGAAGAAAATAACGAAATCGGGTTTACGATTGAACTATAACGCGTTGAACTTGGAGTGGCGGTGGGTATAACGCGTTGAAGGTTGTGTATCACGGTGCTATAACGCACCGCCCCTTGTCCTCTAAGGCCTAAACCGCGAAATCAAACAGGAATCAAAACCGTTAGTAACCTTTCAGTTTGGTTAGGTTTTAAATCTCAAGGTTTTCAATATTAAAAAACCGTTAGTAACGGTTTAGTTTAGGGTTTGACCTAAAAACCGTCAAAATCAAACCGTGAACACCCCTATTTTCTACATTAAAATAGCATCATAATAAATGAGAGTGTAAGTCAAGTTCAAGCTTGCAAAATTACCAACAAGCCGGTATCAATTTAAGACATGAAACTTAAAATGAACTTTAGGAGTAGAGACTACCACCCCAATTTAAACGGGTCAACTCTATCGTTCAAAGATGATGGACGTATGAATCTACTATTTATATCTTCTTTTTTTTTTCTCCTGCAAGTATACATTTCATAACATTTTATTGCAAGCATGCATGCTAAGATCACAAACATCCTCGTTATACTATTCTTGCTTTCTATTCGGTCATTTTATAGTAAAAAGTGATCATGCTTAAAAAGTAGAAAAGAAAGAATAGAGGGTGGAGATACAATAGGAAGTTTATTTGGCTAGGAAGGCTAGTAAGTGATCTTGACAATCCATTTAATTAATTAAGGGCTAAGATTAAATGAATGAAATTGAAGCAAAAAAAAAAAGAGACGCGTGGGTTTGTTAGGGGCATTCTAGTCAATCCAGCACAATAGTTTCTCTCTCCTCCAATTCCTCCCCCCATTTTTTAAACGTTAATAACTTTTTCATACGACATTATTTTTTTATAAAAATTGCACCAAAAAAACCAGCGTTTTTTTATCTTTAAAACGAGTATACTATTGCTATATTTTCGAAAAAAAAAAATTTAAAACCCAGTTGCGTAAAACGCAATGAAAAAAAAAATGTAAAAAAATGACATTTTTCTAAAACGCAACGCACCAAAAACACAAAGAAATTTCTTCTTTCTAAAACGCAATGACCAGAAAACACAAATAAATGTCTTATTTCTAAAACGCAATAGCCTAAAAACATAAAAGAAAATGTACTTTATAAAACGCAATGCACCCAAAACACTTAAAAATGTCTTATTTCTAAAACGCAATGCACCCAAAACACTTAAAAATGTCTTATTTCTAAAACGCAATGGCCAGAAAACACTTAAAAATGCCTTATTTCTAAAACGCAATGGCCAGAAAACACTTAAAAATGTCTTATTTCTAAAACGCAATGGCCAGAAAACACTTAAAAATGTCTTATTTCTAAAACGCAATGCCTAGAAAACACATAAAAATGTCTTATTTCTAAAACGCAATGGCCTAAAAACACAAAAGAAACTGTTCTCTCTAAAACGCAATGAACTGAATACACATAAAAATGTGTTTACCTAAAACGCAATGAGTAAAAACACTTCAAAAATGTTTTATTTCTAAAACGCAATGACCAGAAACTGTTGTTCACAGAACCAGAAACTGTCTAAAACGCAATGACCAGAAACTGTTGTTCATAGAACAAGAAACTGTCTAAAACGCAATGACCAGAAACTGTTGTTCATAGAACCAGAATCTAACTAAACCGCAATGACCAGAACCTGTTGTTTATAGAACCAGAAATACTGTCTACGAATGCAGTTTTCCAGAGGCAATTTACAGAAAACTAATTTTTCTGATGCATTTTTATTACAGCAATTTAATAGGAATTTACAGCTCAACCCCAGCCAGGGGCTCTGCCCCTTGGACCCCGCCACGGGCTGCCGCCCCTAGGACCCCGCTACCAGGGCGATGCCCCCGGACCCCCGCCAAGATCGTAAAACGCAATGACTAAATCAAAAACCCAGATCGTAAAAATGAAATTAAAGAATTTCTTACATGGATCTAAATGATTTCTTCAACAATTGACGAAGTTTGAATGATTGAAACACTTATCAGCGCTCGAATCGAACGAATCGAGTGATTATATCCAAAATCACCGGAAAAAAACGAGATTTTTTATGAAATTAAACTGGGTTTTCTTCAAAAAAGTTGAAGAACACGTTGATCGGGTGTTTGAATCATTGATTTGTGATGAAAATCGCACTATAATGTAGTGATTATTGAGATAGAAGGTGAAGAAATGGTTGAAGATGGTGGGTTTTGAAAATGGTAGGTTTTGAAGTTACTGGGTTTTGAAAAGGAAGAAGAAAGGGTTTGATTGACTAAAATACCCTTTTTCTTTATTTTAAATGTTGCCACATGTCCTAATCCTATTGCTTCCTACACTTCCTAGCCAAAATAAATTTCATATTTGATATTTTCCCTAGATGATTAACTTTAAACTAAGTGAAAGGATTCTTATTATTCATTAATAGCTGGAGTTAACTTTCGTTTTGCTACCTATGTTTTGGTCATTTTAACGGTTTTGCTCCAATAATATAAAAATAGCCATTTTCCTCCCTGATCTTTCGAGTTTGTCGCCAGTTTCCTCCCTGGCTCCAACTCAGTTAAAACGTTCAATTAAAAGTAGGGGTATTTAAGTAGTTTACTCTCTGGCTCTAACTCAATTAAAACGTTTAGTTAAAAGTCGCGGTAGTCGTGGTCGGCAGGTGGTGGTGGATGGTTGTCAATGGTGGTGGCCGCTAGAAAGAGTGGTTGAAAAGATGGTGGATCAGAAAAGAATTACTTATATACATGTAAATAAACAAGTTATAGGTTTATTTAGATGAAAAGACTTGCATGCCCTTGCTTTTATCTATAAAATTACCAAAATACCCTTCTAGTTAATGGATTTTTTGGATGGAGTTAGAGGCGGGGAGCAAAATGACTATAAGTTAGAAAAATCAGGGAGGAAAATGACTATTTTTAAACTATTGGGGCAAAACCGTTAAATTGACCAAAGCACAGGGAACAAAATGGAAGTTAACTCTAATAGCTGAGTACCTATGATTGGTCTGAACCTGATCCAATTCCAACGAAATCACATAAAAAGTTGAATGGATTAAGATCAAGGCACTTATCCTTAAAATTTGTTTAGTACTGACATGTGGCATCAAGGCACTCCCTTCAAGATCAAGCCCCTCAATTTTCTTCACTCATCAATTTTTTGAAGATCACACTCAGGGGGCGGTGTACAAGGCATTATGGGACGTGATCTCTGCCACTTCACACCCAATTACATTACCCACTACACATGATCTTAAGACGAATGATTGTGCATATGCACAAAGATAACTTCACAAGAAACGGGTTAAAGCCAAACTTCCATTTAAACTTGTAAAAAGCACTAATTAGCTGGAACCTAGACATAAGGCTAAAAGTGAACAAAATCAAACACAAATTATCATAAGTTAAACGAGCTTCTCAACTACTTAAACATTACACCCCAAACTTGAACAAATTTTAAGTAGCATTATCTTAGAGAATTCACAATCCATTTCTCATCCACATATCTATAATTTAACTAAAAACCGTACTTATCCTCAAAATTTGTTTAACTTTTAAAAACTTCTCACATCTTGTTCCCGTATCTAGTTCTATTTAATAAAATAATACTTTTTCTTTGATTATAAATTTTCTTGTTCTTCATCTCACAATATATAAAGAAAAAAGGATGGGGAATAAATAGTAAATCCCAAATATGAACCGCTTTCCACAAACCATGCATGTTTTCTTTTAACCGGTTTACCGATACGTGGATGAATGTTTTAGCCAACATTTCTTCCTCCGGGAAGTCCATTCCACCCGGGTGGCCCGGTTCGTGAATCTTCCCTTTTTGTTGTCTTTAGTGTTTTCCACATTACCCTCTATACGCTCTTCACTTCCAACTTGCATTTCTTCCAAGTTAGGTTCAAATTGCGTTTCTTGAACATATTCATCGTCACCGTCATCTTCATCAACGTCATAATGTCGTGGTTGCTCTCGTTCCACATTTTCTTCTTCAAAATGAGATGAGTTTCTATACGTCCCAAACGGTTCGAATTTTTGCATCACTTCCAGCGAGAAATCAAGCCAAACCAATGGAACCATAGGTTGTGAAAAAAAGGTTTGATTGTTGCCCTAACATATAGGGCGGTGGAAGGGGTTGCCTGGTAATGTGTTACGTAGGAGGTTGTGGCATATACCCTTCACCACCAAAAGTACCACCTTGGCTCGAACCGGTGCCTCATTTGCTCGAACTAACATCTCCGGATTTTTTAGAGAGTTAAATGGGTTTTGGTTTTGAAATAATGAAAGATTTTGAGAGTGTGCGTGTTTTAAATTTGTGGGTGGGAGTTAAATATGTAAAGTGTCTGAATTTGATTTTCTTAAAACAAGCAATTGGCCGTTTGACAACGGTCGGATTCCTCGACACACACAACATCTTGAGCGGGTAGTGGCGCTAGCTAGCCGAACCCGCTAGCCATACCCGCAAAGGTGGCAGTGGTGTTCTGGTGTGGCTTCAAACCCGTAAAGCCCTACCCGCTAAGTGCCCGGCCTGCCTGAGGAGGAACCGAACCGGTTTCAAACCACCTTCTCAATACAGATCATATAGAGAAAATGAAAGGGGAATAGATAGTAAATCCCAAATATAAAGATTCACTTTATTTTCCCTATAAAAATTGAAAAATGATATAGAGTGGTGTTTTTCTATGACTTCTTTCTATCTTCCCTTAATTTTAAGTATGTTATGGGCCACCATGGGGATAGAGTCCAAGGATGCTCTTATAACCGGGCCAATCTCATATTTATACTCATCCATTAGCAGCTTATGAAGCCCAACAGCCCATTATCTATATCCCTACGTCGTCGTTTTGCTTCTAATCCTTATTTCTAAGCTTTTTCTTTCGTAAAACCCTAAAATTATCCCCAAATCAAATTTGAACTGAAAAATGTCGGACCACATTCCTTTCGAACTCCAGGCTGAAATAATCAAAAGGGTTCCTGTCAGATCTTTGCTTCAATTCAGATCCGTTTCAAAGCAATGAAAGTCTCTGATCGATAGCCCTGAATTCATCACTCATCACACCCTCAACCAGACTCAGCCGCAACATCTACTGGTAAGATACACCGAACGTTCCGAGATAAAATATGTTTCGATTGTTGATGATGATAGTTTTCCCCGACAAAAGTTTTCTCCCACTGTTTCTCCAACTGCTAAGCTACTTACCCATATTCGAATGATCGCTTCCTCTCACGGATTGGTGTGCTTGTGTGGTTTTGCTTATGACAAGAATCTTATTATTCTTTGGAACCCATCAATTATTCTTTGGAACCCATCAATTAGGAAATCTGTTGAAATTGTATTTCCTTATATATCGAATGCTCTTGGTTTTGGGGTTTGTCCTAAAACTATGGACCCTAAGATTGTCAACATTACATGTAAAGCTAACGCGCAAGTTTATTCATTAAGCTCTGGGGCTTGGAGACACGTATCAATCAATCTGTGTGTGCCCGGGACCGGGTTTAGCTTTAGCTCTTATCATGAAGTTATAGATGGGATTATTTATTGGGTTACTTGTAATACGAGTGGGTCTTGTGATAAGATAATTTCATTTGATTTGACAAGTGAAGAATTTGGAATGCTAGAGGTTCAAGATAGTTTAAAAGACCCTAGACATCTATGCATCTCTATGCTTAAGGAGTCTCTTGTGGTGCTTAATTACAATAAACCAGCGTTGGTTTGCGACGTATGGATGATGAGCACTAATGGTGATCCAAAATCATTGCTTACAAAATTATTCACGGTGAGTTTTAAGGCGTTAGATGGTTTAGTATGCCATAGAATTGTTGGATTTAAGAAGAATGGTCAACCGATAATTGAATACCGATGTAGAGGTGGTGGTTTTCTAGTAACAACACTTGAAGTTTATGAACCTTGCACGGAACATAGCAATGATACTGGGACGGATTCGTGCTTCATGATAAAGAATGATTCGCTCTTGATGACAACCTTCCACACAGAGTCACTACTTCTGCTTAATCATCCTGGTGCCATCATTCATTGATGACGGCCGTGTGATACGTGCCAACATACCTTGTTGCCATCATCTACGTGGTTAGTAGCAGTAGAGTTAATTAGGAGGTTTTATTTTCATTTTAGTAGGCATCCAGTTTCTCCATATTATTAGTGGTAGCTATTTCCATTTTGTTTGTTATTTAAACTGAAAGTTTGACGGAATGAAAGGACAGAAACGTGGCAACAGTTGTTCATGTTCTTTTCTAATGTTCTTGGGAGATTAGCGTTAGCCATCTCGAATTAGCTTATATCACCGTGTTCCATCATTCGAAACATAATTGGGTATTCGTTTTTTTGCTTGTTGACTGAGTTATTTTATTTTATTATTGTACTTTTTTTTTTCATTTTTGGTATTGAACTGGGTAAGCTAAATATTGTGTGTGTATGTGAATTGATAAGAGAGTAGAGTAGAGCTAATAGGAGAGCCTAACATATTGGGGAGACGCTCTCTTAGGAGGGTGTTGGTGTTAAGAGGTGCATAAGAAATAATGGGTTGGGTACCAACTCGAGTTTTTTTGCAGAAATAGTGTCATTTCGATTCTTGTTTTGTAGAATGGTGTAGCATTGAAAAGTTTTTGAATGGGTAATACACTTGTAGGACAAGCGTAATGTCAGATTTTCTTGCTAGTGAGCTTGTATTAAAAGCGCATCCCAATTAAATCAAATTCAAAGTCGCCGGAGTAATGTATTTTCACCGGAGAAGACAAAGTACGGTCGCCGGAGTAAGTATTTTGACACCAGACTTGAAGTTTATGCCGGAGTTCCCTGGAGAAGATGATCGGAGTAAGTATTCTGACACCAGACTTGGTTGTTGAACAAACCAAGTCCGATGTCAAAAACTTCTCCCGCTACTGTATTTTGGCTTCTCCGGTGACAATACATTACTCCGGCGACTTTGAATTTGATTTAATTGGGATGCGCTTGTAGTACAAGCGCATTAGCAAGAAAATCTGACCAACTCCGGGTTTGAACCCGAACTGACTACAAAAACATGAATCAAAATAACACTATTTCTGCAAAAAAACTTTTAAATGCTACACAATTCTACAAAACATGAATCAAAATAACACTATTTCTGCAAAAAAACTCGTACCAACTCCGGGTTTGAACCCGAACTGACTTGCTTTTGAAACCAATTTTGGATGAACCTGGCTTGGACCCTAACACCCTCAAGGTTTAAACCCTGTCGAATCCATTTCTTTCACATCAAACCCGGTTTCAACTGACTATGTTTAGTCAAAACCTGGTCATGATTTATCTAAAGGGGCAAATGGGTCAGCCGATTTCAAAGTTATCCGAAGTGTATTAAAATGCCAAAAAGAAACTTTTGAATTGTTATTTTAGAAAGGAAAAGAAAAGAAAAAGACTTTGGAGGTTGGCCCAACTTGCTTGTTTTGACTTACACTAAAAGGCAAAAGTCAACCATCTTGACCCGGCCCGTTTTAACATGTTTTCCAATGGGTGACTTTTTCCGTTTCTTCTTTTATAAAATTAAAAAATTTTAGCCAAATCAACATAGTTATTTTAGAAACTTACTCCGGTCAATTCAAGTCTTGGTTTAAAAAAGTGAGAGGCGCACAAAAGCGACGAAATCTAAAAACGAGGCACGTAGCGCAAAAATGGCGGGCTTCTCGTACCTGAGGAACAAAATGATGTATATTTTTTACATATCCCATAAGTTTTTAGTATCCCCTTATCTAAAATATAGTTATAAATAAGGTTTATACATGTTTTTACCTACATGTACAAGCCAAAACCTATTATAACAGTTTGATGCATAAAAACACCCTAGGTACAAGAGGCGCACGCCTCAAGTTAGAAAGTCCCCAATATTGCGCTTTTTTGGCGCTTGTTAAAAGTCCGCCTCACGCCTCAGGTACGCTTTTTATAACCCAGATAGGAAGTACAGATAGGAAGTACGAGGTATTCTTTCATCAAATTAATGATGATATGAAAAAATTAGAAGAAAAAGTTTCTTATGAACTAAAATTATTTCATGAAATTAATGTTGACTAGCCTAAGTATAAAAACTTTGAAAAAAAGTTTCAACTAAAACTACATAAAAAGAAGTGAACGGTTTTAAAAAGTTATAAAAGAAAGAAAGAAAAGTTGATTAGTTTTCTTATTAAATTAAGTCAAAGGACGATCATTAATGTAAAATGTACCTGTGATTGTTCTTAACCGGTCATTAATCACAACTTATGGCCTAATGGTAGAGATGCTTGGGTTCTCCAATGAAGACCTAAGCTCAATCCTCATTTGTATCGTTTTAGTGGATTAGGCAATGATGGATAATACAAAGGTTCTATCCTTAGCCCACCTGGGTTTTCGTCCCACCGTGTGTTACACTAGAGAGTGTTCAGCTCTTGTGGTCGCACAACATATGTCAAGTGGGAGCCGACGATATGGTTTCCCGGAAGAACACCCAAGCAAAACTCTAAAGCCAGCAGGGCCCGGTCAAGCAGTGGCGGATCTAGAAACGAAACTAAGCCGTAACGTTTTATAAATAAGTCGTAACGAAATCGAAAAAACGTCAAATTTTTCCAAAATTTACACTAATTTTTCCAAATTTTTCCGCGCCAAGCCGTAGCGGAGGTTGCCCCCTGGTAAGCCTTATGTCCGCCACTGCGGTCAAGACAACAAAGTCTGACCAGAGTAGGGCAATTGGAATATCCAATTTGAAGAGTGCGGTAGCATAAAGTCGCCGTTCAAAAAAACCTCTTGAATTGTTATATTAGAAGTCCAAAAGAAATTTATGGTCATATGTTCTACATTAATGACTTTAGAAGTCCAAAAGAAATGGATAAACAAGTATTTGGAGGTTGGCCCAACTTGCTTGTTCTGACTTGCACTAAAACTCAAAAGTTACCTATCTTGACCTGACCTGTTTTAACATGTTATCCAACCTGGCTTTTACCCAGTTTGGGTGACTTTTTCCGTTTTACCTTTTAGAAAAAAAATTCAGCCAAATCAACATAGTAATGTTAGAAACTTACTCTGGTCAATTCAAGTCTTGGATATAAAAAAACCGAGAGGGACACAAAAGTAACGAGGTCTAAAACCGAGGTGTGAAGCACAAAAGTGGCGGGCTTTTCGGACACGAGACGCAAAGTGATTATATATTTTTTATATATATCCTATAGGTTTTTAGCATCCCTATTCAAAATCGTATCTACATACCATAAAACGCTTTTAGAAATGTCCCACCGTGTGTTACACCTGAGAGTGTTCAGCTCTTGTGGTGGCACAACGTCTGCCAAATGGCAGTCAGCGGTATGGTTTCCCGGGGGAATGCCCAAGCCAAACTCTGAAGCCAGCGTGGTCTCGGTCAAGACAACACAGTTCGGCTGAAGTGGGGCAATGAGGATCTTTAATTTGGTGAGTATGGTATCCTAACACAAGAAAGTCGTCGTGAAAAAAAAAAACAAAAAAAAAAAAGAAAACTTTCTCATAAATAAACAAGTCAAATTAAATGGACGATGGATATGAAGCCCAGTGGCCCATAATTCATATCATTGTTGACCTCTTTCATGCAAACTTAACATCCCGCATTACCCAATCCTGTAAACCCTAAACATCAAAATCCAAGTCCAAAAATGTCGGACAACATTCCGTTCGAACTCCAAGCAGAAATCATCAAACGGATTCTTCCTGTCAAATCTTTGCTTCGGTTCAGATCAGTTTCAAAGCAATGGAAGTCTCTGATAGATAGCTCTGAATTCATCACTCATCACACCCTCAACCACGCTCAGCCGCAACATCTACTGGTAAGCTACATCACAGGAGCTACTGGGCGCAGAGTTGTTTCTCTGGATGCATGTTTTCCGGAGGACAAATATGTTTCAATTGTTGATGATGATTGCTTCCCCCGCCACAAGTTTTCCCCTGTTGTTCCTCCAACTGTTAAACTTCTTCCGCGTCCGTTTATGCTCGATTGCTCTCAGGGATTGGTGTGTTTGCACGGATGGACTCGTGATCCAGTGAACAGTAAGAAATTGGTTGTTGTTACTTGTATATCTAAGATCAACGATTCTCTTGTTGTGCTTAGTTATCACTGTGTTGTTACTAATTTAACACCGAAACCATTCTGTGACGTATGGATGATGTTGAAAAATGGTGTTTCAAAACCCTCCTTTACAAAACTATTCACTGTTAACGACGTTGAGGTTAATAGTATAATTGGATTTAGGAAGAATGGCCAACCGATAGTGGATCGGACGAAGACGCATGGATATGACGGTGAACAAGAAGTTTATGAACTCTGCTCGGAACGCATCAACGGTCTTGGGATTTATGGGTCGGCCTTTATGATGACCTCCTACAAAGAGTCACTACTTTTGCTTAATCATTCTGATTCTATCATTCACTCATAGATGATGAATCTACTTTTTAAATCCTAGTTTTCTTATTTTTGTACTGTTCAATTTTTCTTATAGCTTTTACTTTAGCTTCCATCAGACTTAATGGTAACTTTTCTTATTTTTGTATTGTTCAATTGAAAACATGATCCTGCAGGTTATGATTTTCCTAGAATATGTTTAAATCTTGCTTGATTTATAATGTCATAAGCAAAAACAGATGCTTGCTCCTGCAGGTTATGATTTTTCCAATTCAGCTATTGATCCAACCAACATGTAGGAATAGCAATAATAAACCATTAAAACTACCACAATATAAACCGAGCGGAGCCAGCCAAGCTCGGGCTCGGCTTGATTATAAACCGAGCCGGCTCGGCTTGGCTCAGATTTGAAACCAAGCTAAAAATCTTAGCTCAAGCTCGAGTTGATTTTTAATCGAGCCGGCTCGGCTCGATTAGGCTCAAATTTAAAAATAAATATTAATACATTGCTTCAAAATTCATTAGTTTAAGATACGGTTCAATAGTTCAAAAAGACATTAAAAATAAGCTCAACCTACTATATTACAAGCCAAATTTAAGATCAACCATATACAAAATAAGTTTCAAATCTCAACAAAATACAATACAAGTTTATTAGCATCCAATTCAACTTCCTAACATGTCATAGATATCTAAGTGCACTTCTAGAGCTTCCAGATAGTTTACAACACTCTACAAATCTGTCCATCTTGAACTTTAAAGGTTCGCTTGTTGTGCTTATTTACAACGAGGCTGAGGCTGCCCTGGTTTGTGATGTATGGACCTTGATAAAAACTGGTGATCCAATATCTTGGTTTACAAAAGTATTCACCGTTAGTTTAAAGCGAACAAATGATAGAATAATTGGATTCAGGAAGAATGGTCAAATGATAACGGAGCACTTAAGTACAAGGCATGATAATTTAACAGGAACGACACTTAAAGTTTATGATTCCTACTCGAAACACCACAATTATCTTCCTGTGTTTGTTTCCTTTGATTTGTATATCATGAAGACCTCTTACATAGAATCACTACTTCTGCTTAACCACTTTGATTCTGTCATTCTGTGATGATGACCGTATTTCATCATGCTATATGTTTGGGATAATTGGTGCAGTATCCGATCCTTTGTGTTGCAAATCCTTAGGTAGTGTTCGTTTCATGGATTGGGTACCAACTACGGGTTTGAACCCGAACCCGACTTGCTTTTGAAACCAATTTTGGATGAACCCGACTTGGACCCTAACAAACCCACAAGGTTTGAACGCTATCGAACCTGATCCTTTCACTTCAAACCCAGTTTCAACTGACTTGGTTTAGCCAAAAAAAACGTTTATGATTTATCTTAAGGGTCAAATGGGTCAACCGGTTTCCAAAGTGTATTAAAATGCCAAAAAAAACTCCTAAATTAACGTTGAAACGGAGTTGGGTAGAAGAAACTAAGAAAGTGAGGTGAATAATGGTGAAAGGTTGAGTTTTTTATATAGGTGGGTTAAAATATTTTTTTTTGTTCTACAGTTGGGGTCCAACAGCTACATGCCACACCAATGAGTCAATGCCACGCCGACCCACTCTTTACCTCCACACCAGTGGAAATCCTCTCGCCCCAGCCTCAACGCCACCTTCCACGACGTTGCCGGGGTGGTGTGTCTGGCATGGAAAGGCCTAAATGCCACTAAACAACGCCCACACCGTGTGGTCTAAGTAAGTTGAGAGGGCTTATTATTTTAGTGGTTATGGTAAATAAGCATATGCCTTCCCATTCCCAATCACAACTTCAAGACCCGAAAAGCATAACATTTTAACAAATTTAAGATACAAAAGATCATCAGTCTCAAAACCTCATATCAGAACGAAACAAATTTATTCATTTCAGTAGAGTTAACAACAGAGAACAAGATCACCAAGGGCACGAATAATCGGATTTGTACCGTCCAACGATGATTTCTACGACAGGTGATGCGCATGGGGAGCAAAAAAGGATTTCTGAAACCTGTGAGACTGATTCTTCATCTTTATCAAAAAAATAATGTGGGGATATCGTCATCTTCTTTAGTACAGGTGACTTGGCTAACATAAGCCTCACAAAATCCAACTCATTCTCCGAGTCAGTAAAATCTTGAATCTCAAATTCTTTCAAATGCTCCAACGTAATATCTGAATAATCATCAAGTGTAAAAGAGCCCAAATCATCTTCAACGTACATTTCTTCCCACATCTACATGAAGAAGTGTCTTGTGTGAGTGTATGTTGACATAAGAATCAAAACAAGTAGAATACAACATAGATTCTTGTTCTTTACCACTAGCTCAAGTTTAAGTTTCTCCAGATTTGGGGAGCTTCTAATCAGAAGAGCAAGAAAAGGTAACCCATATATGTGAGTAAAGCAAAGAGTATCCACACACAAATATTTCAAGTGGACTAATGATGTCGGGAGCTCTTTCGGAAGTCTCCTTGGAAAAAAATCCTTGAGCCGTAGCCAAAACAAAGATTAGTGATAACTAATAAGCAAACCAAAGTCTAATCAAGTATATATCATGTAGGTAAAATTACCTGAATACCACAACATAAAGATATTCAATCACTGGTAAACACTCGAATAGATCAACAATGGTGGAACCTGCACCATCATCGAGAATTGTCATCCCCTGCATAAATTACAATATTTAGACAAATTATGGAAGAGGAAGACCATGGAAATTAAATTTTAATTATTGTAAACTTACAAGAGTCAATCTCTTAAGTAACGGACAGCTGGATAAAAGCCGGTGAAGCGTTTTCTTATGCATCCATACGCTACTCAAATTCAAGGTTGTAAGGCAACCAAATTCGTTGAATGAACGTTGTTGGTAAAGAGCACAACCATGGAGATATAAACTTGTTAATTGGTGTAAAGAGAAGAGAGAAATGGGTAACCTATGCCCCTCATCACCTCCCGCCTCAAAATCAAGTTTTAATATCTTGAGAGTATTTTTCTTGGACAAATGAAGTATGATATGGTCAATCTCAACACACGAGGTATCTACTTTCATAGAAAGAGTGAACTCGTGTATTGGACCCTCGTGCATAAGCAGAACTTGGTATATCGTGTAGAAAAACTTACACCTCTTGGCCATATCTTTCCTTTTACTTGGTTTGTTAAGACGTAACTCGATAGCAGACGGCTTAGGCCCACGAGTCCATTCTTGAAACTGATCCTCAATAAACACAAGTTTAGGGATTTTGATCCAATGGTACCTCCATTCCTTAGAGAGGATGCTTGTTCTTGCTGCCTCTTGAATCGGCAGTAGACATAAGATGGTTTCTATTACACCTACTGGAAGCCTGCTGATTCTATCCATCTTAGGATACCCTTATTGTTAGCTGCAGAATTTGCTACTGTGAAAATTTGGTTAGTCTACGCACAAATCAACGAAACAGATAGATAACGAAAGAAGAAAGTCAAAGCTTTCAAACAACAATTAGGTTAGTGACTGTATCAACTATCAACACAACACACACATTTGTTTGAAGTATTGACGCAAAATTACCCAAATCCAGTAATGAACAATGTCTTATGATGTTTATGCGAAGTGATCGATATGAAAATAACCTACCTGAAATCGGTTATGTTATATGATAAGCAAACAGGCGAGCAACGAACCAGCCGCCACCAGCGACATTGACGAGAAGCATACACCAGAATAGAGTTAGGGTTCAAACACAAGTGGTTCCTGTACTTTGGGGCTGTTTGGCTAAGCTTTTCAAAATGACTTATTTGCTTATTTGCTTTCTGAAAAGCAAATAAGCAAATAAGTCATGTTGAAAAGCTCCATTTTAAAGCTTTTCAAAACTACTTATTTGCTTATTTGCTTTTCAGAAAAGCAAATAAGCAAATAATTAGTTTTGAAAAGCTTAGCCAAACAGCCCCTTTGTGTTCGTTTTTGTTTTTGTTTTTGTTTGGGGACTCTGCTTTAATGTGAGTTAATTGCAAGATAGTCCTTGTAGATTGCCAATTTTCACCTTTAGTCCCCGTCTTTTCAAAATAGCATGTATAGTCTCTTGTGGTTTAATAAACAGTAACTCGGATAGTCCTTGTTAGGGATGAGATCGGTACGATACCGGTACCGTAAATACCGTTACCGAAATTGAGGAAATGCGGATACCGATTACCGTACCGTATTTATAGATTCGGTACCGGTATCGGTACCGGTATTTCGGTACTTTACCACATTGGTACCACTTTTGTGTCATCCATTGTTTTACCTAAAAAAATCATTTTTGAAATTGTTTCAATTATGACGAAAACTTATGTAAAAATAATTCTTATAGAGAATTCTTGAAATTGTTTCAATTATGACAAAACTTATGTAAAAAGTATCATTTAATGTCGAAAATAACACCAAAGAATAACATCAGAAAACAAATTGGTGTTTTATCAGAAAACATCCCATGCTAAATGTTCATAAACCGAGTAATACATATGGTGAAACTAGCCGCTAGTGCCTACTAGCAAATTTACAAAGGATAGTTCCATTTAAAACTATTGAAAAAATTAACACCTTGATCGGATTTACTGATTTTGGAGTTAACATAAAATACAAAAATTAACAGCAAGATATGTGCATTGCCAGAAAAATATTTTCAAGATAGTACATATATAAGAGTTAAACTACTTAAGCAGTTAAGCGTAGGTTTGTGCTTAGAAACAAAAGCAGCCAGCAGGTAATCAGCTTATTTCACCCAATGGGCAAAAAAAAAAAAGATTTTAGGTTTAGGTTTTGTTATATATTAGTTCAGTATATTGTAGTAGCCAGTAAGATTAGTTCGACTCTTCGTAATCCAACCTAAAAACCTCTGGAATTCATTATTAAATTCGGTATTAATACCGGTATTTACCGAAAAATACCTTCACCGATACCGTTTTTTACCGATACCGAATTTCAAAAAATCTATTACCGATACCGGTACCGTTTATGATCGGTACGGCATCGGTACGGTACCGGTATGGTACCGGTACCGTACCGGTATTTCGGTAAAAAATCTCATCCCTAGTCCTTGTAATGGATGGGCGTTAAATAATTCAGTTAAGTGGGTGTAAAATTACAAAATACCTTTGGTCCATCTCTCTCTCTCTCTCTCTTTCAGACACATCTCTCTCTACTCTCTCTCTCCTTTAAAAAGCCACCACCACCACCACCACAATCACTTCCACCACCGCCATCACCACTCAGCCACCACCACTTTCACCACTGCCACAACCACCCTCGCTATCAATCAAAATCATCCCAAACTCACAACAAACCAGCCGATTTCCACAATTTAATATTATTAGTTTATAGTTACTCTATGGAATTAAGATTAAAATAAAGTATACATGCTTCCCCATGAGCAAAAATGCAATTGCTTCCAAATTGGGAATAACCAGTTTGCTCCCACCTATTACAAAGCCTTGTTCTCCAATACAACGGCCTCACGGTTCCACTAGAAATTGTTTTTGCTACCAATGGTCGTCGTGCTAATGGTAGCGTTGCTGGTGGTCGTGTTGGCAGTGGTGCTAGTGGTGGCGTTGCTAGCGGCAATGTTGTTGCCGATCCTTCTACATTACCAGTTGCTACATTCTGATACCCACCACCAGACCCGGGAGCCACAACTACTGCCAAACTTTCTCGGGCTTTCGCATTCTTATCGTGAATATGAATGCAGTTATCCCCAATCGGACAGCCCGCTTCGGTGTAAAATTGCTTATAGTGTCGGAATTTGTAAGACCTGTCGTTCACAAAGCTAGAAGGCCCAAATGTTGTAGTTTGAGATGGTTCACTTACCACACCCACATCCCCTCCATAAGCCAAGTTAGAAATAGCCGCACTAGATCGCGGAGGGTGGTTGTGGCAGTGGTGATAGCGGTGGTGGCTTTTTAAAGGAGATAGTAGAGAGAGATCTGTGTCTGATAGAGAGAGAGTAAAGAGAGAGAGATGGACCAAGGGTATTTTTGTAATTTTACACCCACTTAACTGAATTATTTAACGCCTATCAATTACTAGGACTATCCAAGTAACAGTTTGTTAAACCACAGGGACTATACATGCTATTTTGAAAAGGTGGTGACTAAATGTGAAAAAAATGGAAAACCACATGGACTATCCGAACAATTAAGTCGCTTTAATGTTTTTATTTGTTATTTTTTTAGTGTCAAACTAATCTAATTATATTTTCACTCTTCAGTCTTCACAATTTAAATTCTACATGATGCAGGCCCAAGTGTGGAGGAACGGGCTATTTTGTATTTGGAGGCCCAAGACCGTGTAACAAAAGGGGCTTCACTAAAATGGCTCTAACTTGGGCTACAGGGGTCCGACTGAAAAAACGCTTATTTCTATTACTTATTTGCATTTTTATGATTTTTGGACTATTTTGGGCATTTTCTTTTAGGCCGTGTGTTTGGCCCGTTATCTTTTTTAGGCCCATTTCGAATTTCGGTTTCTATTTATATGTCCCTTCTAGTAATATGAATGATCAGAATTGATTTTTGAAATTATTGAATTTTTCACTTCAAATTCCGTGGCCTTTGGGTTGCAATTTGGGGGTTGGGGAAGAACACACGGGTATTCTTAGAATCAACGTGTTTGATCTTCGTTTCCGTATCACGCGCTACATCAGTTGGTATCAGAGCCGAATTCCTGGCTCAAAATGCCTCCGAGGAGAAACAACAACAGGCCTCTTGATGAAGTGTATGAACGAGAGTTGGAGCAGCGACTTATGGCGAGGGTGGATGAACGGTTGGATCAAGTGGTCAATCAGTTGACTGATCGGATGGCCGATTTGATCAATCGTAGGAGGCAGGGACCCAATGACGGGTATGGTTCTGATTTTAGTAACCCATTTGGTGACGGTTCGGCTTCCGAAGACGAACAGGAAGGGCGACCAAGGGGTGAACGTGGAGGGGGTAACAGGCGTTGGGATTCTGGAATAAGAGTTGATATTCCGGAATTTGATGGGTCTAGTTTGAATCCGGAGGGGTTCATCGATTGGTTGGCTACCGTAGAGGAGGTGTTCGAGTACAAGGAGGTGCCTAAAAAAAAGCGGGTGGCCTTGATCGCTACCAGGTTACGTGGTAGGGCCTCTGCGTGGTGGCAACAATTGAAATTAACACGGAATAGACTCGGGAAGTCAAGGATCGTGACGTGGGCAAAGATGAAAAAGTGCTTGCGGTCCAACTTTTTGCCTCATAATTTTCAAAGGTTGATGTACCAGCGTCTGCAGAATTTGAAACAGGGGGCTAAATCGGTTGATGATTATACCACAGAGTTTTACCAGTTGATTGCGAGGAATGATATTCAAGAACCGGAGGAGCAACTTGTTTCTCGGTATATTGGGGGTCTAAGGGTTCAAATCATGGAGGCCGTGAATCTTTTTGATCCGTTAACCATTCCTGAGGCACACCAACGGGCGTTGGCCTTTGAGAAGCAAAACCGTCGGGTGGGCGGTTCATTTACCCCTGCTGGGGGAAACGTTGGGTCTGGCAGTGGGGCACCTCGTGGCGGGCCTAGTCAGCAGAAGCCGGGAGGTAGCAATACCGGGCCTACTTCTAAGGGGGCTAGTAGTAGTGGTCCAAGATGTTTCAATTGTGGTGAGACGGGCCATCGTCAAGCGGAGTGCAAAAGGGCTGGCAAAAGGCACTTGTTTGCTGAGTCTGAGGACGAACAATATGAAGAGTATGAAAACAATCCAGTGTATGATGAAGAAACTGAGTACGAAGAAGAGGTTGTGACCGGTGATGTTGGAGTGAACTTGGTTGTCAGACGCTCTTGTTATACGCCGAAGGCAGATGGGGATGACTGGCTTAGGCATAACATCTTCCACTCAACATGTACCATTTTGGGGAAGGTTTGCACGTTTGTCATTGATTCGGGGAGTTGTGACAATCTGATTTCTGAAGAGGCAGTTCACAAGTTGGCCTTGAAGACAGAGAGTCACCCGAAACCGTACAAGCTTCAATGGCTTAAAAAGGGAGGTGAAGTGACGGTATCTAAAAGGGCACTTGTTTCTATTTCTATTGGGTCAACGTACAAAGATGATGTTGTGTGTGATGTGGTCCCTATGGACGCGTGCCACTTATTGTTGGGTAGACCTTGGGAATATGAACGTAATATAGAGCATCACGGGCGGTCCAATACTTATAGCTTTATGTTTGGTGGTGTGAAGTTCACTCTTGTCCCTAGCAAGCCTAAACAGTTAGCCACAAAACAGTCGGGTAATTTGTTGACCATCAGTCAGTTTCAAGATGAATTGGAGGACACAGACAGTGTTTTTGTTTTGATAGGGAAGGCAGTGCCCGAGGAAGTCGAAATTCCTGATGCTATGGTTCCTTTGCTTGAGGAATTTTCTGATGTGTTTCCTGTTGAATTGCCCGATGGATTGCCACCTTTGCGTGACATCCAACATCATATTGATTTGGAGCCTGGGTCACAGTTACCCAATAGACCACATTACAGGATGAGCCCTGGTGAGCATGAAGAGTTGCGAAGGCAGGTTGAGGAATTGATTTCTAAGGGGCATGTTCGTGAAAGTATGAGCCCTTGTGCTGTTCCTGCTTTATTGACTCCAAAAAAAGATGGCACTTGGCGTATGTGTGTTGACAGTCGAGCAATCAACAAGATTACTGTGAGGTACAGGTTTCCTATTCCTCGACTTGATGATTTGCTTGATCAACTTAGTGGTGCTACTATTTTTACGAAGTTAGATTTGAAGAGTGGTTATTACCAGATTCGTCTTAGACAGGGTGACGAGTGGAAGACTGCCTTCAAGACTCGTGAAGGGTTGTATGAGTGGTTGGTGATGCCATTTGGTTTATCAAACGCTCCTAGTACTTTTATGCGTGTGATGAATCAGTTGCTTAGGCCTTTTATTGGGAAGTTTGTGGTTGTATATTTTGATGACATTCTCATTTTTAGTGCTTCTTTCAGCGACCATGTTGTGCATGTGAGGCAAGTTTTGGCCTTACTTCGTAGGGACCGTTTTTATGCAGCCACCAAGAAGTGTGTGTTCATGACCCCTAAAGTGTTATTTCTGGGGTATGTTATTTCTGGTGATGGGATACAGGTTGATGAATCCAAAGTGGCGGCTGTTCAAAATTGGCCAACTCCTACTACCATTACTGAAGTTCGTAGTTTCCATGGGCTTGCTTCTTTTTACAGACGGTTTATTCCACACTTCAGTTCTATTATGGCTCCAGTGACAGATTGTATGAAGGGGAAGACGTTTGTATGGACAGATGAGGCAGAGTTGGCTTTTCAAGTTGTGAAAGAGAAGCTCACTACAGCACCAATTCTGGTATTGCCTAATTTTTCTCAAGTTTTTGAAGTTCATACTGATGCCTCAAAGGTTGGAATTGGTGGGGTTCTTAGTCAAGGTGGTCGACCTGTTGCTTATTTTAGTGAGAAGCTCACTGGGCCTAAGTTGAGGTACAGTACTTATGACCTAGAGTTTTATGCAGTGGTCCAAGCTGTAAAGCATTGGCGTCATTACTTGTTTCAAAAGGAGTTTGTTTTATTCACTGATCATGATTCCCTAAGGCACATTCGTACTCAAGACAAGGTATCTCATAAGCATGGGCGATGGTTGGCCTTTCTTGAGAAGTTTACTTTTGTGGTCAAGCACAAGACTGGTGTTTCAAATAGGGTTGCTGATGCCTTAAGCAGGAGGAGTAATCTGCTTGTATCTATGAGGGTTGATGTGCCGGGTCTGGAGGTCATTCGTGAGCAGTTAGCCATTGACCCTTATTTCTCAGTTATTTTGCAGGATGTGGAAACTGGGAAAAAGTCAGATTTTCTTTTGCATGATGGTTTCTTGTTCAGGGGAAATCAGCTATGTATTCCTGATTCTAGTCTTCGCCTAAAGATTATTAAGGAGTTACATGGTGAAGGGCATGTTGGTCGTGATCGTACTTTACAATTGGTTCAAGCTTCTTATTATTGGCCAAGTATGAGAAAAGAGGTGGATCGTTATGTGAAGAGGTGCCGTATTTGTCAGGTTTCCAAGGGCACGGCTACCAATGCGGGTCTCTATATGCCTTTGCCAATTCCCTCACAGCCATGGGTTGATATTAGTATGGATTTCGTGTTGGGGTTACCTCGTACTCAGAGAGGTAATGATTCCATCTTTGTTGTGGTGGATCGGTTTTCTAAGATGGTCCATTTTATTCCCTGCAAGAAGACGACTGATGCTGTTAATGTAGCCCAACTTTTTTTTCGTGATGTGTACCGTTTGCATGGGCTACCTTCTTCTATTGTGTCTGATCGGGATACCCGATTTCTGAGTCATTTTTGGCGTAGCTTGTGGAAGATGGTGAATACTCAACTTAACTTCAGCAGTGCTTATCACCCTCAAACTGATGGGCAAACTGAAGTTGTTAATCGGTCACTTGGGAATTTGCTGAGGTGTTTGGTTGGTGATCATGTGAAGGCATGGGATCAAAAATTGTGTCAAGCTGAGTTTGCTCATAATCATGCTGTTAATCGGAGCACTGGATATAGCCCCTTTCAGATAGTTTATTCTTCTCAGCCTCGAGGACCACTTGATTTGATGTCTCTTCCTGTTTCTGGATCTGTTCCAAAGAAAGTTCAGGATTTTGTGGAGGGTTTACATGAAGTTCATAATGCTGTGTATGATCATTTGACCAGTGCTAATCTGAAGTATAAGCAAGCTGCTGATCAGAAGCGTAGGCATGTTGAGTTCGAGGAAGGTGATTTTGTTTGGGCTGTTTTGACTAAAGATCGTTTTACAGTTGGGGACTACAACAAGTTATCAGCGAGGAAGATTGGCCCAATTGAAATCGTGGAGAAGATCAATCCGAATGCATATCGTCTAAAGCTGCCTAGTCACATTCGTTGTTCTGATGTGTTTAACGTGAAGCATCTGTTGCCTTACTATGGAGATTCTTCTGATGATGAACCTGTTGGTAATTCGAGGGCGAATTTTGTCTATCCAGGGGGGAATGATGCAGGCCCAAGTGTGGAGGAACGGGCTATTTTGTATTTGGAGGCCCAAGACCGTGTAACAAAAGGGGCTTCACTAAAATGGCTCTAACTTGGGCTACAGGGGTCCGTTTTAGGCGTGTGACCAGGCGAAACGACCGTGTGAACGAGCTCCATTTTGCTGCAAACGCCTTTAGTGGTTTGGGTCATCGTCCGACTGAAAAAACGCTTATTTCTATTACTTATTTGCATTTTTATGATTTTTGGACTATTTTGGGCATTTTCTTTTAGGCCGTGTGTTTGGCCCGTTATCTTTTTTAGGCCCATTTCGAATTTCGGTTTCTATTTATATGTCCCTCTAGTAATATGAATGATCAGAATTGATTTTTGAAATTATTGAATTTTTCACTTCAAATTCCGTGGCCTTTGGGTTGCAATTTGGGGGTTGGGGAAGAACACACGGGTATTCTTAGAATCAACGTGTTTGATCTTCGTTTCCGTATCACGCGCTACATCACTACATCTTTTGTATAAATTAGCATATGGTATTGTTTCACACTTGTCTTGATGGGGTGAAATCAATGTTTTAGAAACCGGTTCAAACCGTCCGGTACACCGGGTTGAACTATCCGATATACCCGGTTAAATCGTTTTTGAGCCCAATCCGGTACGGTATAAAAACTGGATTTTAAAACATTGGGTGAAATGTGAAGTTATAGAAATAAATAAAAAAATCAGAGAAAAGAGAGAAAAATGTCTGGATAGCCCATATGGTTTGGTGAAATTTCACCTATAGTACAACCTTGTTCCTTATGGTTTGTACACTCGTTTCTCGGACAGTCTCTAACATATATGAATGGGTAAATTACAGTTTTCGTCATTTATGTTTATATTGAATTGCAATAGATGCCCTTTAACTTCAATAATTACAGTCACAATCATTTATTTGTAAAACCCGCTACACTTTACGTCCTTTAACACTAACCAGGTTAATTTTAAACGTTAAGTAGGGTCATGTGCACACCATGTGAGGGTAAAAATGTCATTTAACCTCCCACTTTCATCTCCTTTTAAAACTGCTCGGTAACCAACACCACCATCTCCCACCCCTCTCTTTGTCCCACCACCCACCACCCACCACCACCACCTCCAACAACCAACACCACCATATTCGAATGCACCCTATCATCACCGAAACAGCTACCACCACCATCTCTGCATACAGTCACCACCGTCTGCCTCTAATTAAAACACCACCACCGCTTATGGCCACCACTACCACCGCATGTGACAAACAAGGGAATGAAATTTCAGATCTACTATGATGGACTCGGATCTTTGATTATGGTGATGAAATTTCAGATCTATGAACATGGGTTAAGATTTGGATGGAAATTTCAGGGTTTTTTTTTTGCTCTAATTGTAAACAGGATTTTGGTTGGGCATTGGGCAATTAGAATCCACATGGATACAATGTTAATCTGTTAATGAAATCGGCAGGCTAGGGTTTTTTACATTTTAGCGCACTTGTAAGGGTCCTAATTGAGGTTAATTAGTCAAATTAAACGATAGATTTAATCATAGATGGTGCAATAGTAAGGACCAGAACAAACAGCTCGTATCTGTTGATTAAGAATTATTATGAAAAGGAGAAAATTAGACTGTCCGCAATGCAACGGCCTGCATTTACTACATGCATCCCAGTCATCACTGCCACATCAGCTTTTAACCCATTCTTCCCACGTGCATTCTCTCTCCCCTTTTTAACTCCAACCCATCATTCCCACATGCATCCTCTCTCTTCCACATCACCATTTCTTGATGGGGTGAAATCAATGTTTTAGAAACCGGTTCAAACCGTCCGGTACACCGGGTTGAACTATCCGATATACCCGGTTAAATCGTTTTTGAGCCCAATCCGGTACGGTATAAAAACTGGATTTTAAAACATTGGGTGAAATGTGAAGTTATAGAAATAAATAAAAAAATCAGAGAAAAGAGAGAAAAATGTCTGGATAGCCCATATGGTTTGGTGAAATTTCACCTATAGTACAACCTTGTTCCTTATGGTTTGTACACTCGTTTCTCGGACAGTCTCTAACATGTATGAATGGGTAAATTACAGTTTTCGTCATTTATGTTTATATTGAATTGCAATAGATGCCCTTTAACTTCAATAATTACAGTCACAATCATTTATTTGTAAAACCCGCTACACTTTACGTCCTTTAACACTAACCAGGTTAATTTTAAACGTTAAGTAGGGTCATGTGCACACCATGTGAGGGTAAAAATGTCATTTAACCTCCCACTTTCATCTCCTTTTAAAACTGCTCGGTAACCAACACCACCATCTCCCACCCCTCTCTTTGTCCCACCACCCACCACCCACCACCACCACCTCCAACAACCAACACCACCATATTCGAATGCACCCTATCATCACCGAAACAGCTACCACCACCATCTCTGCATACAGTCACCACCGTCTGCCTCTAATTAAAACACCACCACCGCTTATGGCCACCACTACCACCGCATGTGACAAACAAGGGAATGAAATTTCAGATCTACTATGATGGACTCGGATCTTTGATTATGGTGATGAAATTTCAGATCTATGAACATGGGTTAAGATTTGGATGGAAATTTCAGGGTTTTTTTTTGCTCTAATTGTAAACAGGATTTTGGTTGGGCATTGGGCAATTAGAATCCACATGGATACAATGTTAATCTGTTAATGAAATCGGCAGGCTAGGGTTTTTTACATTTTAGCGCACTTGTAAGGGTCCTAATTGAGGTTAATTAGTCAAATTAAACGATAGATTTAATCATAGATGGTGCAATAGTAAGGACCAGAACAAACAGCTCGTATCTGTTGATTAAGAATTATTATGAAAAGGAGAAAATTAGACTGTCCGCAATGCAACGGCCTGCATTTACTACATGCATCCCAGTCATCACTGCCACATCAGCTTTTAACCCATTCTTCCCACGTGCATTCTCTCTCCCCTTTTTAACTCCAACCCATCATTCCCACATGCATCCTCTCTCTTCCACATCACCATTTCTTGATGGGGTGAAATCAATGTTTTAGAAACCGGTTCAAACCGTCCGGTACACCGGGTTGAACTATCCGATATACCCGGTTAAATCGTTTTTGAGCCCAATCCGGTACGGTATAAAAACTGGATTTTAAAACATTGGGTGAAATGTGAAGTTATAGAAATAAATAAAAAAATCAGAGAAAAGAGAGAAAAATGTCTGGATAGCCCATATGGTTTGGTGAAATTTCACCTATAGTACAACCTTGTTCCTTATGGTTTGTACACTCGTTTCTCGGACAGTCTCTAACATGTATGAATGGGTAAATTACAGTTTTCGTCATTTATGTTTATATTGAATTGCAATAGATGCCCTTTAACTTCAATAATTACAGTCACAATCATTTATTTGTAAAACCCGCTACACTTTACGTCCTTTAACACTAACCAGGTTAATTTTAAACGTTAAGTAGGGTCATGTGCACACCATGTGAGGGTAAAAATGTCATTTAACCTCCCACTTTCATCTCCTTTTAAAACTGCTCGGTAACCAACACCACCATCTCCCACCCCTCTCTTTGTCCCACCACCCACCACCCACCACCACCACCTCCAACAACCAACACCACCATATTCGAATGCACCCTATCATCACCGAAACAGCTACCACCACCATCTCTGCATACAGTCACCACCGTCTGCCTCTAATTAAAACACCACCACCGCTTATGGCCACCACTACCACCGCATGTGACAAACAAGGGAATGAAATTTCAGATCTACTATGATGGACTCGGATCTTTGATTATGGTGATGAAATTTCAGATCTATGAACATGGGTTAAGATTTGGATGGAAATTTCAGGGTTTTTTTTTGCTCTAATTGTAAACAGGATTTTGGTTGGGCATTGGGCAATTAGAATCCACATGGATACAATGTTAATCTGTTAATGAAATCGGCAGGCTAGGGTTTTTTACATTTTAGCGCACTTGTAAGGGTCCTAATTGAGGTTAATTAGTCAAATTAAACGATAGATTTAATCATAGATGGTGCAATAGTAAGGACCAGAACAAACAGCTCGTATCTGTTGATTAAGAATTATTATGAAAAGGAGAAAATTAGACTGTCCGCAATGCAACGGCCTGCATTTACTACATGCATCCCAGTCATCACTGCCACATCAGCTTTTAACCCATTCTTCCCACGTGCATTCTCTCTCCCCTTTTTAACTCCAACCCATCATTCCCACATGCATCCTCTCTCTTCCACATCACCATTTCTTTTTCTATCTTAAAAACATTTAAAGGGTCCACCTTCACCTTCTCTCTCCTGCATGTAGGTGCACTTCCCCACATACAACCCCCTTAAATGCCACCTACCCCCAATGCTTCCTTTACAAATACATCCTCCACATCATCAAGTGCAACCCCCAACAAGAAGCGTTGCGGCAGTCTTATAGCATTTAATTTGTATTTTGAAAGAAAGAGAAGCATCGATTTTCCGTGTGATTGTAACTACGTCTACAGGAACACATGTTTGCTTGATGTTGGACAAAGAATTACTTACTGCTATTCACTTTACAAGAAAATATTTTCTTTTCAGTCGATATATATTTGGTTCCTAAATCCAAAAATTCCTAATGCATCTTTATTTGTTCTTCACTTTAAAGTTTTGGTACCTAAAGTTTTGAGATCTGTTAGTTGGTTATTGGTGACAGGCTTAGAGATTTGGTGATGGTGGTTGTTGGTGGTGAAAGAGAATAGGGTATTTATATTTGATCTTATTTTCTTTTATTTATACTATAATTAATTAAGTAAAAAGACTACACAACCCTTAAGTGAATAGACTTAACTGGAAATTTTAACCTTGTTAATGCTAAATGACGAAAGATGCACTAAGTTTTCCAAATAAAGGATTGTGACTGTAATTATTGAAGTTAAATGCTATCAATTGCAATCGGATACAAACATAAAGTACGAAAAGTGTAATTTACCCTATATGAATTAACTAAAATACCCTTACTATTAAAAATACAAATTAAAACACTAAAAGATAAATTTAAATAATCATTTTGAATTCAAGTGGCCCACCATTAATTAAACGTCACTTAAGTAATAAAAACAATTTAATTAACAAAAGCCTTGTGGACCCCACCCTCACCTTCGCTTCTTACAAAGCACCACCTACATGCTACAACCACCTTATCACCACCCACATGCTCCATAACCACCACTTGCAACCACCATGTCACCGTTCGTCTTCACTCTACCACGGAACTCCATAACCACAACCACAACCACAACCACAACCACAACCACAACCACAACCACAACTACAACCTTCGCCATCCCCAATCTATCCCACTCGTGACCAACACACACAACCCACAACCACTATTCTTCACTACCTTCACCGGCCAACCACTACGTTTACCACCAATCTCTGTCACCATTGCTCACCTTCTTCTACCCCTAATCTGAACCTGCCTCAACAATCTCTCCACCGCATACAATAACAAAACCAAACCAAATAGAACTCCAAACCTACAAATCTGAAATCAAAAGTACTTCTTCAGTCATTCAATTTAGATTTACGTCTCCGAACTAGTCAGATTACAACTCATCGGATGCACCCTCGAATCGGAAACCTAGCTGGTCTCCATCGCTCAGCGTTACCACCACCACCATTTACGTTGGAGTGGAGTGCTTACGGTGCCGGAGTTCCGGAATTCCGGTTAACAGTGGTGTTCTTACGGTGACAGCGATGATATTATACGAAGAAAAAGATTAAAGTGGGGTGGGGGTGGGGTTAGGTTATTTTTATTAAATAATGGTGGAGTCCACTTGAATTTTTAAATAATAAATTAGATTTTGTAATGTCTTATTTATTGTTTTTAATAGTAAGGGCCTTTTAGTCAATTCATATCCATTTAACACCCAAAACTAACCCTCATCCATCTTAGGGACTAACCGAGAAACGAGTGTACAAATCGTAAGGAACACGGCTGTAATTTCAAAAAGGTGATTGTACGTGAAATTTCACCAAACTAAAGGGGCTGATCGAAAATTTTCTAAAAAAAGAGTATGATGTAAATCAACTCGAGATATGCGAATTACACCAATGGTGGTTGATTGTGAGCATCGGTGATAGATAAAGAAGACGTGTGGATTTCATGACGCCGGTTATGGTGAATATGTTCTCCCATACTTACCCAATATGATGGTCCTTAGAAAATTGAGAGCATAGAAGCTTGATCGATGATTCATGTAAGTACTAGCTAAATCAAACCAGATTAGAGCTTGGATAAACCCAATTGTGTATTTATGGAATCAAATTTGACTCGGATATTACAAGAGATAATTACTGTTTTCATCCCTGTGGTTTGTCAAAAATCACTATTTCAGTCCATTAGTTTAAAAATTGCGATTTCAGTCTCTGTGGTTTCACTTTCGTAACCATTTCAATCCATTTATTCTGTTAGTACAGGGACTGAAATGGTTACGAAAGTGAAACCACAGGGACTGAAATCGTAATTTTTAAACTAATGGACTGAAATAGTGATTTTTGACAAACCACGTGGATGAAAACAATAATTAACTCTATTTTGAAACAGAACATGAATTGCTGTATTGTCATAGTTTTGCATAAAGAAGTGCATGCATGCCACATGAAAAAAGTAGAAGTTTTTTTGTCCATTGGTTTCTGATACAAGTTATTCTCTTCGACTCACTTGTTAGTTACTCTTCATTGAGTTAGAGTAGTGCATAATAATATAACTGGTGCTCTAGCAAGTGAAAAGTAAGCTGGTATGGCTTATTATTTCAGTCATTATGGTAGATAATCATATGCCTTCTTATTCCTGAGTACAGCTTCAAGACCCGAAAGGCATAACATTTTAACAAATTCAAGATGCATAAGATCATCGTCTCAAAACCCTCATCGTCTCAAAACCTCATATCAGAACGAAACAAATTTGTTCATTTCAGTAACGTCAACAAAAAAAAAGCATAACCATCAAATGCATGACTAATTGGATTTCAATTATCTGACCACGATTTCTACCACATGATGTCTACCAGAGGGGCCGCGCATGGAGTAAAGCAAAGGATTTTTATAATCTCTGATTCTTTATCTTTATCAAAATCATAACAAGGGAATATCCATACCTTCTTTAGTAGAGGTGACTTGGCCATTATAAGCTTCACAAAATCCAACTCATTCTCTGCGTCGCTAAAATGTATAATCTCTAATTCGTTCATATGCTCCAACGTAATATCTGAATAATCTTCGAGTGTTAAAGAGCCCATTTCATAATCTTGAAGACAATCTTGGTCATACATCTACATGAAGAAGCGTCTTGTGTGAGTGTATGTTGACATAAGAATCAGAACAAGTAGAATACAACACAGATTCTTGTTATTTACCACTAGCTTAAGTTTCTCAAGGTTTGGGGAGCTTCTAATCAGAAGAGCAAGAAAAGGTAACCCATATATGTGACTAAAGCTCAAATCATGTATACACAAGTATTTCAAGTGGACTAATGCTGTTGGGAGCTCTTTCGGATGTCTCCTTGGAAGAAAATCCTTGAGCCATAGCCAAAACAAAGATTGGTGATAACTAATAAGCAAACCAAAGTCTAATCAAGTATATACCATGTAGATAAAATTACCTCAACGAAGGAAAACACAACATAAAGATATTCAATCGCCGGTAAACACTCGAATAGATCAACAATGGAAGTATCTCCACCATCATAGATAATTGTACTCGCATTATCCTACAAAATTACAATGTTTAGATAAGTTATGGAAGACCATGGAAATTAAATTTTATATATTATAAACTTACGAGAGTCAAACTCTTAAGTAATGGGCAGCTGGATAAAAGACGCAGAAACATTTTCTCATACATCCATACACTTTCCAAATGTAAGGTTGTAAGATAACCAAATTCATTGAATGAACGTTGTTGGTAAAGGGCACAACCACGGAGATACATACTTGTTAATTGGTGTAAAGAGGAGAGAAATGGGTAACTTATACCCCACATCACCTCCCGTACAAAAATCAAGTTTTAATATCTTGAGAGTATTTTTCTTCGATAAATGACGTAGTATTTGGTCAATCTCAACACACGAGGTATCTACCCACATAGAAAGAGTGAACTCGTGTATTGGACCCTCGTGCATAAGCAGAACTTGGTATATCGCGTAGAAAAACTTACATTTGTTATGCATTTCTCTCCTTTTACTTGGTTTGTCAAACGTTTGTTCCAAAACAGACGGCTCAGCCCTATCGGTCGAACACTTCAAAATTATACTCGTCAAACACAAGTTTAGGGATTTTGGTCCAATGGTACCTCCATTCCCTAGAGAGAATACTTGTCCTTGCTGCCTCTTGAATCGGTAGGAAACATAAAATAGTTTCTATTATGCCTATTGGAAGCTTGCTAATTCTATCCATCTTAGGATACCCTTATTAGCTGCAAAATTAGCTAGCTAGCTACTATGGGAATATGTTTAGTCTACACACAAAACAACAACAACAAAACCATGTAACAGAAACAAAAAACCGATGAAAATGAAAGGGATTAGGGTTGGAACAGAACCATTAGGTTAGTGAATAGTGACTTTAACCAGCCGCCACCAGCAGAAGAAGCATATACCAGAGTAAGGTTAGGGTTTACTAAGTATACTGTATAACACAAATGGTTCTTGTACCTTATATCGATTTTTGTTAAGAACTACGCTACTGAAGGTTGACTACCGGATTAAAGTACGATTTTGAGACAAAAACTAGGATTTTGCCCGCCGCGCGTTGCGGCGGCGCGCGACGTGTGGAAACATATAGTAAGACAAAACACGATTCATAAAATGCAGTGCGTAAAAGACAATTACAAAAAAACGTAAATCACAAAGGTAGACACAAAGTGTACAACACAATGCCAAAGACATTTCGAAAAACACAATGCATTGGCATTTGTAAAAGTAGGAGTTGTAGTCTAGGGGTTACAATTGCAATTTTTTTAAAGTTTGGCGGGTGTAAAAATGAAAGCGCATGTCTTGACGTATTCAGTTCAACTCAATGTATGGTTGAATCCAAACGTTTAGTTTAAAAAAAAGAAATTAGCGAACGAAAATAATTAAAGAAAGCAATAAGCTAAAAATGTATAGATATATGGTACAACGATAAAGTTGAAACATTATAAACTTTTGAGATTAAACTTCAATGGTCTAATATTGCAATGTAATTGAAGTTTAACTTGGAAAGGAAATGGACTCAAAACTAAAAGCAAAAAGCCAAAATGTATTTTAGTCAAAGTATGGGTGAAAAATTGAAGTTTAACTTGGAAAGCAAAGAGAGTGAAAAAGCAATTTAACAAAACTAAAAGCAAGCAAAGTATGGGTGAAAAGAGGAAATGTCGAAATGGACTCAAAACGCAACTTAACAAAACTAAAAGCAAGGGGCCAAAATGTACTTTACTCAAAGTATTGTGTGAAAAAAGGAAATGTCACATGCATGTCGGTGGCCTATGCCACAGACTTTGTGCTAACAAAAATAATTAAAGAAAGCAATAAGCTAAAAATGTATAAATATACGGTATAATGATAAAGTTGAAACATAATAAACTTTTGAGATTAA
This sequence comes from Helianthus tuberosus, assembly GCA_030545235.1. Classification (NCBI taxonomy): domain Eukaryota; kingdom Viridiplantae; phylum Streptophyta; class Magnoliopsida; order Asterales; family Asteraceae; genus Helianthus; species Helianthus tuberosus. The sequence continues at coordinate 5,898,850 of JARYGA010060219.1, read as the reverse complement.
ACCTCAATGGTCTAATACTGCAATGTAATTGAAGTTTAACTTGGAAAGGAAATGGACTAAAAACTAAAAGCAAAAGGCCAAAATGTATTTTAGTCAAAGTATGGGTGAAAATATGAAGTTTAACTTGGAAAGGAAAGAGACTGAAAACGCAATTTAACAAAACTAAAAGCAAGGGGTCAAAATGTATTTTACTCAAAGTATGGGTGAAAAGAGGAAATGTCGAAATTGACTTAAAACGCAATTTAACAAAACTAAAAGTAAGGGGCCAAAATGTATTTACTCAAAGTATTGTGTGAAAAAAAGGAAATGGCACATATGTCGGTGGCCTTTAATTAAGTTTATAGTATAATATAATAATAGACCAATTGTAATATTACTTTTGGGAGCAAAAGAAATACACACAAAATCCAAAACGAAATGGCACATGCATGTCGGTGGCGTATGCCACCGACTTTGTGATTTAAGATAGTAGATAATAGCTTTTGCCCTGCCCGCGTTGCGGGGCACTAAGCCGAATATTTTTTTCTCTCATGTACGTCTGTATTTCGGGTGCTTGTACATACTACCATTACACGATCTCAAAAAACATTACATCGAGTCAACCAATCAAAAGAAAACACTACCATACTAAAAAAAACAAAAACGATGGAAAGGCTATAATTTTAAACTGAGAGAAAAATTGTAAATTTTCAGAACAAATGAACGAACGTGTACCAGGCAGCCGCCTGACACTAATAAAAGTTACACCGAGTCAACAATTAAAACAAAACACTATCAGTGTTTTGTCAAAAAAAAAAAAAACTAAAATGATTGTATGACTGTAATTTTACACTGGGGGCAAAATCATAATTTAAGAAAGGAAAAATAAACAAAAACAATGGTAAAACTATAAATTTGAATGTATGGCAAAATCGTAATTTGGCGGGGAGTGGGGAAAACAAAACCAATGGCAAAATCGTCATTTGGCTGGACCAATGGGGAAGTATTAGGCAGCTAGATGTCTAACACTATTCCCCTCCTACGCACTAAATCGAATCATTCTCAGTTTGATAACATATACGCTTTTATTTCGATTAGTTGTACATTATTATTCATAACACGATTTTAAGAAAAGAATGTCATTAAGACATATATAAAAATATGATCTATAAATATTAAAGTTAAGGAATGTCAGCCTAAATTGACCTAATGGAAAAATTACATTCAGGCATAGATTAAAATTTGCTCTTCATGACACTGTGAAGCACACATTGAACGCAACACTATCACAAATTAACTACTTTTAGAGGTAACAAATTATTTAAAAAAAATAGGTAGACATTTTTTTATATAGTTTTAGAATTTTTAGCAAACTTATTTTTAGGTGTTTTATAAATATTGAATCAGAATAATGTAAAAAAATTGATGTTTCACAAAATAAGTGAATTATGATGAGCTTTTTTTTCTGTATTATTATGATATGTTTTAAAATTCCATTTGCAATATTTATTAATAATATCTCGTCCGGATTCCAAAGATGTGTTTCAATTTCATTTACTACACTTTTCAAATCTCATATTTGACAGTACATATCTGTGGATTTCGATTAAATTACCTTAGCCTGGCTTCCACCCCCACAACTACATCACCACCAAAAAAATCCCTCAATTCTAAATCTCTGGCTGCAATGGTTTGGTCTTTTCGCGACGGTCTCCGGCGAGGAGCAGTCATCTCTTCCGGCTACAAATGCATCCATCTCCACCGATCATCTCTTCCGGGAACAATCGCACCGGTCATCTCTTCCGGGAACAACCGCATCCTCTCTTTCCACCACTTCCGGTGAATCCTCCGGTTGCTTTCCACCACCACCATCGTCGCTCTCTCTCTCTCTCCCTTGGCCAGAATAGTGTTTGCCGTCGCTGGTAAATGCCCTAGATCAGCCTTCATTCTCTCTCCCTCGTCTGCACACACATATCCACCCTCCACCACCTTCATCGCTACACGCCACCTTCCACCGCCGCATCCTCCACGAAATCAATTGGTCGCCGGAGGGCCGAAACCGTTTATTGACACAGGCCATCGGCCGACAATATTGTAATGTTGTAGCGAGGGTAAAACTGTAATTTAAGCCACTACGCCACAGCTACTGTACATACAAGTTGGTAAATGTTATAGAGATAATACACGGTTACAACTTACACCAATGACCAATTGGTAAAAAGTGTGAGGTCGGTGGAGTAAATCCACCGACTTTGTACTTTAAGATTATAGATAATAGTGGGATTCAGCCCGCGCGTTGCGGCGGGGACGTGGCAGGAGTTCGTGCGGTATCGGTTGAGTTCGTTATATCAAGTGTAAAAGAAAACCTTAAGAGTAAATTATAATATGACCAAAACGATATATATGCGTGTCATGTCAAAATATAATTACATGATAATTAATAGAAAACATAGTATAAAACCGTGTGTGGTTTCGAAAGAAGGCTTGCATTCCATATTTTAGTTGGTTGGTACACCATGCTTTAATAGTAGTATTCTACTAAAACTGGAACCATCATGTTAAACAATGAATGGGTTTAAGTAATTCATGTGGGTATTATATTTTTTTGGATAAAGTTGTTATAATTTTCTTTTATAAATAACCGATTAGTTGTTGCTTATTCTCTTTAATAAATGAAAAAATATTGTTATATTTTATTTGATCAAAATATAACCACAATTAATCGAACCAATATTTCCAATACTTGAATTAACCGAAGGTATTATATCTCCATATGATCGATTTGGACCGCACGTATTCATTTTTACAAATATTTGGTAATCAAGTCACCGGTGTGAATATTTCAATGGCTATTTCAAATTATTCAATTTATATAAAATAAGTACATGACCACATGAATTGATTAAATAATATTGTATGTGGATCAACGACAGAAAGGAGGGTTGAGATCTTGCACATGTCCCAATAAATTTATGTATGGTTGACCCGACCTGATGCTTCAAATTTCCTCATTTTAGGAAAACAATTCATTTCTTTTTAATCCTCTCCCTACGTTTTCCGTCGCCGGTGATTCACTCAACAAATCGGACTGCTGACAACGTCCTTTGGCTCTGTTTTGAAGAAAATAAGAGCAGTCGTCGTCCTAATCGAGCCTCCCCCTCTGGCAGCCGGACCCTCAACCGCCTTGTTTACTCGATTTCACCCATAGATCTTCCAGTTCCCCATCGCTGCTACCATCACCATGCACCATATCTTTGAGCCGTTTTACTCCACTTACAATCTCTACCCTTTTTCTCCACCACCAGTCCATCCCCATGTTTACAACCGTGACCTCTGGGGATCCAAAATATTAGCTAAACGATGGATGATAACTGCATCTGGGTTTACATCAGCGAATGCGTAGACTATTCCTGGCATTTTAAGGTCACCGCAGTCCAATCTAGCGTTGCATGTGGTTATTTCGCCCCAGTCTGTGTCGGCTAGGTTTCACGGTAAGCTTTTGACCTCTTTTTCGATTTTCCAGCTACATTTTTTTTCTTTTCCGGCCTTTAGCGACATTCCCGTTTTATTAGGGATTATGTTAGCAACGACGAAGTGGGTTTCACAGCTGTTGTTGACTCTATTGCCGTGCGGCGCGTGAAGACGGTGGCTGTCTGGAAAGTTGTCTGGCAAAACAACGCTATGTGAAGACGATGTTTGTGTGGATTACTGGACATGTAATATGTGTCGTAGAAAGAAAAAACACTTAAACGAAGGTAGGAAATTCGGTAATTTTAGAAAGGGCAAAACTGTAATTGCGACAAAGAAGGCAGTGTTTTGTCTGTTTGTGCACCGACCTTTATCTTTAATCTTTAATTAGTAATATTGCCTGCGCGCGTTGCGGCGCGGGTACATCGCACATTTCGAATAACGTAAACATCGAATGAATTAGTTCAAATGTTATGTGTTGCGTGAACCACACAAAAACGTGTGTTTCGACGTATCCGATTAAACTTAATGTAACCCACATAAGCATTGCGATTGGATAAAAATGTAAAGTCAAGTAAAATAAATCGAATGTATACCGTACAATTATAACGTATTATAGGTGACTCGACTCATACATAGAAAACATAGCGGGTATAGAGGAAAAACATATACGTGTAACAAAAAGATATTAATTAGAGCTTTTAAAAAAGGAAAAAACCACAATTAAATTTCACTCGATTAAGAACAAAATTTACGAAGCAATTAACAATCATAAAATAAGTATAAAAACATATTATATTTTACGTGACTTGTTTTCCAAAAAATTTACGCCGAAATGTAGAATAACTCGAATTTAGACCGACAGGAACGTAAAAATACGCACGTAAAATGATTTTTTTAACGGAAATGTATTATATTTAACCCCACTCGATTTTTATTAAAAATGTTTACGTCGAAACGTAGAAAACTCAAATATATACCAAGATGTACGTTAAAATAGTTTTTTTAACGTAAAGGAACGATACGTAATATAGTTTAAAGAAAGTAGTTTAACATAAAAATTTATAATGAAATTCAAAAAGAAAAAAAAATATTTGCAAACAACATGGATCGAACATAGATCCTTCCAACACTCAACCAAAGCAGACAACCAACTATTATAAATGTAAACTATATTACTTAGTAGTGGGCGGTGGAAAAAAAAAAAGAAAAAAGAAAATTATTTGCAAACAACATGGATCGAACATAGGTCATTCCAACACTCAACCAAAGCACACAACCAACTATTATAGGAATACATTTGAGTGTGTAACAGAAATGTAAATTATATAACTTAGTAGTGGTCGGTGGCTTTTGCCACCGACTTTCTATTTTAAGAGAGTATAGAATAGAATATGGGTATTTTGAAATATAAAAAAATACGGAATATCTTGTATACTAAGTCGTATATAAATAGTTGTAATCCATATGAAAATTATATTTTTTTATACGCCGCCTCTGAATTATGGAATTAGAAGTTCCCTTGTCAAACATATGTTGCCATTATTAGTAATTAATGCAGATTTTTATTTTGTAAGATAATGTAGTGTTCGGTGATTTCTATTTTAAGAGAATAGAATATAATAAATAAATATATGTATAATCCAAGTTGTATCCAAAAAGAGAATTGGGCCAAAGAAGGACACAAAGTGCGGCCCAGCCATCGAATTAAGAAGAAGAGCACGATGAGCAAAAATGGCTATTACTTATTATAGGACAAAGAATTTAAATTTTAATATAATAGAATGGATATTCTCTCCCCAAGCATTTCACTCTTTGAATTTTATTATTATTATAACGCAATTCCATATAATCATTTGGATATGTATAAGACATAGTAAAATATGTGGAAAATCGGGGATGTGTGTGTACGGTTGAAATGAAATCACACCAAACAATATATTAATGGGATTCTTGTTGGATTATAAACATGACACGTAATACTTGCAAAAGGGACAAAACGGTAATTTTGAGTGCATTGTCGGTGGCCGTAGCCACCGACTTTGTACTTTAAGATTATAGGTAATATATTAAAAAAGAGTTAATTGCCAAAATTGTCCCTGAGGTTTGGGTGTGTTTGCCATTTTCGTCTAAAATGACTTTTTTGTACCAAATAGCCCCCCCACGTTTGTAAACTTTTTGTCATTTTCACCCAAATGCCTAATTGGGTTAGAAACAACCGTTTGATGAAGGTTTTTTTTTTTTTTTGAAATTTCACAAGTACAGGGCCTGAAATGTAATTTCTTTTTAAACCTAAAACAATCACCAAGACCTGATTCTGATTTCATCGTAGCAAAAGTCATTAACTAAACTTGCGATTTGTCAAACGAACTGAACAACATTTTAATTCACAGAACTACCGAAAAACTCGAATTTGACTACTAACTTACAAGTTACAATACAATATAACAGAATTCATTATAACATATTATTGTTACATATAAATGTCACAAAACAGTAAGCTACAACTCTAATCCTTTTTACAAATCAAATTCCGTTAGACAATAATAATTCTCCTTCACTACTGTGCAAAGCATCCTGAACTTGTGCAGCAAATTGCATATTCCACAACATATCCTCCACAGAAGGTCTCTCTAATGGATCATTTACCAAACACCTGCAGCAGATTTCCGCTATTGTTGTTAACGACTGATCGGAACATTCATCACGAACCGCTGGATCAACCATCTCCTTTATAGCCGCATCGTCGGCTGTAATTCTGGCTTGAAACTGTTCTTTTACGGACTCTATTTTTGTGTGCATGGTGGTTTTAAATATGATTTCGAGTAATATTACACAGAAATCATGCACTTTCTCCGGATTGATGATACGAGTCATGAGAACAGTTACAAGAATACTAGCTAACAGAACCACACAAAACAATGATCAGCCCTGCAACTGTTGCATGGTGACTGCAGTTTGAGAACACAGATAACCTGAAGGAGCCACCATCTGTTTTTGCTTATGAGATTATAAATCAAGCAGGATTTAAACATATACTAGAAGCATGTTTTCAGTTGGATGATAATAAGAAAAGTTACCATTAAGTCTGATTCATAAGTACTAGCTAAATCAACCAGATTAGAGCTTGGAAAAACCCAATTTGTACTCGTGGAATCGAATTTGACTCGGATATTTTGAAACAGAAGATGACATGCTTCTGTATTGAATTAAAGTAGTGCATAATAATTAGCATGATAATGTAACTGGTGAATAAATCTCTAGCAAGTGATAAGTAAGCTGGTCTGGCTTACTTTTTCAGTGGTTACCGTAAATAATCATATGCCTTCTCATTCCCGAGCACAACTTCAAGACCCGAAAGGCATAACATTTTAACAAATTCAAGATGCATAAGATCATCTTTCTCAAAACCTCATATCGGAATGAAACAAATTTGTTCATTTCACTGAACTCGACATTAAAAAAAAAAAACAAAATCACAAACAGCATGACTGATTGAACTTCAACCGTCCGACGATGATTTCTACCACAGGTGATGCGCACGGAGAGCAAAAAAGAATTTCGGAAATCTGTGGTTCTTCATCTTTATCAAAATTATAATACGGGGATACTGTCACCTTCTTTAGCACAGGTGACTTGGCTAATATAAGCCTCACAAAATCCAACTCATTCTCTGCGTCGCTAAAATTTCGAATCTCAAATTCTTCTAAATGCTCCAACATAATATCTGAATAATCATCAAGTGTAAAAGAGCCCAAATCATCTTCGTCAAGCCAGTTTCCGTTATCCATCTACATGATGAAGTATCTTGGGTGAGAGTATGTTGAGATAAGAATCAAAACAAATAGAATAGAATACAATATAGATCTTTGTTATTTACCACTAGCTTAAGTTTCTCTAGATTTGGGGAGCTTCTAATCAGAAGAGCAAGGAAAGGTAACGCATATATGTGCATGAAGCATAACCTATCCACACACAAGTATTTCAAGTGGACTAATGCTGTTGGGAGCTCTTTCGGAAGTCTCTTTGGAGCAAAACACTTAGCCAAATCAAAGATTAGTGATAACTATTAAGCAGACCGAAGTCAAATCATGTATTTACCATGTAGATAAAATTACCTCAACGATGAAAAGCACAACATTAAGATAATCAATGGTAAACACTTAAATAGATCAACAATGGGGGTATCTCCACTCCTAAAGATGACTGAACACTCACAATCCTGCAAGAATTACAATATTTTGATAAGTTATTGAAGACCATGGGAACTAAATTTTGGTAATTATGAACTTACAAGAGTCAATCTCTTAAGTAATGGACAGCTGGATAAAAGACGTAGAAGCGTTTTCACACACGTCCATACACTTCCCAAATGTAAGGTTGTAAGGCAACCAAATTCATTGAATGAACGTTGTTGGTAAAGAGCACAACCATGGAGATACAAACTTGTTAATTGGTGTAAAGAGAAGAGAGAAATGGGTAACCTATGCCCCTCATCACCTCCCGCCTCAAAATCAAGTTTTAATATCTTGAGAGTATTTTTCTTGGACAAATGAAGTATAATATGGTCAATCTCAACACACGAGGTATCTACTTTCATAGAAAGAGTGAACTCGTGTATTGGACCCTCGTGCATAAGAAGAACTTGGTATATCGCGTAGAAAAACTTACACCTCTTGGCCATATCTTTCCTTTTACTTGGTTTGTTAAGACGTAGCTCGATAGCAGATGGCTTAGGCCCACGAGTCCATTCTTGAAACTGATCCTCAATAAACACAAGTTTAGGGATTTTGATCCAATGGTACCTCCATTCCTTAGAGAGGATGCTTGTCCTTGCTGCCTCTTGAATCGGTAGTAGACATAAGATGGTTTCCATTACACCTACTGGAAGCTTGCTGATTCTATCCATCTTAGGATACCCTTATTGTTAGCTACAGAATTTGCTACTTTGAAAAGTTGGTTAGTTTAGACACAAATCAACTAAACAGATATGATAAGGAAAGAAGAAAGTCAAAGCTTTCAAACAACAAAATGGAATGGAACTGAGCCAAGCCAATTAGGTTAGTGAAGTATTGACGTAAATAAAAATTACCCAAATCCAGTAATGAACAATGTCTTATGATGTTTATGAGAAGTGATAGATATGAAAAGAAAATACCTGAAATGGGTTATGTTATTTGATAAGCAATGAACCAGCCGCCACCAGCGACATTGACGAGAAGAAGCATACACCAAACCAGAATAGAGTTAGGGTTCAAACACAAGTGGTTCCTGTACTTTGTGTTCGTTTTTGTTGGGACTCTGCTTTTATGTTTTTATTTATTTATTTTTTTAGGAGTCAAATTTCATTTTAGTCCCCGTAGTTTGGGTCATTTTAACAGTTTAGTCTAAAAGTTTCATTTTAGTTCATTGGGTAAACTTCATCCATTTTTTTATGTTAACGAAAAGGGCAATTCGATCATTTTATATATAATTCTGTCAACTAGAAGGGCAATTCGGCCTTATAAAATCACCAAATTGTCCTTCTCGTTAACAGAAATAAAGGATGAAGTTAACCCAGTGGACTAAAATAGCAACGGTGAAACCTCTTTGGACCCGCAGGCAAAAAATGAAACCTTTGAACTAAATTGACAAAATGACCCAAACCATAGAGACTAAAATATCATTTAACTCTTTTTTAGTGTCAAACTAATCTAATTATATTTTCACTCTTCAGTCTTCACAATTTAAATTCTACATCTTTTGTATAAATTAGGTTATGGTATTGTTTCACACTTGTCTTGGTGGGGTGAAATCAAAGTTTTAAAAACCAGTTCAAATCGCCCGATACACCCAGTTGAATCATCCGATACATTCAGTTAAACCGTTTCTGAGCCCAATCCGGTATGGTATAAAAACTGGATTTTAAAACATTGGGTGAAATGTGAAAGAATAAGATTATACGCTAAAGAAATAAATAAATAAATAAATAAATTATAAAAACTGATTAACTCATCAAATGGCTTTCTTCTTAGTTTTAGTTTTCTTGTGTTCTTCCATGATGGCGTCTGGTATATGAAAAAAAAAACCTAGCAGTGTATGGATTATATATGGGGAGTGGTTAAAAGCTGAGGGTTACAAGACACAACTTCTGTATAATAAAGTACAAGTTGTTAAAGCTCTTTGCTTTGGATGTTGAATTGTTGATTATTTTGATCTGGGAAAGTACATTTACATTATATATTTAATTGAATCTATACTATATAATAAAAGAAACTATTTTGGGGACACCTGTCATTATATTAGGCCATGTCTTATAGATAATTATTATTTTAGTTTAATCTCTTCTAATTAATTATAGATAATCATCCTACTAAATATTATTTAGTTTAATTATTACTTTTATATTTATTTGTTTACTTCAAATTCAAACTTAATTATCTAATTTGATATTTGAGTAAATTACGATTTTGGCCCCTGTGGTTATATCACTTTTACCCTTTTAGCTCAAAAAGGAATTTTTAACATCTGAGCTCTCAACGTCTTTTTTTCTAACCCTTTTGGACCCCAACGTCTATTTTTCTAACCCTTTTGGCCTCTAAAAGTAAATGGATGGGGTTAGTGTTAGGGGCCAAAAGGGTTAGAAAAAAAACGTTGGGGACTCAGATGTTAAAAGATTCATTTTTTGGCTAAAAGGGTAAAAGTGATATAACCATAGGGGCCAAAATCGTAATTTACTCTTGATATTAACTATCGTGTATCGAGTATTATCCATTAGTATATTGAAAGATATGGCGTTTTAATTATTGGTATATAAAATTAGATTTATTAAACCCGTGTAATGCACGTGGTTTTTTTAAAGATATACATTTTTTTTATTATTTACTATACAAAATTACATTTATTCGACCCGTGTATACATGAGGTTTTTTAATGTATAACTTTTTTATTATTTGATACATAAAATTAGATTTATTCAATTCGTACAATACACGGGTTTTTTAAGGATATATATTTTTTATTATTTAGTATAGAAAATTACATTTATTCAACCCGTGTAATACACATATTTTTAAAGATAATTTTTTTATTATTTGGTATATAAAATTACATTTATTCAACCCGTGTAATAAATGATGTTTTTTAAATATGTATTATTTTATTATTTGGTATACAATATTACATTTATTCAACCCGTGTAATACACGTGGTTTTAAAGATATTTATTTGGTATATAAAATTATATATATTCAACCCGTACAATTGGTTCGTACATTTATTTAACCCGTTTAATACACGTGGTTTTAAAACCCCCTTCCAGCCCAGTTGGTTCCCAAGTGGTTGGTTGGGCCGGTTCCTCCTTGGAGGTCACCGGTTCGACTCCCGGCTGCGGCGTATTGGGGGGTCGTCACAATGATGGATCGTTTCCTACCGTGGCATGGTTCGATCCGGAGGGCAACCCGGGTTTACCCAGCTGTTACCCCAGCGAGTCTCTCGTGTGGGGCAGTATGGTTTCCGGGCGAAGGTCAGTCAGAGCGGCAGCCGGGGCCCGATAGAACATCGCGTCTGAGAATGCTGGGCTGACGGGTAACCGTCCTTGACGGGGACCCGGTGACCAATGGTCCATGTACATATTGAAAGTCTCCCTTCAAAAAAAAAAGATATAACTTTTTATTATTTAATATAGAAAATTATATTTATTCAATCCGTGCAATAAAGGAGGTTTTTAAAGATATATTGTTTTATTATTTAGTGTATAAAATTCATTTATTCGACCCGTGTAATACACGGGGTTATAACCTAGTATATGATAATGTAATCTAAAGGCAGAAAATATCTCACATCAAACACAACTTGCAGACGTCAACTCCGGCTACTGGAAAAAGCTACAACCTATGTAATTTCACTCTTTTGTATTCATCCCAACGTCTCTACCGTCACGCTGATGCTGGTTTTGGTCCGAGAAGGAAGCGGGTACGAACCTACGGGTAGGAACCGGGTACGAACCGATTTTATTTATAAAATGTGGAACCGGGTTGGAACCAACGGGTTTTTTGAACCCGGAATTGGTTCTTCTATAGGACGGGTAGGAACTGGAACCGGTTCCAGGTCGGTTCTACCGGTTCGGGTTTGGAACCGGTTATTATGCCCATCTCTAGATACTCGGACAATCTCTAACATATGTGAATTAACTAAAATATCCTTACTATTAAAAATACAAATTATAACACTAAAAGATAAATTTAAATAATCATTTTAAACTCAAGTGGCCCACCATTAATTAAACGTCACTTAAGTGATAAAAACAATTTAATTAACAAAAGTCTTATGGGCCCCACCTACAACCACCTTATCACCACTCACATGCTCCATGACCACCACTTGCAACCACCATGTAACCGTTCGTCTTCACTCTACCACCGAACTCCACAACTACAACCTTCGTCATCCCCAATCTATCCCACTCGTGACCAACACACACAACCCACAACAACTATTCTTCACTACCTTCACCGGCCAACCACTACGTTTACCACCAATCTCTGCCACCATTGCTCACCTTCTTCTACCCCTAATCTGAACCTACCTCAACAATCTCTCCACCGCATACAATCATAAAACCAAACCAAATCGAACTCCAAACCAACAAATCTGAAATCAAAAGTACTTCGTCGGTCATTCAGTTCAGATTTACGTCTCCGAACCAGTCAAATTACAACTCATCGGATGCACCCTCGAATCAGAAACCTAGCTGGTCTCCATCGCTCAGCATTACCACACCATTTAACAATGGGGTGCTTACGATGACAACAATGATATTACGAAGAAAAAGATTACAGTGGGGTGGGGGTGGTGTTAGGCTATTTTTATTAAATAATAGTGGTGGAGCCCACTTGAATTTTTAAATAATAAATTAGATTTTTGTAATGTCTTATTTATTATTTTTAATAGTAAGGGCCTTTTAGTAAATTCATATCCATTTAACACCCAAAACTAACCCTCGTCCATCTTAGGGACTAACCGAGAAACGAGTGTACAAACCGTAGGGAACACGGCTGTAATTTCAAAAAGGTGGGGACTGTACGTGAAATTTAACCAAACCAAAGGGGCTGATCGAAAATTTTCTAAAAAAAAAGAGTATAATGTAAATCAACTCGAGAGATGCGAATTACACCAATGGTGGTTGATTGTGAGCATCAGTGATAGATCAAGAAGACGTGAGGATTTTATGGCGCCGGTCATGGTGAATATGTTCTCCCATTTACTTACAACGCGTGAAGACTTTGAAGATCCTACGACAAGAATGAATGAACCATCAAGAGATGGAGAACGAGATTACGAACCTCACGAGCAGCATCCAAGGGGGAGTTTGTTGATACATATCGTGTGGATACGGCTCGGCTCGGTTCGACTCGGCTACGAAGTGAAGGCCGTAGTCAAGACAACCTCCTGTCTTGACTCGGTATGCGTTTTACTTTGTAACAAATCATGTACATGTAACTGCGTGTGTGCAGTATACATGTTAGTATTATTTAGTTTATGTGTTATGTTTATGTTTGTTTGTTTGTTTGTTGTATTGGCCCATCATTGAAGAAGCCCAAGACAAATTGACAAAGTCAAGGTCCTAAGCCCAACAACATGTTGAAGTGCCATCTGAAGACAGAAGCTCATGAAGAAGCCAAGGCCCATATGCATTGGACGAAAACACTCAACTGGGCAAAACCTTTGTGATGAAAACACTTTGTGGTGAAAACCAAATAAGACGAAATCAGGTGATTTCGTCCATATCCTTGATTTCGTCCTATGTGTTTTCGTGGGCTTCTGATTTCGTCAACATGTTTACTATATATACCCAGACAACAGACATAACACAGTTAACGAAGTCTGAATAGATTTCTTTGAGCGAACACTGTAAACACACACACACAACTAAGAGTTTATAGGTTTATCTTGTAAACATTGCTTTGTAACGGTTTCATACGAGTTAATACAATGGAGTGCTAATCGTTGAATCTTTGTGTTTGTGTTCGTCACTTGGTTTAACTTACCCATTTGGATTCCGCACTTTCGGGTTTGTCGGAAAACAGGGAATAGAGGTTACTCGATCCTCCGGGTGGACCTACAATTGGTATCATAGCATTGGCTCGATTCCTTGTTTAAACCAAGTCGATTTTCTTGTGTTTTAATAGATTTTTAAAGTATTTTTCAGTTTTGTTCTTGTTTGAATATCATACTTTTCTGGAAAATCATTTTTAAAATCTTGAAAACCTTGTTGTTTTGCTTATTAATTCATACAAAACCTTGTTATTATCTTATGCATACATGTTAGTTTGAGGTTTTTATTGAAGTTCTTTGCAAAACTTGTGTTCGGAAAGTTTTCAGGTTGCCGGAAAACTCATATATTCATCGGAGTTCATCAGACATTCAAAGTGTTCTTGAGTTGTTCTTATTATAAATCTGAGTTTGATCTTGGTTTGTTAAATTATTGTGTTGTTTGTGATTAAAATAATTTAAGTTTGACAAATGTGTACAAGTGTAATGATGAATTGTTGAAAATAACAAGCTTCGAAGTCTGATAAAGTAAGGTTGTTTGCAAAAGCGTGTCTTGGTAAGGTAAAGTTTGAAATTTGTGGCTTTGTGTCAGAAGAGTTGGGTTTGATAATATCTAGTTTGTCTGGTCACCTCTTTTCAACGAAATCAACATTGGTCAATAATGTCAAGCTAGACGAAATCACAAGCTCATGCTTAGAGGAAATCACTAGAGCTCAACGAAAACACCCATTTCATCAAGTTCTGGGCCGAAATCAAGTTCTGGGCCGAAATCAGTGTTCTGGGCCGAAATCTCTTATCCACGAAATCATCTCTTGGTCACCACAAGTTGCTAGACGAAATCAGCTCTTTGTTTTCGTCAAACATCAGTTCCTTCCTGCCGAAATCCCTTATCAACTTGTCTGGCCGAAATCCCTCCCTGGCCGAAATCACCTCTTTGTTTTCATCAAATATCAGTCAACAAAATCACTTCTTGTTCTCATCCAGACCTGGCCGAAATCACTTGTTGTTTTCATCAAGACTTGGACGAAAACCCTTCTTGTTTTCATCAGATTTCAAGCAACGAAATCACCAACATCAGTCAACGAAATCACTCCTCATTCAGTATCCAGACGAAATCAACTTGTTACTGGACTTGTGTTATTTTTTTTAACAGAAGACTTGCAATTCATATTTAACTGTTTGATTTGTGTGATTTGTTCAGGTATTAGTCATTAAACATAAAAAATGAGTTCGAACTGGTGGGGTAATCCGTCACGTTTATCTCCATCATGGGCCGAATCTCCCGCACCTGCTTCTAATACGGAAAGTAAGTATACAAACACGCGTTTGTCACCATCATGGGCTGAATCTCCGGCACCCGCATCTTCGCAAGCGAATCAAATGTCAACCGGTCAATGGGCGTGTGTTTCAAATCAAACTCCAAGTATTCAAAGTATACTCCTCAGCGAAAGCGAGACCGGAAGTCTGAATCGTCCACCGAAACTGATGCACCTAAACGAATATCCTTGTTGGGTTGATAGATTTCAGACGTATGTCAATGGGCAAAACACGGAACTGTGGTTACGTTTTACTACAGATTTCGACCAAACTCTTGAGGTTGCCGCTTCAACTGCCGCTACATTTGCAGATCTTTCGGAAGACCAGAAAAAGGTATATGATTTAGAAAAGAAAGCATATGCTATTCTGACTCAGGCGATGAGCAAGGATATATATCATCAGTTTGCCAGTTTCAAGACGTCAAAGCGATTGTGGGATGCATTGAAGACAAGAGGTCTAGGAAATGAAAAGTCACGTCAATTACGACATGATTTACTCAAAAAGGAGTTTGATGGTTTCACTTGTATGGAAAATGAATCTTTGGGAGATATGACAAGTCGATTTCATCACTTGCTGACTGAATTGAGCAATTATGAGGTAGTAACAACTCCAACACAGGTTGTCACAAAGTTTGCCGATGCACTGCCACCTCACTGGAATAGTTTCTTGGAAATCCTGAAATACAATGGCACATTGGCTATGAAAAACATCAATGATTTCGCTCAGCTCTTGGAGAACAAAGATCAGGAAGAAATCCTAAAGGCAAAAAGGGTTCCAGTGCGATAAAATACTGATATGTATTATGGAACTCCTAGCACTTCTACAATACAAGTGCGACATAATCTTGATATGTATTATGGAACTCCTAGTACTTCTGCAAGACCTGTTTCACATGCTCCACTTCAGACGGCGTTTGTCACAAGCACAGATTTGTATGGCAATCAGATACAAGTTCCTGTAAAGCCAGCTCCAACAACAGATATGTATGGATATCCACTTCCACCTTCCTCAATACCAAAGGTTGTTGCACCAACCACTGATTTGTATGGGAATCCACTTCCTATTCAACAACAAGCTTGTTATGGAAGCACATCATCTGCTGGTCAGCCATCAAAGTCAAATACAGTACGGCTTGATACATCAAACTTCTCCAAAGTTAGCGTGGAAGTAGCTAAAGATCATATGGAGATACTAAACACATTGGTGAGCTCTTATTGTGGGCTGATTGCAGGGCAGATCGGAAACATCTATCTAACTCAAGAAGATTATCAGCAGATCGATAAAGAAGAGATGGATATGATGGACATCAAATGGGCTTTCGCCAGTGCTGTAAGGCGAGCTAAAGACTTCATGGAACGGACGGGTCGAACCAGCTTGGAAAGCAAGAAAGACACCAAGTATGGGTTCGATAAGCAGTCTGTTAAGTGCTTTAACTGTGGCGAACGTGGTCACTTCAAGAGGGAATGCACAAAGCCAGCTCAGCATGGGAACCAGAATCCTTTCAGAGGTCAAGGAGGCAACCAACAGAATCATAATCAACCCAGGAATGATGATCGAGCCTTGGTCCCTGCAAACAATCAAGCAGGACCATCGAACACCAATCAAGCTCTTGTGGTACAAATAGATGAAGGTTGCGACTGGTCAATGCAATTAGGCATTGGTGATCAGGGAGGAGCAGCTTGTTTTGCTGAAGCTGCTAAGGATTTAAAACACGCCAGTGGTGGAGAATCTTCCACCAGTGGTGGTGAATCTTCAGATGAAGAGAGTTCTGGTGATTCAAGGAGTTCAGATGAGGAAACCTCAACCTCAGGCGATGACAATGTATCTAGTGGGAGAATTGATGAAGATATCGATGAATTGTTAGGGGAAGCTGCAGCAAGGAATGATAGAAGATCTATTCTGGTGGATCAAGTTGCTTATTCTTCTTCTTCTCTTCTTTCAGCCTTTATGGCTAATGGCAGCAGTTCATCAAGCCAGGTATGTGTCGATGAACCAAATGTTGTTAATTATGATAATTGTGCTAGCTTAAGTGTTAAATGTGCTGATTTGGATGCTAATATGTCTGAGTTGCAAAGCAAACATGATGCTTTAAAAGCTGAATTGTTTGACTTGCAAAACAAACATGTTTCTTTAGATGCTAAGTGGTGTGATTTGCAAAGCAAACATGAGGATTTGCAAAACAAATTTGATTTGACAAATATGCACAATCAAAAGTTGATAGTGGATCTTTCAAAATGCAAAGAGGCTAACATGTTTTATGAAAACCATGAAAAGGAATTTAAAACGCTGGTTGAAACTTTAAGAAAAGATAAAACCGAGCTGACAAAAATGGTTTCAAGAAAACAAACTGACATAAACCTTTATATAAATCGTCTTGAAAGCATGCAAAAAGAGTTAGCCTGCACAAAGTGTGAAAGTGAGGCGATCCGGCTTAAACTAGACAGTTATTCTAACTCTAGATATGAACTGGATCACGTCATTGGCACACAAAAGGAGAAAAAGGATGTCACGTGCATTGGATATAGGAAATGTCCACCACCTGTTAGACAAAATTATGATGCACTGCCTGATGAGGAGTATAGAACTCATTATGAAGAATCTGTTCCTTTAGACTTTGAGGAATTTGCAACGAGACTTGGATACAAACCGGAAATATCATCAGATTCGGATGTGTCAGCATATACTTTTGTAACTGCTGAACAAAATCAGGATCCTCCAATCATTGTTGAGGATACTGATTCTTCAGATGATGAATCTAATGATACTAACTCAGCACAGTCAGATGCGGTATTCAAAGAAGAGGACATACCTCTTGAGAATCATATTCTATGTGATCCTCCCGCAAAACCTGCTACGACTGTTCTGATCGAGTCCACGTCTACTTCCTCACAAGAGTCTGAGAGTGTGAATTTGCTGTACACTCTTGTTGGTGATGATAAAATCTACTCTGACAAAGATTTTCCTATTAAGGATGTTAATCAATCTTTAATAAGTAAAATTTTTGAGGATTCAACAAGTAAGTTTTTGGGAAAGACAGGATCATACGTTGTGGTAACACAGTGTCCTCCTATCCCAAAGGCTGAAGTTAGAAAACAATGTGGCAATCAGAAATTACCAACAGTGAAAAAGCAGCAAAATCACACCAAACCTAAAAGTAACTCACCGACTCAATGGCAAAAGAAACAGACCAAGAAAAAGGACAAGAAAGTGAACTTTGTGAAATCGAAGGGAACAGATAAACTTGAAACATTTTCAAATAAATCTAACTTAGATCATGTCATTCAAGTTAATTCTTTGAAAAGAAATGAACCAAACAGTTCAAAACCTAGTACCTCGGGATCACAAAGTTCATCATCGACAAGACAATCACATGATACTACGGGGTTTGTAGAACGTAGATCATGTTTTTCATGTGGCACATTTGGACATATCAGTCGAAATTGTCCATATCTTCATAAACAAAAAGCCAAAGTTGATGATCCCCGTGACCAAATTGACCGCAAGCGATCTGTTTCATCAAAACCAGATCCCCGTCTTGTAAAAGAAAGGGAAAAGAAACAGAAACGCCAACAGGTCAAGAAAATTGATAAGGCGATTAAAACCGATGTGGTTAACAAAACATCTGTTTCTGTCAAACCAGACAATTCAAAAACTTCAGACAATCATGAAGTTAAGATTTTAAAAAATAACACTGGTAAAACAAAACAGACCTGGAAACCAAAAACGGTTATTGAATCAGGGGGAACATCACAATTTCCGCAACATCGAGAAGTTCAAGTAACTTACGTTGATGAAAATGGAAGACCCAAGACCACAAAGGCTTGGGCCCCTATCTCCAACTAATCATGTGAGTACATGTGCAGGGTGTTCCAGGAGGAACTTTCAGCAGTCATTGGATTGTTGATAGTGGGGCATCCAGGCACATGACATGTGACATGAAGCTTCTCTACGACGTTAAATCTATTAGAAGAGGTTATGTTGCTTTTGCTGGAGATAAAGGCGGATATATTACTGGAGAAGGAATGGTATCCAACGGGGTTGTAAGTTTTGACAAGATCAACTTTGTACAACAGCTTGATCACAATCTTCTCAGCGTTTCACAAATCTGTGGTAAACAGTTTTCAGTACACTTTGATGCAAATGGATGTTACGTGCTGAAACCCGGCTTCAAGATTCCAAAAGAATGGATTCTCTTATCTGCTCCAAGGATAAATGATTTGTATATCCTTGATATGAGCCAAGCTATAACAACGACTGCACAAGCAACTTGTTTCATTTCAAAAGTCACGGAAAAAGACTCAATCTCTTGGCACAGACGTATGGGTCACATTCACTTACGCAAAATGAATCATTTGGTGACGAATGAATTAGTGAATGGTGTTCTTCTTAAAAATTTCCATCTTCAAGACGTCTGTGTTTCATGCCAAAAAGGAAAGCAAACGAAGAAACGACATCTGACAAAGAAGATCAATACGGTGGCAGTTCCTCTTGAACGTTTGCACATAGATTTGTTTGGTCCTGTCAAGCACAAAAGCATCAGGAATGATCAATACTGCCTCGTGATAACGGATGATTATTCAAGATTTTCTTGGGTGGCGTTTATGGCTCACAAGAGTGCAACTTTCGGTATTATCAAAAACTTGATCATTCAGATTGAGAATTTGTATAAGTTGAAGGTTAGACGGATACGCAGCGACAATGGTACTGAATTTAAAAATCAAGCCATGGCGGAGTTTTGCACATCAAAAGGTATTCTTCACGAATTTAGTGCGACTTATACTCCTCAACAGAACGACGTCGTTGAACGTAAGAACCGTACATTGATCGAGACTGCAAGGACTATGTTGGTAGAGTCGCAGTTGCCCATTCCATTCTGGAGTGAAGCTGTGGCCTCCGCATGTTACACGATGAATCGAGTCCTTACAGTAAAAAGACACAACAAGACCTGTTTCGAGCTTCTTCACAAACGGAAACCAGATTTGTCATATCTTGAACCGTTTGGAGCTCCTTGCACAATGATCGATCCTAATGGAAAGTTTGGGGCAAAAGCTATTGAAGGTCACTTTCTTGGTTATGCCACCCCTAACTTAAGAGTCTGGAATCTACAGACTAAAAGGGTTGAGGAATGGTCTGAAGTCAGAGTACAAAGACACACTTTGCCAGTCAAAAATCCAGGTCAACCTTGGATGTTTGAGTATGATGACTTTTTCAATTTGATCAATGTTGAAGCAGTTGAAGAAACTGCTGCGGCAAGGATGTTTTTCGAGAGTGACAACACAACAGATTCACCGGTGGTTCGTCCAATTGTTGTCAATCAAGAGCCATCTTCAGTGAACAATAATGCTCTCGACAATGAGGATTTCATGATGCAACCGAACTGAACGAATCTTCAGAGGATGAAGAATTTCTAGATGCAGATCAAGAAGCTCCTACATCAGCTGTTCATGGTACTTCAGAGGCTACACCTCCAGTGGACGCCCCTACAACAGCTGAAGCTACTGCATCATCCTCTTCATCAGTTCCGGGTATTGAATTGGTTGTTGATCTAAATCTCAACAATCTGGGTACAAACATTCCAGTTCCGAAAAACCCTGAAACAAGAATTCACAATACCCATCATCAACAAAACATCATCGGCAATGTACAAAGTGGCATACAAACAAGAAACATGTTGCAAAACAACAACAACGCAGGATTGTATGCGGCGATTCGAGAATCTGGTCAACAGAATGATTGGTCTTTCGCGTGTTATGTCTCACAGGAAGAGCCAAGAACTTGGAAAGACGCTTTGAAAGATAACTCTTGGGTTGAAGCTATGCAGGAAGAACTGCAACAATTCCAGAAACTTGGTGTCTGGAAACTCGTAGAGAAACCTGCTGGTTATAAGAAGATTGGTACCCGTTGGGTGTATAAATGTAAAAAGGACGACCGTGGAATCGTTATTCGCAACAAAGCTAGATTGGTCGTTCAAGGTTTTCGTCAGATTGAAGGTATAGACTACAACGAAGTGTATGCACCAGTTGCACGTCTGGAAGCAATTCGGATCTTTCTGGCTTATGCCTCATTCAAAGGATTCAAGGTTTACCAAATGGACGTCAAAAGTGCATTCTTACATGGTCTAGTGGAAGAAGAGGTGTATGTTGAACAGCCTCTAGGTTTTGAAGATCCTATCCATCCTGATCGGGTTTGGTTGCTGAACAAAGCTCTCTATGGTCTACATCAAGCACCACGAGCTTGGTACGCAACCTTATCTAATTATCTGCTGGAGAATGGATTTCGCAGAGGTCTTATCGATTGCACTCTCTTCATAAAAGAACAAGATGGAGATCTTCTACTGGTTCAGGTATATGTGGATGATATTATATCTGGTTCTACTAACAATGTTATGTGTAGGGATTTCGAGCGTGTAATGCAGGATAAATTCGAGATGAGCGCTATGGGGGAGATGACTTTCTTTTTGGGCTTGCAAGTGCAACAAACGAGGTCTGGAATTTTCATCCATCAGACTAAGTATGTCCAAGACATCTTGAGCCGATTCCAAATGTCCGACACATTGCCCATTGGTACCCCACTGCAGCAAAATCACGGAATCAATCCAGACTTGAAGGGTGAAGTTGTTAGCTCTTCATACTACCGCGCGATGATTGGATCCCTTATGTACCTCACAGCATCAAGACCAGATATAATGTATCCAACATGCCTGCTAGCCAGATATCAAGTGAATCCGAAGGCCTCACATCTTGCAGCTGTAAAAAGGATTTTTCGTTATTTGAAGGGTTGCCCAGACACCGGTCTATGGTACCCAAAGGATGATAACTTTGAATTAGTCGCTTTCAGTGATTCTGATTTTGGCGGATGCAAAATCAACGGCAAATCCACAACGGCTGGATGCCAGTTTTTAGGAACTCGCCTTGTAACGTGGCAGTGCAAGAAGCAGACTTGTGTCGCTACATCAACTTGTGAAGCCGAATACATTGCTGCCTTAAGTTGTTGCTCCCAAGTCCTGTGGATACAACAGCAAATGCGCGATTACGGTTTTGAATTCCTAACTACTCCTATTTATGTCGATAATTCTGCTGCCTTATCTATCACTAAAAATCCTGTGCAGCATTCAAAGACTAAGCACATCGAAATTAAATATCACTTCATACGTGATTGCTTTGATAAAAGGCTAATCGATGTTGCTTACGTCCACACTGATGACCAACGTGCCGACCTTTTTACCAAAGCATTTGATAAATCAAGATTTGACTTTTTATTAGTGGTAAACGGCATTAAGGTCAAGCAAGAGTAATCCGCATCGGAAAATTGTTTTTGTAAATATCTTTGTGTTTTTAAAATTACTGTAAGTTTGTTGATTTTAGGTGGAGTAATTCCAAATTTGAAAATTCAAAAACATCGAAAAATTTCAAAACTCAAAAACAATAGAAAAACAAAAATGAGTTTCCTGGCGAGCAAAAGAGAAAATGATAGTACATCAGTGGTCTGTCTAAACCTCTTTTAAACTGATATGCAAAATGAAAAATGTTAAGCAGCTCTATATAAGATGTATCGGTAGGCTCACAATCATCTTAAAGTGTGCAGGGTGATACAAACTTAAATCGACTGAAGACTGGGTGGGAACCACTCATTGGCATATGGTCTTAGTACCGAAATTTCGTTTGAGAGATTGCCGAGGTTCTGAGATATGTGGTCTTTATGCTGTTTATCATCTGGGTATCATGGTTGTTTCTTTTACCGAAACAAACGGAGACGAAGTCTAGATCTTCCATGATATCATACATACGTGTACATATTGCATTCGACCTCAATAAGTGATCAACAATCACATGTCCACAAAACAAGTGATAATATATCACATTTATCCGGGAGTCAAGTTCGTCTCTTTGCTGTACGAAAGTACTAACCTGTTCACGGACTTGCTCTTGTGCCCTTCATGCATCTGAAAATCAAGTTCCTCATCAATAAGTGATTCTATCACATAGGGCTTGTTTTCAACCAAAATAAGTGAGTTTCTCACATCTTTTTATACGTCAAAACAGATGATAAGTGGTATACTCACCCGTAAGATGAAATCCTCGTGCATACCTTGATACGGGAATGTGTCGTGATGTGGATGAACACCGGTCGGTAAGTATAAATCATACCTTAATGTATCCCCTCGCCATGATTACATATGATAAGTTGAGTTTATGTGGATAACAATACCGATAATCGTTATAGGATGTTTATCTAGATGTTAACAAAAAGAACAACAAGAGCGTTTTGACATGACCGTACACTGATATGATTCTCTTACCCTCGAAACTCGCAAAAAGAATGTTTGTATATATTTACTTTTCTTAGTTTCTGCAACTCTGTATATATTTATTTACTGCTTTCAGTCTTTAAGTTTGAAATATTCAAAATGCCAAAAAGATTTTAGGTGTGTTTTAATATAAACTTTATAAAAGTCAAAAAGATTTTATTTCTGCTTTAGTTTTGATTAACCGATGTTGGAACTCAAGTCTTCGTTACCTGAAATCTGATTGAAAACCAAAATGACTGAATCTTCATAAACGGTCAGAGTTTGCAAGTTTTGAAAGTTAATAATCAAAATTGAAAAATCTGTTAACTTTTCAAAGTAACTGTCGGACGGTAGTTGAAAACATGGTCACATATGTGTCGTTTGTTTATGTTAACTAAATTCCAAGCAGTTGTTCTCATTACGCGTTTAGCTTTCTTGCATGTGCAGATGCTAAAGGCAAAGAGAACATGTTCGATGACAAGCTTCGGAATAAAGACACGACATGGAGGCACTCAAAAGACAAAGATGATCGAGTTGCCGCTGACCTATCATCAACACCACAAGGATCTCAAGTATTGAATATCAAAAGATTCACGAGCATAATAAAAAAAGGGAGTTTGTTGATACACTTTCTACTTACAACGCGTGAAGACTTTGAAGATCCTACGACAAGAATGAATGAACCATCAAGAGATGGAGAACGAGATTATGAACCTCACGAGCAGCATCCAAGGGGGAGTTTGTTGATACATATCGTGTGGATACGGCTCGGCTCGGTTCGACTCGGCTACGAAGTGAAGGCCGTAGTCAAGACAACCTCCTGTCTTGACTCGGTATGCGTTTTACTTTGTAACAAATCATGTACATGTAACTGCGTGTGTGCAGTATACATGTTAGTATTATTTAGTTTATGTGTTATGTTTATGTTTGTTTGTTTGTTGTATTGGCCCATCATTGAAGAAGCCCAAGACAAATTGACAAAGTCAAGGTCCTAAGCCCAACAACATGTTGAAGTGCCATCTGAAGACAGAAGCCCATGAAGAAGCCAAGGCCCATATGCATTGGACGAAAAAACGCTTATTTCTATTACTTATTTGCATTTTTATGATTTTTGGACTATTTTGGGCATTTTCTTTTAGGCCGTGTGTTTGGCCCGTTATCTTTTTTAGGCCCATTTCGAATTTCGGTTTCTATTTATATGTCCCTCTAGTAATATGAATGATCAGAATTGATTTTTGAAATTATTGAATTTTTCACTTCAAATTCCGTGGCCTTTGGGTTGCAATTTGAGGGTTGGGGAAGAACACACGGGTATTCTTAGAATCAACGTGTTTGATCTTCGTTTCCGTATCACGCGCTACATCACTACATCTTTTGTATAAATTAGCATATGGTATTGTTTCACACTTGTCTTGATGGGGTGAAATCAATGTTTTAGAAACCGGTTCAAACCGTCCGGTACACCGGGTTGAACTATCCGATATACCCGGTTAAATCGTTTTTGAGCCCAATCCGGTACGGTATAAAAACTGGATTTTAAAACATTGGGTGAAATGTGAAGTTATAGAAATAAATAAAAAAATCAGAGAAAAGAGAGAAAAATGTCTGGATAGCCCATATGGTTTGGTGAAATTTCACCTATAGTACAACCTTGTTCCTTATGGTTTGTACACTCGTTTCTCGGACAGTCTCTAACATATATGAATGGGTAAATTACAGTTTTCGTCATTTATGTTTATATTGAATTGCAATAGATGCCCTTTAACTTCAATAATTACAGTCACAATCATTTATTTGTAAAACCCGCTACACTTTACGTCCTTTAACACTAACCAGGTTAATTTTAAACGTTAAGTAGGGTCATGTGCACACCATGTGAGGGTAAAAATGTCATTTAACCTCCCACTTTCATCTCCTTTTAAAACTGCTCGGTAACCAACACCACCATCTCCCACCCCTCTCTTTGTCCCACCACCCACCACCACCACCTCCAACAACCAACACCACCATATTCGAATGCACCCTATCATCACCGAAACAGCTACCACCACCATCTCTGCATACAGTCACCACCGCCTGCCTCTAATTAAAACACCACCACCGCTTATGGCCACCACTACCACCGCATGTGACAAACAAGGGAATGAAATTTCAGATCTACTATGATGGACTCGGATCTTTGATTATGGTGATGAAATTTCAGATCTATGAACATGGGTTAAGATTTGGATGGAAATTTCAGGGTTTTTTTTTTGCTCTAATTGTAAACAGGATTTTGGTTGGGCATTGGGCAATTAGAATCCACATGGATACAATGTTAATCTGTTAATGAAATCGGCAGGCTAGGGTTTTTTACATTTTAGCGCACTTGTAAGGGTCCTAATTGAGGTTAATTAGTCAAATTAAACGATAGATTTAATCATAGATGGTGCAATAGTAAGGACCAGAACAAACAGCTCGTATCTGTTGATTAAGAATTATTATGAAAAGGAGAAAATTAGACTGTCCGCAATGCAACGGCCTGCATTTACTACATGCATCCCAGTCATCACTGCCACATCAGCTTTTAACCCATTCTTCCCACGTGCATTCTCTCTCCCCTTTTTAACTCCAACCCATCATTCCCACATGCATCCTCTCTCTTCCACATCACCATTTCTTGATGGGGTGAAATCAATGTTTTAGAAACCGGTTCAAACCGTCCGGTACACCGGGTTGAACTATCCGATATACCCGGTTAAATCGTTTTTGAGCCCAATCCGGTACGGTATAAAAACTGGATTTTAAAACATTGGGTGAAATGTGAAGTTATAGAAATAAATAAAAAAATCAGAGAAAAGAGAGAAAAATGTCTGGATAGCCCATATGGTTTGGTGAAATTTCACCTATAGTACAACCTTGTTCCTTATGGTTTGTACACTCGTTTCTCGGACAGTCTCTAACATATATGAATGGGTAAATTACAGTTTTCGTCATTTATGTTTATATTGAATTGCAATAGATGCCCTTTAACTTCAATAATTACAGTCACAATCATTTATTTGTAAAACCCGCTACACTTTACGTCCTTTAACACTAACCAGGTTAATTTTAAACGTTAAGTAGGGTCATGTGCACACCATGTGAGGGTAAAAATGTCATTTAACCTCCCACTTTCATCTCCTTTTAAAACTGCTCGGTAACCAACACCACCATCTCCCACCCCTCTCTTTGTCCCACCACCCACCACCCACCACCACCACCTCCAACAACCAACACCACCATATTCGAATGCACCCTATCATCACCGAAACAGCTACCACCACCATCTCTGCATACAGTCACCACCGTCTGCCTCTAATTAAAACACCACCACCGCTTATGGCCACCACTACCACCGCATGTGACAAACAAGGGAATGAAATTTCAGATCTACTATGATGGACTCGGATCTTTGATTATGGTGATGAAATTTCAGATCTATGAACATGGGTTAAGATTTGGATGGAAATTTCAGGGTTTTTTTTTGCTCTAATTGTAAACAGGATTTTGGTTGGGCATTGGGCAATTAGAATCCACATGGATACAATGTTAATCTGTTAATGAAATCGGCAGGCTAGGGTTTTTTACATTTTAGCGCACTTGTAAGGGTCCTAATTGAGGTTAATTAGTCAAATTAAACAATAGATTTAATCATAGATGGTGCAATAGTAAGGACCAGAACAAACAGCTCGTATCTGTTGATTAAGAATTATTATGAAAAGGAGAAAATTAGACTGTCCGCAATGCAACGGCCTGCATTTACTACATGCATCCCAGTCATCACTGCCACATCAGCTTTTAACCCATTCTTCCCACGTGCATTCTCTCTCCCCTTTTTAACTCCTACCCATCATTCCCACATGCATCCTCTCTCTTCCACATCACCATTTCTTTTTCTATCTTAAAAACATTTAAAGGGTCCACCTTCACCTTCTCTCTCCTGCATGTAGGTGCACTTCCCCACATACAACCCCCTTAAATGCCACCTACCCCCAATGCTTCCTTTACAAATACATCCTCCACATCATCAAGTGCAACCCCCAACAAGAAGCGTTGCGGCAGTCTTATAGCATTTAATTTGTATTTTGAAAGAAAGAGAAGCATCGATTTTCCGTGTGATTGTAACTACGTCTACAGGAACACATGTTTGCTTGATGTTGGACAAAGAATTACTTACTGCTATTCACTTTACAAGAAAATATTTTCTTTTCAGTCGATATATATTTGGTTCCTAAATCCAAAAATTCCTAATGCATCTTTATTTGTTCTTCACTTTAAAGTTTTGGTACCTAAAGTTTTGAGATCTGTTAGTTGGTTATTGGTGACAGGCTTAGAGATTTGGTGATGGTGGTTGTTGGTGGTGAAAGAGAATAGGGTATTTATATTTGATCTTATTTTCTTTTATTTATACTATAATTAATTAAGTAAAAAGACTACACAACCCTTAAGTGAATAGACTTAACTGGAAATTTTAACCTTGTTAATGCTAAATGACGAAAGATGCACTAAGTTTTCCAAATAAAGGATTGTGACTGTAATTATTGAAGTTAAATGCTATCAATTGCAATCGGATACAAACATAAAGTACGAAAAGTGTAATTTACCCTATATGAATTAACTAAAATACCCTTACTATTAAAAATACAAATTAAAACACTAAAAGATAAATTTAAATAATCATTTTGAATTCAAGTGGCCCACCATTAATTAAACGTCACTTAAGTAATAAAAACAATTTAATTAACAAAAGCCTTGTGGACCCCACCCTCACCTTCGCTTCTTACAAAGCACCACCTACATGCTACAACCACCTTATCACCACCCACATGCTCCATAACCACCACTTGCAACCACCATGTCACCGTTCGTCTTCACTCTACCACGGAACTCCACAACCACAACCACAACCACAACCACAACCACAACCACAACTACAACCTTCGCCATCCCCAATCTATCCCACTCGTGACCAACACACACAACCCACAACCACTATTCTTCACTACCTTCACCGGCCAACCACTACGTTTACCACCAATCTCTGTCACCATTGCTCACCTTCTTCTACCCCTAATCTGAACCTGCCTCAACAATCTCTCCACCGCATACAATAACAAAACCAAACCAAATAGAACTCCAAACCTACAAATCTGAAATCAAAAGTACTTCTTCAGTCATTCAATTTAGATTTACGTCTCCGAACTAGTCAGATTACAACTCATCGGATGCACCCTCGAATCGGAAACCTAGCTGGTCTCCATCGCTCAGCGTTACCACCACCACCATTTACGTTGGAGTGGAGTGCTTACGGTGCCGGAGTTCCGGAATTCCGGTTAACAGTGGTGTTCTTACGGTGACAGCGATGATATTATACGAAGAAAAAGATTAAAGTGGGGTGGGGGTGGGGTTAGGTTATTTTTATTAAATAATGGTGGAGTCCACTTGAATTTTTAAATAATAAATTAGATTTTGTAATGTCTTATTTATTGTTTTTAATAGTAAGGGCCTTTTAGTCAATTCATATCCATTTAACACCCAAAACTAACCCTCATCCATCTTAGGGACTAACCGAGAAACGAGTGTACAAATCGTAAGGAACACGGCTGTAATTTCAAAAAGGTGACTGTACGTGAAATTTCACCAAACTAAAGGGGCTGATCGAAAATTTTCTAAAAAAAGAGTATGATGTAAATCAACTCGAGATATGCGAATTACACCAATGGTGGTTGATTGTGAGCATCGGTGATAGATATAGAAGACGTGTGGATTTCATGACGCCGGTTATGGTGAATATGTTCTCCCATACTTACCCAATATGATGGTCCTTAGAAAATTGAGAGCATAGAAGCTTGATCGATGATTCATGTAAGTACTAGCTAAATCAAACCAGATTAGAGCTTGGATAAACCCAATTGTGTATTTATGGAATCAAATTTGACTCGGATATTACAAGAGATAATTACTGTTTTCATCCCTGTGGTTTGTCAAAAATCACTATTTCAGTCCATTAGTTTAAAAATTGCGATTTCAGTCTCTGTGGTTTCACTTTCGTAACCATTTCAATCCATTTATTCTGTTAGTACAGGGACTGAAATGGTTACGATGGTTACGAAAGTGAAACCACAGGGACTGAAATCGTAATTTTTAAACTAATGGACTGAAATAGTGATTTTTGACAAACCACGTGGATGAAAACAATAATTAACTCTATTTTGAAACAGAACATGAATTGCTGTATTGTCATAGTTTTGCATAAAGAAGTGCATGCATGCCACATGAAAAAAGTGTTGGTGCACTTGTGTCTGTACTTTGTCTGTATTTTGTCTTGTTACTGAACGATGTCTTTGTTAGTCTGTAAGTTTGACCAAGTCAACCATCCTCCGGTTTGACTTGGCCAAACAGTCAACATTATGTTTGTAATTTGTTTGGTTCGAAGGATGTGTCATCGAAGGATCACTTATATCCTTCGATGATGAGCTCGATAGATAGCTTTCGATAGATGGACCACGAAAGATCCCATCTTTCGTGGTACATGTTGATCATTCGAGCTGTTCCTGGTCGAAAGATGATCTTTCGACCGGTCTGCATGATCCTTCGACCGGACCTGCTGTGTTGGGTATAAATACCCGTGTGTTGTGTTCATTTCGATAGACCACATAGATGACAGTTAGCAGAGAACACACACACACTTAGAGAGTTTACAGGACTGATTTGTAAACTTTGAGCTGTAACCGGACCTTTCATACGTTTAATACAAGTGGTGTTAATCGTTGAGTCTTGTGTGTTGATTATTTGCGTGTTCTATCTCGGTTTGCTATCTCGGTTGGATTCCGCACAACCGGGTTGGTTTGTACACAAGGATTAGGCGACTAGATCCTCCCCTAGCCGGACCTACAAGTGGTATCAGAGCCTTGGCTCTTATCCTTGTTAAAACCGAGGTGTTCTTGCTGTTTTTCGGGTTCTTAAAGTTCATATTTTCTGGAAATCTTGGTGTTTTTGCTGTTTGTTCTTATAAAAACCTTGTCACTTTTCATTATCACATGTTAAAAATGGGTTTTTAGTGAAGTTGCAAGCAAAAACGGGTTTTGGATAGTTGTCGGTTTGCTGGAAATTTCATATTTCTGGGTTTGTTCTTCATATCTTCAACCGTTATTCTAAGTGTTCATCATAATTTTACACATTTGATCTTAAAAATTTTGAATTTCCAAGTGTTTGTGTGTTGGAAGTTGTATTTTGATTAAAATATTGGACATTACCCGGTTGGTGAAAGCCTGCATGTTCAGACCTGAAAGATATGGTCTGAACATACTTTCTGCAGAAAGTTCTCACCAACCCGTCAACTTTTCACCAACCTGTCACCCATTGTCAACTGTGTCAGAGCAAGTTCGAAAGATATCCTTCGAAGTCGAAAGATCATCTTTCGACCAAAGGAGGTTCGACAGATAGTCATCCTTCGAGCATCCTTCGAAGTGTGAGACTTATCTTTCGTTCCAAGGAATTTTTTCGAAACATACATCTTTCGGTCTACTGCTCTTTCTCGAAAGACTAGGATCCTTCGATTGGGGAGTCTTTCGAAGTCATCTTTCGTGGTCATCTTTCGGTCTACAGTCCTTTTTCGAAAGATAAGGATCCTTCGGTTGGAGAATCTTTCGAAAACATTGTTCGAAACTCAACAGTGATCTTTCGAACACTGTTGATCCTTCGAACAGGTGTTGATCTTTCGATCATTAGTCTGTTTGTGTTTAACAGTTTGTGTTTTTCAAGTCTTTCGACAGGTATCCTTCGGCTGATTAAAAATGAATCCAAGGTGGAATACTTTGGTAAATACAGATATGTATTTTGGTACTCCGTCATCTTCCGCACCGGTATCTTCACAAGCTAATGCAATTTCTACCGGTCAATGGGCATTTGTATCAAATCAAGTTCCAAGTGTTCAAAGCATTCTTTTAAGCGAAAGCGAAACTGGAAGTTTGAATAGACCTCCAAAGTTGATGCATTTATATGAATATCCAGGATGGATTGATAGATTTCATACATACGTTCTTGGTCAAAATACAGAATTGTGGTTGCGGTTCATCACAGATTTCGATCAAACAATAGAGGTTGCCGCATCATCTGCTGCTACGTTTGCAGATCTCACGGAAGATCAGAAGAAAGTCTATGATCTAGAAAAGAAGGCATACGCCATTCTCACTCAGGCCTTAAGTAAAGATATCTATCATCAGTTCGTCAGTTATAAGACTACAAAAAGGTTGTGGGACGCGTTGAAGACAAGGGGCGTGGGAAATGAAGCGACACGTCAACTGAGGAAAGAACTGCTAAAGAAAGAGTTTGATGGTTTTACTTGTATGGAGAATGAGTCGTTGGGTGATTTGACAAGTCGATTTAATCACTTGCTGACTGAATTGACAAATTTCGGGGTTGTTACAACTCCTGTAGAGATTGTGAAAAGGTTTGCAGATGCATTGCCACCTCAGTGGAATACATTCTTGGAAATCATGAAGTACAATGGTACTTTAGCTACAACGAGCTTCAACGACTTTGTTCAAATTCTAGAAAACAAGAATCAGGAAGAAACTCTGAAGGCAAAAAGAATTCCCATGCCTCAAAATCCTGAAATGTATTTTGGAACCTCTAGCACCTCTACAAAACCTTCTTCGCATGCTCCAATTCAAACAGCTTTTGTGACTAGCACAGATATGTATGGCAATACTATCCAAGTTCCTGTGCCTCCAAAGACAGACATGTATGGAAATCTGCTGGAACCAGTCCCTCAATCAGCACCACAACAGCAACGACCTTTCAGACCAACTGATATGTTCGGAAATCCTTTACCAACAACAGATATGTATGGGAATCCGCTTCCTCCTCAACAGCAAGCTTGTTATGGAAGCACATCATCTGCTGGTCAGCAATCAAAGCCAGATACAGTACGGCTCGACACCTCAAGCTTTTCTAAAGTCAGTGTGGAAGTAGCAAAGGAACACATGGAGCTGCTAAACACTGTGGTGAGCGCATACTGTGGATTAGTGGAAGGTCAGATTGGTAATATTAATCTGACACAAGAAGACTATCAGCAGATTGATAAAGAGGAGATGGAGATGATGGACATTAAGTGGGCCTTTGCCAGTGCTGTTAGGCGAGCAAAGGATTTCATGGAAAGAACAGGCCGAACCAGCTTGGAAAGCAAGAAAGACACCAAGTATGGGTTTGATAAACAGGCTGTTAAATGCTTCAACTGTGGTGAACGTGGTCATTTCAAGCGTGAATGTACAAGGCCATCTCAGCATGGGAACCAGAATCCTTTCCGAGGTCAAGGCAACAGGGCAAATCAGAACCAAGGAAGGAACAACGAACGAACACTGGTGCCTGTCAATAACCAGAGTCAAGCAGGACCATCTAATGCCAACCAGGCACTTGTGGTTCAGGTAGATGAAGGTTGTGATTGGTCAATCCAGTTGGGAAATGATGCACCTGATGGAACAACTTGTTTTGCTGAAGTGGTTAATGATCTTAAACACGCCAGTGGTGGAGAATCTTCCACCAATGGTGTTGAATCTTCTGAAGATGAAGACAGCTCCGGGTACAGTGGAAGTTCAGATGAAGAGTCCTCTGCTTCAGGCAATGATCAGGAAGATGACACATCAACTGCATCATTTAATGCAGACATTGATGAACTTTTGGAGGAAGCTGCAGCAGGAATTCAAAGAAGATCTATTTTGGTGGATCAAGCTGCTTATTCTTCGTCTTCTCTCCATTCAGCCTTTATGGCGAATGTCGACAGTCCATCAAGTCAGGTATGTGTCGACGAACCCACTTCTGTTAGCTGTAATAACTGTGATAGTTTGCATGTTAGATGTGCTGAGATGGAAGCAAACATGTCTGAGTTGCAAGGCAAACACGATGCTTTACAAGCTAGTTTGTTTGAATTGCAAGACAAACATGTTTCTGTGAATGATAGGTGGTGTGAATTGCAAAGCAAACACGAGGCTTTGCAAGAGAAATATGATGTGACATTCATTCACAATCAGAAATTAACAGTGGATCTTTCAAAGTGCACTGAAGCCAACATGTTTTATGAAAACCATGAAAAGGAATTTAAAAGGATGATTGAAACATTAAAGAAAGATAAAACAGAACTGACAAAAATGGTTTCCAGAAAACAAACTGACATTAATTTGTATATCACTCGTCTTGAGGTGATGCAAAAAGAAATGGCTTGTGTTAAAACAGAAAGTGAGGCGATCCGACTCAAGTTAGACAGTTATTTGAGTTCTAGCTATGTGTTGGATCACATCATTGATGTTCAGAAAGAGAAAAAGGATGTCACATGCATAGGTTACAAGAAATGTCCACCACCCGTGAGAAACAATTTTGATGCTTTGCCTGATGAGGAGTATAGGACTCACTTTGAGCCATCTGTTCCTTTGGACGTTGAGGAATTTGCAGCAGGGCTCGGATACAAGAAAGAAGTATCGTCAGATTCAGATGTGTCAGCAGATACATTTGTAACTGCTGAACAGAATCAGGATCCTCCAGTGGTGGTTGAGGATGTTGATTCTTCTGATGATGAGTCTGATGATACTGATTCGGAAAAGTCTGATGCAGTAATCAAAGAAGAGGACATACCTCTTGAGAATCATATCCTATGTGATCCTCCCACAAAACCTGCTAAGACTGTTCCAACCGAGTCCACATCTGCAAAAGAGTCGGAGAGTGTGGATTTGCTGTACACTCTTGTTGGTGATGATAAAATCTATTCAGACAAAGATTTTCCTATTAAAAATGTTAATCAATCTTTAATCAGTAAAGTCTTTGAAAATTCTACAAGTAAGTTTTTGGGAAAGACAGGACCACATGTTACAGTCACACAGTGTCCTCCTATCCCAAAGGCTGAAGTTAGAAAACAATTTGGGAATAAGAAATTACCAACAGTGGAAAAACAGCAAAATCATACCAAACCCAAAGGTAAGACACCGGCTCAAGATCAAAAGAAGCCGAATCAGAAGAAGAAGAAGAAGAATGTGAACTTTGTGAAATCTAAGGGAACGGACAAAATTGCAAAGTTTGAAAATCAATCTAATTTAGATTTTGTCCAAAAAGCAACTGTGATGAAAAGGAATGAACCAAGTTGTTCAAAACCTAGTACCTCGGGATCACAAAGTTCATCATCGGCAAGACGACCACATGATACTTCGGGGTTTGTTGAACGAAGATCATGTTTTGAATGTGGAACAATCGGGCATATTGTTCGAAATTGCCCGTATCTTCATAAACAAAAAGGCATAGTTGATGATCCCCGTGGCCCAACTGACCGCAAGCGATCTGTTTCTGTAAAACAAGATCCTCGACTCATAAGAGAAAGGGAAAAGAAACAGAAACGTCAACAGGTCAAGAAAATTGAAAAAGCAATTAAAATCGATGTGGCTCAAAAACAATCTGTTTCTGTCAAACCAAACAATTTAAAAACTTCAAACAATCATGAAGTTAAGTTTTTAAAGAATAACACTGGTATAACAAAACAGACTTGGAAACCAAAAACGGTTACTGAATCAGGGGGACCATCACAATTTCCGAATCATCAAAAGGTGGAAGTTATTGTTGTTGATAAAAATGGAAGACCCAAGACCACAATGGCTTGGGTCCCCATCTCCAACTAATCGATTGAGTTTATGTGCAGGGTGTTCCAGGAGGAACTATCAGTAGTCATTGGATTGTTGATAGTGGGGCATCCAGGCACATGACAGGCGACATGAAGCTTCTCTACGACGTCAAATCTATTAGAGGAGGTTATGTTGCTTTTGCTGGAGATAAGGGCGGATATATAACGGGTGAAGGAATGATTTCCAACGGGGTTGTTAGCTTTGACAAGATCAACTTTGTGCAACAACTTGATCACAATCTTCTTAGTGTTTCTCAAATTTGTGACAAGCAGTTCTCAGTACACTTTGATGCTAATGGATGTTATGTGCTGAAACCCGGCTTCAAAATTCCAAAAGAATGGATTCTCTTGTCGGCTCCAAGGATAAATGATCTGTATGTCCTTGATATGAGCCAAGCTATCACAACGTCTGCACAAGCAACTTGTTTCGTTTCCAAAGCCACAGAAAAAGACACAATCTCTTGGCACAGACGAATGGGTCACATTCACTTACGCAAAATGAATCATTTGGTATCAAATGAATTGGTGAATGGTGTTCCTCTTAAAAACTTCCATCTTCAAGACGTCTGTGTTTCGTGCCAGAAAGGAAAACAAACGAAGAAGCGACACCCTACAAAGAAAGTCAACACGGTGGCTGTTCCTCTTGAACGTTTGCACATGGATTTGTTCGGTCCTGTCAAGCACAAAAGCATTAGGAATGATCAATATTGCCTCGTGATTACTGATGATTATTCAAGATTTTCTTGGGTGGCGTTCATGGCACACAAGAGTGAAACCTTCGGTATTATCAAAAACTTGATCATTCAGATTGAGAATCTTTACAACTTGAAGGTTAGACGGATACGTAGCGACAATGGTACTGAATTCAAAAATCATGCCATGGCGGAGTTTTGCACTTCAAAAGGTATTCTTCACGAATTTAGTGCAGCTTATACTCCTCAACAGAATGGCGTCGCTGAACGTAAGAACCGCACATTGATCGAGACTGCTAGGACTATGTTGGTAGAGTCGCAGCTACCCATTCCATTCTGGACTGAAGCTGTGTCTTCTGCATGCTATACGTTGAACCGAGTCCTTACAGTCAAAAGGCACAACAAGACCTGCTTTGAGCTTATCAACAAACGGAAACCAGACTTGTCTTATCTTGAACCGTTTGGAGCTCCATGCACAATAATCGATCCTAATGGAAAGTTTGGGGCAAGAGCAATTGAGGGATACTTTCTTGGGTATTCCACCCCTAACTTAAGAGTCTGGAATTTAGAGACTAAAAGGGTCGAGGAATGGTCTGAAGTCAGAGTACAAAGGCACACTTTACCGGTTAGAAATCCTGGTCAGCCTTGGATGTTTGAGTACGATGACTTTTTCAATTCGATCAATGTCGAAGCCGTTGAAGAAAGTGCTGCGGCAAGGATGTTTTTCGAGAGTGACAACGCAACAGATTCACCGTTGGTTCGTCCCATTATTGTCAATCAAGAACCATCTTCAGTGAACAATAATGCTCTCGACAATGAGGATTTTCAAGATGCTACCGAATTGAACGAATCTTCAGAGGATGATGAATTTCTAGATGCAGATCAAGAAGCTCCAACAGCAGTTCATGGTATTTCAGAGGGTACTCCTCCAGTGGTTGTCCCTAGAACAGCTGAAACTTCTGCATCATCCTCTTCGTCAATTCCGGGCCTTGAATTGATTGTTGATCTGAATCTCAACAATCTGGGTACAAATATTCCAGTTCAAGATAATCCAGAAACAAGGATTCATAATACCCATCCTCAACAAAACATCATAGGAAATGTACAAAGTGGCGTTCAAACAAGAAACATGTTGCGAAACAACAACAATGCAGGCTTGTATGCAACTATCCGAGAATCTGGTCAACAGAATGATTGGTCTTTCGCGTGTTATGTCTCACAGGAAGAGCCAAGAACTTGGAAAGATGCATTGAAAGATAGCTCATGGGTTGAAGCGATGCAGGAAGAACTGCAGCAATTCCAGAAGCTTGGTGTCTGGAAACTCGTAGAGAAACCTGCTGGTTACAAGAAGATTGGTACCCGTTGGGTGTTTAAATGCAAAAAGGATGACCGTGGAATCGTTATTCGAAACAAAGCAAGGCTAGTCGTTCAAGGTTTTCGTCAGATTGAAGGGATCGACTACAACGAAGTCTATGCACCTGTTGCACGTCTAGAAGCCATTCGGATTTTTCTGGCTTATGCCTCATTCAAAGGTTTCAAGGTATACCAGATGGACGTGAAAAGTGCATTCTTACATGGTGTGGTAGAAGAAGAGGTGTACGTCGAACAGCCTCCAGGTTTTGAAGATCCTATCCATCCCGATCGGGTTTGGTTGCTCAACAAAGCTCTATATGGTCTACATCAAGCACCGCGAGCTTGGTACGCAACCTTATCTAATTATCTGCTGGAGAACGGTTTTCGCAGAGGTCTTATCGACTGCACTCTTTTCATCAAAGAACAAGATGGAGATCTTCTACTGGTACAGGTATACGTTGATGATATTATTTTTGGTTCTACTAATGATGTTTTGTGTAGGGATTTCGAACGTGTTATGCAGGATAAATTCGAGATGAGTGCTATGGGGGAAATGACCTTCTTTTTGGGCCTACAAGTACAACAAACTGAGTCTGAGATATTCATCCATCAGACTAAATATGTTGGTGACATCTTGAGCCGGTTCCAGATGTCTGATGCAACGCCCATCGGTACCCCATTGCCACAAAATCACGGAATTACTCCAGACTTGAAGGGTCAAGATGTTAGCCCCTCATACTACCGCGCGATGATCGGATCTCTTATGTACCTCACAGCATCAAGACCAGATATAATGTACCCAACGTGCCTGCTTGCCAGATATCAAGTCAACCCGAAGGCCTCACATCTTGCAGCTGTAAAAAGGATTTTTCGTTATTTGAAGGGTTGCCCTGACACCGGTCTATGGTACCCTAGGGATAATAACTTTGACTTGATCGCATTCAGTGATTCTGATTTTGGCGGATGCAAAATCGACGGCAAATCCACAACGGCTGGATGTCAGTTTTTGGGAAATCGCCTTGTCACATGGCAGTGCAAGAAGCAGACGTGCGTCGCTACATCAACATGCGAAGCTGAATACATTGCTGCCTCAAGTTGTTGCTCCCAAGTCCTGTGGATACAACAGCAAATGCGTGACTACGGTTTTGAATTCCTAACTACTCCTATTTACGTTGATAATTCTGCTGCATTACAGATCACTAAAAATCCTGTGCAGCATTCAAAGACTAAGCACATCGACATTAAGTATCACTTCATACGTGATTGCTTTGAGAAAAGGCTAATCGATGTTGCTTACGTCCACACCGATGACCAACGTGCCGACCTTTTTACCAAAGCTTTTGACAAATCAAGATTTGATTATTTATTATTGGTAAACGGCGTTAAGGTCAAGCAAGAGTAAAACCAACATCGGAAAATCATTTTTGTAAATACCTTTGTGTTTTAAATTTATCTTAGTTTATTGATTTTAGGGGGAGTAAATCCAAAAATTTGAAAAATCCAAAAACATCGAAAAATTTCAAAAACACAAAAACAATAGAAAAACAAAAATGAGTTTCCTGGCGAGCAAAAGAGAAAGTGATAGTACATCAGTGGTCTGTCTAAACCTCTTTAAATCTTAAATGAAAAATGATAAGCAGCTCTATATAAGATGTATCGGTAGGCTCACAATCATTTTAAAGTGTGAAGGGTGATATAAACTTAAATCGACTGAAGACCAGGTGGGAACCATTCATTGGCATATGGTCTTAGTACCGAAATTTCGTTTGAGAGATTGCCGAGGTTCTGAAATATTCGGTCTTTATGCTGCTTATCATCTGGGTATCATGGTTGTATCTTTTACCGAAAAATAACGGGGACGCAAGTCTAGATCTTCCATGATACCATACATACGTGTACATATTGCATACGACCTCAATAAGTGATCAACAATCACATGTCCAAACAAATAAGTGATATATTATCACAAATTCTTTCCGGGTGTCAAGTTCGTCTCTCTGCTGTACGAAAGTACTGACCTGTTCACGGACTTGCTCCTGTGCCCTCATGCATCGAAAATCAAGTTCCTCATCAATAAGTGATTCTATCACATAGGGCTTGGTTTTCAAATCAAAATAAGTGAGAATCTCACATCATATACGGTCAAACAGATGATAATCGGTATACTCACCGGTAAGATGAACCCTCGTGCATACCTTGATACGGGAATGTGTCGTGATGTGGATGAACACCGGTCGGTAAGTATAAATTATACCTTAACGTATCCCCTCGCCATGATTACATCTGATTAGTTGAGCTTAAGTGGACAACAATACCGATAATTGTTATAGGATGCTTATCTTAATGTTAACTAATTGAACAAAGAGAGTGTTTTGACATGACCGTACACTGATATGATTCTCTTACCCTCGAAACTCACAAAAAGAATGTCTGTAAATATTTATTTACTGCTTTCAGTCTTTACATTTGAAATATTCAAAAATTCCAAAAAGATTTTATGTGTGTTTTAATATAAACCTTATAAAAGCCAAAAAGATTTTATTTCTATTTTATTTTCGATCGTACGATGTTGGAGCTCGAGTCTTCGTTACCTGAAACCTGAACGAAAACCGAAAACGACTAAATCTTCATAAACGGTCGAAATTTGCAAGTATTGAAAGTTGAAATTGAAATTGATAAAATACTTTAAACTTTCAAACTGTCGGACGGTGTTTGTTTAAGCAATGGTCACATGTGTGTCGTTTGTTTATGTTTACTATATTCCAAGCAGTTGTTCTCATTACGCGTTTAGATTTCTTGCATGTGCAGATTCTAAAGGCAAGGAGAACATGGTCGATGACAAGCTTCGGAATGAAGACACGACGTGAAGGCACTCAAATGATGAAGATGATCGAGTTGCCGCTGACCATCATCAACACCACAAGGATCTCACTTCATAAAGATCAAGACTTTCATGAGCATAACTCAAGGGGGAGCTTATGTTAAGGGGGAGTTTGTCAACACACTTCCTACATGAAACGGGGAGTTTGTTGGTACACTTTCTGCTTTCAAGACGTGAAGACTTTGAAGATCCTCCGACATTGAAGACTTGAATAGAAGTCAAAGACTTGAAGACACGAGAACTTACAAGAATGAAGATCGAGACAAAGCTACAGCCAGACAAAGCTACAGCCAAGGGGGAGTTTGTTGGTGCACTTATGTCTGCACTTTGTCTGTATTCGGTCACGATGTAAAACGATGTCTTTGTAGTCATGTAAGTTTGACCAAGTCAACCATCCTCCTGGTTTGACTTGGCAAAACAGTCAACATTATGTTTGTAAGATGTTGGGTCGAAGGATGTGCCATCGAAGGATTGCCTGTATCCTTCGATGACATGCTCGAAAGATGACCTTCGATGGATGGACTACGAAAGATCACACCTTTCGTGATACATGTTGATCCTTCGAGCTGTTTCTGGTCGACAGATGATCGTTCGACCAGTCAGCCTGATCCTTCGACCGGACCTGCTGTATTGGGTATAAATACCCGTGTGTTGTGTTCATTTCGAGAGACCACATAGATGACAGTTAGCAGAGAACACACACACACTTAGAGAGTTTACAGGACTGATTTGTAAACTTTGAGCTGTAACCGGACCTTTCATACGTTTAATACAAGTGGTGTTAATCGTTGAGTCTTGTGTGTTGATTATTTGCGTGTTCTATCTCGGTTTGCTATCTCGGTTGGATTCCGCACAACCGGGTTGGTTTGTACACAAGGATTAGGCGACTAGATCCTCCCCTAGCCGGACCTACAAAAATAAAAATAAAAATGACTATGAGGTGTGTGAATGCGGTTGTGTCATCAAACTTAGGGGTGTTTGGCCTAGCTTTTTTAACAAAGCTTATAGCTTTTTTTTAGCATTTTTTTACAACATAAGCTTAATTTGGTGTTTGATTTAGCTTTTTAAGCTTATGTTTATTAGCTTATATAACCTAATTTGAAGAAGCTTTTTTGAAAATGGTTTTTTAGCTTATTTGAAGAAGCTTATTTGTGTAAGGACAAATGATAGAAAATAAGCTATAAGCTAATCCAAACACTTAAAAAAGAGCTTATCAAATGATAGAATATAAGCTATAAGCTAGTTTAAAATATAAGGATAAGCCAAAAAATAAAAGCTAGGCAAAACACCCCCTTATAGAACTACTAATCATCCACTCATCCATTGATAGATGAGAGGGGATTGAGTTTTTTTGGAGGAACTTTATGTCAGCTGCCCTTTGACCATCTATTGTCAATTGGATCTCTTGTTCCTTTAGCAAAAGAATTCGAGCAAGTTTCTCGTCTAATTTGGACCAGCCACCTGATCCACCCGCAGTATTTGTTGTCGTTGTAGAAGAGAATTTGCCTTTTCTTGCTTTTGCAGCAACTACCTTGCTTTTGTCTTTATCTGGTGGGGGTTACAATTCTTGTGGTTCCTCAAACTTTAACTCGTTGTTGGAGTTGTCTAGGTCTAAATAAGAACGAGCATCAGATCCACCAGCAGACGAGCTTGGCTAAGGCGTGCCTGAAGTAGTCTTGGAACGCTTTGATGATTGGCCATTTGGAGAATATATAAGACCTCCCAAGCTTTTACCATGGCAAATGGGCAACCATATGTTGCTCTAAACTCATCATGGGCGGCCGACATGACGTCTGTGTCGCTTGACCGCTCGTTCTGTTTCGATTGTTTATATGGTGGTTCACAACGTTGTTGAAGTAGTTGCATTCCGTCCTCATTGATTACCACTTGCCCGAGAACGAATCGTTTGTACGGTACGGTTCGTGCTTCATATTGTCAATATTTTTTTCGCGAATCCGCCCGTGCATGATATACACAACGGGTATTGAGCTGGGTATGAGACAATTTTATAATCAGGTATGTGTATTTTGTCATCATTAGTGGTTCTGATGATGGTCAAATGTGCGAAAATATAGTGAATAAATATTAAACGTGTCAAAATATATCAAGCTAAATTGAAACGGGTAAAATGTGTCAAATTATAGTGATTGATGCTAATCGGGTAAAAAATTAGCCAACCAAAATGAAACGCTTATTGCCAAGTATGTGTTATATTGAGTTCGAAGGTGACTTTAGAATTGATGATAGGAGTCTTGAGAACAATTACTTGAAAATTAGCTAACAGAACCAAAATGAAACGCTTATTTGTCCTCGGGCAAACATGCATCCGGAGAAACAACTATGTGCCCATAATCTCTTGTTATGTACCTTACTAGTAGATGTTGCGGCTGAGTCTTGTTGTTGAGGGTGTGATGAGTGATGAATTCAGAGCTATCGATCAGAGACTTCCATTGCTTTGAAACTGATCTGAACCGAATCAAAGATTTTACAGGAAGAACCCGTTTGATTATTTCCTCTTGGATTTCGAACGGAATGTCGTCCGACATTTTGGACTTGGATTTTTGATTTTAGGGTTTCAAAAATTTTGGAGACGATGAAGGGAAGAATTGAAAGGTGTAGGGATATGTGTTTTGGGTTTTGGGCTTCATATACGATGGGCTGTGGATCATGGGTCAGTCCAAATATGAGAAATTTTCCCGGTC
Organism: Helianthus tuberosus; assembly: GCA_030545235.1. Classification (NCBI taxonomy): domain Eukaryota; kingdom Viridiplantae; phylum Streptophyta; class Magnoliopsida; order Asterales; family Asteraceae; genus Helianthus; species Helianthus tuberosus. The sequence continues at coordinate 5,856,456 of JARYGA010060219.1, read as the reverse complement.
CAATTACGAGTACTGTTGTTTTAAATTTGTTTAAGGTGCGGTGTAAAACTTAAATAGTTTTTAGAGTGAATTGCAAGAATTGTCCTTTATCTTTATACCCATTTACAGGCACTGTTCTTTATGTTTCAAATTGACGAGTTTTATACTTTATGTATTGAAGTCTTGCATTGTATGTCCTTTAGCCCTAACCCAGTTAATTTTTTCTGTTAAATCTAGTCATGTGAAATTCATGTGAAGGCATTTTTGTCATTTAACATTTAAAAGGACTGATTATGTAAATAACTTTAAAACCAAATAAAAGAGTTGTATTTATTTAATATAAAAAAAGATAATCTCTCATTCCCTCTTGTATATTACTTACTACCACCACCATAAACCATCTACCACCACCATCCACCCTACCGCCACCACTTACCACCACCTGCCCCTATCACCTCCAACCCAACCCACTCAAAGTCTCTCTGTCACTCTCCGATCGTAACACACCCGCAACAATTAAAAATCAAACCCACCCATCTCTCTCCTAAGTCCTAAACCCCACAAACAATTAACAATCAAATCCTAAAAATCCCACATCTCAAATTCAAATTCAAATCAAGAAACAAATTCATCAGCTTCCTCGTCATAGTCTCTATTAAATCTGACCATAGTCAAATCAAGACACAAATTCATCAAATACCAATTCGCAGTTAACAACCTTCGAACCACCATATATCTCTCAGATGTGGGGAACGAACTGAATAAGGAACGAACTCAGGTTGCCGTTTCAACCCCACCACAGATCTGGTGGTGGCCGCCGCCGCCTTTCTTCTCATCCGCAGATCTGGGGCGGTGGGTAGTGGCTACGAGTGGTGGGGTGCAGCGGTGGAGAATAGATGTGTTATGGGGGGAGGTGGTTGTGAGTGCTATGGTGGGAGGTTGTTTGTGGTGGTTGTGAGTGGTGCGGCCGTGCGGTGGAGAAAATATGAGGGGGTGGTGGTTGGTGGTAGACATATTTAGAGAGAGGAAGAACGGTGGAGGGATAATGGTTGTGTTTCACATATACTGCATACATATACATATGTTATATATATTATTACTTTCTTAAATTTGTTATTGTTATTGTTTTATTGTTAATTAAATATATAGAGATAAAAAGACTAAATTGCCCTTATGTGATCTGATTTAACTTAAAAAATCTAACTGGGTTAGGGCTAAAGGACAAAACATGTATGATTTGAAAACATAAAGTACAAAGCTCGTCAATTTTAAACATAAAGGACAGCGCCTGCAAATGGGTATAAAGATAAAGGACAATCCTTCACCCACATTATCGTCACTCAAGTTAGAACTAGAATTTTGAGTTTCTTTTGAAAAAAAACTTGTGTATTCGGTTTTGTTTTACTTCGTCCGCCTTTCTTTTCTCTTCCTCTAGCTTCCTCTTCTTACGTTTTTGATGGCCGGATAGGTGTTTGTATTTAGGAACGGGATACATAATTTCTAAATATTAACCAAAAACATTCATTTAATCACATGAAATTTTATAGTATATAAAATCAGAATCACACATATTAATATATTATAAATCAAAAACGTATGACATAAAAAACATATGAAATCAAAACGACAAAAATATATGATCGGCGTTTTGTTTCCAGTTTCCCTCGTCCCAATTCCCTGTGCGATATATTATACCGCCTGCGACAGTGCTACGTTTTGTTTCCTTTCCCTGATCTAGCAGGTCCTTATTTTTGTTTAGACTAGTTACTTGGCCTTGTTAATTGGGCCGTTTTTTTAAAACTTTTAAAAAAGCCCTTAGTTAAAAAACTTTGGGTCTTTTATTGCTCAGACGCTTATTTATACAAACATCTAGGATGTTTTTTAAATATATATATATATATATATATATATATATATATATATATATATAGGTAAAGGGTACTGTACAAATTCCCTTATCGTACATTACGTACGCTACAATCTCAGCCGTCAGATCATCTTCCCGCAATGAAAATCGCATGTTATTTTTTTTTGTAATAATTTCGCATGTGATAATTTTGATGAAATAGCAGGTGTTTTTTTGTAACAATTTCGCATGTGGTAATTCAATTTCGCATGTGATAATTTTGATGAAATAGAAGGTTGTTTTTTTGTAACAATTTCGCATGTGGTAATTCAATTTCGCATGTGATAATTTTGATGAAATAGCAGGTTGTTTTTTTGTAACAATTTCGCATGTGGTAATTCAATTTCGCATGTGATAATTTTGGTAACAATTTCGCATGTGGTAATTCAATTTCACATGCGATTTTCAATGCGGGAAGATGATCTGACGGTTGAGATTGTAGCGTACGTAATGTACGATAAGCGCATTTGTACGTTAACCAGCCCCTATATATATATTAAAAAATTTTGGGCCCTATATTTATTTGGGCCCTGATCGCAGGCACCTCCTGCACTCCCTGATAGACGGCCCTGACAAACACTATCTTAATACTTCTCATTTCGTTACAGTTGATTATCTTATTGTGATTACTGAGGATCGTGTAATCGTAAATGATGTTATATACTGTTGATTCCAAATAGTTATACTTTTAAACCTACGTGAATGATTAGATGGATTCATGGCTCGGTAATAGATATTGGTGTTGAACAGAGAAGACATGATATGAGCTGCAGATAGGAATGCTTTGGTAGATTATTATGGCAGACAAGGAATAAAAATTGTCTTCTCCAATGGACAGCTTGGGATGGTACGTTAGCAGATCCTTTTGTATTAAAAAAACAAAAACACGATAGGACTTAATGGATGTGTTATTAAATATGCAGGGAACCATGAAGTTACTGAGATTAGCAAAATCAGTAGCTGCAGCAGTTAATATGAAACGCAAAGCACAAGGGCTCTGCTTCCTCATCCAGTGAGTTTTTTAAGAAGTTACAAAAAACTATATTGCTTGAATACTAAATATATTATGAGATTTTGGAATTTAGAGCATTGAAAACACATCAGACAACTTTCATTTTATTTGATGGGGGTCAACCCATTTGACATAACTCCTTTTAACTTAGCTTTAAGTAGTTATCTGTTTTTGACCCATTGGACCTAAAATACAGCGAAAATCGACCCAATATAGGTAAATTGAGCGATATTGCCATATGCACATAGTAGGGGTGTACACGGTTCGATTTAAACCGTGAAACCACCCAAACTGGTCATCGGTTTAGTTTCACGGTCGGTTTCTTTTTCTAGAACTTCCGGTCGGTCGGGTTCAAAATTTCAAACGGTAACGAATGGTAAGATTTAATAATATATAGAGTAAAATGCACGGATAGTCCCTGTGGTTTTGCAAAATAACATCTATAGTTCCCAACTTTTGGAAATTACACCGGTGCTCCCTGTGGTTTGACAGTTCGTTACCTGGATAGTCCCTGAAGTGGATGTCCGTTAGTTTTCTCCGTTAAGTGGATGTGAAATGACAAATTTACCCTTCATCTTCTCCACTCTATAAAAAAACAAAACAACCCCACCCACCCCCACCGTTCTCTCTGTTTCCCCCCACCATTAACCGCCAACCACCACCCACCTCCCACCTACACCACAAGCATATGCATGACCCTCACCAGCATTGCTACAGGTGAGGCAAAGGTGAGCTGTTTCACATTTTTTTTAAAGTCAAGGTCAAAGTAGCTTCATGTAGATGAAAACTTGAATTGATGAACTTACTTAACTGTGCAGTTGAGGGACCTTGATATGAAGAAAAGGGACCCGCGAACAGTTGTGGCGGTTATATTGGGAGGTGGAGCGGGTACCCGTCTTTTTCCTCTCACAAAGCGCAGGGCAATACCTACGGTACGCATTATCTTTATTTTATAAAGTTTGACTAAGATACCATGTTTTAAGTAAATTGAATGATTTATAATGAATGCAGTAGATTGATGTATGGTAGTTATTTAGGTGCCAATTGGAGGGGCCTATAGGCTGATTGATGTCCCCATGAGCAACTGTATCAACAGTGGGATCAATAAAGTCTATATTTTGACTCGGTTTAATACGGCACCACTCAACAGACACTTGGATCAACTATCGTTTAGGAGAAGACGGTTACTTGTGGTGTAGGTGGGAGGTGGGTGGTGGTTGGTGGTTAATGGTGGGGGGAAACAGAGAGAAAGGTGGGGGATGGGCGGGGTTATTTTGTTTTTATAGAGTGGAGAAGATGAATGGTAAATTTATCATATCATATCCACTTAACGGAGAAAACTAACCGCCATCCACTCTAGGGACTATCCGAGTAACAAACTGTCAAACTACAGGGAGCACCGGTGTAATTTCCAAAAGTTGAGGACTATAGGTGTTATTTTGCAAAATCACAGGGACTATCCTTGCATTTTACTCTAATATATATATTTATTGCTTATGTATCTCATATTTTATGTATATATATTATAGGTATTTTCTATTAAGAGTTTATATGTATTTTTGTTATGTACGAAAAAAAAGGTTTTCATCTTATTTGTTAGACTGTTTGTTATATTTGAATACAGGCTGGCTGGTGCAGATGGAGGGCAGCCAGAGGGGTATTGTGCGATAGGAGGTTCCCAACTAAAATAAAGGGGAAATTTTACAGGGTAGCAATTAGGCCTGCTATGCTATATGGAACAGACTGTTGGACCATCAAGAAGACACAAGCGCGTAAAATGGAGGTGGCAGAGATGAGGATGCTGAGGTGGATGTGTGGAAACACGAGGTTAGATCGAATAAGAAATGTAGTTTTTAGGGAAAGATTAGGAGTGGCTAGTATATCGGATAAGATTAAGGAGGGAAGATTGAGGTGGTTTGGGCATGTGAAGTGGAGGGAAACGACGGCACCAGTTAGAGTAGTGGAAAATCTCACTGTGGAGGGGAGGAGAGGAAGAGGTAGACCCAAACTGACCTGGGATGAGCAAGTTAGGCATGATTTATTAGAGATGCACCTTTCTGAGGACATGGCCCAAGATAGGACTTCGTGGAGGCGTAGAATTAGGGTTAAAGACTTCTAGAAGATATTGCAGTAGGGTCTTAGGTATATTTAGGGATGTAGATTTTTCTTATCTTTTAAGTGACTTTACAGGTGATTGCCTTCTTGTGTTTATACCCATATGATGTTGTATGCTATCATACATGTTATACATTATATTGTGTCACTCTCTGATCACTTTCTTGGTATGTTGGTATGTTGTGTGTTGGTATACTCTCTGACTTCTTATTTATATATTTATATATTTTTTGTGACTTGGTGCGTTGGTATGTTGATGGTTTTAGAGCCGATGGTTTTAGAGCCGGGGGTCTCTCTGGAAGCAGCCTCTCTATCCTTAGGGATAGAGGCAAGGTCTGTCTACATCTCACCCTCCCCAGACCCTATAAATAGCTTTGCTATTTGTGGGATATACTGGGTATGGTTGTTGTTGTTGTTGTTTTGTTATATTTGAATCACAATGACTCTTATGTTTATGTCTTTGTTTTAGACACTGCACTTCTTTTGTAATTATTTTATGTATTTGGTTTAAGTTTGTATTCTACAGGTTGTTTTGGACACCAAACAATTTTTATGCATTTTGATACTTTGTTTTAAACTTGTATTTTGGATCACATTTGTATTTGGACAACACTTGTATTAAAGGTTCAGTTAAGCCCAAATTGTGAAACCAAACCATTAGCAACGGTTTGGTTTGGTTCGGACTTAAATCTCAACGGTTCACTTCAGTTTTCAATAATAAAAACCGTTACTAACGGTTTGGCTTACGTTTTGACATAAAAACCTTCCAAATCAGACTTTGAACACCCCTAGCACATAGCATTTTCAGCCAACTCAGTTATACTCCTGGACTGAACAAATAAAGTCAAAATTGGTCAAAGTGCTATTTAGTCACCCGCTTTCTTCCTGTATTTGTCTTATAAATGGTATAACCCGTCTTCTCTATTTGTACTACAAAGTTTACTAGATCTACCAAGAATTCTAGCATATGAACATGCATATAAATCATGTAAACGTGCTTCAATTTTGTTAGTTGCATTTGTTATTGTGTGTATACAATTGCAAATCTTATAATTTCTTTATTAGTTGACTATCCTAATGTTGGAAAGTTATCTCTAATCAATCGTTTTATTAAAACGTCGTATGTGTCCTGCCACTCGTGTAACAGGTCGGAAAACATTCCAAAATGGTTTCGTGTCAAAACATGTTTTATGTGCCGATAAAACCAGGTTAGGTTGACCCACGAACACTTTCTTTTCGGCCATCAAAGTATGTATTCAGTTTATTTTTATGCCAAATCAGCCAAAAACTTGTCTAAATATTACTTGACTAAAACACCATGGGGAATTTTACACCAGCATTGCTTTTTGATAGGCTAACAAAAGGGTACAAAGAAGCCTTATCAATCAATTTTGAGGAAGCTTTTTTATTGCTTGCTGCTTGACTAAGCTTGGCAAAAAGATTAGGGGTCAAAGCAACTGGTTTTGAAAAGTATCAATTATTACGGTCATCATCACAGAATGACAGAATCAGAGTGGTTAACCAGAAGTAGTGATTCTGTGTAAGAGGTCTTCATGATATACGAATCAAAGGATACAGACACTGGAAGATAATTGTTGTGTTCCGAGTAGGAATCGTAAACTTCAAGTGTTGTTCTTGTTAAATTATCAGGCCTCGTACCTAAGTGCTCCGTTATCATTTGACCATTCTTCCTGAATCCAATTATTCTATCATTTGTTCGCTTTAAACTAACGGTGAATACTTTTGTAAACTAAGATATTGGATCACCAGTTTTTATCAAGGTCCATACATCACAAACCAGGGCAGCCTCAGCCTCATTGTAAATAAGCACAGCAAGCGAACCTTTAAAGTTCAAGATGGACAGATTTGTAGAGTGTTGTAAACTATCTGGAAGCTCTACCTCACTGAACTCTTCACTTGTCAAACCAAATGATATAATTTGACATGGAAGATTATCGCAAACAATCCAATGAATTACCCCATCTATAACAACCAGGTTGCTTGAATAACTCACTGATCTAAGAGGCCAACGCAGATTCATCAATATACTTCTCCAAGCTCCTGAGCTTAATGTATAAACCTCAGCTTTCGAATCCTTTCTAGGCGGAATGTTAACGCTTGTAACCACAACAACCTTAGGGTCCCTAGTTCCAGGACAAACCCCAAAACCAACAACATGGAATTCATACCGTATCTCTATACCAACAGATTTCCTAATAGATTGGTTCCAAAGAACAACCATTTTGCATCTGCCCTCGGAAAAAGCTCGCTTGATATGGCTCGGTTTGAAAATGAGCCGAGCCGGGTCGACTTGGTTGGAAAGCGAGCTTAGCTCGGCTCGGTTCATAACGTGCCAAATTGGCTTGTTTGAGCTTAGCTCGGATTATTTTACTTTTAATATACTTTATTTTATTATGCATATAATATATTATAGAATATTGGTTATTATTTGCAAGTATTTGGAAGTGCACTTAGATATCTATGACATGTTTGGAAGTTGATTTGGATACTAATAAACTTATATTGCATTTTGTTGAGATTTGAAACTTGTTATGTATATGGTTGATCTTAAATTTGGTTTGTAATATAGTAGGTTGAGCTTATTTTCAATATGTCTTTTTGAACTATTGATCTGTATCTTAAACTAATGAATTTTGAAGCAATGTATTAATATTTATTTTTAAATTTGAGCCTAATCGAGCCGAGCCGGCTCGATTAAAAACCAACTTGAGCTTGAGCTAAGATTTTTAGCTCGGTTTCCAAGCCGAGCCGGCTCGGTTTATAATCAAGCCAGGCCAAGCTGGCTTGGCTCGGTATATATTGTGGTAGTTTTAATGGTTTATTATGGCTATTCGTACATGTTGGTTGGATCAATAGCTGAATTGGAAAAATCATAACCTGAAGGAGCAACCATCTGTTTTTGCTTATGAGATTATAAATCAAGCAAGATTTAAACGTATACTAGCATCATGTTTTCGATTAGATGATAATAAGAAAAGTTACCATTAAGTCTGATGGAAGCTAAACTAAAACTTAAAAGCTATAAGAAAAGTTACCATTAAGTCTGATGGAAGCTAAACTAAAAGCTATAAAAAAAAGAACAGTACAAAAATAAGGAAACTAGGATTTGAAAAGCCGATTCATCATCTATGAGTGAATGATAGAATCAGAATGATTAAGCAAAAGTAGCGACTCTTTGTAGGAGGTCATCATAAAGGCCGACCCATAAATCCCAAGGCCGTTGATGCGTTCCGAGCAGAGGTCATAAACTTCTAGTTCACCATCATATCCACCCGTCTTCGTCCGATCCATTATCGGTTGGCCATTCTTCCTAAATCCAATCATACTATTAACCAGAACGTCGTTAATAGTGAATAGTTTTGTAAAGGAGGGTTTTGAAACACCATTTTTCAACATCATCCATACGTCACAAAATGGTTGCGGTGTTAAATTAGTAATAACACAGTGATAACTAAGCACCACAAGAGAATCGTTGATCTTAGACATATCGTACAGCCTTCCAGAGCGACCTGCTAAGTTATAAGGAAAGTCTATTGCTTCTCCAAATTCTTCACTTGTCAAATCAAATGAATAAAACGTAAGTTTATCTCTAATATTATTATCATAAGTGAGCCAATAAATAACCCCATCTATAACCACCTGTGTATTCCAGAAACGCAACGATTTAGACTTGAGCGGCTTGTTCATCGGCACACTTCTCCAAGCCCCAGAGCTTAATGTGAAAACCTCAGCCGTGGCCTCGGCCTCGCTGTCGACAAAATGTGAAATCTTGACGATCTTAACGTCGCTAGTTTTAGGACACACCCCAAAACCAATAACAATATCGCCTCGATCCGGTATCTCTATACCAACAGATTTCCCAATTGGTGGGTTCCAAACAACAACCAGTTTCTTTCGGTTCACTCGATCTCGGGTGTATCCAAGCAAACACACCAATCCGTGAGAGCAATCGAGCATAAACGGACGCGTAAGAAGTTTAACAGTTGGAGGAACAACAGGGGAAAACTTGTGGCGGGGGAAGTTATCATCATCAACAATTGAAACATATTTGTCATCGGGCAAACATGCATCCGCAGAAACAACTACGTGGCCAGTACCTCCAGTTATGTACCTTACCAGTAGATGTTGCGGCTGAGTCTGGTTGAGGGTGTGATGAGTGATGAATTCAGAGTTATCGATCAGAGACTTCCATTGCTTTGAAACTGATCTGAACCGAATCAATGATTTGACAGGAAGAACCCGTTTGATGATTTCTGCTTGGAGTTCGAACGGAATGTTGTCCGACATTTTTGGACTGGATTTTGATGTTTAGGGTTTCAACATTCTGGAAGCGTTGAAGGGAAGAATTGAAATATGAGTTTAGGGTTGTTGGGCTTCATTTACAATGGGCCTTAGATCATGGATGAGTCCAGATTAGAACTGCACATTTCGGTTCATTTAATAACAGGTTTAGACGGTTACTTTCTGATTTGTGCTTTAACTGGTTATAGCTTTAATTTGTTATTTTTGGTTAATTCACTGGTTATTTTCAAGTTTTTATCATTTTTTTTTGTTTTTTTCCGGGTTAAGGTTAACCGGTACATCGTTTAAAAACCGGTTATTTCTAAAGAAATCCCTAACAGGTTACCAATCTACGGTTGAAAATAACTACTAATCGGTTATTCCTTGAGTGATTATTATCGTGTTACGGTTATTTTGTGCACATCTAGTCCAAATATGATCTAGGTAGGGTCCACTCCAGTTTGCTTAAAGTTTGTTTAAGGTTCGACTTGTTTATTATGAAATTATCTGTGTATAATATAATCGGTATATATAAAGGTGTCAATATGTCAGTCAACATATGACAAATTCACTCCTTAAGGAAGAAATACACAAAAGAACCAGAAGATACATTTTATGTGTTGAGATTTACCATTTCTACATACCATAAGACTCAAGCACAATACTATTCAAGATAACAAAGCTACTAGTGTTTTGGCATAATGAAATGGGATTAATGTTTTACGCATTATAACTTAGCATAAATGGTAAAAAGACTATGTATCTAATCTGTATGTACTTATATTATATTTTTGTAACAGCTGAACTGATTAACAAAGAATCCAATATTTTTGTCAGTGAGCATATCAACCGCTAAAACCACAAAGGAATCATTACAAATTGCATTTCAAGACTAATTTTGCATTGTCGATAAGCGAAGCTGGGGCTTGGCCTCGTTTACTAAACGAGCTTTTTTTAATTTCAGCCTCGAGCTCGTTTAAGCTCGGCTCGTTTCGAGTTGAGCTCGAGTACCTCGGCTGGTTTGCACCCCTATAATAAACCAGCCAACGTAAGCAACCTATACCATCATCTTGGTGTTGATGTTGTATAAAAAAAACCCACTTAATAAGGAGCATTTAAATGGCCTGCAAATGCGTGAGGTGTGAACCTCCCTTCAAGACCTACTGAGCTCATCTTCCTACCCATCCTTTAAGCCCAGCAAATGAGAATCCATTTATAGAGATGATTTTATTGGATTGTGTCCATACTTTCGACCCCTACTCATGCCAAACTACAGGTTTTCACTGAAGATTAATTTCCCACCAAACATGCCACTCTAAATGTGACATTTTCACCCTATGTTTTAGCCATATGAGCGTGCATGATTTTATCTCCACCACAATCTTCTCAACTGACATATTCTACCCATTGAACTGCTTAACGTTTCCGACCTCCACAAAGCCCCCATAAAAATCACCCGAATGGTTTTGCTAAGCACCCAGGAATTCATATTCGTTTATGACCTTCCCATTTTTGTTTCAAAATTTCTTCGATTAGTTATATGACTAGAAACGAATCATCAATAAATGACAAACAAAGACTAAACAGCCAAAAGTTCATAGAATAATAATGAAAGAATACGAATATTTATAATCACTCAACTATTGTCATTGGAACCATGAAAAGAATTCACATCATTTGTATCTGTTGGTTATCAAATTAACATGAACGGTTCACAAAAACAAACCAGAAAACACAGATCCAACTAAACAAAAACAAAAGCTCATCAGAACGTAGGTTTACATAGAACTAACTTTCAAGCAATTAGCATACAACCAAGACACGAAACACAATTATTCATGATGCAAAATCAATTCAATACAACAACCAGATGAGATGAGGTGATTTGAAATCGAATCATTTCAGACAAATAACCCGTATCAAATTATTACCCAAATTAACCCAAAAGTTTGTCTTTGGGTTATATTTGCCACCTCTAGTAATGGGTGTACCTGATACCTGCGGGTATACACGATATACACAACGGGTATTAAGCTAGGTATGAGACACATTTTTAAGATCAAGTATGGGTATTTTGTCATCAATAGTTGTTCTTATGATGGTCAAATGTGCCAAAATACGGTAAATATATATTAGAGTAAATTACAAGTTTTGTCCTTTATGTTTACATCAAATTACAGGCGGTGTCCTTTAGCACAAAAGTTGACAAGTTCTGTAATTAATGTTCCAAAATCTTGCACGTTATGTCTTTTAGGCCAAACCCAGTTAAATTTTTTGGTTAAATCAAATTACAAAAGGGTATTTTAGTCTTTTTGCCCATTTATTTAACATTATTTAAAAAATAAAAACTGTTATTATTATTAATATTATTATAAAAACTCTCCCTCTACCCCTCTCTCTCTACCACCTGCAACCACAATCACCACTACCCTCCACCATCCCCAAATCAAGAACAGTTGACATCACCACCACCCTCCACCACCATTTCCAAACCGTCTCTAACAACCTCTCCATCTTCACAACCACCTCCATCTCATTCTCATCTCTCATTCTTTTCCTGCACCCATCTCGGATCTCTTACACTTCGTATCTCGGATCTCTGCTGCGTACTTTCCCCATGGCCTTCGTCTTACGCCTCTGTAGTGTACCTTCAACTCCTCAGTGGACTTTGATTTCTCCGAATTGATCTTCGAGGAAGATTCTTCGGTTCTATTGTTAAAGGATTCCGGTAGTGTGAAGTTTATTGAGAAATGAGTTACAGGTTGTTCCTCAGAGGTAAGGTAATCAGAAACTCATAGATCAGATTTGGAATTTGATGTTTCGTAGTCACTGAGAAGGTGTTGTCTAATGAAATCGAGAGCTGATGCTTCATAAAAAGTAACCATTGGTAGCTAATGGAAGTGAGTTCAGAATAGGAAAAAGTATAGAGAAATAAAGATGAGAGTGGAAGAAAGAGTGAAAGGGTTTATATATGAAACTATACAGTGGAAAAAAAGGGATAATGGAGTGAAACAAAGCTAGTGGATTTAAAATAAATTCAATGAGTCAAACAAAGCCAGGGGAATTAATTAAAATTGGATAATGGAGTTCAAAAACATAAATCAGTCTCATCGTTCTCTTCTTCTGAAACAGCACCTAGGGGTTTTAACAACCCGGTGAGGTCGTCTCCTCCATCCACGATTGCAGAAGAGAGGGAGAAAAGAGAGAGCAAGGAAGTTTAGGGAGAGAGATTCAGAATGCAGGACTTTCTTTTCTTTTTATTATTTACATAATAGTCCCTTAATATAAGTTGTTTTAAAAAATAGTCCTTAAGGAGGTGAAATGACAAAAATACCCTCATGTGCAAGGCACATGATCAGATTTAACCAAAAAATTTAATTGGGTTTGACCTAAAGGACATAACGTGCAAGATTTTGGAACATTAAGTACAAAACTTATCAACTTTTGCGCTAAAGGACAACGCCTGCAATTTGATGTAAACATAAAGGACAAAACTTGTAATTTACTCTATATATTAAATGGGTCAAAATATATCAATCTAAATTAAAACGGGTAAAACATGTCAGATTATTAGGGCTGTTCAAAAAACTCGAGGCTCGCAGTTCGCTCGAAAAAAGTTCGAAAAAAGCTCGGCTCGAAATTGGCTCGATCTAAACGAGCAGAGCCCGAGCCAAGGTAGGTTCGGTTCGTGGCTCGTTCGATAGTTGGCTCGTTGGCTCGCTCGTTTGGCTCGTTATCATTATTATATATATATATATATATAGGGAGAGGATCATGAGAAAACTAGATATAAATGAGAAAACTAGAAAACTAACTAAAAACAACTAAAAAGGAGGGGGGAGACTTTTAATGAAGGAGAGGAGACTTTTAATGAATGAGGGGTAAATTTGGAAAAAAAAAATATATAACTTTTCAAACATTTCCCATTTCTCCATACGATATCATTTTAAAACAAAAATGGCACCATAAGATCACAAATTTTTGTATCTTTCATTCAAGTATATTCGAGCATATTTTTGATGACATAAAAAAAGATTTATGGTGCCGTATTGTTTTCAATACTATTATTATAGTAGTGCACATGTGCAATATAACATGTACTACAATTGCATTACATGCTTAAAATTGGCTTTTTGAGTCTAGTTTAGCTTTTAGGGTTAGTTTTTTTGGAGGTTTAGGATTAGGATTAGGTTTTTGGGTGTGGGGGGGGGGGGGGGGGGAGGGGGGTTTAGGTTTTTGGGGGGTGGGGGGGGTTTAGGTTTTTTTCGGGTTTATGTTTAGGGTTTAGTTTTAGGTTTTCGGGAGGGTGGGGGGTGGGGGGGTTTAGGTTTTTGGGGGGTGGGGGTGGGGGGGTTTAGGTTTTTGGGGGGTGTCGGTGGGGGGTGGGTTAAGTGGTTTAAGCTTTATGTATTAGTGCACATGTGCAGTACAACCAAAAAAAAAAAATTTTTTTTTTGAAATTTTTTTTCTAGGCATAAAAACTAGCGATTTTTTTATTAAAAATTGTAAAAAAAAAAAAAAAATTGGTATGTTTTTAGGTTTTTTTTAGGTTTTTTTAGGCTTTTTTGGTTAGCTTTTTTGTTTTCTCATTTAAACTAGTTTTCTCATGATCCATCCCCTGTATATATATATATATATTTATAGGGAGCCGCTAGAATAGAAACCACCCCCAGTTATAAGAAACGTGAGAACCACTTTCAACCAATCAAATTATACCAACATAAAGGTTACTTTGATATTTACACCAAACATCAAATCTCTTCTCTCTCCATTTTAACTTTAATCATGCTTGATTAGTTTGTTTGGAATTAGAATTATATTCATTTAAATTAAAGTTAAACATAAAAGCATGTTAATCAGATAGGTATATAACAAAAGATAAATCGATATATAACTACCAAAAAGCAAAAAGACAAGAAACCACCGAAAGGGGCATTTAATTAACAAAAAGTCTTAATGCATGATTTGCTAGTACTTTAAAGCTTAAACTTTAAAACTTGTTTTTATTTAAATTATTATTACCACCTTCCTTCTCTCTCGCAACTCCGGTCGATGGAGCAACTCCGGCCGGCTGCTAGCGGCGATTTAAGTCCGACAACCCTCTTTTTTCTTCTCTCCCCTTCTCGTTTTCAGTCCGCCAACACACAAGAAGGAGCCGGCGTTGGTTTCCGGCTCGGCTGTTGTTGATGATGACGACGATTTTGATGGTGATGGTGGTTCCGGTGACGACTCCAGCAGCCAAGGTAACTGGTTAAGTGATGGCCAAGGAAATTATCGAACCGAGCCCGAGCCGGCTCGTTTAACTTCGAACCGAACTCGAGCCCTTATTTCCGGCTCGCTATAATTATCGAACCGAGCCCGAGCCGGCTCGTTTAGCTTCGAGCCCGAGCCCACGCTGGCTCGGCTCGGTTCGGCTCGTTTACACCCCTACAGATTATATGCTCTAAAGTTGAAAATATCATAAAAATGAAAAAAGGGGAGGGAATCCCCTATATTAATTAAGAAATAGAAATAGGGAATTTAATTTATTTTTATTATAAGATCTATTGGAACGGGTCAAAAATTAGACAACTAAAACGAAACGCTTATCGACAAGTATGTGTTATATTGAGTTCGAAGTTGACTTTAGAATTGATGATACGAGTCATGAAAACAGTTACAAGAAAACTAGTTAACAGAACCACACAAAACAACGATCAGCCCTGCAATTGTTGTATGGTGACTGCAGTTTGAGAACACAGATAACCTGAAGGAGCCACCATCTGTTTTTGCTTATGAGATTATAAATCAAGCAGGATTTAAACATATACTAGTAGAATGTTTTCAGTTAGATGATAATAAGAAAAGTTACCATTAAGTCTGATGGAGCTAAACTAAAAGCTACAAAAACCAAAATAGAACGGTACCAACAAAAGAAAACTAGGATTTAAAAGTAGATTCATCATCTATGAGTGAATGATAGAATCAGAATGATTAAGCAAAAGTAGTGATTCTGTGTAGGACCTCATCCTGAAGTCCAACCCATAAATCCCAAGACCGTTGATGCGTTCCGAGCAGAGTTCATAAACTTCTAGTTCACCATCATATCCATGCGTGTTCGTCCGATCCATTATCGGTTGGCCATTCTTCCTAAATCCAATCATACGATTAACCCGATCGTAGTTAACAGTGAATAGTTTTGTAAAGGAGGGTTTTGGAACACCATTTTTCAACATCATCAATACGTCACAAAATGTTTTCGGTGATAAATTAGTAAAAATACAGTGATAACTAAGCACCACAAGAGAATCGTTGATCTTAGACATATCGTACAGCCTTCCAGAGCGACCTGCTAAGTTATAAGGAAAGTCTATTGCTTCTCCAAATTCTTCACTTGCCAAATCAAATGAATAAAACCTAAGTTTATATGTAATATTATCATAAGCGAGCCAATAAATAACCCCATCTATAACCACCTGTGTATTCCGGAACTGCAACGATTTAAACTTAAACGGCTTATTCATTGGTAAGCTTCTCCAAGACCCAGAGCTTAATGTGAAAACCTCAGCCGTGGCCTCGGCCTCGCTGTCGACAAAACGTGAAATCTTGACGATCTTAGCCTCGCTAGTTTTAGGACACACCCCAAAACCAATAACAATATCGGCTCGATCCGGTATCTCTATACTAACAGATTTCCCAATTAGTGGATTCCAAACAACAACAAGTTTCTTTCGGTTCACTCGATCTCGGGTGTATCCAAGCAAACACACCAATCCGTGAGAGCAATCGAGCATGAGTGGACGCACAAACAGCTTAACGGTTGGAGGAACAACAGGGGAAAACTTTTGGTGGGGGAAGTTATCATCATCAACAACTGAAACATATTTGTCCTCGGGTAAACATGCATCCGCAGAAACAACTCTGTGCCCAGTACCTCCTGTTATGTACCTTACCAGTAGATGTTGCGGCTGAGTCTTGTTGTTGAGGGTGTGATGAGTGATAAATTCAGAGCTATCGATCAGAGATTTCCATTGCTTTGAAACTGATCTGAACCGAATCAAAGATTTGACAGGAAGAACCCTTTTGATTATTTCCTCTTGGATTTCGAACGGAATGTCGTCCGACATTTTGGACTTGGATTTTTGATTTTAGGGTTTCAAAATTTTGGAGACGATGAAGGGAAGAATTGAAAGGTATAGGGATATGTGTTTTTGATTTTGGGCTTCATATACGATGGGCTGTGGATCATGGGTCAGTCCAAATATGAGAAATTTGTCCGGTCCAATTACGAGTAAAGTTGTTTTAAATTTGTTTTAAGGTGCTGGTGCGGTGTAAGAGCATTCACAGCCAACCCATCATATTTTCACCCTAAATTACACTAAAAAACACTACATTTTCTCTCTCCTTTTAAATTAAATAATATTTTTTTATACTTTTATCATTACCTTTTCTCTCTCTTTCACTCACAACCACTTTCAAATATATTAAAAAATTATAGAGGATGAACAATGTCCCCCCAAATATACAGATAAACAGTAACATTTTATCTCTCCTCCACTCACAACAACTTTTTATACTCTTTATATTTTAAAAACAACACACACATTATTAGATTCCGTGGATGTGAATGCTCTAAAACTTATATAGTTTTTATTAGGGCTGTCAAAAAAACTTGCGGTTTGGAGCTCGCCAAGATTTAGCTTGAAAAAAGCTTGCTTGATATGGCTTGGTTTGATTCGCTTGTTAGCTCGGTTCGGCTTAGCTTGGATTATTTTACTTTAAATATACTTTAATTTAATATGTATATAATATATTATAGAAAATCGGTTATTATTTGCAAGTATTTAGAAGTGCACCTAGATATCTATGACATGTTTGGAAGTTGATTTAGATGTTGATAAACTTATATTGTATTCCGTTGAGATTTAAAACTTATTTTGTATATGGTTGATCTTGAATTTGGCTTGTAATATGGTAGGTTGAACTTATTTTCAATATGTCTTTTTGAACTATTGAATCGTATATTAAACTTAAACTTTTGAATTTTGAAGCAATGTATTAATATTTATTTTGGAATTCTAGCCTAATCGAGTCAAGCCGGCTCGGTTAAAAACTAAGCAATGTATTAATATTTATTTTTGAATGTGAGTTTAAACTGAACTAAGTTGTCTTAAGCGGCCCTTCAGCTATAACAGAGGTAGGTGCTGCCATTTCCCTTCTTCAACTGTGCATGATGTATCCGACTATAACCGTGCATGAGGTAGGTGCTGCTATTTGAAGTTCTTTAACTTGAAGATTGTATCTGACTATAACCGTGCATGATGTTCTTATTTTGTACATTCGTTCATTCTATCCATGCCATAGATACATTTGTTTTATTACAACAAAAGCGCATACAAACACTATCTTAATACTTCTCATTTCGTTAGTGTTGATTATCTTATTGTAATTACCGAGTATCGTGCAATCCTAAATGATGCTATATGCTATTGATTCCAAATAGTTATACTTTTAAACCTACGTGAATGATTAGATGGATTCATGGCTCGGTAACAGATATTGGTGTTGAACAGAGAAGACATGATATCAGCTGCAGATAGGAATGCTTCGGTAGATTATTATGGCAGGTAAGGAATAAAAATTGTCTTCTCCAATGGACAGCTTGGGATGGTACGTTAGCAGATCCTTTTGTATTAAAAAAACAAAAACACGATAGGACTTGATGGATGTGTTGTTAAATATGCAGGGAACCATGAAGTTACGGAGATTAGCAAAATCAGTAGCTGCAGCAGTTAATATGAAACGCAAAGCACGAGGGCCGCTTCCTCATCCAGTGAGTTTTTTAAACAATTATGTGGTCATTAAGAAGTTACAAAAACTATATTGCTTGAATACTAATCTGATATATTATGAGATTTTGGAATTTAGAGCATTGAAAACACATCACACAACTTTCATTTTATTTGACGGGGGTCAACCCATTTGACATGACTCCTTTTAAGTTAGCTTTAAGTAGTTATCTGTTTGACCCATTGGACCTAAAATACAGCGAATATCGACCCAATATAGGTAAATCGAGCGATATTGCCATATGCACATAGTAGGGGTGTACACGGTTCGATTTAAACCGTGAAACCGCCCAAACTGGTCATCGGTTTAGTTTCACGGTCGGTTTTTTTTCTAGAACTTCCGGTCGGACGGCTTCAAAATTTCAAACGGTAACGAATGGTAAGATTTAATAATATATAGAGTAAAATGCACGGATAGTCCCTGTCTTGCAAAATAACATCTATAGTCCCCAACTTTTGGAAATTACTCCGGTGCTCCCTGTGGTTTGACAGTTCGTTACTCGGATAGTCCCTAGAGTGGATGTCCGTTAGTTTTCTCCGTTAAGTGGATGTGAAATGACAAATTTACCCTTCATCTTCTCCACTCTATAAAAACAAAACAACCCCACCCACCCCCACCGTTCTCTCTGTTTCCCCCCACCATTAACCGCCAACCACCACCCACCTCCCACCTACGCCACAAGCATATGCATGACCCTCACCGGCATTGCTACAGGTGAGGCAAAGGGGAGCTGTTTCACATTTTTTTTCAAAAAGTCAAGGTCAAAGTAGCTTCATGTAGATGAAAACTTGAATTGATGAACTTACTTAACTGTGCAGTTGAGGGACCTTGATATGAAGAAAAGGGACCCGCGAACAGTTGTGGCGGTTATATTGGGAGGTGGAGCGGGTACCCGTCTTTTTCCTCTCACAAAGCGCAGGGCAATACCTACGGTACGCATTATCTTTATTTTATAAAGTTTGACTAAGATACCATGTTTTAAGTAAATTGAATGATTTATAATGAATGCAGTAGATTGATGTATGATTTATAATTGAATGTTTTAAGTCAAGGTCCGTTATCATTTGACCATTCTTCCTGAATCCAATTATTCTATCATTTGTTCGCTTTAAACTAACGGTGAATACTTTTGTAAACCAAGATATTGGATCACCAGTTTTTATCAAGGTCCATACATCACAAGCCAGGGCAGCCTCAACCTCATTGTAAATAAGCACAGCAAGTGAACCTTTAAAGTTCAAGATGGACAGATTTGTAGAGTGTTGTAAACTATCTGGAAGCTCTACCTCACTGAACTCTTCACTTGTCAAAACAAATGATATAATTTGACGTGGAAGATTATCACAAACAATTCAACGAATTACCCCATCTTTAACAACCAGGTTGCTTGAATAACTCACTGATCTAAGAGGCCAACGCAGATTCATCGATATACTTCTCCAAGCCCCTGAGCTTAATGTATAAACCTCAGCTTTCGAATCCTTTCCAGGCGGACTGTTAACGCTTGTAACCACAACAACCTTAGGGTCCCTAGTTCTAGGACAAAGCCCAAAACCAACATGGAATTCATACCGTATCTCTATACCAAGAGATTTCCTAATAGATTGGTTCCAAAGAACAACCATTTTGCATCTGCCCTCGGAAAAAGCTCGCTTGATATGGCTCGGTTTGAAAATGAGCCGAGCCAGGTCGACTTGGTTGGAAAGCGAGCTTAGCTCGGCTCGGTTCATAACGTGCCAAATTGGCTCGTTTTAGCTTAGCTCGGACTATTTTACTTTTAATATACTTTATTTTAATATGCATATAATATATTATAGAATATTGGTTATTATTTGCAAGTATTTGGAAGTGCACGTAGATATCTATGACATGTTTGGAAGTTGATTTGGATGCTAATAAACTTATATTGTATTTTGTTGAGATTTGAAACTTATTTTGTATATGGACGATCTTAAATTTGGCTTGTAATATAGTAGGTTGAGCTTATTTTCAATATGTCTTTTTGAACTATTGAACCGTATCTTAAAATAATGAATTTTGAAGCAATGTATTAATATTTATTTTTAAATTTGAGCATAATCGAGCCGACCCTTAAAACCAACCCGAGCTTGAGCTAAGATTTTTAGCTCGGTTTCCAAGCCGAGCAGGCTTGGTTTATAATCAAGCCAGGCCGGAGATTGGCCTGGCTCGGCTCGGTTTATATTGTGGTAATTTTAATGGTTTATTATTGCTATTCGTACATGTTGGTTGGATCAATAGCTGAATTGGAAAAATCATAACCTGAAGGAGCAACCATCTGTTTTTGATTATGAGATTATAAATCAAGCAAGATTTAAACGTATACTAGGATCATGTTTTCAATTAGATGATAATAAGAAAAGTTACCATTAAGTCTGATGGAAGCTAAACTAATATAAGAAAAGTTACCATTAAGTCTGATGGAAGCTAAACTAAAAGCTATAAAAAATTGAACAGTACAAAAATAAGAAAACTAGGATTTAAAAGTTGATTCATCATCTATGAGTGAATGCTAGAATCAGAATGATTAAGCAAAAGTAGTGATTCTGTGTAGGAGCTCATCACGAAGGCCGACCCATAAATCCCAAGACCGTTGATGTGTTCCGAGCAGAGTTCATAAACTTCTAGTTCACCATCATATCCATGCGTCTTCGTCCGATCCATTATCAGTTGGCCATTCTTCCTAAATCCAATCACACTATTAACCCGAACGTCGTTAACAGTGAATAGTTTTGTAAAGGAGGGTTTTGTAACACCATTTTTCAACATCATCCATACGTCACAAAATGGTTTCGGTGTTAAATTAGTAACAATAGAGTGATGACTAAGCACCACAAGAGAATCGTTGATCTTCGATATATTGTACAGCGGTCCAGAGCGTCCTGCTAAGTTATAAAGAAAGTCTACTGGTTCTCCAAATTCTTCACTTGCCAAATCAAATGAATAAAAGGTAAGTTTATCTGCAATATTATCATAAGTGAGCCAATAAATAACCCCATCTATAACTACCTGTGTATTCCAGAAGTCCACTGATTTAAACGGAATATTCATTGGTATACTTCTCCAAGCCCCAGAGCTTAATGTGAAAACCTCAGCCTTAGCCTCGGCCTCGCTATCGAAAAAACATGAAAGCTTGACGATCTTAGGGTCGCTAGTTTTAGGACACACCCCAAAACCAATAACAATATCGGCTCGATCCGGTATCTCTATACCAACAGATTTCCCAATTAGTGGATTCCAAACAACAACCAGTTTCTTACTGTTCAATGGATCCCGAGTCCATCCGTGCAAACACACCAATCCGTGAGAGCAATCGAGCATAAACGGAAGCGCAAGAAGTGTAACAGTTGGAGGAACAACAGGGGAAAACTTGTGGTGGGGGAAGCAATAATCATCAACAATGGAAACATATTTGTCCTCGGGCAAACAATGGAAGTAGTGATTCTGTGTAGGAGCTCCTGTTATGTAGCTTACCAGTAGATGTTGCGGCTGAGTCTTGTTGTTGTTGAGGGTGTGATGAGTGATGAATTCAGAGCTATCGATCAGTGACTTCCATTGCTTTGAAACTGATCTGAAGCCAGGGGCGCAGGATTTAAGGGGCGGGAGGGGGCGCCCGACCCCCTGAACTTTTCGGTCAGTAGTGGTATATATGTACGTTTCGTATAGGATTTTGTAGGTATATACGTTTTCGACCCCCCGGTTTTATAAAAAAATTAGGTATATACGTTTTCGACCCTCCAGTTTTAATTTTTTTATTTATATAGCCCAAATAAAATATTTAATTAGCCCAAATATTATAGCCCAAATCATTATATTTGGTAGAATACTAGAATGTATATTATATAACACAAATCAAATCATTATATAGCCCAACTTAAAAGCTCACCCTATAAAAAAAACCCAAATTCGTTCACTTTGGGACATTGACCAGAAGAACAGAAGCGACAAGCTAGAACTGTAGAATGGGGGGGAAACGCAGGTTCCAGAACTATAATTCTCATCCAGAAGAACCTGGTGCCCACCTTCCTCTCTCTTTTTTAATGTTTTGGTGTCTTTATTTGTTTGTTTGTTAAATAATGTTTACGTTTTAATGTTTGAGAACGTTTTTTATTTGATATTAATTTTTGACCCAACCCGAATCGAATCACCGACGTCCGACCCGAACATACACCTCGAAACTACGCGATAGAAAATTTTTTTAGGTCCGTTACCTTCCGACCCCCCGAACTTTTTTTTCAAGCTTCGCCACTGTCTGAAGCGAATCAAAGATTTGACAGGAAGAACCCGTTTGATGATTTCAGCCTGGAGTTCGAACGGAATGTTGTCCGACATTTTTGGACTGGAATTTTGATTTTAGGGTTTCAACTTTCGCGTTGAAGGGAAGAATTGAAATATGAGTTTAGGGTTGTTGGGCTTCATTTACAATGGGCCTTGGATCATGGATGAGTCCAGATTAGAAGTGCACATTTCAGTTCATTTTAGTAACAAGTTTAGACGGTTATTTTCTGATTTGTGCTTTAACTGGTTATTGCTTTAAATTGTTACTTTTGGTTAATTAACGGGTTATTTTTAAGTTTTTTCCGTTTTTTCCCGGTTAAGGTTAACCGGTACATCGTTTAAAAACCGGTTATTTCTAAAGAAATCCATAACAGGTTACCAATCTACGCATAAAAATAACTACTAATCGGTTATTGGTTATTAACTGGTTACCGTTATTTTGTGCACATCTAGTCCAAATATGATCTAGGTAGGGTCCACTCCAGTTTGTTTAAGGTTCGACTTGTTTATTATGAAATTATCTGTGTATAATATAATCAATATATACAAAGGTGTCAATATGTCAGTCAACATATGACAAATTCACTCCTTAAGGAAGAAATACACAAAAGAACTAGAAGATACATTTTTCTTAGAAAACAAATTTATGTGTTGAGATTTACCATTTCTACATACCATAAGACTCAAGCACAATACTATTCAAGATAACAAAGCTACTAGTGTTTTGGCATAATGAAATGGGATTAATGTTTTACGCATTATAACTTAGCATAAGTGGTAAAAAGACTATGTATCTAGTCTGTGTGTACTTATATTTTTGTAATAGGTGAACTGATTAACAAAGAATCCAGTATTTTTGTCATCAATGTGAACATATCAACCGCTAAAACCACAAAGGAATCATTACAAATTGCATTTCAAGACTAATTTTGCATTGTCGATAAGCGAAGCTGGGGCTTGGGCTCGTTTACTAAACGAGCTTGTTTTAAGTTCAGGCTTGAGTTCGTTTAAGCTCGGCTCGTTTCGAGTGGAGCTCGAGTACCTCGGCTGGTTTGCGCCCCTATAATAAACCATCCAACATAAGCAACCTATACCATCATCTTGGTGTTGATGTTGTATAAAAAAACCCATTTAATAAGGAGCATTTAAATGGCCTGCAAATGTGTGAGATGTGAACCTCCATTCAAGACCTACTGAGCTCATCTTGCGACCCATCCTTTAAGCCCAGCAAATGAGAATCCATTTATAGAGATGATTTTATTGGATTGTGTCCGTACTTTCGACCCCCACTCATGCCAAACTACAGGTTTTCACTGAAGATTAAATTCCCACCAAACATGCCAAATGTGACATTTTCACCCTATGTTTTAGCCATATGAGCGTGCATGATTTTTTCTCCACCACAATCTTCTCAACTGACATATTCTACCCATTGAACTGCTTAACGTTTCCGACCTCCACAAAGCCGCCATAAAAATCACCGGAATGGTTTTGCTAAGCACCCAGGAATTCATATTCGTTTATGACCTTCCCATTTTTGTTTCAAAATTTCTTCGATTAGTTATATGACTAGAAACGAATCATCAATAAACGACAAACAAAGACTAAACAACCAAAAGTTCATAGAATAATAATGAAAGAATACGAATATTTATAATCACTCAACTATTGTCATTGGAACCATGAAAATAATTCACATCATTTGTATCTCTTGGTTATCAAATTAACATGAATGGTTCACAAAAACAAACCAGAAAACACAGATCCAACTAAACAAAAACAGAAGCTCATCAGAACGTAGGTTTGCATAGAACTAACCTTCAAGCAATTAGCATACAACCAAGACACGAAACACAATTATTCATGATGCAAAATCAATTCAATACAACAACCAGATGAGATGAGGTGATTTGAAATCGAATCGTTTCAGACAAATAACCCATATCAAATTATTACCCAAATTAACCCAAAAGTTTGTCTTTGGGTTATATTTGCCACCTCTAGTAATGGGTGTACCTGCTACCTGCTGGTATACACGATACACACAACGAGTATTAAGCTAGGTATGAGACCCAGTTTTAAAATCAAGTATGGGTATTTTGTCATCAATGGTGGTTCTTATGCCGGTCAAATGTGCCAAAATACGGTAAATATATATTAAATGGGTCAATATATCAATCTAAATTAAAACAGGTAAAACATGTCAGATTATAGTAAATAAATGTAACGGGTCAAAAATTAGACAACTAAAATGAAACGCTTATCGACAAGTATGTGTTATATTGAGTTTGCAATTGACTTCAGAATTGATGATACGAGTCATGATAACAGTTACAAGAATACTAGTTAACAGAACCACACAAAACAACAATCAGCACTGCAATTGTTGCATGGTGACTGCAGTTTGAGAACACAGATAACCTGAAGGAGCCACCATCTGTTTTTGCTTATGAGATTATAAATCAAGCAGGATTTAAACATATACTAGAAGCATGTTTTCAATTAGATGATAATAAAAAAAGTTACCATTAAGTCTGATGAAAGCTAAACTAAAAACTATAAAAACCAAAATAGAACAGTAAAATAAAAAATAAAAAAAAAAAAAAAAACTAGGATTTAAAAGTAGATTCATCATCTATGAGTGAATGATAGAATCAGAATGATTAAGCAAAAGTAGTGACTCTTTGTAGGAGGTCATCCTGAAGGCCGACCCATAAATCCCAAGACCATTGATGCGTCCCGAGCAGGGTTCATAAACTTCTAGTCCACCATCATATCCATGCGTCTTCGTCCGATCCATTATCAGTTGGCCATTCTTCCTAAATCCAATCATACTATTAACCACAACGTCATTAATAGTGAATAGTTTTGTAAAGGAGGGTTTTGGAACACCATTTTTCAACATCATCCATACGTCACAAAATGGTTTCTGTGTTAAATTAGTAACAAGACAGTTATAACTAAGCACCACAAGAGAATCATTGATCTTAGATATGTTGTAGTGCATTAAATCGTGTGTACCTAAGTTATTATGAAAGTTTACTGGTTCTCCAAATTCTCCAAATTCTTCACTTGCCAAATCAAATGAATAAAACCTAAATTTAAATGTAATATTATCATAAGTGAACCAATAAATAACCCCATCTATAACCTGTGTATTCGAGAACTGCAACGATTTAGACTTAAACGGCTTATTCATTGGTACGCTTCTCCAAGCCCCAGAGCTTAATGTGAAAACCTCAGCCTTAGCCTCGGTCTCACTATCGATAAAACGCGAAATCTTGAGGATCGTAGGGTCGCTAGTTTTAGGACACACCCCAAAACCAATAACAATATCAGCTCGATCCGGTATCTCTATACCAACAGATTTCCGAATTAGTGGATTCCAGACAACAACCAGTTTCTTTCGGTTCACTCGATCTCGGGTGTATCCAAGCAAACACACCAATCCGTGAGAGCAATCGAGCATGAACGGATGCGCACGAAGTTTAACAGTTGGAGGAACAACAGGGGAAAACTTGTGGTGGGGGAAGTTATCATCATCAACAATTGAAACATATTTATCCTGGCGCAAACATGTTATGTAGCTTACCAGTAGATGTTGCGGCTGAGTCTGGTTGTTGAGGGTGTGATGAGTAATGAATTCAGAGCTATCGATCAGAGATTTCCATTGCTTTGAAACGGATCTGAAACGAATCAAAGATTTGACAGGAAGAACCCTTTTGATGATTTCTGCCTGGAGTTCGAACGGAATGTTGTCCGACATTTTTGGTGGACGGATTTTGATTTTAGGGTTTGGAAGGAAGAATTGAATGGTCTAGGGTGTATGAGTTTTGGGCTGTTGGGCTTCATATACTATGTGGGCCGTGGATGATGGGTAAGTCCAAATATGAGATTTGTCTTGTCCAGCTATAGATAGAGATGGGCAAATCGGTTTTTTTTTTTATACCCGAAATCGGTTCTTAACCGTACCCGATTCTTAAATGAGTGTGAATGGAACCGATTCTTGTAGCAACCGATTCCAGTTCATGAAGGCTACGGTCAACTCGGCGCTAAAAAAAACACCGATCGTCATTGTCCGGTTACAAAGGCGAAGAAAAGTTAAGCCGGTGAAGCATCCGAAACTGGTGTAATGTTGGATTTAGTGTGTTTTATGTTAATGTAATGTTTAGTGTTATGTAACCGGTTTTAATGTAATGTAATGTTTGGTTGAAATGAAACGACTAGGAATCGATTCCACCGTCACATTGTCTACAATTTAATGCATCTGGTCTCAGTTGGGTACGGAGGAACCAGTTCCGGGTAGGAACCAGGTACATATCAAATTTTTTTATAAAAAGTGGAACCGGGTAAGAACCTACGGGTTTTTTTTTAACCCGGAACCGGTTCTTTGATAAGACAGGTAGAAACTGAAACCGGTTCCAGGTCGGGTCTGCCGGGTCGGGTTTGGAACCAGTTATTATGCACATCTCTAGCTATAGAGTAATGTTTTGTTTAAGGTGTTGTGTAAACCCTAAACCACTTGCCCCTCCTACCCTAACCCCCATTAATTCCGCAATATCACGTCATCCACTCCATCTAGGGCTGTAAACGAACCGAACGTTCAGCGAACAGTTCGTGAACCGTTCAGCGGGAAGTTCGTTTATGTTCGTTCGATTAGCTTAACGAACGAACACGAACAAAAAATTTCGTTCGGTTAGCTTAGCGAACGAACACGAACATAGGTCTCGTTCGTTCGACTGCGTTCGTGAACGTTCGGTTATATGTTTGGTTACGTTCGTCCGTGTTCGTTTGGTTATATTAAAAAATAAAAAAATAATAAACCTTTTATTTAAACATATTGAAAACTTGAAACCGTGTTTTTTTCTTAGTTAGCTAAAATTTGGATATGCTAGGACATTTTTGGGGATAATTATGTCTAAGTTAGTTAAAGTTGATTCATCGTTTGGTGGTGTATTAGACTTCTTGTGTTTTGATTTATCATTTGATGGTTGTATTTAACTACTTATATCAAATGTTTAAGGATAACAATATTTTAATTTTTTTATTCAAGTTAAATGTTCATTTGCGTTCTTTTTTATTTGCTTGTGTTCGTTTGTGTTCGAGACTAGTGTTCACGAACTGTTCGTGAACAACTGAATTTCCTTAACAAACGAACACGAACATAAACTTATGTTCGGCATGCGTTCGTGAACAGTTCGCGAACATGTTAATTTCCTTAACGAACGAACACGAACATGGCCTTGTTCGTGTTCGTTCGGTTCGTTTACAGCCCTAACTCCATCCATCAACGACCCTAAACTATCAAACTTGGTGACACCACTATCCTCTTCTATTTTTCTTTAAGAAATAAATTAAGTTTCTACATACCATGAGACTCAACCACAGTAATATTCAAGATACATGAGTTGAACTGTTACCGAAGAATAATTAGCATGACGTGACAACGTAACTCTTGATTAGATTTCTAGCAAGTGATAAGTGAGCTGTGTGGGCTTAATTTTCCAATACTTATCGAAAACAATCATATGCAATCTCATTCCCAATCATGATCGTTCCCCTTGCACTAAGACACGACAAGCATAACATTTTAACAAATTTAAGTTGCAAAAGATCACAGTTCTCAAAATCTTGTATCGGTTTGAAACGATGTTCATTTCACTGATAAGTCGACAGAACCACCAAGTGTTACTACTAATTGGATATTAACTAACTATAATTTTTCTCATAGGTGATGCACATGGGGAACTAATAAGGATTTTTGAGATCTGCAATTTTTCATCCTTAGCCAACTGATTCCATAGGGATACCTTCACCTTCTTTAGTACAGGTGACTTGTGTAGGTCCCTCTCGAGGATGAGATAAAACCTTTTCCTTGTTATATCAAACACGCTAGCGAGTGCGGAATCCAAGCTAGCATGCAACCGAGAATTTATACGAGAACAAGCACAAGCACAACACACAACATTCAACGATTAACACCACTTGTATTAATGCGTATGAAAGGTTCGGTTACAAGCTCAATGTTTACAGATATGTTCTATAAACTCTCAAAGTGTGTGTGTGCTCTCAACAGAATGCTCTCTCTGTTTCTCTTGCCTAATCTCTCGAACTGAACACAACACACTACATGGGTATTTATACCCGACACAGCTAACATGCTCGAAGGATAGGGAAATCTGGTCGAAGGATCATCTATCGACCAGAAATCTACCGAAAGATCCATACATACCTCGAAGGATTATATCCTTCGAGGTCCATCTGTATCTATCGAATGTTTATCTTTCGAGGTCATCGAAGGATACAAACCATCCTTCGATGACATCCTTCGACACAAGCATGTTACCCACAATGTGCTAACTGTTTGGCCAAGTCAAACCAGGAGGATGGTTGACTTGGTCAAACTTACATCGACCGCACATTGTAACAAACTAAGACGTAACCCAGACTAACATAAGACATTGTTTTGTATCATGACGAAATACAGACAAAGTACAGACACAAGTGCACCAACAAACTCCCCCTTGGCTGTAGCTTTGTCTCGATCTTCGTGTCTTCAAGTCTTCAAGGCCGAGTCGAACCGAGCCGAGTCGCGTCCACACAAAGTGCATCAACAAACTCCCCCTTGGACGCTACTCGTGATGGTTCGTCTTTTATGTCTTTCATGTCGGAGGATCTTCAAAGTCTTCACGTCTTGAAAGCAGAAAGTGTATCAACAAACTCCCCATTTAACTTAGGTAGTGTGTCAATAAACTCCCCCTTAGATTGAACTCTCCATTGAGTCATGCTCGTGAATCTTTTGACTTGTCAATTCTTCAGATCCTTGTGGTGGTGATGAAGGGACAGCGGCAACTCGATCATTTTATCCTTTGAGTGCCTCCACTTCGTGTCTTCATTCCAAAGCTTTTCATCGAACATGTTCTCCTCGCCTTTAGCATCTGCACATGCAAGAAAGCTAAACGCGTAATGAGAACAACCGCTTGGAATACAGTTAACATTTAAACTAACGACACATATGAGATCAAATCTCAATCAAACACCAACCGACAATAGTTTGAAAGTTTAGAAAATATTCATTTTAATCCTTTAACTTTCAAAACTTGTTAACTTCGACTGTTTATGAAGATGCAATTGTTTTCCAGCTTACGATCAGGATTTTGGGTAGGATAGACTCGAGTTCCAACATCGGTCAATCAAAATAAACTTGAAGAAAAATCTTTTTGGATTTTATAAAGTTTAAATTAAAACACACCTAAAATCTTTTTGAAATTTTCATTTTTCAAAAGTAAAGACGGAAAGCAATAAATAAATATATACCAAGATACATAAACAGGAAACATTAAATAAATATTTACAGACATTTTTTTTGCGAGTTTCGAGGGTAAGAGAATCATATCAGTGTACGGCCATGTCAAAACGTTCTTGTTGTTCAATTAGTTAACATTAAGATAAGCATCCTATAACAATTATCAGTATTGTTGTCCACATAAGCTCAACTTATCATTTGTAATCATGGCGAGGGGATACGTTAAGGTATAATTTATACTTATCGACCGGTGTTCATCCACATCACGACACATTCCCGTATCAAGGTATGCACGAGGGTTCATCTTACCGGTGAGTATACCGATTATCATCTGTTTGACCGTATATGATGTGAGATTCTCACTTATTTTGATTTGAAAACAAGCCCTATGTGATAGAATCACTTATTGATGAGGAACTTGATTTTCATATGCATGAGGGCACAGGAGCAAGTCCGTGAACAGGTCAGTACTTTCGTACAGCAGAGAGACGAACTTGACACCCGGATGAATGTGATATATTATCACTTATTTTGTTTGGACATGTGATTGTTGATCACTTATTGAGGTCGTATGCAATATGTACACGTATGTATAGTATCATGGAAGATCTAGACTTGCGTCCCCGTTATTTTTCGGTAAAAGATACAACCATGATACCCAGATGATAAGCAGCATAAAGACCAAATATCTCAGAACCTCGGCAATCTCTCAAACGAAATTTCGGTACTAAGACCATATGCCAATGAATGGTTCCCACCCAGTCTTCAGTCGATTTAAGTTTATATCACCCTGCACACTTTAAAATGATTGTGAGCCTACCGATACATCTTATATAGAGCTGCTTATCGTCTTTCATTTAAGGTTTAAAGAGGTTTAGACAGACCACTGATGTACTATCATTTTCTCTTTTGCTCGCCAGGAAACTCATTTTTGCTTTTCTATTGTTTTTGTGTTTTTGAATTTTTTCGATGTTTTTGGATTTTCCAAATTTGGATCTACTCCCCCTAAAATCAACAAACTAAGATAAAATTTAAAAGACACAAGGATATTTACAAAAATGATTTTCCGATGTTGGTTGACTCATGTTTTACCTCAATGCCGTTTACCAAAATTAAGTTTTAATCAGAAATGATTTAGCGAATTTTGGAAAAATCAGTTGGCATGTCGGTAAGCGGTGCGGACCATGACAACATTGTCTGGCCAAAGAGTGCTGTACGAGCTAATAATTCACAAAGCAGCTTAATTATCGACAAGTGTAGGAGAGATTAGAAATTTAAAACCGTATCCTTCAACTGCTTCGTGCATTGACAGGAAACTGAGTGCTCTCCCAAACTGGATATCCACCCGGTGTGGATTTCAAAGTCGATTCTTTGTAGCTACTTAGAATTCTCTTGACAGCAACAAGATCATAAACCTTTGGGTCCGGCTGGTCGTCCACATTGCACCAGCGAAGGCTTTGGTCTTTCTCTTTCAGAAGTAGTGTGCGGTTGTTCAATCCATTCCAAGGCATCCGCACACCCGGTTGGTTTGTCCAACAAACACATTTTCTTCAATCACACCGCGAAGCAAAGTACACTGCACGTTCATTTTGTCGATTGTGAACTTCAGACGTGCTGCAGGTGCGTACATTTTGATTTGAATCTATCCCGGGGACCCGATCAAAGCCTTGAACATTCACATTTTGAAATGATTTTCATTTTGTCGAAGCTTTTCAATCTCTTTCCACAGACATTTCTGTTTCCCTTTCCTTTTTCTCTCCCTCAAAGGCAGCAATTTCTTCTGTTGCCTATTTTGTGCAAGGATGCTCCACTATCAACAATCTTACGACTATCGAAAGTTCCTCCTGGAATATCCTACACACTTACTCAAAAATTAGTTGGAGAGAGGGACCCAAGCCTTTGTGGACTTGGGTCGTCCTTGATCATCAAGAAAAGTGATTTCAATCACTTGATGATTAGGAAAAAGAACCTGTGGTGCTCCCCCTGACTGAATTACCTGTTTTTGTTTCCAAGCTGTTTGTCCTGTACCAGTATTTGCATTAATTGTTTTAGCATTTACTGGTTTTACAGTTTTAGGTTTTGCTTGAACAGGTTTTTCTTCTTTGACCTCTGAATTTAAGGCCTTCTCAATTACCTTTTGATTCTTTTGTTTTAACTTCTTTTCCCTTTCTTTCAAGACACGTGGGTCTTGTTTCGGGGAAAATGAACGTTTTTGGTAATTGGTTTCTTGGGGAGCACTCGTTTTTGGCTTTAACTTTTGCAGGTATGGGCAGTATCTTACAATATGCCCAATGGTGCCACACTCAAAACACATTCTCCGCTCTACAAACCTCGGAGAAACATGTTGATGACCAGACGAAGAACCAGACCATGAACTTTGTGATCTAGACGTGCTTGGACCTAAATCACATCCGTTGGTGTGTTGGGTGTAATTATTCTGTTCATTTCGTTTTAAAATTCTAACTTGTTTTATAAAATCAAGGTTAGATTTATCCTGAAATGTTTCAAGTTTGTCTGAACCCGTGGATCCAACAAAGTTCATTTTCGGTTCTCGTTTCTTAACAGGAGCTCTTTTGTTTTGCACCCATTGTTGTTGAACCTTAGGTGCTTGAACATTCTTGTTCTGAGCCTTCTTTCCCTGTCCCTTACCCTTTCCGGAGTTGACTTGTTGTTTTCGCTCAACTGGTGGTTTTTGGTTTCCGTATTGTTTTCTAATTTGTTCACACGGAATTGGATCACATTGAGTGACGGTAACTTGGCCACTTTTGTTTCCCAAAAACTTGTCAGTACATCCTTCAAAAATTTGCTCAATTAAATCTTGATTTACATTTTTAATTGGAAAATCTTTGTTAGAGTAAATTTTGTCATCTCCTTTGAGCGTGTACAACAAATTATTCTCTACACTTGTAGAAACAAAGGACTCCATTGCTTTTGACATTTCAGTCTTACTCGGTTTCACTGGTGGATCACACAGAATGTGATTCTCGATTGGAATATCTGGTGTAACCGAGTTAGACTGTTGTTTCACAATTTCTTCAGATTCATCATCCGAAGAATCAGCATCCTCAACGATGGGAGGACTCTGTTCCTTCACACATGATGAATCTGTCACATTCTCAGATTCAGATTCAGTTTCAGATTGGCCCGAGGATGATGTACCAGTTGTGAACCCGAGGCCTGCTGCAAAGTCATCTAGACCGAGTGGCACAGTAGGTTCAAAACGGGGCATATCCTCGTCATCAGGCGACTTAGAGTAATTGTGATTCATTGGGGGAGGACATGATTTGAATCCAATACATGGTTTATCCCCCTTTTTCTTTCTCTCTTGAACATCAATGATGTGATCCAACACAAAGCGGGAATTGGAATAGCTTTCCAGTTTCTGCTTAATTGTTTCACATTCACATCGAGCTGTTGCTAACTCTACCATTTGCTTTTCAATTGTGTCAATAAGATTATTGTTAGCATGTTGTTTACGCAAAACAGCCTTTTGTAATTCTGAAACATCATGTTTTAATGACGCAATTGTAGCTTTAAATTCCTTTTCATTTCTGGTTAAAAATACGTTAGCCTCAGCTGCTTTAGACAGATCTACAACCAATTCTTGATGGTGTTTGTGTGTGATTTCATATTTCTCTTGCAAAGCCTCGTGTTTGCTTTGCAATTCACAACACCCATCCTTCAAAGAAACATGTTTGTCTTGCAAGTCAAACAAACTAGCTTGTAAAGAATCATGTCTGCCTTGCAACTCAGACATGTTTGCCTCCAAATCAGCATTTTTAACACGCAAACTACCACAGTTATCACAATTAGCAGCAATGGGTTCATCGACACATACCTGGCCTGATGAACTGTCGACATTAGCCATAAAGGCTGAATGGAGAGAAGACGAAGAGTAAGCAGCTTGATCCACATGATCATTGCCTGAGGTGGAGGATTCGTCATCTGAGCTTCCACTATAACCAGAACTGTCTTCATCTTCAGACGATGCAACACCATTAGTGGAAGATTCTCCACCACTGGCGTGCTTTAAATCCTTTAAATCCTTTACGACTTCAGCAAAACATGCTGTTCCACCATTTCCTCCTTCTCCAAGCTGAAGCGACCAATCACAACCCTCATCTATTTGAACCAACAGTCCCCGGTTGGTATTTGATGACCCTGCTTGGCCTTGGTTGTTGACAGGTATCAACGTACGAACATTATTCCCGTTCTGGTTGCCTTGATTTCTGAACGGATTTTGATTTCCATGCTGAGCTGGTCTTGTGCATTCCCTTTTGAAATGACCCCGCTCACCACAGTTAAAGCACGTTACAGCTTGCTTGTCGAACCCATACTTGGTGTCTTTCTTGCTTTCCAAGTTGGTTCTCCCCGTCCTTTCCATGAACTCCTTCGCTCTTCGAATTGCACTAGCAAGAGCCCATTTGATATCCATCATTTCAAACTCTTCTTTATCCACTTGCTGATAATCTTCATTGGTTAGATTGATATTCCCAATCTGACCTGCAACTAATCCACAATATGCACTAACCAAGGTATTCAACATCTCCATATGCTCCTTGGCTACTTCGACACTGACTTTGGAAAAGTTGGAAGTGTCTAATCTGACTGTGTTAGGATTGGAAGTGGCTTGAAAGTTTGACGAGCTTCCATAAAACCCTTGCTGTTGCGGTTGTTGCTGCTGAGCTGTCGGTTGTGCATTCGGTCTTGAAAACATCGTGTAAGCTGAAGGATCAAACTGATCTGTTGTTGAAGGTCCGGTGTTTGAGATGAAGGCTGTTTGAAGCTTCGCATGTTGAGAGGCTGGTCTTACTCCACTGATACCTCCTGCAATCCCAAAGTACATCTCTGGATTTTGAGGAGTTAGTGTTCGTTTTGCCTTAAGCTTTTCTTCTACATCCTTGTTCTCCAGTTTTTGAATCAACTCATAAACGTTGATTGTGTCTAGAACACCATTTTCTTTGAGAATTTCAAGGTAACTGCTCCACTTTGCTGGTAAGCTATCAGCGAATCTCTTCACCATTTCTTGTGGAGTGGCAGTGACTATAAAACCAAACATCTCGCTCAACAAGTGATGGAACCTTGTAGATAACTCTGCCAAAGTCTCATTCTCCATACACGTGAAACCTTCAAACTCTTTCTTCAGTAATTCTTGCTTGATCTTTCTAGATTGAGCATTTCCTTCACACCGTAACGTGAGCATATCCCACAAGCTTTTAGTAGTCGTGCAGTAAACAAACTGGTGGTAAATGTCTTTGTGAAGAGCTTGTGTGAGAATCATGAATGCCTTCTTTTCTAACTCAAATTTCTTCTTATCATCATCAGACATAGTGCTGTAAGTTTCTGGATTAGATCCTGCAACTTCCAAATCATGGTCAAATGCGGTGAAGAAGCACATCCATAGATCTTGACCTTGCCCCTGAACATAAGTTCTCAGCCTTTCTTTCCACCATCCCCAATCATTGATATGATTTAGCTTTGGCGGTTTCGTGCTTGTACCAGTCTCACTGTCGTTCTGCATCATAGATTGAATGCTGTTACTTTGATTTGTGACCAATGCCCATTGATTTGCAGTTATCATTGCTGCTTGAGGTGGGGCAATAGCCTGCATCCATGCTTTGTTGAAATCTGACGCAGATTGCGTAGCTGCTGATTGTGGAGTTAGAGTCCACGCGCTTGGATCCCACTGACCGTTTGTTCCCATTTTATGAAAATTAATATATTAAGTGAAAATTGATTTTAAAAAAAATGAAAACAAGTTTTCTATTTAAAAATTTAATTTTCACAAACTATGTTAATTTCAAATGATAACAACCACCCGAAAGATCCTTGATCGAAAGACCTGAAAAACACAAACTGTTAGACTTAAACAAACAAGGATCGAAAGATCAACACCTGTTCGAAAGATCAACAGGGTTCGAAAGATCACTGTTGAGTTTCGAACAATGTTTTCGAAAGATTCTCCAACGAAGGATCCTTATCCTTCGAAAATGTACTGTAGACCGAAAGATGAACACTGATGAATGTCGAACGATGACTTCGAAAGACTTCGAAAGACTCCCCAGTCGAAGGATCCTTGTCTTTCGAGAAAGAACAGTATACCGAAAGATGAATGTTTCGAAATGATTCCTTGGTTCGAAGGATGATGATCTATCGAACCTCCACTGATCGAAAGATGGTCTTTCGAGTTCGAAGGATATCTTTCGAACGGTTCTGACACAGTTGACAATCGGTGACAAGTTGGTGAAAAAGTTGACGGGTTGGTGAGAAAGTATGTTCAGACCATATCTTGCAGGTCTGAATATGCAGGTTTTCACCAAAACAGGTAAGGTCCGAATATTTTAATCAGTTTACAACTCCCAACACACAAACACTTTGAAATTTAAACTTTTTAAGATCAAAAGTGTAAAATACCAAGAACACTATGAATATCGGTTGAAGATAAGAAGAACAAACCCAGAAATATGAATATTTCTGCAAACCTACAACAATCCGAAACCCGATTTTAACAAGTTTTTCCAGAAAATATAAACCTTTTAAACCCGAAAAACAGTCCGAAAAACTCGGTTTTAACAAGGAGAAGAGCCAATGCTCTGATACCACTTGTAGGTACCTCTCGAGGATGAGATTAAAACCTTTTCCTTGTTATATCAAACACACTAGCGAGTGCGGAATCCAAGCTAGCATGCAACCGAGACTTTATACGAGAATAAGCACAAGCACAACACACAACATTCAACGATTAACACCACTGTATTAATGCGTGTGAAAGGTTCGGTTACAAATCCAATGTTCACAGATGTATTCTGCAAACTCTCAAAGTTCTCTCGTGTGTGTGCTCTCAACAGAATGCTCTCTCTGTTTCTCTTGCCTAATCTCTCGAACTGAACACAACACACTACATGGGTATTTATACCCGACACAGCTAACATGCTCGAAGGATAGGGAAATCTGGTCGAAGGATCATCTATCGACCAGAAATCTACCGAAAGATCCATACATACCTCGAAGGATTATATCCTTCGAGGTCCATCTGTATCTATCGAATGTTTATCTTTCGAGGTCATCGAAGGATACAAACCATCCTTCGATGACATCCTTCGACACAAGCATGTTACCCACAATGTGCTAACTGTTTGGCCAAGTCAAACCAGGAGGATGGTTGACTTGGTCAAACTTACATCGACCGCACATTGTAACAAACTAAGACGTAACCCAGACTAACATAAGACATTGTTTTGTATCATGACGAAATACAGACAAAGTACAGACACAAGTGCACCAACAACTTGGCCAAGATAAGTTTCACAAAAACCAACCCATTTTCGTAGTTTCTTAAATGTAGGATCTCTAATTCGTTAAGATGCTCTGACGAAATATCTGAATAATCTTCGAGAGTAGAGGAGCCCGTATATGATTCATCAAGCACCTCATCTTCAGTAACCTACATGAAGTGTATTGTGTGAGTTGTTTTTGACATAAAAATAAAAACAACATAGATTTTTGCTATTTACCACTAGCTTAAGTTTTTCCAGGTTCGGGGAGCTTCTAATCAAAAGAACGAAAATAGGTAACGCATATATGTGACAAAAGCATACGCATTCCATACACAAGTATTTCAAGTGGACCAAAGTTGTTGGAAGCTTTCTTGGAAGTGGAAGAAAAGACTTGAAGCATAGACAAAATAAAGATTAGTAATAGTTAAAAAATTAAAAGACAAAAGTATAATTAAGCAGATACCATGTCGATAGAATTACCAAAAAGATAAAACACCAAACAGTCAGATATTCAATGCCCCGTAAACACTCGAAGAAATCGGCCATGGTCAAATCTCCACTTTCATCAATAGTTCCACCATCACTATTCTGCAACAATAAAAAAATACAAATACAAATACAGTATTCAACTAATTTGTGAAAGAACATGAGAACTGGCATTCAATTTTATTATAAACTTACGATAGTCAATCTCTTAAGTAATGGACAGCTCGATAAAAGACGCAAAAGCGTTTTATCAGATGACCATATTTCTTGCATGTTTAAGGTTGTAAGGCTGCCAAATCCAATAGATGATGGTTGATGGTCAAGAACACAACCATTGAGATACAATTCTGTTAACTTATGGAACGAGAAGAGTGATAAGGGTAGCCTATAGCTCTCATTAAAGTCAGGTTTTAATATCTTGACAGTATTTTTCTTTGACAAATGGCGTATTATATGGTCAATCTCAACACATGAGCCATCTACAGGCATGCAAAGGGTGAACTCATTGATTGGGCCCTCGTGCACTAATAGAACTTGGTATATAGCATAGAAAAGTTTACACCTGTTGGTCATCATTTTCCTCTCACTTGGTCTGTCGAACGTTTGCTCCAAAACAGACAACTCAGCCCCATCAGTCGATACTTCATATGCATCCTCCTCAATAAACACAAGTTTAGGGATTTTGGTCCAATGGTACTTCCATTCCTTAGAGAGGATGCTTGTCCTTGCTGCCTCTTGAATCGGCAGTAAACATAAGATGGTTTCTATTATGCCAGGAGGAAGCTTGCAGATTCTATCCATCTTGTTGGCTGCAAAATTAGCAAACATCCTTATGAGTTTTAAATGAAACATAGCAGTTGTCAATCGAACAAATATGATGGCATAGGAAAAAAAAACTAATGTTAACTTGAGAAAACAAGTACTCAGGGCCAGCCCGTTAGGCTTACCAATCTAGGCACGGGCCTAGGGCCACCAAAAATAAGGGCCTCCAATTTTAGTAAAGTTTTATATATTGTATATGTATCTGGCTCAAATAAAAAGCAAAACTACACCATGTTTTTTTTAATAAAGTTACACAGATAAAAATTGTGTAGGAAAAAAGGCCCACATTCAAGACCCAGTTTCGAAATTAAACCACAGACATAACTATAGTCTATAACAACCATCGACCACTCGACCCCGTGAATCAGAGCCAAAAATCCCTAAAATTGAGCCGCGGTCATCGTTCCTACCTCCCATCGCAACCTGCTCTTTCGACTTTCTAGGTTATCAGCTATCACTAACGGTAATTACTCATGGCGTCGGGTCTGTCGGGATTGGAGGAGAATTTATGAGCAAAATTAGGGCTAATTACTAAACGTAGGTTAACTTTAGCAGCTAATTTTTCTATTAAATCTCTATATGTTTTGCAAAAGGGCCTCCACTTCGTAGTTCGCTTAGGTTCTACAAAAACGTTGGAACGTCCCTGCAAGTACTAAACTGGTATAAAAGTTATAATAGCCCTAAAATCTCCCAATGTATAACCAAAATCAGAACCAAGAAGACTACCCTTTAAACTTGGTAAATTATCATAAGCACTCTAATTATTTCTAATCACATTGTCCCTTGAGCCCACCAAATGCAACAAATAATATGTAAAACAAGATTGATATATCTCGTAAGAGTTAATTACTGTTTTCGTCCCTGAGGTTTGTAAAAAATAACGGTTTCAGTCCATTAGTTTAAAAATTGCCATTTCAGTCTATTAGTTTCATTTTCGTAACCATTTCAGTCCACTAACTTAACTCCATCCATTTATTTTGTTAACTTTGAGTTAACTAAGTAATTCAGGGACGGTTTGCGTCAGTTTTAGAAACACAGGGACTTAAGTGTAAACTCTAAAACATTAAAACAAAAAAAATAGTAAATTCCAAAAAATCAAAAAAATTCCAAAAAACCAAACAAATTCCAAAAAATTCTAAAAAATCATAAAAATTCTAAAAAATCCGTTTCGGCGCGAACTGTTTCGAACCCGAACCGTTTCGAGCTGAACCGTTTCGACGCGAACCGTTTCGAGCTGAACCGTTCGTACCGTTTCGAGCTGAACCGTTTCGACGCGAACCGTTTCGACCCGTACCGTTTCGAGCCGAACCGTTTCGAACCGTACCGTTTCGAAGCCGAACCGTTTCGAGCTGAACCGTTTCGAACCGAACCGTGACCCGTACCGTTTCGAAGCCGAACCGTTTCAAGCTGTACCGTTTCGAACCGAACCGTGCCGTTTCGAACCGAACCCTTTCAACCTGAACCGTTTCGAACCGAACCGTGCCGTATCGAACCGAACCGTTTCGAGCTGAACCGTTTGGAGCTATACCGTTTCGAACCGTACCGTTTCGATGCGAACCGTTTCGAACCGAACCCTTTGGACGCGAACCGTTTCGACGCGAACCGTTTCGAAGCCGAACCGGTACGGTTCGATACGGCACGGTTCGAAACGGTTCAGCTCGAAAGGGTTCGGTTCGAAACGGCACGGTTCGGTTCGAAACGGTACGGCTTGAAACGGTACGGCTTCGAAACGGTTCGGTTCGAAACGGTTCAGCTCCAAACGGTTCGGCTTTGAAAGGGTACGACTCGAAACGGTTCGGCTCGAAACGGTACGGGTCGAAACGGTACGGACGGTTCAGCTCGAAACGGTTCGGGTCGAAACGGTACGGACGGTTCAGCTCGAAACGGTTCGGGTCGAAACAGTTCGCGCCGAAACGGTTTTTTTGGATTTTTTAGAATTTTTTAGAGTTTTTATGATTTTTTAGAATTTTTATTATTTTTTAGAATTTTTTGGAATTTGTTTGGTTTTTTGGAATTTTTTTGATTTTTTGGAATTTACTATTTTTTTTGTTTTAATGTTTTAGAGTTTACACTTAAGTCCCTGTGTTTCTGAAACTGACGCAAACCGTCCCTGAATTAGTTAGTTAACTCAAAGTTAACAAAATAAATGGATGGAGTTAAGTTAGTGGACTGAAATGGTTACGAAAATGAAACTAATGGACTGAAATGGCAATTTTTAAACTAATGGACTGAAACTGTTATTTTTGACAAACCTTAGGGACGAAAACAGTAATTAACTCATCTCGTAATAATGTAAATCCTTATGATTCATTCAAGGGTTAAGCAGATTAAATAAAACAAAAACAAAAGAAGAAAGTCAATCTTTTCAGACAAATAATTGTTGAAAATTTGATAAAGTTTATGTTGTTTGATAAGCATACCAACGCTGAAGCAGCACCCAACGAACCAGCGTGGACGAGCAGAAGGATAAACAGAAATGGGGTTAGGGTTCAAAACTCAAATCAATAATCATACACATTTGGTCCCTGTATTTTGATATAAGTCGTCGATTGTTTATCTAGTCTTTCTCAAGGAACTTTCTTTTATTTGATTATACCTAGCAATAAGACCCGCGCGCGTTGCAACGCGGGTCCATCTTTATGTGATGCATTAACCATATGAAAATACGTGTTTTGACTTATTCGATTGAACTCAATGTAACTTGTATAAGCATTGTGATTGAATCAAAACGTAAAGTAAATCGAATTCATATTGTACAATCATAACGTAATATATGTGACACGACTCATACATAGAAAACATAACTGGTATGAAGGAAAAATGACATGTGTAATCAAAAGGGATTAATTAGAGCTTTTAATAATAAAGAGGAAAAAAGAAGCCATAATTTGACTCCACTTGGTTCGAAACAAAATTTACGGAACATACATAAAATAAGCATGAAAACATATTATATTTGACATAACTTATTTCCTAAAAAAGTTTACATCGAAATGTAGAACAACTCGACTTTATACCGAAACGTACATAAAAATATGAACGTAAAAATGGTTTCTTTAAATGAAAACGTAATATATTTGATCTGACTTATTTCCAGAAAAAGTTTACGCCGAAACGTAGAGCAAATCATATTTATACCTACAGGTACATAAAATATGCACGTAAAAAATTAGTTTTTAAGTAAAGAAAGTATAGGGGTAAACCGAAACAAAATATTCGTAAAAAGTTTAATAGGCTAAAAAGGTCCGTAAAACTGTGCCAAGTAGCACCAATGCCACATCACTGGCAAGAACCCACAACATCGAAAAAACTCATAAAATAAAGAGTTAATTACTTTTTCAGTCCCTAAGGTTTGCAAAAAATAACGGTTTCAGTCCATTAGTTTAAAAATTGCCATTTCAGTCCATTAGTTTCATTTTCATAACCATTTCAGTCCACTAACTTAACTCCATCCATTTATTTTGTTAACTTTGGGGTGAAATTACCAAATTACCCCTGCTAACTTAACAAATTGTAATAAAAATCATAAAAATTCAAAAAAAATCAAAAAATTAAAAAAATTCCAAAAAATCTAAAAATAAAAAAAATTTAAAAAATTCAAAAAATCAAAAAAATTTAAAAAAAAATATAAAAATAATAAAAAAATTCTAAAAAATCTAAAAATAAAAAAATTTCCAAAAAATTTAAAAAATTTCCAAGAAATTCAAAAAAATCTAAAAATCAATTTTTTTTAAAATGATATAAATTCTAAAAAATTCAAAAAAATCCAAAATGTTTCGAACCCGAACCGTTTCGACCCGTACCGTTTCGACGCGAACCGTTTCGACCCGTGCCGTTTCGACCCGTGCGGTTTCGACGCGAACCGTTTCGACCCGTTCCGTTTCGAGCCGAACCGTTTCGACCCGTACCGTTTCGACCCGTCCGTTTCGAGCCGTACCGTTTCGACGCGAACCGTTTCGACCCGTTCCGTTTCGAGCCGAACCGTTTCGACGCGAACCGTTTCGACCCGAACCGTTTCGACCCGAACCGTTTCGACCCGTACCGTTTCGACCCGTACCGTTTCGACGCGAACCGTTTCGACGCGAACCGTTTCGACGCGAACCGTTTCGACCCGTACCGTTTAGACGCGAACCGTTTCGACGCGAACCGTTTCGACGCGAACCGTTTCGAGCCGAACCGTACGGGTCGCATCGAAACGGTACGGGTCGAAACGGTTTGCGTCGAAACGGTTCGCGTCGAAACGGTTCGCGTCGAAACGGTTCGCGTCGAAACGGTTCGCGTCGAAACGGTTCGCGTCGAAACGGTTTGGCTCGAAACGGTACGGGTCGAAACAGTTCGCGTCGAAACGGTTCGGCTCGAAACGGTACGGGTCGAAACGGTTCGCGTCGAAACGGTTCGGCTCGAAACGGAACGGGTCGAAACGGTACGGGTCGAAACGGTACGGGTCGAAACGGTACGGGTCGAAACGGTTCGGCTCGAAACGGTTCAGCTCGAAACGGAACGGGTCGAAACGGCACGGGTCGAAACGGCACGGGTCGAAACGGGTCGGCTCGAAACGGTACGGGTCGAAACGGTTCGCGTCGAAACGGTTCAGCTCGAAACGGTACGGGTCGAAACGGTTCGCGTCGAAACGGTACGGGTCGAAACGGTTCGGCTCGAAACGGTACGGGTCGAAACGGTTCGGCTCGAAACGGTACGGGTCGAAACGGTTCGCGTCGAATTTTTGATTTTTTAGAATTTTTTTATTATTTTTTTTATTTTTATATTTTTTTCAATTTCTTTGAATTTTTTTGATTTTTTGAATTTTTTAAATTTTTTTTTATTTTTAGATTTTTTGGAATTTTTTTGAATTTTTTTGAATTTTTATGATTTTTATTACAATTTGTTAAGTTAGCAGGGGTAATTTGGTAATTTCACCCCAAAGTTAACAAAATAAATGGATGGAGTTAAGTTAGTGGACTGAAATGGTTATGAAAATGAAACTAATGGACTGAAATGGCAATTTTTAAACTAATGGACTGAAACCGTTATTTTTTGCAAACCTCAGGGACTGAAAAAGTAATTAACTCTAAAATAAAATAGATAAAATGGAAAAAAATAAACAAACGAAAAGCAGACGTAAAATCATTGAACCACGCATACCCGTTACGGTGTGTTATTATGAAAAAATAAGACAGAAATATAAAACGTAGAAAAAGTCATTTAACAAAAGTAGAGCAAACACAAAAAATCACATTTTTATGGTTAAAATGAGACAATAACAAGATCAAAATTAGTAGGGAAATTAAACATGGTTTGAAGAAAAGCCATTTAACTTTTGAAATAAGTAAGATACATTAGACCCAAAAAATGCACGAAACCTAGTGACAACTCAGTCGCCTAAGCGCCCACAGGCAGCTCTACGGGCCTCAGTCCAAGTTGCTAAGAGGTTGTAGCCTTTTGTACAACCATTGCATGTGCTTGTCGGAAGCTCATCACCCTCACCACAGTTCACATCACACCTAGCCATCACGCTCCATCACATGCTTTCTACAACACGGGTGCCGACTCAACAATTCATGATCCATGCTACAAACCTTCACCATCCTTAAGCTTGCCTAGGAAAAATATTAGACTAGGTTATAAAATTACTATATTGAAATTTTACAAGTGAAATATTATTCACTATATATAGATAGTATACATACAATCATTTTACAATTATCTTTCATGGCTAACCTATGAGATGCCTTAAGGGTATAAGGAGTGGTTAATCACTTGAGAGTGTTAAAGTTAAAAATCAATCAATCAGAGTGTGTCACGTCATTCAGTGAAAAATGTTTAAACTATGCTGAAAAATGTTGGCAATGG
The DNA here is from genome assembly GCA_030545235.1 of Helianthus tuberosus. Taxonomy (NCBI): domain Eukaryota; kingdom Viridiplantae; phylum Streptophyta; class Magnoliopsida; order Asterales; family Asteraceae; genus Helianthus; species Helianthus tuberosus. Next base: position 5,812,276 of record JARYGA010060219.1, on the reverse strand, counting down.
TTAGACACTTGCTGAAGTGGTAAACTTTTTTTTTAATTTTTAATTTTTTTTAATTTAAGATAAAATGGATAAAACATCAAACTTTTATAAATAAAAAAAAGGAGTTAATTACTGTTTTCGTCCCTGAGGTTTGTCAAAAATAACAGTTTCAGTCCATTAGTTTAAAAATTGCCATTTCAGTCCATTAGTTTCATTTTCGTAACCATTTCAGTCCACTAACTTAACTCCATCAATTTATTTTGTTTACTTTGAGTTAACTAACTAATTCAGGGACAGTTTGCGTCAGTTTTAGAAACACAGGGACTTAAGTGTAAACTCTAAAACATTAAAACAAAAAAATAGTAAATTCCAAAAAACCAAACAAATTCCAAAAAATTCTAAAAAATAATAAAAATTCTAAAAAATCATAAAAATTCTAAAAAATTCTAAAAAATCCAAAAAATCCGTTTCGGCGCGAACTGTTTCGAACCCGAACCGTTTCGACGCGAACCGTTTCGACCCGTACCGTTTCGACCCGAACCGTTTCGAGCTGAACCGTCCGTACCGTTTCGAGCTGAACCGTTTCGACGGGAACCGTTTCGACCCGTATCGTTTCGAGCCGAACCGTTTCGACCCATACCGTTTCGAAGCCGAACCGTTTCGAGCTGAACCGTTTTGAACCGAACCGTTTCGACCCGTACCGTTTCGAAGCCGAACCGTTTCAAGCCGTACCGTTTCGAACCGAACCCTTTCGAGCTGAACCGTTTCGAACCGAACCGTGCCGTATCGAACCGAACCGTTTCGAGCTGAACCGTTTCGAACCGAACCGTTTCGAGCTGTACCGTTTCGATGCGAACCGTTTCGAACCGAACCCTTTGGACCCAAACCGTTTCGACGCGAACCGTTTCGAAGCCGAACCGGTACGGTTCGATACGGCACGGTTCGAAACGGTTCAGCTCGAAAGGGTTCGGTTCGAAACGACACGGTTCGGTTCGAAACGGTACGGATTGAAACGGTACGGCTTCGAAACGGTACGGGTCGAAACGGTTCGGTTCGAAACGGTTCTGCTCGAAATGGTTCGGCTTCGAAACGGTACGGGTCGAAACGGTTCGGCTCGAAATGGTACGGGTCGAAACGGTTCGCGTCGAAACGGAAACGGTTCGGGTCGAAACGGTACGGACGGTTCAGCTCGAAACGGTTCGGGTCGAAACAGTTCGCGCCGAAACGGATTTTTTGGATATTTTAGAATTTTTTAGAGTTTTTATGATTTTTTAGAATTTTTATTATTTTTTGGAATTTGTTTGGTTTTTTGGATTTTTTTTTGATTTTTTGGAATTTACTATTTTTTTGTTTTAATGTTTTAGAGTTTACACTTAAGTCCCTGTGTTTCTAAAACTGACGCAAACCGTCCCTGAATTAGTTAGTTAACTCAAAGTTAACAAAATAAATGGATGGAGTTAAGTTAGTGGACTGAAATGGTTACGAAAATGAAACTAATGGACTGAAATGGCAATTTTTAAACTAATGGACTGAAACCGTTATTTTTGACAAACCTCAGGGACGAAAACAGTAATTAACTCTAAAAAAAAGCATTACATTAAAATATAAGTTTAAAAAAACTAAAGATTACAAGGCCATCCATATTTTTTTTGCGATCTCACGTTTTCTAGCAAGTGTGATTTCCAACATCGAAGGGTGAACATTGTCATGAGGTCGATTAAACGTCTCCAAGGCCTTGTCGTACATTGTTTGTCGCAACGCCTCTCGTTGCTCATTCGCCTTTTGTTGATTGCGTTTCTTTTTATTCAAAGTGCAATGAACATAAGCCTTTGCCAACGCCTCTTCTTGTTTAGGCGTCCAATTTTCCCGTTTCGCTTTTCCTCTTCTTTCCGGTGCGGCTTCATTTTGGTTCACGGGATTTTCTTGAACCGCAACATCTACATCCTCATTATAATGTTGCTCTTGGGTATCCGGCATGAACTCTTCATCGGAGTCATCTTGTATGTCTCTCGTTGATTGTGAGCTTGGGGTTTGAAAAACAAACGGGTCAAAAGCATTTTGGGCGTCTAGGGAGTAATCATAAAAACCGAGTCGAATCATCGTCGGATCGTGTTGCATCCAATTTTGGAGGGGTTGGCTATCATAACCGAAATTTGGATGCATGGGTTGGTTAAAAAATGGAGGTTGGGTTTGATTCGCAAAGCCAAGTTGGGGATGAAATGACACACTAGAACCACCCAGACCACCACGTTTATCTTGAGCCCTCGTCTTTGAACCGGACCCTACATTTTTTTTCTTGCCTTCACCTTTGTTTGAGCCTTCCATTTCTTTGAAAAGATTTGAAAATTTGAGTGTGAATTGTAGTGAATATGGAGGTTGAGTTTGTTTGGTGAAAATGGAAATGAATTTGTTTTAATTTATAAAGTTAAAATTGATTTTTTTATTAATGTAACTGCTATATAGCCGTTTGAAACAACTTTCCCGAGCGGCGTTCTGTCCCCGATCGAGCTTCACCCCGCGCGACAAACTTGGTTGGCGGCGGTGTTCCCGAGCGGCACACCTTTTACCGCACCAGTTTGCCGCCCACTCCGTAAGGCCTAACTTGCAACTTGCACATATTTTTTTGCCACTAAAGAGGAATTATTAAAATAGACAATGTTGACCAAGACATTTTCAATATAGACACATTTTTTTCAACTTTCTAAAGTGTTTAGACCAGCGAGTCAAACAACTCTATGGCGAACTCTTTAGAATCTTTACTCATCCCTACCATATTAGAGAAAAGATTATACAAAACCATTAATGAATCAACCCAACCATTAATAAAAAACTCAAAATTGCCCAATAAAAATGTATTATTAATGCATTAACCGAAAAGTTACCGTGGAAGTAAGACTTAGTGTCATTGGTGAGTCCATTAAGTTGCAAATTTTGATATAAATTTATCGGTACTTGTTTTTTTTTTAACAATCAACAAAACAAAATATATTAAAACACTACCATCAGGAAGCTGGAAAAGATATTACACAACGCAAAAAAAAAAAAACGACCCGAAAAACAGAAACAAAGCTTAGGCTAGTCTCTCAACATTGAAAGACAACCAGTCTTCCCAAGAGAAATCGATCCATTGTGAACGATGTTTTAGCCATAAGAAACCCAAAGCTTTAACTTCCTCTACGACCCTCGAAACTGAAGGGTTTAAATCGCTGAAAACCGTGTTGTTTCTATCGGTACATGTTTTACTTTACGTTAAAAAAAGAAAGTTTACTTTGCGTTTAAAAAAGAAAATGTTTTTTTGTCATCATTAATATTTTTTTAATCAATTCAAACGATTTAAAAGTGATGATTTGGGCCGATAAGATACAAATAAATATAACATTACAGATCAGTGTTGATAGAAGATTTGATCGATCTATGGTCTATATTCTTGTTACTTAAAAGTATAAACTTTAGTTGTTATCAAGAATCTTTCATTAATAAAAATAAAAGTTTCTTTAACAAAAAGGCAAAAAGCCCAGGAAAAAGGAGAGACAAAGATTAAGAAAACCATCACTCATGACAGTTGCATATTCTTGCAACTTAAAACACAGTTAATAAAAGATTATAGAATGTGCTAAAAAAATGTATTTTGCATATGAAACTAACAACTTGGTGGCTTTTTCGTACCTTTTTTCTTAACTTTTGACTAGTTTTATATAATTTGTTTGCCAGCTCATTCCAATCATCCTTCCTTTACATTTATTTTCAGTTTGTCTGTTATGATTCATTCGTTTAAGCTCGGCTAGTTTCAAGTTGAGCTTGAGTACCTCGGCTGGTTTGCACCCCTATAATAAACCAGCCAACATAAGCAACCTATACCATCATCTTGGTGTTGATGTTGTATAAAAAACCCACTTAACAAGGAGCATTTAGATGGCCTGCAAATGTGTGAGGCGTGAACCTCCCTTCAAGACCAACTGAGCTTTGATACACACCCATTTTTTTTTTACTTTTTTGATTCAAGACTCATCTTGCGACCCACCAAATGAGAATCCATTTATAGAGATGATGCTATTCTTCTGCACCGAGAAAATAGAGCCAACTAACCAACAAAACATATAAACACAGCAGCCCAACCCCCACCCTAAACCATCCAAAAATAGAAGCAGATATGAATGAATCCCACAAAACAAAACACACACCACGCGAAGGAAAACACCAGAAAAAGAAACAGACTTATACTGCTAGAAATTGACAAACACGTCCACAAAGGCCCCCCATATTAAAACTCACGCCAAAACTCACACATAGCAGCTGAATAGCGGTATAGAATCCAGCCCAAACACACCCACACCAAAATACGGTAAATATATATTAAATGGGTCAAAATATATCAATCTAAATTAAAACAGGTAAAACATGTCAGATTATAGTAAATAAATGTTAAACGGGTCAAAAATTAGACAACTAAAATGAAACGCTTATCGACAAGTATGTGTTATATTGAGTTCGAAGTTGACTACAGAATTGATGTTACGAGTCGTGAGAACAATTACAAGAATTTAGCTAACAGAACCACACAAAACAATGATCAGCCCTGCAATTGTTGTATGGTGACTGCAGTTTGAGAACACAGATAACCTGAAGGAGCCACCATCTGTTTTTGCTTATGAGATTATAAATCAAGCAGGATTTAAACATATACTAGAAGCATGTTTTCAGTTAGATGATAATAAGAAAAGTTACCATTAAGTCTGATGGGAGCTAAACTAAAAGCTATAAAACCAAAATAGAACAGTACCAAAAAAAGAAAACTAGGATTTAAAAGTAGATTCATCATCTATGAGTAAATGATAGAATCAGAATGATTAAGCAAAAGTAGTGACTCTTTGTAGGAGGTCATCATGAAGGCCGACCCATAAATCCCAAGACCGTTGATGCGTTCCGAGCAGAGGTCATAAACTTCTAGTTCACCATAATATCCATGCGTCTTCGTCCGATCCATTATCGGTTGGTCATTCTTCCTAAATCCAATCATACTATTAACCAGAACATCGTTAACAGTGAATAGTTTTGTAAAGGAGGGTTTTGGAACACCATTTTTCAACATCATCAATACGTCACAAAATGGTTTCGGTGTTAAATTAGTAACAATACAGTGATAACTAAGCACCACAAGAGAATCATTGATCTTAGACATATCGTACAGCCTTCCAGAGCGACCTGCTAAGTTATAAGGAAAGTCTATTGCTTCTCCAAATTCTTCACTTGTCAAATCAAATGAATAAAACGTAAGTTTATCTGTAATATTATTATCATAAGTGAGCCAATAAATAACCCCATCTATAACCACCTGTGTATTCCAGAAACGCAATGATTTAGACTTGAGCGGCTTGTTCATCGGCACACTTCTCCAAGCCCCAGAGCTTAATGTGAAAACCTCAGCCGTGGCCTCGGCCTAGCTGTCGACAAAACGTGAAATCTTGACGATCTTAGTGTCGCTAGTTTTAGGACACACCCCAAAACCAATAACAATATCGGCTCGATCCGGTATCTCTATACCAACAGATTTCCCAATTAGTGGATTCCAAACAACAACCAGTTTCTTTCGGTTCACACGATCTCGGGTGTATCCAAGCAAACACACCAATCCGTGAGAGCAATCGAGCATGAGTGGACGCACAAACAGCTTAACGGTTGGAGGAACAACAGGGGAAAACTTGTGGTGGGGAAGTTATCATCATCAACAACTGAAACATATTTGTCCTCGGGTAAACATGAATCCGCAGAAACAAATGTGTGCCCAGTACCTCCTGTTATGTACCTTACCAGTAGATGTTGCGGGAGAGTCTTGTTGTTGAGGGCGTGATGAGTGATGAATTCAGAGCTATCGATCAGAGACTTCCATTGCTTTGAAACTGATCTAAACCGAATCAAAGATTTGACAGGAAGAACCCTTTTGATGATTTCCGCTTGGAGTTCGAACGGAATGTTGTCCGACATTTTGGATTTTGATTTTAGGGTTTCAACATTTTGGAGACGATGAAGGGAAGACTTGAACGGTGTAGGGATATGTGTTTTGGGTTTTGGGCTTCATATACGATGGGCTGTGGATCATGGGTCAGTCCAAATATGAGAAATTTGTCCGATCCAATTATAGAGTACTATTGTTTTAAATTTGTTTAAGGTACGGTGTAAAACTTAAATAGTTTTTAGAGTAAACTTCTGTTTTGCTTCACGTGGTTTGGTCACTTTAACGGTTTTGCCCCAAACCTTTAAAAATAGCCATTTTCCTCCAATAGTTTGCTATGGTTTTTCCATTTTGCTCCCTGCTTCTAACTCCATCCAAATTGTTTGTTTTTCCATTTTGCTCTCCACAGGGAGCAAAATGGAAAAACCATAGCAAACTATTGGAGGAAAATGGCTATTTTTAAAGGTTTGGGGCAAAACCGTTAAAGTGACCAAACCACAGGGAGCAAAACGGAAGTTTACTCTAGTTTTTATCAGGGTTGTCCAAAAAGCTTGCAGTTTGAAGCTCGTCAAGATTTAGCTTGGAGAAAGCTTGCTTGATATGGCTTGGTTTGACTCGCTTGTTAGCTCGGTTCGGCTTAGCTTGGATTATTTTACTTTAAATTTACTTTATTTTAATATGTACATAATATATTATAGAAAATCGGTTATTATTTGCAAGTATTTAGAAGTGCACTTAGATATCTATGACATGTTTGGAAGTTGATTTAGATGTTGATAAACTTATATTATATTCCGTTGAAATTTGAAACTTATTTTGTATATGGTTGATCTTGAATTTGGCTTATAATATGGTAGGTTGAACTTATTTTCAATGTCTCTTTTTGAACTATTGAATCGTATCTTAAACTTAAAATGTTGAATTTTGAAGCAATGTATTAATATTTATTTTTAAATTCTATCCTAATCGAGCCAAGCCGGCTCGGTTAAAAACTAAGTCGGGCTTGAGCTAAGATTTTTAGCTCGGTTTCAAATCCGAGCCAGCTCGGTTTATAATCAAGTCAAGCCCGAACTTGGCCTGGCTCGGCTCATATTGGCTCGTGAACAACCCTTGTACTTTTTATGAGCAAAAACCACACTAGCAAGCAACTAGCCGGCCACAAAACACTACAACAGGATATATAAAGGTGTCAGGATATACAAGTTTGAGTTACTAATGTTACAAGTTTGAGTTGAAGTTAGCTTCGACTTATTTATTATGAAATTATTGGTGTGTCATGATATATAAAGGTGTCATATGAAGTTCACTCCTAAAATAAGAAATATGCAATAGAACTAGAAGACACATTTTTCTTAGAAAACTAATTTATGTGTTGAGATTTGACCATTTCTACGTGCCATGAGACTCAACCACGGTATTATTCAAGATAACAAAGCTACTAGTGTTATGGTATACTGAAATGGGATTAATGTTCTACGCATAATAACTTAGCACAAATGGTAAAAAACAGTGTATGTAGTTTGTGTGTACTTATATTTTTGTAACAAGTGAGCTTATCAACAAAGCATCCAGTTTTATTGTCAACAATGTGAGATATCAACGGCTAAAAGCACACATAAATCGTCACAAATTGCATTTCAAGACTATTTATAAATTGTGTAGTGAAAATTGGTAAACCTATTTCCCAGGAGTATACAATATACTCTTCAAAGAGTTGCGACTGGGTAGCATTGGTTTGAACCAATCATTGCGCTTTTTGATCTACAAAAATTAATGATTTGAGCTAATGCAGTCAGTTCTTGATCATCTGCACTGCTTTCGAAATCAAACTTAAGTGGAATAAATGGTTTCTTGAATATGATGATCAAATCATATGAGGAAGTGTTGAATTCTACAAAAGATAGTTGAGGTTCTAGGTTCACTAACAAGGTAAAATGTATTTAGGTATAACAAAATAATGTTAAAAAGATAATTTGCTTTAGCCACAAGAGGTATAGCTGTTTTTGAGGAAAAACGGATCATTTCCGTTTCTTGCACCTATAAAAAACAAAAATAGAAAAATATGTATTCACACACATTCAAATCAAAATCAAATATAATTATGGCCGGAGCTATAGGCTTTCAAGGTTAGACAAGTGCCTAGGGCCATCAAAAATAGGGGCCTCCAATTTTTTTAAAACTTTTTATGTAGAATATGTGTATTAGGCCGAAATGAACTAAACAAAAACTATATTTATTGCAAGGCCCAACTAAAGAACGAATATTAGAACCAAGAGCAATTCTTGGCACATTCCTTGCTAATACACCACAAACATTGTGGATTTGATACAGACACAAATCCCTTCAAACAATTTGAAAATTCAAATTACAAAAACTCCTAATTCTCAAAATCCCATATCGGTCGAAACAAAGTTGTTCATTCCACCAAACAGTCAACAAAACCACCAAGTGCTACGACTAATTGGATTTCAACCAACATTGATTTTTACCATAGGAGATGCGCATGGGCAACTTAAAAGGATTTCTGAAATCTGCAATTTGTCATCCTTAGGCAACTCATCCCATAGGAATATCCACACCTTCTTTAGCACGGGTGACTTGGCCAAGATAAGCTTCACGAAAACCAACCCATTTTCAAAGTTTCTTAAATGTAGAATCTCTAATTCGTTAAGATACTCCAACGAAATATCTGAATAATCTTCGAGAGTAGAGGAGCCCACATATGATTCATCAAGCACCTCATCTTCAGTAACCTACATGAAGTGTATTGTGTGAGTTGTTTTTGACATAAAAATAAAAACAAGTAGAATACAACATAGATTTTACCACTAGCTTAAGTTTTTCGAGGTTTGGGGAGCTTCTAACCAAAAGAACGAAAATAGGTAACGCATATATGTGACAAAAGCATACGCATTCCATACACAAGTATTTCAAGTGGACCAATGTTGTTGGAAGCTTTCTTGGAAGTGGAAGAAAAGACTTGAAGCATAGACAAAATAAAGATTAGTAATAGTTAAAAAATTAAAAGACAAAAGTATAATTAAGCAATAGAATTACCAAAAAGATGAAACACCAAACAGTCAGATATTCAATGCCCTGTAAACACTCGAAGAGATCGGCCATGGTCAAATCTCCACTTTCATCAATAGTTCCACCATCACTATTCTGCAACAATAAAAAAATACAAATACAAATACAATATTCAGCTAATTTGTGAAAGAACATGAGAACTGGCATTCAATTTTATTATGAACTTACGATAGTCAATCTCTTAAGTAATGGACAGCTCGATAAAAGACGCAAAAGCGTTTTATCACATGTCCATATTTCTTGCATGTTTAAGGTTGTAAGGCTACCAAATCCAATAGATGATGGTTGATGGTCAAGAACACAACCATTGAGATACAATTCTGTTAACTGATGGAACGAGTAGAGTGATACGGGTAGCCTATAGCTCCCACTAAAGTCAAGTTTTAATATCTTGACAGTATTTTTCTTTGACAAATGGCGTATTATATGGTCAATCTCAGCACATGAGCCATCTACTGGCATGCAAAGGGTGAACTCATTGATTGGGCCCTCGTGCACTAATAGAACTTGGTATATAGCATAGAAAAGTTTACACCTGTTGGTCATCATTTTCCTCTCACTTGGTCTGTCGAACGTTTGCTCCAAAACAGACAACTCAGCCCCATCAGTCGATACTTCATATGCATCCTCTTCAATAAACACAAGTTTCGGGATTTTGGTCCAATGGTATCTCCATTCCCTAGAGAGGATGCTTGTCCTTGCTGCCTCTTGAATCGGTAGCAGACATAAGATAGTTTCTATTACACCTATTGGAAGCCTGCTGATTCTATCCATCTTGTTGGCTGCAAAATTAGCAAACATCTTTATGAATTTTAAATGAAACATAGCAGTTGTCAATCGGTCAAATATGATGGCATAGGAAAAAAAAAACTAATGTTAACTTCAGAAAACAGGTACTCAGGGCCGGCCCATTAGGCTTACAAATCTAGGCACGGGCCTAGGGCCACCAAAAATAAGGGCCTCCAATTTTTAGTAAAGTTTTATATATTGTATATGTATCTGGCTCAAATAAAAAGCAAAACTACACCATGTTTTTTTAATAAAGTTACACAGATAAAAATTGTGTAGGAAAAAAGGCCCACATTCAAGACCCAGTTTCGAAATTAAACCACAGACTTAACTACAGTCTATAACAATCATCGACCACTCGACCCCGTGAATCAGAGCCAAAAATCCCTATAATTGAGCCGCGGTCATCGTTCCTACCTCCCATCGCAACCTGCTCTTTCGACTTTCTAGGTTATCGGCTATCACTAACGGTAATTACTCATGGCGTCGGGTCTGTCGGGATTGGAGGAGAATTTATGAGGCAAAATTAGGGCTAATTACTAAACGTAGGTTAACTTTAGCAGCTAATTTTTCTATTAAATCTCTATATGTTTTGCAAAAGGGTCTCCACTTCGTAGTTCGCTTAGGTTCTACAAAAACGTTGGAACGTCCCTGCAAGTACTAAACTGGTATAAAAGTTATAATAGCCCTAAAATCTCCCAATGTATAACCAAAATCAGAACCAAGAAGACTACCCTTTAAACTTGGTAAATTATCATAAGCACTGTTTCTAATTATTTCTAATCACATTGTCCCTTGAACCCACCAAATGCAACAAATAATATGTAAAACAGGATTGATATATATCGTAATAATGTAAATCCTTATGATTCATTCAAGGGTTAAGCAGATTAAATAAAACAAAAACAAAAGAAGGTCAATCTTTTCAGACAAATAATTGTTGAAAATTTGATAAAGTTTATGGTGTTTGATAAGTATACCAACGCTGAAGCAGCACCCAACGAACCAGTGTGGACGAGCAGAAGCATAAACAGAAATGGGGTTAGGGTTCAAAATTCAAATCAATAATTATACACATTTGGTCCCTGTATTTTGATATAAGTACTCGATTGTTTATCTAGTCTTTCTCAAGGAACTTTCTTTTATTTGATTAAAACTAGCAATAAGTTGCAGCGCGAGCGGGTATATCGTTATGTGATGCATTAACCATATGAAAACACGTGTTTTGACGTATTTGATTGAACTCAATGTAACTTGTATAAACATTGCGATTGAATCAAAACGTAAAGTAAATCGAATTCATATTGTACAATCATAACGTAATATATGTGACCCGACTCATACATAGAAAACATAGCTGGTATGAAGGAAAAATGATACGTGTAATCAAAAGGGATTAATTAAAGCTTTTAATAAAGGGGAAAAAAGAAACCACAATTTGACTCCACTCGGTTCGAACCAAAATTTACGAAACATACGTAAAATAAGTATGAAAACATATTATATTTGACATAACTCATTTCCTAAAAAAGTTTACGTCGAAATGTAGAACAACTCGAATTTATACCGAAACGTATATAAAAATATGCACGTAAAAATGGTTTCTTTAAACAAAAACGTAATTGAAGAGGTATGGTCCCAATTCCTTGCCCACATGGCAAGGACCACACGACTTTTCCATCCTACGTGGCACTGACATCAACGCGACCATCCAGAAGCTCCCAGAAGCTTCTGGAAAATATGAAGGGGGCACCAAAGATGCTCCATCCGACATAAAGGACAACACGTGTCACCAGTCATCAAGCGCCAGGTAGGCCTACGACGAATCAAGGAGCAGTCCGACAACACCAGTACGACGTCTCCAAAATAGGCGAATACAAGCGCGCCACGTGTACCACTACACTGACCACAGCAGAGGAGACCAAGAGGATATTCCCCTTGGTCGGACAGCTGGCGCGCGTCTACAGCTGGCACCGCTGCTCCTCCCTCTCTCACCCTCCGGCTATAAATAGGACCCTTCATCATCCAGGTTGATCTATCTATTTCTCCATACTCTCACACACAACACACACTGTCTATTCTCCCTCAGAACGGTACTTATTCTCACGCCGGAGCCTGGTTAAGAGGGAAACCCCCACATCCCCCTCTTAACGAGACTAACGGTGTTGCAGGATCCCGAGTCATTTCCACGAGTAAGAGAGGAGATTGAACCCACAGAAGGAATAACCCCACAGATTAACCTCAGTGTTAACCTGTGTTTCATCATTGGCGCCATCCGCTTTTAGCAAAAACCACTCTCATCTCTTTTCTTTCTGAAAAACACTCGTCAAAATGGCTGAAACAAACCCTTCCCACCAAGTGGACGGAGACGCTTCTTCTTTTGAACTCATTTCGGACAATGCACACGTCCAAAGGGGTCAAAGGAACGAAATTATCCAAGAAGGGCCGATGAACAACGATTTTCCTAGTATCTTCGGGAGTGCATCCAGGGTTGTTACCCAAAACACAACTGGTGCTACTTTCCAAACTCCACCTACGATCATCACCCAAACTACAAATAGAGCCACTTTCCAACCTCCGTCGGAGGTAGTCCAACAAACACCTCCACCAGTGCAAACATAGAGCCATGGAGCTGGCCCCTCAGCCCCATCGGACCAAACACAACTAAACTTCTCTGCACTACTAGGGCTACCCGAAGGAAAAACTCTGGCTTCATGGTATGCCGAACAAGTGGCGTCCATAAACCTTGTCTACACACAGCTCAGTGCGCAGCAAGCTCTGCTTCAAGCACAAGCTAACCAGTCCGCATTTGTCACCCCACTGCAAAGGCCTTTGAGTGCCCCCATGCCTCAACAGACCAATGCATTCAATTTACGCCCTGAATCAGTACCTCCACCACACATCAGAAGGCCGAGCGCGCATGACACGCGCGACACTTACGGCGAAACGGAAAGCAACTACGTGCAGTACTCTCACCAACCAAAGAAACCAATACAGAGTCGTTTAGGTCCGCGCAACATAAACGACGAACTTGAAGATGACGAAGAAACGTACAAAGAAAGTACAGTGTTCAGTAGGTTGCCGCCAGAACATGAAGCATACAAACCTCGCAAGCGCACAGGTTATAACCCAAAAGCAGAGCATGATTACACTTTGAGCTATCGTCCAGACGACATGGCTGAGAATTCAAAATTCATTAGAGAGATTGCCACGGCTGCTATCGATAAGACGAAATTGCCACACAACGTGGGCAAATACGACGGGTTGACAGACCCAGATGATCACCTTCAGGTTTTTAACGGTGCAGGAGCTACAGGCGGATGGAATTTACCAACTTGGTGTCATCTCTTCGCTCAAACCTTCTCGGCGCAGCGCGCGTCTGGTTTGACAGCCTACCAGCAGGAAAAATCAAATCATGGGTCGATTTCCGAGAGAAGTTTCTTGCACACTTCTCTCAACAACGAAGACACACTAGAGATCCAGCTGATTGTTTAAACATATGGCGCAGAGACCACGAGAGCGTGGAAGATTTCATTACAAGATATAACAAAGAATGTTTGGAGATCGGCGATGTAGGCGAGAAGATGATGCGCGCACATTTCATGAGGGCTGTCAAGTGTGACGACCTAATCAAGCGTGTAAAGGGAAGAGAAGGAGGACCCAAAGATTGGGAAACCTTCATTGAAGCAGCCAAAACCATTGCGCAGTCTGACAGACAGTTGACCGGTGACGATCACCGTCAGCGCAGTTACAACCATAACGACCGGCATAGTAAGAAGGGCAAAGGCCAACCATGGAAAACATCCGGTCACAGAGAAAGAAGCCCAGTGCGGGAGGATGCGCGCCACATGATCAATCAGATAGCTCGCCGGAAAGAGGTGAAAAGAGAAAACAGGGAGAAACAGTGGACACCACTAACAAAGACCCCTTCCGAGGTCTTGGCCACTGAAAATCACCAGTTCAAACCACCCCTTCAAATGCGAAACAAAAGGGGTCAAGATCCCAATCTTTTCTGCGAGTTCCACAAGGACACAGGGCATTTAACTGACGACTGTTTCAGTTTAAAGCAAGAAATAGAAAGGTCCTTAAGAGACGGAAAACTCACTCATTTGATAAAAGACGGGAAGCGCGAATACCGTCAAATACAAAGAAGAGACGAAGGGCCAGATAACAAAAAACTCCGGAAATTAGAAACTCATATGATTCAGGGAGGTCAGCGAAGACCAAAGAGAAACTACAACAAGCGCACACAGGACGATTCGTGGCGCGAAAGACAGGTTGTTTTTCCGGTAGTAAGAGGAGGCCCAAGAGAAAGATGGCCCATAGTCATCTCGGGAGTAATTGGTCACTACCAGACAGATTACATTTTTATCGACCCAGGGAGCACTACGGATATCATCTATGAACAATGCTTCAACCAATTTGACCAAGAGGACAAAGCGCGCTTGGAACCGATGGACTACCCACTGACCGGTTTCTGCAACGAAGCCGTTTTTCCTCTAGGACAGATATCATTCCCAGTGTTGCTCTCGGATGGAAGAAATTCAAGAACAGAAGATGTTACATTCATGGTGTTACCCGCGCATTCAAGACACGACATACTCTTGGGAAGAGAATCCCAAGGAGACTTCAGTATGATTTGCTCCGGCCCACATTCAGCTGTGGGATTCCCAACAGAGACGGGGGTAGCAATAATATACGCAAGCAAAGAAGTCTTAGCAACAGACGAACTCCGACCCGCAAAGGCAGGTAAACCAACACCACGCGTGGAAGCAGAAAAATGGGTGTTAAACAGCGCATACCCGGAACAGACAGTAACCTTAGGACCTGCAATGTCCGACCTAACGCGCGCGGCGCTAAAGAAACTGTTGTTCCAAAACATGGATGTGTTCGCCTGGACACCAGCGGATATGGTGGGTGTTCCACGGCACATAGCTGAACATCGGTTAAACGTCTCAGAAGACGCAAAGCCGGTGGTGCATGCCAAGCGCCACTTGGGAGACATAAAGCATGACGCTATGCAAGAGCAGGTGATGGAGTTGTTAAATGCGGGAATCATTAGAGAAGTCAGATACCAAACATGGGTAGCAAGCCCAGTGATGGTCCAAAAGAACAACGGTAGCTGGAGAATGTGCGTAGATTACAAGGATCTGAACAAGGCATGTCCACGCGACTGTTACGCCTTACCAGACATTGATGAAAAGATCGATTCGCTAGCAATATTCCGATGTAAATGTTTCCTGGATTGCTACAAGGGGTACCACCAGGTACAGATGGCTGTGCAAGACGAAGAAAAACCCGCGTTCCGCACACCGACAGGGCTATACTGTTACACCAAGATGCCTTTCGGTTTAAAGAATGCGGGCGCGACTTATCAGAGGCTCATGAATGAAACCTTCCACGATGCTATCGGCAAGTACATTGAGGTGTATATGGATGATTTAGTCATTATGAGCAAAGAAGAAAATACAATGCTGATGAACATCCAAAAAACGTTCGACACTTTGCGCGGAGTAAGTATCAAGCTAAACCCAGCAAAATGCTCTTTCGGCATGGAAGAGGGAAAATTCCTGGGCTTCATTGTCACAAAAGATGGCTTCAAAGTGAATCCTGATAAAATACAAGCAATTGAATGCATGCCTTCACCTTCGACGATCAAGGAGATGCAAAAATTGGCAGGACGGTTGGCAGCACTTAACCGTTTCTTGGCCAATCACGCAGCCAAATCCTTCCCGTTTATCAAAACTCTCCGAAATTGCATGAAGAAAAGCCAGTTTCAGTGGACTCCGGAAGTGTCACACCCCGACTTTCCACGTGTCACCGGTGGGCCCGGTGGGGGAGTATCGTGACGTGGTTGGCAACATGATAGTCAAACAACACAATATATATGAATGCACAGCGGAAGCAAAAGATATTTATGATTACATTCCGAATATAAAGTAATATTCGGTATTTCAACGGAAGTAAAGGATCCACAGGCGGATCTTTAAAACATATCATTTGTTCAACAGACTTAAGACGCCTAGGACTTGCAAGATTCCTTATTAGCGCCCTGAGCTTCCAGCCAATTTCATTTAGTACCTGTCACTTAACCTTTTTGGAAAATACGTCAGTTTTCACTGGTAAATACACTCAACTGACTCATTTGAAAAGAGTTTAAGAAAATTGATTTAGATGCACCAGGCACAAAACCTTTTGACACTTTGATTAAAATGCACAGAGGCAAAATTAATCTTTTTATACTTGGGAAAATTATTTGTATATAATCTTGTATACAGTTTTACTTATTTGTCATCCATTCAGGGCCGGTTTGTAGGGCCGGTCTAGATTAACTGACACGCCACAGGTATAATACCCACAAGGTTGATTCCTTTAAGTGGACTACCCGTTTTTACATATGCAACTGTCAGGTGTACGCCTACACCCCGTGCTTAGGTCGTGGCCATTTCTTTGAATGATGCCAAGGATATCCGGGACATGGTCATTTAACCCCCAAAGGCCATACACCAAATAATACAGAATAAAACGAGTTATGTAAATACATTAATCACAATCCGATTTAAATGACTACATACCCGACCAAGCGGTACTTTTATAGTACCGTATCCCAAGCCCGTATAGGGAAAATAAGTTAAGAGTATTTACCTGAGCTAGCTCCTGTCTTAAATATCAGAAATTAATAACTCAGTCGTATTCACTTAAGTAAGCGTAGGTACCATTTACCGGAAAGCTCTAGTCTGGAATGATGGTATAAATAATTAATTAGAATGCTAACGGGTCTTTAATTAAGTCTAAGCTTAGACCGGTTAGTCTTACAGGAAGATACGGTTCAGACGCATGATTAAGCGAAGACCGGATAGAATGTGATTTAGATCCGACAAGTTTGAAGACTTGTTTAATATGGTTTATTATTCACATTCTGGATTTTGAGATAAAACCGATAAGGTTTGACCCGTTTCGGCTAATTTATGTAAACTTGTTACATAAACCGAACCGAACGCGTAATAAGCGTGACGGGTATTCATTAGAGCCATCTACAGGTTTCCTAAGTTAATTGTGCCTCAAATATGTTGTGACATCAGTAAGATGTCTTTCATTATGCCCGAAACGTAATTAAACACAAACTAGGCCCCGTAGGGGTAGTTTGGTCATTTAAAAGGTTATGAAAGAGTTTAAATGTTTAACTGAGTTACAGGTCTGATGTAAACAGCAAACATACTTAATTTGATGAGTTATAACAGTAGGCTAAAGCGTATATGTGAATTTTATCATCTTTAACCAAACTATGCCCCGTAGGGGTATTTTGGTAATTTCACATAAGCCGAAAAGCTCAAGAACGAAGTCTGAGTTTATCAACCTTTGCTTACTGTTAAAATATCATAATTTGCCTCATATATCAGTAGGTATCAACCCGGGTATGTCCAATATGATTTTAAAACATACTATGCGTTAAAAACGCTAATTTAGGCGATTAAAGGCCATTACCGGGTTCGATACTTAAATCTGATATTTTTATATTTCCAGAAGGCTTAAAATAATTTATTTATCATAATTAATCAGTAGCAAAAGGTTTGGAATCGTTTAGATGTGTAAAACTCATTTTATGGCCCGTAAGGGCAAAACCGACAATTACCGAGTTAAGCCTACGACTACGAGTTATGCTCAGCCTAAAATTAATTAAAAATCTTTAAAAATCCTAAAATAATATATTATATCAGTGGGTAAAAGATTTGATACCAAAAAGTATGTTTAACTAGGCTATATGCTAATTACGCCATTATGTTAACATAAAGCATTAGTTTTGCGATATTGAGCATAACTCTTAATCTACAAGTCAAACTGATGTCAAACTTTGCATAAAAGTTTATATATCAGTAACTAAGGTTTCTACACTTTTACATTTTCATAAATCTCGTTTTAAGGTGTAAAGGGCATAATGGTCAACATATGAGCAATTAACGGAATCATGCGTATTAATCGGATAACTAATGAACCGAGGTGTATAATCACAGAGGGTTATACTAGCATGTAACCTGGTCCAAAAGAAGCTCTAAGGTATTTCTAAAACATACCTAAACGGGTCAGAATTGAAGTCAAAGCAAAAGTCAAAGCTTTGCGACTTTCGGTTCCGAACCGGGTCTAGACAGGAAATAGTCGGGTTGAACATGTTTAGACATGTTCTTACACTAATTATTAAGTTATAACAATAATCAAACAGGTTATATATGTTCTAGATAGCTAATTATGCATAAATAACATTTTAAGCATTATGTTGACTTTTTAAGTAAAGGTTTGACCCGACATTTGACCTGGTTAGGATGGTGATCAGGGAAAACCCTTTTGGGGTTTTATTTCCCACATAAATACCATCCTATAACTACTTTTAATTCGAGATAAGACTGAGTCATTATTGACTAATCTCGAAGTCAAACCGTAATTACGACGGTTTGACTTTTAGCTAATTAACTAAGCTAAAAGCAATTAGAGAAAGATTAGAACACTTACTGAAGTCCTATGCACGACTTATGATCAGTTGGACCTCCTTGAGAGCTCCAGAATTGATCCAAGAATGCAGGAATGTGTGAAGAACAATGTTGCATCAACAAGGCCTTTTATAGTAACATTCTCACCACAAATCCTTGACAACAAGGTCTAGCACCCACCACAACTAATCAACACATGTTCCTAGTGCTTAGGGGGTGCCTATGGGTCGTTTACAAGTGAGAAATACCGGCTTAGTGGGTCAGAAACGCGCACAACAGGCAACAGAAGGTTTTCTGGTCGCTGGGCACCCCCTGCGCATCGTAGGGCATTCTTGGCTACGATGCGCAGGCCATCTTCAGGGCTGATTTGTTGTTCTTTCATGCACTTGAAAGGGCAAGTGATGTGCAATCGATTTAGGGCCATGTTTTATCAATAAGGGGCCTCTAAAAAGTGCCATGAACATATACATACCCTACCCTTATGATCCGTTTCACTTGAACCCATTTTAAAGTGCCGAAAACAAAGGTTTACCGTGCTATTTCTTCGTAGGAGTCCACCACTTTAATCATAGATCATTCAATGCTATTATTTACTGAAATTTGGATCATGTATGAGATGTTTTTAATAAAATTTTAGTCTTGGGATTTATAACGAGGTCGTTCAGAGGTGCAAAAGTTAACATAACGACAATTTTAAATCCTGTCAAACATCTTTCTTAAATCCGGTTTACAACGCGTTTTGTCTTACATGACACGTGTCGTTTTATTATTGAACCCGAAATTTCTGAGGTGTTACATCCTCACCCCCTTAAAATAAATCTCGACCCGAGATTTACTGAATTAAAGGAAGTATTCTCTGCCTAATAATGGCAACTTACAGATGATTAGGAAATT
Source organism: Helianthus tuberosus (assembly GCA_030545235.1). Lineage (NCBI taxonomy): Eukaryota > Viridiplantae > Streptophyta > Magnoliopsida > Asterales > Asteraceae > Helianthus > Helianthus tuberosus. Next base: position 5,793,091 of record JARYGA010060219.1, on the reverse strand, counting down.
GGTATGATCTTTTTCGTTGTTTCCAATGCAACTTTCAGATCTTGAATATTGGACTTACCAATCTATTGTCCTAACAATAGATGTTTAACATTCCATCTTTACAAGGTCTCCAAGGAGCAGCCTTGACGCCTTTATCCTAACTATTATAGAATAGCTGATCTTAAGGTGAGATGGTTATTCTTAATCGTTGTTAAAATAGGGTTGCGGTAACAATGCATAAACAAAAATGAACCGTCTTTCTTATCCAACTCTCAGAATATCGAGTTAGGCTATATGAATCTCCTATCTTAAAATTTACTTAATCAGGTTTTCGGTTCTCCCAATTATGGTACTATCCGTCTTGGAGATTTCATAATAATACAGTCTTAATGGGATATAAATTTTAATTCTACCTGTCTCCCTGGGATAAGCAGGGTAACCTTAGGAGAAGATAATCGAGGTATAAGGAGGTTACAGAGATTCCATATCTCAGGCTCCAGTTCACTCAACAACGCTTGTGTCTAATAAGTGACACATTTATGTTATGAGTCCACATATTTCTTTACCAGGGAATATGTATTTGGACAATTCTATTCTGGATATCTTCTTTGAATACCATTAGTTGACTTTAGCACAATATGACCATTGGGATATCTCAGGGGTTCCATGTATTAAACCTCCATGCTGATCAGACATGGAAATAATCTATGGGACGCACTAGGATACGCCAATCCTCATATGACACTTTTATCAAACATAATTTGGTATTCGCAGGCGATAGAAAACAATGAGAAAAATAATTAAAATAACATATGTTGTCGTACTCTATGCGAAGAAAGAGTACTCTTAGATTTTCGGAAGTATTCCTTGCCGATACTAGAAGAATCGTTTACTATGGTTTCCTTGGTAAGTTATATCTTGTGGATGTTAATAAAAATTTTGCTAAGTTTATGGTTCATGAAGATTTATTATTGCCTGTATTAAAAACAGGACACTTAGCAAAAATTATTATTGATAAATGATAAGGAAGTTTATTGTGCAAGTGTTTATAATTAATTAGAATGGAGATTTTCACAAACTAGGCACCTAGCCCAGTTGGCTAGGCGCGCGAAAGGGTGCGGCCGGCCTAGACCCGGGTTCGATTCCGGGGACGGCCAGTTCCACCATTTTTTTATGTTTAATATTAATTAATCGTACGGACACGTGTAATTACGAGGGTTGTCTCATAAGGAGTCTTGATAATTAATTGCTTCTTATCATTCACAATATGGACTTGATTTTTAAGGCAACCAATCGATTTTTATCACTATATTGAGTCCCTAAGTATGCAATCAAAAGTTTGCTATAAGGATATTAGAAAAAGTGATTCCTAATAGATATTAATATCAATATGGAATTCGTTGGAGCATTTTTGACGTAACATCGTCACTTTCTACCGAGCATTAAATGACCGGAGTCTTAATCAGGTGGAGACAACAGTTCTCGACCTTTATCATTCATAATATATTTATACGTGCCAGTATCAATAAGTTTCTACATAAACTGTTTGATAAGGAAAGGTACATATTATACTATTATTATTCTGCATCATCTCTTGGGCGTTCCTCCTGATAACTCGTGCGTTTGTTCTCTTGGCCTACTCGGGCTTCCTCGCGTACTTAGGGCAGTTAGTCTTTATGTGCCCTTTCTCGTTGCAGTTGTAGCAGGTAGCATCTTTAATCTTCTCGCAATCAACAGCCTTGTGCTCCCTAGACTTGCATATCCCACATGCAGGTGGTCCTGATTTAGAATTGGACTCCATTCTGCATTTTCCAAAGTGGCGTTTTTGGCAAGTCGAGCACCTTGGCTTTTCCTCTGTCCGCTGACCATTCTTTCCAGACCCAGACCTCTCAGAGTCAGTGTTTCCCTTGTGTTTCTTCTCAAATCCCCGTGAGTTATCATCCTCACGCTTCTTCTTACTTTCTTCAGATTTCTTTAGCGACCTTAGTCTGACCGCATCTAAAGTAAGGGACAGAGAGAGATCAGCTACTGACCTAAATGTAGTAGGTCTTGAAGCCTTAACACTGGCTTTGATTTCTGGGGGTAAACCCCCAATGAAGCGTGCAATTCGCTTTGGCTCTGGTGTTACAAGGTAAGGGACCAGTCTGGACAGGGTATTAAAACTGGTGAGGTAAGCTTGACAATCTAAGTTTGTCATTACCAAGGATAAGAAATCTGACTCAATCCCCTCAACTTCATGTTGAGGGCAGTAATTCTCCTTAATGAGATTAACAAACTGTTCCCATGACATGCTGTAGAGCGGAATCTTCCCAGCAGCTTGAATGAGAGACTTCCACCATGCCAGTGCCTCTCCTTTGAACGATTGGGATACGTACTTCACGACATCCCTTTCAGCGCAACTGCTGATATCGACCACTGTGTCCATTTCATCCAACCAAATCATACAATCAACCGCCCCTTTTTCCCCAGTAAAATCTCGGGGCTTGCAGGAAACAAAGTACTTATAGTTACAGGATTTGGTATGAGGTTCATTATCGGACACTATCCTTTTGAATGGAACACTGTGTTCATTAGAGGAATGTCGATCGTCATCTTTCTTTAACTCATCTTTCTTTGAGGGCGGCTTGTTATCAGGCTCTGGAGGAGTTTTAGGGATGGATTTAGGGTGGGGTACAGATGAGGCTTCACTATATGTCTCACTATACTCCTGGAATTTCTCCTTCACAGCTTTAGATACAGCTGAGTCAATCAATGTACGAAGTTCTCCTCTGGTTATATTAATCCTTTCATCATCGCGATTTTCCAGAGGGCGACTGTTCCCTTCCTTCGACCCAGCCATGTAGTTTTAATTTCTACATAAAAATTAAACAAGGACAAGGTTTTTACGGAAGTTTAAACAGTTTTTTATCTTTTTGAACGATTTATTAACCATGTTTTTAATACACATATTGGTTAATTTGATAAATATATAATTATTCAGGATATTTATTATATTCCTAAATTATAAGTTAATAATAGCACAAAAGGCCTAGTCGCGTAGACAAGTTTAATTTATAAGCCATGATTTCAGAGGATCGAGGCATTAAGGTTTTAATAATAGCACAAATGGCCTAGTCACTTAGACAAGTTTAATTTATAGGCCTTGATTTTTATAGAATCGAGGCTTCAAGGTTTGAATCAAAGTTCATTACCTTTTCTTGACAGGGAGTTGTAGGCTACCACTGTCTTTAGTCACAGAGGACGTTAGTTATAGCCCGTGGGCACTTCATCCATACGGGATGATTATGTAATTAAGGGAATTTAGTATATCCCAAAATGACTTATGTGATTTTATCATATCACATTTTGTTGAGCATGTTATTATGCTTTCATATATTTAATAAGGATTTGAATCTCTTGAATAGGTTCTACCATCTTGGCCTCGTATGCCGTGACATTTAGGCTAGGTTTACCTTTAAGATTCTTTTTAATAATTAACGCAGAGCAATCCTAAATTGAACTGTTAGCAAGGATCTGAATCTAATTATGGAACTACCATCTTGGCCCTGTCTTAATGTGACACATGGCTAGGTTTTGTCCTTTTTAAATTTTGCCATTTTATTATAATGGTAGATCTTATAATATAGGAATGATACCTTACATATAATCGTTCCTTTAAAATTTAACAAGTATATGGTTGCCCTAAACGGGACTTCTATAGCAATTGACTTGCCCATGCAAGGGCTAATCAGAAAAATAACAAAGGAAGCAAATAAGGTAAAATGAAACAAATTTGGATTTTTCCTATGTTCTTGTCTAGACTCAAGAATGTGCAATTGTGTAACTGAGATTAAACACAAAAGACTAGTGTTTAATTCACTCAGTGTTGGCTCTGATACCAACCTGTCACACCCCGACTTTCCACGTGTCACCGGTGGGCCCGGTGGGGGAGTATCGTGACGTGGTTGGCAACATGATAGTCAAACAACACAATATATATGAATGCACAGCGGAAGCAAAAGATATTTATGATTACATTCCGAATATAAAGTAATATTCGGTATTTCAACGGAAGTAAAGGATCCACAGGCGGATCTTTAAAACATATCATTTGTTCAACAGACTTAAGACGCCTAGGACTTGCAAGATTCCTTATTAGCGCCCTGAGCTTCCAGCCAATTTCGTTTAGTACCTGTCACTTAACCTTTTTGGAAAATACGTCAGTTTTCACTGGTAAATACACTCAACTGACTCATTTGAAAAGAGTTTAAGAAAATTGATTTAGATGCACCAGGCACAAAACCTTTTGACACTTTGATTAAAATGCACAGAGGCAAAATTAATCTTTTTATACTTGGGAAAATTATTTGTATATAATCTTGTATACAGTTTTACTTATTTGTCATCCATTCAGGGCCGGTTTGTAGGGCCGGTCTAGATTAACTGACACGCCACAGGTATAATACCCACAAGGTTGATTCCTTTAAGTGGACTACCCGTTTTTACATATGCAACTGTCAGGTGTACGCCTACACCCCGTGCTTAGGTCGTGGCCATTTCTTTGAATGATGCCAAGGATATCCGGGACATGGTCATTTAACCCCCAAAGGCCATACACCAAATAATACAGAATAAAACGAGTTATGTAAATACATTAATCACAATCCGATTTAAATGACTACATACCCGACCAAGCGGTACTTTTATAGTACCGTATCCCAAGCCCGTATAGGGAAAATAAGTTAAGAGTATTTACCTGAGCTAGCTCCTGTCTTAAATATCAGAAATTAATAACTCAGTCGTATTCACTTAAGTAAGCGTAGGTACCATTTACCGGAAAGCTCTAGTCTGGAATGATGGTATAAATAATTAATTAGAATGCTAACGGGTCTTTAATTAAGTCTAAGCTTAGACCGGTTAGTCTTACAGGAAGATACGGTTCAGACGCATGATTAAGCGAAGACCGGATAGAATGTGATTTAGATCCGACAAGTTTGAAGACTTGTTTAATATGGTTTATTATTCACATTCTGGATTTTGAGATAAAACCGATAAGGTTTGACCCGTTTCGGCTAATTTATGTAAACTTGTTACATAAACCGAACCGAACGCGTAATAAGCGTGACGGGTATTCATTAGAGCCATCTACAGGTTTCCTAAGTTAATTGTGCCTCAAATATGTTGTGACATCAGTAAGATGTCTTTCATTATGCCCGAAACGTAATTAAACACAAACTAGGCCCCGTAGGGGTAGTTTGGTCATTTAAAAGGTTATGAAAGAGTTTAAATGTTTAACTGAGTTACAGGTCTGATGTAAACAGCAAACATACTTAATTTGATGAGTTATAACAGTAGGCTAAAGCGTATATGTGAATTTTATCATCTTTAACCAAACTATGCCCCGTAGGGGTATTTTGGTAATTTCACATAAGCCGAAAAGCTCAAGAACGAAGTCTGAGTTTATCAACCTTTGCTTACTGTTAAAATATCATAATTTGCCTCATATATCAGTAGGTATCAACCCGGGTATGTCCAATATGATTTTAAAACATACTATGCGTTAAAAACGCTAATTTAGGCGATTAAAGGCCATTACCGGGTTCGATACTTAAATCTGATATTTTTATATTTCCAGAAGGCTTAAAATAATTTATTTATCATAATTAATCAGTAGCAAAAGGTTTGGAATCGTTTAGATGTGTAAAACTCATTTTATGGCCCGTAAGGGCAAAACCGACAATTACCGAGTTAAGCCTACGACTACGAGTTATGCTCAGCCTAAAATTAATTAAAAATCTTTAAAAATCCTAAAATAATATATTATATCAGTGGGTAAAATATTTGATACCAAAAAGTATGTTTAACTAGGCTATATGCTAATTACGCCATTATGTTAACATAAAGCATTAGTTTTGCGATATTGAGCATAACTCTTAATCTACAAGTCAAACTGATGTCAAACTTTGCATAAAAGTTTATATATCAGTAACTAAGGTTTCTACACTTTTACATTTTCATAAATCTCGTTTTAAGGTGTAAAGGGCATAATGGTCAACATATGAGCAATTAACGGAATCATGCGTATTAATCGGATAACTAATGAACCGAGGTGTATAATCACAGAGGGTTATACTAGCATGTAACCTGGTCCAAAAGAAGCTCTAAGGTATTTCTAAAACATACCTAAACGGGTCAGAATTGAAGTCAAAGCAAAAGTCAAAGCTTTGCGACTTTCGGTTCCGAACCGGGTCTAGACAGGAAATAGTCGGGTTGAACATGTTTAGACATGTTCTTACACTAATTATTAAGTTATAACAATAATCAAACAGGTTATATATGTTCTAGATAGCTAATTATGCATAAATAACATTTTAAGCATTATGTTGACTTTTTAAGTAAAGGTTTGACCCGACATTTGACCTGGTTAGGATGGTGATCAGGGAAAACCCTTTTGGGGTTTTATTTCCCACATAAATACCATCCTATAACTACTTTTAATTCGAGATAAGACTGAGTCATTATTGACTAATCTCGAAGTCAAACCGTAATTACGACGGTTTGACTTTTAGCTAATTAACTAAGCTAAAAGCAATTAGAGAAAGATTAGAACACTTACTGAAGTCCTATGCACGACTTATGATCAGTTGGACCTCCTTGAGAGCTCCAGAATTGATCCAAGAATGCAGGAATGTGTGAAGAACAATGTTGCATCAACAAGGCCTTTTATAGTAACATTCTCACCACAAATCCTTGACAACAAGGTCTAGCACCCACCACAACTAATCAACACATGTTCCTAGTGCTTAGGGGGTGCCTATGGGTCGTTTACAAGTGAGAAATACCGGCTTAGTGGGTCAGAAACGCGCACAACAGGCAACAGAAGGTTTTCTGGTCGCTGGGCACCCCCTGCGCATCGTAGGGCATTCTTGGCTACGATGCGCAGGCCATCTTCAGGGCTGATTTGTTGTTCTTTCATGCACTTGAAAGGGCAAGTGATGTGCAATCGATTTAGGGCCATGTTTTATCAATAAGGGGCCTCTAAAAAGTGCCATGAACATATACATACCCTACCCTTATGATCCGTTTCACTTGAACCCATTTTAAAGTGCCGAAAACAAAGGTTTACCGTGCTATTTCTTCGTAGGAGTCCACCACTTTAATCATAGATCATTCAATGCTATTATTTACTGAAATTTGGATCATGTATGAGATGTTTTTAATAAAATTTTAGTCTTGGGATTTATAACGAGGTCGTTCAGAGGTGCAAAAGTTAACATAACGACAATTTTAAATCCTGTCAAACATCTTTCTTAAATCCGGTTTACAACGCGTTTTGTCTTACATGACACGTGTCGTTTTATTATTGAACCCGAAATTTCTGAGGTGTTACAGGAAGCCGAGAGCGCGTTCCGCGAGATGAAAGATTGCCTCATCAAGTTACCAACATTAACGGCACCAGTCAAGGGAGAGCCCCTCGTACTCTACTTATCAGCCTCCGACAGAGCAGTAGGAGCGGTGTTACTTGTTGACCAACAAGGCGTTCAAACTCCAGTTTACTATGTGTCACGAACCTTGACTGACCCAGAAACCCGGTATGCCATCATGGAGAAACTAGTACTCGCACTAATCCATGCATCAAGACGGCTGCGCAGGTACTTTGCCAACCACGTCATTCACGTGCTAACAAACTACAATATTGGCAACATCCTCGCAAGGCCAGAGATTTCAGGGAGACTAGCAAAATGGGCGATAGAGCTCGGGGGCCATAACGTGGTTTTCAGGCCAAGGTCGGCAATTAAGGGTCAAGTACTTGCAGACTTCATGACAGAGGTACCGGATGACAAGGACCGTGAATGTAAAGCAATGGAAAAAGCCGAAAGACAGCAAGTTGAAGAACCGTGGTTGTTATACACAGACGGTGCGTCTAACGAAGATGGCGCAGGCGCAGGGCTCCAGCTGGTGAGCCCAGACAAACTTGAATTTACCTACGCCATACGTCTGGATTTCAAGAGCACGAATAATAAAGCTGAGTACGAAGCTTTCCTTGCTGGGTTAAGATTGGCAGTCAAAATGGGAGTTAGACACATCGAAGCACATGTGGACTCCATGTTAGTGGCCGGATAAATCAACAGGCAATACGAAGCCAAGGGAGACACAATGGCGCTCTACCTGAGTCAAGCAAAGACGTTGCTACAAACCTTCTATTCCTACAAGGTGCACCACATTAATAGAAGCGAGAATAAACCAGCAGACGCGCTGAGTAAACTCGCCTCTACAAGTTTCCAACACTTGGCGAAAGATGTGCGCATAGAAGTTTTAAGCAACCCGTCCGTGCCACTGAGAGAAGTAAGCGTTGTCCAACTAGGAACAACGTCTTGGATGACTCCGATAATCGCGTACCTTCAGTCTGGAATACTCCCGGAGAACAAAGCGGAAGCGAGAAAAATCCAGTACAAGGCAGAACATTATCAAATGGCTGACGGGATTCTATACCGAAAATCATACCACGGGCCCTTGTTAAGATGTGTTGATCCAGAAGACGCACAGTATTTGATCAGAGAAGTGCATGAAGGGATCTGCGGCATCCATGCCGGACCGCGAATGGTTGTAGCGAAAGTAATGAATGCCGGGTATTATTGGCCCGGGATGCATTTAGATGCGGTAAAAGAATTGAGAAAATGCAGTGGGTGCCAAAGACACGCCCCCAAAACGATGCGCCCAAAGAATGAATTAGTGCCAGTCACAACGGCGTGGCCTTTTCAACAGTGGGGAATAGATATGGTCGGCCCCTTCCCTGAGGCCCCAGGTGCAGTCAAGTTCATAATAGTCGTCGTCGACTATTTTACAAAATGGGTAGAGGCAAAGGCACTCGCGTCAACCACGGCCACTGTCGTCAAAAAATTCATATGGGAACAGATCATATGCCGTTTCGGGTTACCACTCAAGATCATCACCGACAACGGAACGAACTTTGCCGAAGACAATCTTCAACGGCGGTTTCAAGAACTACACATCGAACACACCTTCTCCTCGGTAGCGCACCCGCAGGGGAATGGTCAGGTTGAAGCCGTCAACAAGAGTATCGTCGACGGAATCAAAGCAAGGTTGGGAGAAAAAAGAAGAGGTTGGGTAGATGAACTGCCCAGCATCTTGTGGGCCCACAGGACGATGCCCAAGACAAGCAACGGGGAAACACCGTTCAGCTTAGTTTACGGGACCGAGGCAGTAATACCAGCAGAGATAGGATTGCCGTCACCACGAATGCTCTTAATGAACCTGGTCAACAACGAAGAAGAGAGGAGGATCGACCTTGACCTCCTAGAAGAAAGGAGAGAAATGGCGGCAATAAATGAAGCAAAGTACAAAACAAAGCTGGAAAGGTATTACAATTCCAAAGTCCGAGTCTGTACCTTCAATCCGGGGGAATACGTCCTCAGAGACAACGAGGCCTCAAATGCTGAAAAACCCGGAAAGTTGGCTCCCAAGTGGGAGGGTCCATACATCATAGACGCAGTACTCGGAAAAAGGGGCATATAAGCTACGCACCATTGACAACAAAGAGGTTCCAAGAACTTGGAACGCTCAGCAGCTGAGAAAATGTTATATGTAAGCGGGTTATGTAACCGCAATGCGCGATTCGCCAACACATTTATAGTAATACAAGAAGTGTTTGGCTATCTCTATCTCATGCAAATTTCTTTGTCACAACTGCATATATTACTTCGGGCATACACGAAAACATTAATGGCTCGATCATTAGGAAACGTTGTAGACCTCCAAGGCATGTCACAAACAAGTGCACAGCCGGGTCAGATACACAACCAAAGCCTAACAAACGCCAAATAAATACTTCGTGCCCACATAAACATGAAAACGTCGAACACAGGACAAACAAACATTGTAAGCACCCCCCAAGGCTGAGCACAGCTGGGTCCACACAATAGCCTGTAATTCGATCACTTCATACTCACGAACCAACCTGCGCGCGTAAACGACAGAATAAAACGTTGTAATAAACAACACAACCTGTCAGCGCCATCATTCATTCGTGATACCTGAATCAAAGTAATTATACATGCACATATTATGACATTAACAAAATTCGCAATAAAACGAAGACACATATTAACATATCAAATGCCAAGCATACCAAATTGTTCAGAAGCACAACAGGTAAGCAAAAATTAAAATTGTTCAACTTGTCAAATGATTACAAGGCCACCCAAGGCCATACGCGGCACGCAGGCCGGAAGCCTTCATTCAGGATGACTGGAACCACCACCTCCAGCCGCAGGACCCTCATCTCCAAGAGCTTTTTTCAACAACGCGACACCATCAGACCTTCGAGCCAATTTTTGAGCAGCCTTAACAACAGCAAACTCTAAAGTTGAAAACTCTTGTCTTTTTGCGGTATAGGCGGCACTACAATCCTCCTTCCATAACTCGAATTGATGCTCCTTCTCATTATTGACAGCCGCAGCTCTACCCTTGACATAACCATCCTTGCGCCCGCTATTATAACCAGCTTGCCCCAACTCGTACATATAGTTGGCAAGTTCGTGGGAGTTCACTATGCGATTGGCAATCTACAAGAAACACATAAATAAGAGAAACAGTTCACGAAAACCATAAAATAAAATAAAAGAGGTTACGAGAGGCACCGCGCGCGAAAGCAACCACTTGCAATCAGCTGACGCTTCCTCAGCAAGGAGTTTAGAGGCCTTGCATTCAACAGTCTTCTCCTGAAGAAGACGATCAGCAGTCTTATACTGTCTAGCAAGGTCTTCCAGCTTTGCAATACGATCAACATACTCCTTTTCCTTCCTTTCAAACGCCTCGCGTGCCTGTTGAGCTTCCTCGGCAAGCTCTGTCTTTGATGGGTGTCAAGTGTTATATATATTAGGTGTATATTTTAAGCCCCTTTAACACTTTTTAGTCAAGTTTTAAATTTATAAAACACGATATTCACTAACACTAGACACTCATATGGGCAAGTGCACCCATCGTGAGCGTAGTATAGTGTTGGTAAGATACCGAGGTCGTCCAAGGACACAAGAGCTTTTAGTACCGGTTTATCCTCAACATCTAATCAAATCAAAAAGTTTAGAAAAATGTTTTAACTAAGAAAAATAAAAACTAACTAAAAAAATGCTGAAAAATAAAAATAAAATGAAAACAGATAGACAAGATGAATCACTTGGTTCTGACTCGTATCTAGTGTAACATTTGATTATTTCCGCACTTTTGCACTATTTTAAGAGATTATCTTAGTTATTGTAGTAGGCCCCTCTTTTGAAGGTGACGTTACCCTCACCCCAGTAGTTTGAGTCAGCAAGGATACAATCCTAAAAGGGTGGATTATTGGAAGATAATTAATTAAGTTATTAATGCAAATTATGGTAGGCCCCTCTTTTGGAGGTGACGTTACCCTCGACTAAGTAGTCTGAGTCAGCAGGGATACAGTCCTAAATAGCCGGGTTATAGTATTAATAGTAGTTAACTTATGAGGGGATCAAAGAGTTTGGACCCCCGCCATCCAATACCGTTAAGTATTGAAGGAGGTCCTACTAAATTTGACCCAGGTCCATTGCAGGACCTCTAAACGCTGAACAATGCAAGACCTTTACCAAACCGTTCCCTTAACCCCCGACCAGGTAGCCAACATACCTCCATATAGACTGTGGAGATATGAATGGTGAAAATCTTTTATTTTATATAGACAGTAAAATAATGCCAAGACACCACGGACAAACGATAAGGAAATATCACCTTCAACATAAGTAACTAGTTATTAAAGTCATTAATACAAAACCAAGTAAAAAGTGCAAAAGATTAGAAATAAAAAGTATTACACTAGACACTTTGTCTTCACCAAGTGATGTAAGAGACTTAGGCAAACATGGCCTTGATTGTCAAGAACTCTTACGATCAATCTTGGATCCCGAGACGACTCACACACTCTATGATGGACAATGGATGATGGTGGTGGATGATGGTGTTATGGTGGTGGTGGGTGGTGGGTGAAGTGTGAGAGAGGTGGTGTGCTAAGGGATGGTTTGAGCTTTAGCCAAGCACTTCTATTTATAGGCTGAACAGAAGCTCGGGCACGGCCCTGTGTCCAGTGGGCACGGCCCCGTGTCCACATCCTCTCTTTCTTCATTAAATGCAGCTTTGTCTTATTAGTTGACCACGCCCCCGTGTCCGCTGAGCACGACCCCGTGTGCAGAAGAATCTTTGTACTATGAAGATTTGCCTAGATTGTGCGAATCTTATAGTTGACCACGGCCCCGTGTCCGCTGAGCACGGCCCCGTGGTGGGCAATAGAAGCTTCTACCACTTTGTCTTTTCTGCTGACACTTGGGCACGCCCCTGTGCTGGCTGAGCACGGGGCGTGTTCAGGCTTCTGATCTCTTGTTTTGCTTGGGAAGATGCTGTCGTGGGGTCGGGCATGTCACGTCTTGTCCCTTTTCTTGTATTTATGTTAGATTTTGATGTCTTTTTGCTTCTTTTGTTAATTTGAGCTCATTTAATCCTGAAAATACAAAAGGAAGACAAAAGCACACTTTTTCCAACATTAGTACTAAAAAAGGGTTAGTTTTATGCCTCCTTTGATGAAATTTATATGTTGCATTTTGAACACATCAAATACCCCCACACTTGAATCTTTGCTTGTCCTCAAGCAAAACTCTTTAATATGTGGCTATTACACTCCCAAATGGAATGGGTAGAAAAGAAGGTTTTGGGCTTGTCATAGAGTGTCGGGATTTCCAAGATTCTTTATTTAGTTTTATTTTTATTTATTTACAATCCTATTCGTCATGATTTATTTAAAACTTTTCATAAGATAAATTACTTATTAGGGCATAACATGCCTTTGTAAAATTTTATTTATATACAAGTTCACATACCTCACGGGGATCACTCAACACTCGGCCGAAAATGTATTTTTGTGGATCACTCGAGAGCGGCATGGAACTTACTCCTACCATAGGCTTGCCAAGCAATCAATCCTCCTCCTTTTTAACTTATATACCTTTGTAAATATCAAGAGGACTTTGTGGGTGAAGGGTTAGGCTTGGGTTAAAGGTAGGTGGTTGGGTTAGTGGTTAGTAGAAAAGGGGTTAAAAAGCGTAACAAGTGTCGGTTTTCGTAAGACTTTCTATTTTTGTAGCTTTTATTTTGATGAAGCTATTATTCAAACCAAGTTATTTTTGATGAACTTGTTTGTTTATTTTCTTTTGCTTCATCATCAACAACTTTTTTTTTTTTTTTTGAAAAGTCATACGAAAAATCGAACTTGTTACTAAAACAAATTGGTAAAAATGAAAAAGGTTTTGGTGGGTAAAAAGGGTGTTTGGTTTGGGTTATGAAATAAAAAGGTTTAGGCTCAAAGGGGCTAACTAGGGGGATTTTGGGTAGGTGGTTAAAAAAAAAGAAAAATAATGGTGTAGAAATAAAAATGGTTAGTCCTAATGCCTCTATCATTTACTTACTCGGGTTTAAGTTGGTAAGGACTGGGAATGTATCGTCATGGCAAGTTCTAGAGTCGTAAGAACCAAGCGGCTATTCACACAAGAAACGAAAATGAGCATTTAGTTCTAATGATATGTAATTGTATGCTCAATAAAGGCTCAAAACTCACTTTTGTGGGAATGGGTTTTTTTATGTGATCAAGTATATATAATTAAATTTTAACTAAGCTTGTCATGCCTTTTCATAATTTTCTTATGTTGGTTCTTTTTATCACGACGCTATCGGTTGTAAATTCGTAAAAATATAACCTTTTTGAGAACTTAAATTTCCCGAGTTAAACCTAGACAAGTAAAAAAAATAATTTTTTTTTTTTTTAAATTTGGGGTGATTAGCGGTTCCAATAGAGTTTTGTGTAAGGCTTGTATTTAGGACTTGCAAGATTCAAGGTTTTAGCATCCCCCCCCCCCACACTTAAATTACACATTGTCCTCAATGTGACCCAAAAATAAGTTTTTCGGTTGATTAAAATGTGTAAAAGTGGGTTAAAAACAAGATTTTATGGTACTGGGTAGCTGAACACGGGGTAGTGTTGGCTGAGCACGGCCCAGTGTCCAGACTACCAGTACCAAAAGTAAACAGAAGGCTGGGCACGGGGGCGTGTTCAGTGAGCACGGCCCCGTGTCCAGGTACCTGAACTGGGCATTTTCTACAGAACCTCGGGCACGGGGCGTGTCGTGGTGAGCACGGCCCCGTGCTGAACTTGCTGTAATGAAGAAAAATCGTCGGGAGGCTCTGTTTTTGTGTATGGGGTGTTGGTTCAAGCTTCCCTTAGTATCCTTCACCATCCCGAGTGTGTTTTATTCCTGGAAATTAAAACTAAACTAGAAAATATAAAAGTTAATCTAAATTAAACTAAGGATAGTTCCGCGGAATGCCTCCGTGGTGCGCCACGTTTATAAGGGTCCTTGGCTAGACCCACCTTATCAGGTGGTTCTGGCTCATCTTCAATTAGGGGGTCGTCATTGCCGAATGGATATTTCATTGATCGCTCAAGGTCGACACTTTTTTTGAATGCCCCTAATTGAAGAGGTAGATTGTTGTACTTCCGGTTTTTCAAAGCTTCGTGGGTTTTTACAAATGGTCGTCCCAACACTAGAGGAGCGTCATCGAGGATGACAAAGTCGGTGGGAACTACCATTTGATTTGTTTGAACCAAGACATCCTCAACTATACCGATTGATTTTATTACTTTCCGATTGGATAGAAAAATGGGTATTTGAAGTGGAGAAAAATCACTAATACTTAATTTTTCGAAAATGTAGTTAGGCATTATGTTAACACAAAGATCTTTATCGATCGTGACATTACTAATAAACGAATTTTGAAAGAAACATGGAACCGGTGTAATGTTAATTTCAAATGGGTCTTCTTTTATTATCGAAGTTTGATCATTAGTTAACTTAACACTTACCGTTTCGTCAATTTTAGTGTTAGTGTTTAACTCTTTTAAAAACTTAGCATGAGTGGGTACTAAACAATAATTTTCAAAAGAAGGTGACAAGAGATTAATTTCTTCAAAATTAGACTCTTCTTGTATTTTAGCGTTTTCGGACTCACCTTTTTCGTTGTTTAACTCATGTGTCGGCTTTTCACTTATTTGTTCTTCCATTTTTACACTTTCAGTTATCTCTTCCTTTTTTAATTCTTCTCTTGCGCGGGACTCCTCTTCCCTTGCGCGAGATTCTTTTATACAGCGATCGATAACTCTAATGTGTTCTAATATCCTATCGGTCACTTCGGTTATAGAAAAAGAATCGGGATTTTCAAAGCTTGAATCCGGTTGTTCGATCCTTTGTTCCTCATAATACCCATATGAAGTAGATGGTTCATACCATTGTTCTTCATTGTAAGCATATGATGGATAAGGGTCGTAATTTTGTTCTTCATAATACTCATATGAGGTGGGTTGTTCACGCCATGGTTCCTCATAGTAAGCATACGAAGGTGGTGGCTAATATCTTGGTTCCTCAAAGTATGAGTATGAAGGCTCATACCTTGGTTCATCAAAATATGAGTATGAGGGAGGAGGTTCATACCTTTGGTCTTCATAGGATGTGTATGAAGTTGATGGCTCGTACCTGGGCTCCTCATAGTAGGTGTATGAATTGGATGGTTGATATGAGTGATTATTTTGAACCGAGTGTGTGTTATGAAAATTAGTGCAATAATTACCCCCATAATCATCCTCCTCATAGGTGTAGTTGTAACCTCCTGAGTATTGATCCATAAGAATCACTCAGCAGACCACAACCAAGTCTCGAGATCAGAAAACAAAAATAAAAACGGAAACAGAGGCTGGACACGGCCCCGTGTTCAGTGAGCACGGCCCCGTGTTCAGGATCTGTATCTGGGCGTTTTAATTAAATTTACTGATTTCGTTGAGCACGGGGCGTGTTCAGTGAGCACGGCCCCGTGTTCAGTTTCTGTTACTGGGTGTTTTATGAAAAATATGCAGCACGGCCCCGTGTTCAGCGAGCACGGCCAGTGTTCAACCTACTGTAAATGCAAAACTAAACTAAAATGCAGAAAAATGTGGGCCCGTTTTGAAAAGGTTTTGAAAAACTGATTAGGCCGTCGATTTTAAGCTTTCCTAAAATCCTTGTGTCCCCGGCAACGGCGCCAAAAACTTGATGGGTGTGTCAAGTGTTATATATATTAGGTGTATATTTTAAGCCCCTTTAACACTTTTTAGTCAAGTTTTAAATTTATAAAACACGATATTCACTAACACTAGACACTCATATGGGCAAGTGCACCCATCGTGAGCGTAGTATAGTGTTGGTAAGATACCGAGGTCGTCCAAGGACACAAGAGCTTTTAGTACCGGTTTATCCTCAACGTCTAATCAAATCAAAAAGTTTAGAAAAATGTTTTAACTAAGAAAAATAAAAACTAACTAAAAAAATGCTGAAAAATAAAAATAAAATGAAAACAGATAGACAAGATGAATCACTTGGTTCTGACTCGTATCTAGTGTAACCTTTGATTATTTCCGCACTTTTGCACTATTTTAAGAGATTATCTTAGTTATTGTAGTAGGCCCCTCTATTGAAGGTGACGTTACCCTCACCCCAGTAGTTTGAGTCAGCAAGGATACAATCCTAAAAGGGTGGATTATTGGAAGATAATTAATTAAGTTATTAATGCAAATTATGGTAGGCCCCTCTTTTGGAGGTGACGTTACCCTCGACTAAGTAGTCTGAGTCAGCAAGGATACAGTCCTAAATAGCCGGGTTATAGTATTAATAGTAGTTAACTTATGAGGGGATCAAAGAGTTTGGACCCCCGCCATCCAATACCGTTAAGTATTGAAGGAGGTCCTACTAAATTTGACCCAGGTCCATTGCAGGACCTCTAAACGCTGAACAATGGCAAGACCTTTACCAAACCGTTCCCTTAACCCCCGACCAGGTAGCCAACATACCTCCATATAGACCGTGGAGATATGAATGGTGAAAATCTTTTATTTATATAGACAGTAAAATAATGCCAAGACACCATGGACAAACGATAAGGAAAGATCACCTTCAACATAAGCTACTAGTTATTAAAGTCATTAATACAAAACCAAGTAAAAAGTGCAAAAGATTAGAAATAAAAAGTATTACACTAGACACTTTGTCTTCACCAAGTGATGTAAGAGACTTAGGCAAACATGGCCTTGATTGTCAAGAACTCTTACGATCAATCTTGGATCCCGAGACGACTCACACACTCTATGATGGACAATGGATGATGGTGGTGGATGATGGTGTTATGGTGGTGGTGGGTGGTGGGTGAAGTGTGAGAGAGGTGGTGTGCCAAGGGATGGTTTGAGCTTGAGCCAAGCACTTCTATTTATAGGCTGAACAGAAGCTCGGGCACGGCCCCGTGTCCAGTGGGCACGGCCCCGTGTCCACATCCTCTCTTTCTTCATTAAATGCAGCTTTGTCTTATTAGTTGACCACGCCCCCGTGTCCGCTGAGCACGACCCCGTGTGCAGAAGAATCTTTGTACTATGAAGATTTGCCTAGATTGTGCGAATCTTATAGTTGACCACGACCCCGTGTCCGCTGAGCACGGCCCCGTGGTGGGCAATAGAAGCTTCTACCACTTTGTCTTTTCTGCTGACACTTGGGCACGCCCCCGTGCTGGCTGAGCACGGGGCGTGTTCAGGCTTCTGATCTCTTGTTTTGCTTGGGAAGATGCTGTCGTGGGGTCGGGCATGTCACGTCTTGTCCCTTTTCTTGTATTTATGTTAGATTTTGATGTCTTTTCGCTTCTTTTGTTAATTTGAGCTCATTTAATCCTGAAAATACAAAAGGAAGACAAAAGCACACTTTTTCCAACATTAGTACTAAAAAAGGGTTAGTTTTATGCCTCATTTGATGAAATTTATATGTTGCATTTTGAACACATCAGTCTTCTCACCAGACAAGCGCACAATAGCGTCACGTTGAGTTTTCAGCTCGACGTTGACACGCTCGCACGCAACTTCCCAATTTTTCTGCTTCTCAGCATTGTCTTTCTTCTCTTGGGCAAGCTTCTCCTCTGCATCAGCTAACCGCCACACCAACCCTTTCTTCTCAGCATTAATTTTTTCTTTTTCTTCCGCAAATAACTTTTTCTAATTTTCAAACTCAAGAGTGTCCTCCCCCATCAGCTTCCACTCTCGAACAATCTCCTGAGAGGTGGACCAAAAGTTAACCCCGGCTTGAACATGATCATCTAGCAGTTCTAACCGGCGGCGCCTCTTCTGAAATAACCTTTCAGCTGGGGGGAGAGACAATGAGAAGAATTCATGACAATTTTGAAGATCATTCATTCGAGAGCCCTGGGTCAGATGCCAGCGCGGCGCATGGGGCAAATCATCACATGCTGGGTTGTGGGTATCCCAAGACCCACCTTGAGTATACTCAAAATCAGGATTCCGAACCGCTCCTGAAGTAGCCCCACCATCGCCACCCGGAGGGCGCTTAGTATAAATGGTTGGACGTGGAGCAGTCTGACTGGACTCCACTGTAACATCAACGCCCTTACCCTTACCATCGCCACCAGCAATATCACCACCTCCTTCACCCACCTGTTCAGCACGAAAGTCGGCTTCTCCCTTCTTCTCACCAGCAGTATCACGAGGAGGAGTCAACCCAAACGTCCTCGAAGGCGGAGATTCTGGAGGAGTGATTTTCGAAAGGTCAATCTTGTGAGAAGTCGTGGCTGGTTTGGCACCTGCTCAAAAGCGAGCATCACATTTAGAAAACAAAGAAGAAGAGAGAAAAAGCAATGAACCATGAAAGGCAAATGGGAAAACTGATAAAACGAATACCTGAAGCTGCAAAAATCTTCTCCAACAAATCCCCAGCTTTCTCAGTAAAAAACACCCATGTCAATCTCTGACTCAGAAGGGGCAGGAATATCCTCTTTCTGGAGTTTAATCCTTTTTTATGCCAGCACAGCAGCAGCCTGTTCGTCAAGCTTCCGTTTCCTTTCTTCAAAAGCCTTTTTCTGCATCATCTCTGTTAGAGTAGCGCGGTCTTCAGGATCCGATTGAGGACGTTTCTCTCCGGCCCCTAAACCGGACAATGTATCAGAAACTACAACGTAATCTAGGACACGAGGGGTATGAAGTCGCTTACGCGGAGTCTTAGTGGCAGTTTCCTCAGCTTTTTTCCCTTTCCCTTCTGGTTGGTCAGCTTTTGTTTTTCTTCTCGATTCCAACTGCTCAGCAGTCTCAACCGGAATCTCTACATCATCATCAACAGCCTCGTTAACCGGCTCATGCACAACCCCCTGCGCTGGACCTGCACGCGGGGAACGAGAGGTTAAGTCTTCTAAAGATCTGCCAGACCCATCACTCGAGAGAACAATAACTTCCTCTCGAGTGGAATCAAATGCATCATCATCATTCTCACTATCTTCACCTAAGACAGTGGTGGCGTAAGTGGTAAAACTCTCATTGCTCGGATGCAGAAAGCGGCCACGGATCTGATCCAACCAAGGTTGTTTCCCAGGTTTCTGAATTGCCTCAACCATGGCACCACCAGCCTTCGTGTCCAAAACATTCAACAAGGTATAACCCACTACAAAAACACGAAGATGAGGACCAACGAAAAAAATAATACAAAAATATAAACAAAAAGAGACAAAAGGTCATGAAGCACCACTCACATTTACCCTCATAACCATAAACCGGAACGCCCAAGGGATTCTTCGGACGCCACAACGTACTCATCCCAGCACCGACCAATGCCATCTCCTCAAGCTGAAGAATATGAGTGGCTTTATGAGTCAACTTTTTATACCAGGCCTGTTCTGCAAAACCTGTAACCACGTCAACCTTGGGGATACCCTCATCCACCGACCGGTAATGCATATCCACAGGAACAACACCCCGACGGATATAAAAAAACTTCTGCTTCCAGTCATGAAGACTCTTCAACGGAGCAGAACAAACGGGAGCAACACCGGTCCGAGCATTAAAAGAATAAAAACCGCTAGTATACGACACAGTGTAAAAGACGTTGAACATCTCAAACGTCGGATCCAACCGGTTAGCCATGCAAACAAACTCAAAATGGGTAATACGGGGAAGCC
The DNA here is from genome assembly GCA_030545235.1 of Helianthus tuberosus. NCBI lineage: Eukaryota > Viridiplantae > Streptophyta > Magnoliopsida > Asterales > Asteraceae > Helianthus > Helianthus tuberosus. The sequence continues at coordinate 5,773,027 of JARYGA010060219.1, read as the reverse complement.
CGATAGCATTAATTTGAGAAAGATGGAGGCCATAGTTTCTCAAGACGTCGGCGGTAAACTTGGTAATTGGCAGCCGGAAATTGCCCTCTCGAAAGAACGAAGCATACAAGGTCATATAACCAGGGGGTGCATCCATGGCAGTCGAACCGGCGGTCGGATACTGAGCCCCCCACTCCGGCAAGAAACCCATCTCCCTCACAAGGTTGTGAAACTCCTCCTCCTTCCAACCTATGACCGCTTGGTCAGGACCCAGAGGAGCCTTCCCTTTATTCCTCTTCTTCCTTGACGATGGATTTGCAGCAGACATGGTGAGAAAACAAACAATAACGCAGATGAACTCAAGAAAAAGAATCAAGATAGAGGAAGAAGAGAGGAGACCGGAATTCAAATTTTAAAAAGTGAAGAAAATGGGAGAAACCACCGTATACTTATACCCATCGCATTTAATGCGATGGGGTAGTGGGGCGTCAGGATCTGAAAAAGCAATCAATAGGAGGGAGACACGTCAGAGGAAAGAGAAGGCGGCACCTCTTTTTTCGGGAGCAGGTGAACAGACGCCTGACAATTCGCCGAAAAGTAACTGACAGAGACTGAAAAGGCACCTGTTCACCTGACACCAGACAGTCACATCAGTCGCTCCCTCCCAAGACCATAAAACTTCCTTCAGAAGAAGGATACAATGCCACCACGCCATGCGCCACGCGTCCATTTGGCTCAACTTTTACAAGTGGCCAAAACCCATGCGCCATGCGTCCATTTGGATCAACTTTTACAAGTGGCCAAAACCCATGCGCCATGCATCCATTTGGCTCAACTTTTACAAAAATGCCACCACGCCATGCGCCACGCGTCCATTTGGCTCAACTTTTACAAGTGGCCAAAACCCATGCGCCATGCGTCCATTTGGATCAACTTTTACAAGTGGCCAAAACCCATGCGCCATGCGTCCATTTGGCTCAACTTTTACAAAGCTGCCAAAACCCATGCGCCATGCGTCCATTTGGCTCAACTTTTACAAAGCTGCCAAAACCCATGCGCCATGCGTCCATTTGGCTCAACTTTTACAAAGCTGCCAAAACCCATGCGCCATGCGTCCATTTGGCTCAAGTTTTACAAGTGGCCAAAACCCATGCGCCATGCGTCCATTTGGATCAACTTTTACAAAGCGGCCAAAACCCATGCGCCATGCGTCCATTTGGCTCAACTTTTACAAAGCTGCCAAAACCCATGCGCCATGCGTCCATTTGGCTCAACTTTTACAAAGCTGCCAAAACCCATGCGCCATGCGTCCATTTGGCTCAAGTTTTACAAAGCTGCCAAAAACCCATGCGCCACGCGCCCATCAGGTCCAAATTTTTTAGGTCTCCCACAACAACCTCACGACATAAAAACCACTACCTTCATAAGTCTAGAATCCCTCCTAGACGATCAACTCAACTAGAAGGCACACTGGACTGGGGGGACTTGAAGAGGTATGGTCCCAATTCCTTGCCCACATGGCAAGGACCACACCACTTTTCCATCCTACGTGGCGCTGACATCAACGCGACCATCCAGAAGCTCCCAGAAGCTTCTGGAAAATATGAAGGTGGCACCAAAGATGCTCCATCCGACATAAAGGACAACACGTGTCACCAGACATCAAGCGCCAGGTAGGCCTGCGACGAATCAAGGAGCAGTCCGACAACACCAGTACGACGTCTCCAAAATAGGCGAATACAGGCGCGCCACGTGTACCACTACACTGACCACAGCAGAGGAGACCAAGAGGATATTCCCCTTGGTCGGACAGCTGGCGCGCGTCTACAGCTGGCACCGCTGCTCCTCCCTCTCTCACCCTCCGGCTATAAATAGAACCCTTCATCATCCAGGTTGATCTATCTATTTCTCCATACTCTCACACACAACACACACTGTCTACTCTCCCTCAGAACGGTACTTATTCTCACGCCGGAGCCTGGTTAAGAGGGAAACCCCCACATCCCCCTCTTAACGAGACTAACGATGTTGCTGTTTTGCAGGATCCCGAGTCATTTCCACGAGTAAGAGAGGAGATTGAACCCACAGAAGGAATAACCCCACAGATTAACCTCAGTGTTAACCTGTGTTTCATCAGTAATATATTTGATCTGATTTATTTCCGGAAAAAGTTTACGTTGAAACGTAAAGCAAATCATATTTATACCTACAGGTACATAAAATATGCACGTAAAAAATTAGTTTTTAAGTAAAGAAAGTATAGGGGTAAATCGAAACATAATATTAGTAAAAAGTTCAATAGGCTAAAAAGGTTTGTAAAACCGCGCCAAGTAGCACCAATGCCACATCACTGGCAGGAACCCACAACATCGAAAAAACTCGTAAAATAAAATAGATAAAATGGAAAAAATAAATAAACGAACGAAAAGCAGACGTAAAATCATTGAACCACGCATACATGTTACGGTGTGTTATTACGAAAAAATAAGACAGAAATGTAAAACGTAGAAAAAATCATTTAACGAAAGTAGAGCAAACACAAAAAATCACATTTTTATGGTTAAAATGAGACAATAACAATATCAAAATTAGTAGGGAAATTAAAAATGGTTTGAAGAAAAGCCATTTAACTTTTTAATAAGTAAGATACATTAGACCCAAAAAATGCACAAAACCTAGTGACAACTCAGTCGCCTAAGTGCCCACAGGCACCTCTACGGGCCTCCGTCCAAGTTGCTAAGAGGTTGTAGCCTTTAGTACAACCATTGCATGCGCTTGTCGGAAGCTCATCGCCCTCACCACAGTTCACATCACACCTAGCCATCACGCTCCATCACATGCTTTTTACAACACAGGTGCCAACTCAACAATTTATGATCCATGCTACAAGCCTTCACCATCCTTAAGCTTGCCTAGGAAAAATATTAGACTAGGTTATAAAATTACTATATTGAAATTTTACAAGTGAAATATTATTCTCTATATATAGATACTACACATACAATAAATTTACAATTATCTTTCATGGCTAACCTATGAGATGCCTTAAGCGTGTAAGCAGTGGCGGACCCAGGAATTTTTCCATAGGGGTGCGGAACATTTTTAAAAATTTTAGGGCCCTAGGTATATAAGTAAAAAAATCGGTTCGTATCGGGTCGGGTCATGTACAGTGGCGGATCCAAGATTTTTTTACACTGGGTTCACTTTTTAGGTGCTCTAATTTCCATCAACTTGACATTAGAATTTCCGTCCGGGTCGGGTCGGGCTTTATCACTAAAGTCATTTTTCTCGTATGATGCTTTAAAACATTCCCATCACATCATCTATCTCCGTCTCTAAAAAGACACATTTCTTCAACTTAAGTCTTTAAAAAACACATTTCTTCAACTTAAGTGTCTAAAAAACACATTTGTTTACCTTTATGACTAAATTAATTTGTGATAGACTTTTACCTAACGGGTTCGAGTCTCGTGTCAGAACCTTATATTTAATGGTTATTTTAGTTTGGGTTTCAAAAAAACTATAAACAAAACATTATTCTGAACTAGTCACAAAACAAAACAACGCTCTGAAACAATTCAAGCTTATGAAAACAATGTAAACCATCAAAACAGTTCATTCAGATTCAAGCTATCTTACAATTTAACATCATTATTAACATCAAACAAGTAAAATATTAATACTAGAAATAACACTAAAACCTAAAAAATACAAAACAAGTTAAATATTAACACACTTGTGAAGATTAAAAGAACCACGGCTTGTGAAGATTGAAGAACCACAGCTGAAGGAGGACGGTTGCCGGAGAAGAACGACGCCGAAGAAGGACGGCCGGAGGAGAGGAGGTGGTCGCCGGAGAGGGGGAGGGGGAGGGTGGAGGCCGTGTTTTCTTGTTCTGTACGGCTTCTCTGTGCGAGTGGAACCCTAAATGGGTTTTTCATTAAAGGAAAAATTAAAAAAAAAAACGAAATAAAATCTCAAAAAACGCCTAACACGGGATTCGAACCCGGGTGTCAACGAAACAAGGAAGCGAATTAACCAGTGAACCACCAAAGCTTTTGGTTTATGGGTTCCCCTTATATTTTATTTATGGGATCCTTTTTAGTTTACTATACATATTTACACTAAAAGTTAAAAACCGAATGGGTTCCTAGGAACCCGTAACTTGTACATAAGTCCGCCCCTGGTCATGTAAAACAAACGAACATCAAACTAAATTTATATAATCATCAAAAACATGTCAAACCTTGTTACAAACATAATTAAAACGTCAACGGCCTAGGGGTTTTCATTTTTTGAAATCTATCCAAAACATCATCTAAAGCTAATTTCTTAAGCAATTCTTTCTCTATATAATATAAGTTCATCGCTCCATAACATAATATTTCAGTTTTAATTTTCAACTATTCAAGCTCTAGAAATCATAACGTAAGTTGTAAATTTGTAATCACCCTAAAAATATATAAACAACATAATCACCCTAAAAATCATCTAAACAACCATAAACAATGTCAAAACACACAAAATTTCAAACCTATTGAACAACCTTATTACCCTTTTTTCTCCTATAATCTCAACCAAAATAATCAAAATAACAAAGAAACTTACCCGTGTTCGGATTCCGGTTAGATTTGGTGTCAAACGACGGTGGTATGGTGGTTGATTACGGTGGTCGCTAGCTGCTGGACTGTTGTCGCTGGGTGATGTTGTTCGTTGGCAGTGCAGGGACGCAAGAGAGAGAGAGAGAGCGGGATAGAATTTCTTAAGGTTTTGGGCTTTAATTATTTTATTATAGTTTGAAATATTGTTGGGTTTGGTTAATGGGCTAAGACTTGGGCTAGCTAGTTAGGAATTATAAGTGGGTAAAGGTATGGGTATTTGGGTTTAGTTGGTTAGGTATTTAAAGTTATATAATTTAGGTAGTATATTTTTTAAAAAAATAAGAGTTTATTAAAAAAATTATATATAAATTGATAACACTTTTTACCTAAGGGGTGCGGACGAAAAATTTCAAAGGGTGCGGTAGAAAATTCCAAGGGGTGCGGACGGGATTTTCGACGGAATTTAGCCCTAATTTTTTTACCCCGGGGGTGCGCCCGCCCACCTTGGGGTGGGCTTGGGTCCGCCCCTGCGTATAAGGAGTGGTTAATCACTTGAGAGTGGTGAACTTAAAAATCAATCAATCAGAGTGTGCCACGTCATTCAATGAAAAATGTTTAAACTATACTGAAAAGTGTTGGCAATGGTTAGACATTTGCTGAAGTGGTAAAGTTTTTTTTTATTTTTTTTATTTAAAATAAAATGGATAAAACATCAAACTTTTATAAATAAAAAAAACATTACATTAAAATCTAAGTTTAAAAAACTAAAAATTACAAGGCCATCCATATTTTTTTGCGATCTCACGTTTTCTAGCAAGTGTGATTTCCAACATCGAAGGGTGAACATTGTCGTGAGACCGATTAAACGTCTCCAAGTCCTTGTCGTACATTGTTTGTCACAACGCCTCTCATTGCTCATCCGCCTTTTGTTGATTGCCTTTCTTTTTATTCAAAGTGCAATGAACATAAGCCTTTGCCAACGCCTCTTCTTGTTTAGGCGTCCAATTTTCTCGTTTCGCTTTTCCTCTTCTTTCCGGTGCGGCTTCATTTTGGTTCACGGGATTTTCTTGAACCGCAACATCTTCATCCTCATCATAATGTTGCTCTTGGGTATCCGGCACGAACTCTTCATCGGAGTCATCTTGTATGTCTCTCGGTGATTGTGAGCTTGGGGTTTGAAAATCAAACGGGTCAAAAGCATTTTGGGCGTCTAGGGAGTAATCATAAAAATCGGGTCGAACCATCGTCGGACCGTGTTGCATCCAATTTTGGAGGGGTTGGCTATCATAACCGAAATTTGGATGCATGTGTTGGTTAAAAAAATGGAGGTTGGGTTTGATTCGCAAAGCCAAGTTGGGGATGAAACGACACACTAGAACCACCCGAACCACCGCGTTTATCTTGAGCCCTCGCCTTTGAACCAGACCCTACATTTTTTTTCTTGCCTTCATATTTGTTTGAGCCTTCCATTTCTTTGAAAAGATTTGAAAAATTGAGTGTGAATTGTAGTGAATATGGAGGTTGAGTTTGTTTGGTGAAAATGGAAATGAATTTGTTTTAATTTATAAAGTTAAAATTGATTTTTTTTATTAATGTAACGGCTATATAGCTGTTTGAAACAACTTTCCCGAGCGACGTTCTGTCCCCGATCAAGCTTCACCCCGCGCGGCAAACTTGGTTGGCGGCGGTGTTCCCGAGCGGCAAACACCTTTTGCCGCCCACTCCGTATGGCCTAACTTGCAACTTGCACATATTTTTTTGCCACTAAAGAGGAATTATTAAAATAGACAATTGTGACCAAGACATTTTCAATATGGAAACATTTTTTTCAACTTTCTAAAGTGTTTAGACCAGCGAGTCAAACAACTCTATGACGAACTCTTTAGAATCTTTACTCATCCATACCATATTAGACCATGGGGTATGGAATGAATGAATGGATAGTCTTTTTGGAGACTACCCGTCACGTAGGCGTCACGTCATCACGGGAGGAGGACCATCCTCTTGGGGACTACCCAAGGATGTGGAGGACTACCCACTTTTAATATAAAAATCAATATATTAAGAAGAGAGAGAGAAGTCAGAGGGGAAAGAGGAGAGGGGGCCCACCAGTCTTAGAGAAAAGATTATACAAAACCATTAATGAATCAACCCAACCATTAATAAAAAACTCAAAATTGCCCAATAAAAATGTATTATTAATGCATTAACCGAAAAGTTACCGTGGAAGTAAGACTTAGTGTCATAACATTGGTGAGTCCATTAAGTTGCAAATTTTGATATAAATTTATCTGTACTTGTTTTTTTAGCTGGAAAAGATACTACACAGCACAAAAAAACAAAAAACGACCCGAAAAACAGAAACAAAGCTTAGGCTAGTCTCTCAACATTGAAAGACAACCAGTCTTCCCAAGAGAAATCGATCCCTTTTGAACGATGTTTTAGCCATAAGAAACCCAAAGCTTTAACTTCCTCTACGACCCTTGAAACTGAAGGGTTTAAACCACTGAAAACCGCGTCGTTTCTACCGGTACATGTTTTACTTTAAAAAGAGAAAGTTTACTTTGCGTTTAAAAAGAAAGTGTTTTTTTGTCATCATTAATATTTTTTTAATTCAATTCAAACGATTTAAAAGTGATGATTTGGGCCGATAAGATACAAGTAAATATAACATTACAGATCAGTGTTGATAGAAGATTTGATCGATCTGATGGTCTATATTCTTGTTACTTAAAAGTATAAACTTTAGTTGTTACTTATCAAGAATCTTTCAATAATAAAAATAAAAGAAAAAAAGATGAGAGCTAGTTAATCTGTCAGAAAAATTGCAAATGTTATTTCATAAGTATACCGACCCAGAAGAAGCACCCAACGAACCAGCCTCCAGCGTCGACGAGCAGAAGCATAAACCGAACTGGGTTAGACCGTGGGGTATGGTGGGGCGTGGGTTGAGGGCATGATGCGACACGTGGACTATGGGGCACCCAAGACCAAAAGCCAATTTCAAAGGGGTATGGTGGGGCGTGGGTTGGGTGGCGTGGAAAAAAGCCAATTTCAAAGGCCTAGTGCTCTTGGCCAATGAGGTTCCGCCATGTCATGTGGGTAGCCCCGCCCAACGCCCGGGCTGAAACCCCCGCCAAGGGGCCACGCCAAAACCCAAGGGTTCAAAAATCAAATATACCATGTCTTTCTCGTTTTTTATGGAACATTCTTTTGTTTAGTTAAAATATTTAGAGTAAACTTCCGTTTCGCTCTCTGTGGTTTGGTTACTTTAACGGTTTTGCCCCAAACCTTTAAAAATTGCCATTTTACTCCCTGATGTTTTGATTTTGTCACCAATTTGCTCCACGGCTCTAACTAAGTTAAAATTTTTAGTTAAAGTAAGGGTATTTAAGTCAATTTATATATAAGTATTTAATTTTTATTCTATTATCAACTATAAAGTGCAGACCATCACCACCACCTTTCCCCTTTCCCCTGCCACCATAGCCACCAACACACCGCCCAACCACCGCCTCACCAGCCACAGCCTCACCATCACACTGCCCAACCCACCACCATCATCACAACCGCTACCATCATCATATCGCCCGACCACCACCACCATCGGTTTCGGGTGCTATTCGGTTCGGTTATCGGGTTCTAGTCGGGTCGGACCTACTTATGCTCACCCCTACCCATCTATCTCGACCAGATGTGACCCTCAAAACCCCCAATACGCTCACAAACTGCAGCAGCTCCCTAGACTCATTCCCATCCAAAGCCGCCTTCTTCCATTCCCACCTCCAGCCACATGAATCCCCTGCCACTCGGCTAGCCACAGACACAATTACCATTACCACCGACATTACAATCAACAATAGCAACACCGCCACTGCATTCACACCAGAATCACACTTCTCCATGGTGTCCACCTTACAAACCACCTCACTGCAAACAATTTCAGCAGCAGTCGTCATCTTAACACGATTGCGAATCCTGTAACAGATTCAGATTCAGTATGATCCAGATGCGAAAATTAAATTGAACAGAAACCGAACAGAAATCTCCTAAATCAAATCGGTGTACGACACTGTAACAAAAACTCAACGCAATCTAGGGTTTTTAATTTCAAAATTAGGACTATTATGTATGGGATAGTTATTGGTTGCAGACGTAAACCTAGGGTTTTTAATTTCAAAATTAGGACTATTATGTATCGGATAGTTATTGGTTGCAGACATAGGCACTAGAGCTGAGGGATGAATAAGCAGGGTGAAAGATGGGTAGGGTTGGGAGAGAAGAAAGAGTGCAGAGAGGGTAGGGAGAGAAGAGATGAAGAGGCGGGGAGTGAAATCATGAAGGGTTTCATAGATCAGGGAGTAAACTGGCTATTTTTAAAGGTTTAGGGCAAAATCGTTAAAGTGACCAAACCACATGGAGCAAAACGAAAGTTTACTCAAATATTTATATACTCTTCGTTACGAATGAAACCATTACAAGATATGTGGCTTATCTCCAACCTTGTATGGTCAATAGATATGGGGTTTACAGACCAAAAAGTTTCCTTTAATCACCACTAGTCTTTTAAAATGCGTTCACTTGTTTGAGTTCTTACATTTTGTTATTTATTTTTTTTGGAGCGGCATTTTATGTATGTTACTATAGGGCAGCATCAACTAACATTGATCATAATTTTATAAATATATACCTACAAACTAAGGGTGTAAACGAGTTAAGCTATTCGAGGTCAGCTAAAAAAAACTCGAAACGAGTCGAATTTAAACAAGCTCGAGCCCAAGCTAGAGTTTATTAATAAGTTAGTTTTGCAAGCGAGCTCGAGGCAGCTCGCGAGCCTAAACAGGTATTATGTATTTATTTATATAATAACAATGATTATTTATAAAATTATGATCAAACTAAATTTCTGTTTGAATCAATCAAGCGGCCCAAGCCCGAGCTTGAAAAATTACCCACGAGCTAAGCTCCAGCTTTGAAACCAAAGTTCAAACCGAGCCAAGTTTGAGTTCTCATAAGTTAAACGAGCTTGAGCCAATTTGAGCTCGGACTTTACTCCTTTGCACCCAAACTACAAAGTGAATTTGGAAGAAGAAAAAAAAAGGAAAGTTAGCGGTTTCCAAGTGGCCATGTGGGAAACCGCCACATGGCGACTAATAGAAATGAGATTTTTTGCCAAGTATTTGTATTTGTACTCGTACCTATGTTGATTTTAACTATACGGTACATGTATGGGTACCCTGTTTTATTGATTTCGGTATTCGCTGTTAGTTTTGGTATGGTACGGGTACAGGTAAAAATGATACCAGTACCGAATTTGGTTATGAATGAATATTAAGATGTATTTTTCGTGTTATCGTACTCATATTGATTTTACCTATTAGGTACTCGTATTGTATCACTTCTTGTACTGATTTTACCGTATTTGGTACCCTTATTGTATTGGTACCGGTACTGATTTTACCTATTTAATACTCGTACGAGTGCTCAAAAGATAAAAAACAAAGTGGTATCAAAACGGTTACCGTAACGAAAGACCGGTATCGATACCCGTACTCGTACCTAGGGGTGAGCAAAAAACGGTTCTGGAACCACGGAACCTTGAACCCAAACCAAAACCACAATGGACCCGAACCTTTTGCTCTAGAAGGGTCGGTTTGTGGGTTTCATAATACTCAACAAAATGGTTCCGGGTTGGTTCCGGTTCCGACCCATGGGTATTGGATAAGAACCAGAAGGAACCGATTTTCATACGATCATTCATATGCTTTATCATTTATGTATTGGATTTTTTCCATATTAAAATACAATTCTTCCATATCAACTAGGATTTCATATTACGATCATTTATATGTTATTTATTTAATTTATTTATTGGATTTTGGATCATTTATATGCTATTATTTGATTAACTGATCTATTTGGATTGGCTTTTTTGATTTGTTGATTGATTTATGCTATTGTTTGAATGATGATTATTTAATATTAAACTAGTTATAACAACCGTCGCCGCGTTGCGGCGAACTTTTTTTGTTATTTAGTCTGTGTTTATATGTGTTTGAAATCACTACGAGCGCGTTGCACACGGAATCGCCGACAAGAATAAAAAGAAAATGTATAAAAAAAACACTAAAAAATAACCGGAAGAAAATCAACTAAAAAAGTTGTATGGTAATGATGTTGTTCGGTAGAAGCCTGTAGTCAGAGATGAGCAAATAGTAATGGGTACCGGTACCGAATTTCCTGAACCGAAAGATCCTAAGTACCAGTTCAGTACTGACTTTTGGAGTTCCTAGTACCGGTTCGCTACCGTTTTTACCTTCATATACCGATACCGTAACCAGTATTTTCGGTACCAATACTGATTTGGTATCAGTTGGCACCGAGCTCATCCCTACCCCTGAAACTAAAAAAAAGTTGTATGATACCGTTGATGTTCGTACGGTACCCGTGATCAAGGATGAGCAAATGGTACTGGGTAACAGTACCAAATTTCTCGAACTAAAAGATTATCAAACTCAATCCGGTACCAACTTTTGGTGTTTTATGTACCAGGCTGGTGCTGGTTTGTACCTTCATGTACCGATAACGAACCGTTATTTTGTATACAAGTACCGGTTAACACCAAGCTTATCAGACTTAAAAAGTAAAGGGGATAACATTTATTATAATACTAAGATAATAAAACTATTAAAAAAAGTTGTATATAATATTTTATTATATTACAATTTGTTTACTGTTCATTTTATTCGTAAATTAATATATACTAAGATAATAAAACTATTGAAAAAAGTTGTATGTAATATTTTATTATATTACAATTTGTTTACTGTTCATTTCATTCGTAAATTAATATATAGGAGAATGTTCATTTCATTCGTAAATTAATATATACTAAGATAATAAAACTATTAAAAAAAGTTGTATATAATATTTTATTATATTACAATTTGTTTACTGTTCATTTCATTCGTAAATTAATATATAGGAGAATATATAGGAGAATTGGTTTGAGTTCATATTTTTTATGCTCATGTTTTAAACCAACGAACTATTACTATTGCATATCATGTTCCAAAAAATGTAATGGTCCTAAACCCAATATTGCATAGTAATGTTGACTAACAAAAGCCAATTGTCAATGACTATTGTCGTTTTGTCCAGTTGACCAAAAAGTCAACTCTGTTGTTATGAACCATATTGCAGTCAATGGGCAATAAAAATTGGCTTTGGTGAGTAGTCCAACCAGTAACTATGTAAAACGATATTACATGCTCAAAATTAAATAATTGGTTCCCGTGGAACCATATGGGTTTGAGACCCGTGAGACCCTCACAGGACCCGAACCATTACATTACTAATCGGTTCGGTTATGGTTTTCATAATACTTAATAAATGGTTCCGGGTATGGGTCAGGTCCAGGTCGGTTCCAAAAGGTTCTTACCCGTTGCTCACCCCTACTCGTACCGTACCATAATATTCGGTACGATATTCAATACCCAATTTTATTCAAAATTTGGTACCCTCATTCTCGGTACTGATACGTAGCGACTTCTGTAGACACAAACTTGTAAATGTATGTATTAGTAAACTAAAATATGAAAAAACAAAAAAGAGTAAAAAAATACAATGCAAAAAGGAAAAAAAAAAGGAAGAGGGGAGCAGGATGGGCAAATCCTCAAAAATCAGATGTGGGTGGGGGCATGACCATCAGTACATTGCGTGCTTGGTTAATCTCTTGAATCAAAATTCTGTATATCTACAAACATAAATTGGAAAAAAGAAGTTAATGGTTTCCACGTGGCTAAATGGGAGGCCGTCACATGACGACTAGTGTAGACACAAACTTGTAAATGTATGTATCAGTAATAACAATTTTATGTATGTTATCTAGAAACAAATTTGCTATCCTTAGAAAAATGGACAGTAGGTCAGGCGAGGTAACAGTTCATGAAAGGTTCGGTTTAGAACGGGTGGCTTTAAACCTGGTCATTTTGGTACGAGTCAGAACGACCTTTGAACCAATATGTTCAGGTAATAACGGATTATAATCAAAAGAGGTTTGAGTCAAAACAAACTCTTGTAGAAAAACTATCAGACGACGACTTTTGTAACCTTGAGAACGATTACCGGATCAGATGACTTAACTATCAAAATATAATCAGAAATTTTTACAAAATCTATTCAACGCTCTTTATTCAACTGCACACATTGTACATATCTATGTGTTATGTGCTTAGCCCCACACATGAAAACTTCTAATTCATTTCACCATTTTGGTTGGTTGAACCAAAAACACCCGGCAACTGATGATGTGGTCAAATGAACCAACTTTCGAGTACATGTAAGCGGCACGGTTGATGGCTCAATGGCGTATGTTGAGAACACTTGTGGCGAAACCATGTTTCATGAGCGCAAGGCCGCACAACAAACATAGTAAGCAGCTATGTGATTGGGCAACAGATGGTGATTTTGATTGAAGAAAAGATGCTCCAGGGTGGCAGAGCAAGCTCCTCGCTAATATACCACAAACATATCGAAAGGATAAATGGTAAAAAGACTATGTATCTAGTCTGTGTGTACTTATATTTTTGGAACAACTGAACTGATTAACAAAGAATCCAGTATTTTTGCCAACAATGTGAGCATATCAACTACTAAAACCACAAAGGAATCATTACAGATTGCATTTCAAGACTAATTTTGCATTGTCAATAAGCGAAGCTGGGGCTTGGGCCCGTTTACTAAACGAGCTTGTTTTAAGTTCGGGCTTAAGCTCGTTTAAGCTCGGCTCGTTTCGAATTGAGCTCGAGTACCTCGGCTGGTTTGCACCCCTATAATAAACTAGCCAACATAAGCAACCTATACCTCGGCTGGTTTGCACCCCTATAGTAAACCCACCAAAATACGGTAAATATATATTAAATGGGTCAAATATATCAATCTAAATTAAAACGGGTAAAAGACGTCAGATTATAGTAAATAAATGTTAAACGGGTCAAAAATTCGAAAAGTATGTGTTATATTGAGTTCGAAGTTAACTTCAGAATTGATGATGATACGAGTCATGAGAACAATTACAAGAATACTAGCTAACGAAACCACACAAAACAATGATCAGCCCTGCAATTGTTGTATGGTGACTGCAGTTTGAGAACTCATATAACCTGAAGGAGCCCCCATCTGTTTTTGCTTATGAGATTATAAATCAAGCAGGATTTAAACATAAACTAGAAGCATGTTTTCAATTAGATGATAATAAGAAAAGTTACCATTAAGTCATAATGGAAACTAAACTAAAAATAAGAAAACAAGGATTTAAAAAGTAGATTCATAATCTATGAGTGAATGATAGAATCAGGTGGTTATAGAAGGCATCTTTTGCATTTTTTTTTTTGAAACGTAACTTTCATTAAAACACACCGGCCGACCCAAGCCGGGCCGACCAACAAACAACAACAAAACTTACATATTAAATGTTATGCTTTTTGGGTCTTGAAGCCGTGAAGAGGATTTAGAAGGCATATACAAAGTTCATGTAACAACTCTCATCAAAAGTCATATTTATTAAAATAATTTGTCTAAAAGGAAACCCTAATTGAGATACCCAAGTGATTCTGTACAAACCCTAAAATTTTCAGAACAATCGGAATCAGGATCAGGGCCCCTAAAACTCAGGGGGGTAAACCCTAGTCGGTAATATCTTAACAGTTTTACGTGTGAATCGAAATTTCATGCACGACCAACTCAGCAAGCCTACTATTACACGGGGCTACCCTATGGTAGGGGGTAACCCCTCGCGCCACGCGACACCCCCTCGCACCACGCGAGGGGGGGGGGGGGGGGCGGTTTTTCAGATATAAATAGGGGTGTTTGGGACTTGAACTCTAGAGTTGAAGCGACGTTCAAATTCAATTTGTGCGCTGAGTTATTGTAGGAACAGTTCTAAAAACACACACACGATTCACGAAGTGCTGCCGCAATACAGGGTAATAACTCGATCGCTGCTACGATTCAATGTCCGATCGATTAAACTATCCAATGGATGTTTAAGTGCTGCTCACATTAGGGTTTATGCTTTGTCATTCGTTGTTAATTCAATGGATGTTTAAGTATCGCACTTTGTCATTCAATGTGAGGGTTTAATCTCGTGAGTTATCGTAAATGCTGTATTAAGTTACTAACCTAGTTTGTGTGCATTATTATTTAAACTAGGTTATCAAGGCTAATCAGTAGGCTAAGCTCTATTCATATTAAATCTGCAATGTGAGTCATTCTCTTTTTATCAAAGTGCTTTATAAATTCTTAAATATTTCAAAGTTATAATTACAGTGATTAAGTTTATGTAATCACCAAGTTACAGCCGGTATGTGGGGTTTTGTATACATTACTTGATAACCGTCACTATTGGACAACGGGTTAGCCAATGAGTGATATGACCATAGTCACAGACACCATCGGGCTCAGAGGCTACCGATGAATGTTGAGTGACAAATACTGTGGGTAGTTGGTTGATATCAGGAAACATTGTAATCTCTCTTAATACTGTAAATTATAATAAACGCGTCATTTTTCATAAAAAGAATGATTCACCAGTATTTTCCGCTGACAAAACCTTTTTCAAACATGTTTCAGGTGATCTGTTGTGATCCAAGAAAAGTGCCGCGACGCACTACAAGCTTAAGGAAGTGGCTCGGTATAAAATAAAGAAACATGTTTTGTAAAATAAAGATTTCTCAGTGAAATTATATGTAAATTACCGGGGTTATATCCCGAGTTGTGAAATAAAATAATCGGGAAATTTCAGTTTTAAAAAGATCCTGATGATAAACTTCCGCTGTTAAACTCAATTAAATAAATACCACGGGATTTTCTGTCCCGCGGCTCCTGAAACGGGTCAAACCGGGTCGGGGGCCGTGACTAGAAAAAGGTGGTATCAGAGCCACTGATTTAAGCCAATTAAGTATTTAGAAAATACTTAATTTTTCTACTTATCATTTTGTGATTCTGTGTTTTCTTATTTGAATATTTGTATACAGTATGGGTAAGCAAAAGCTGTCAAACATCTATCTTAAATTAGATAGGTCATCAAACGAGAAGGGGAGTTCATCCCAAACCAAATCCTCAAATCAGTTTGAAATTCCTGACGAAGGAATATTTGTGCGAAAGGCACAATATGAGGAACCACTTTCTCCTAGTAAAAGAAGTCTGATTATTAGAAAAAGTAAGGAGAAAATAAAGAAATTCAGAGAGAAGAAAGTTAAACAGGAAACCCAGGAATTAACCAGTAAAACACCTTGGGAGGATAAGTTAGATGAAAAATGGGCAGATCTTTATATGCTAGCTACTGTAGCAGTTAATGCAAATCTTTAAATAATTTGACCCAAGTCTTAGCACCCTTATCACTTACAGTCCAGAAACCTTATTCAGTAAATAAATAAATTTACAATAAAACCTCGTGTGTTTTAAATTTCATTTGTTTTGTAGTTACCCAGTCTGAAATAATATTTAAAGGTTTTCTATGAAATTTTGTTATACATTAGTAATTGTGTGTATTTTGCATAACAGCATGAGTGACTTGTCTGACGCCCTTCAGAATTTAAATCTCTATCCAGTAAAAATAGAAGTTTCCAGAGATTTCAATAGATATATACCAGATATAGAAGAACCTAGTGAATTCAATGCTCCACCTCCGGAGAAACCCAAGCCCAAGAAAAGGAAGAGATTTGTGGGATGGAGGCGTGTGCGTAGGAGGAAGCCTGCCACTAGAAAGATTCCCAAAATAGAAAATCCCTTAGACAAAGGAAAAGGAATTGAAGAGAGGGAAGAGTCTAGGCAGATGGGAATGCAGTTTGAAGAATATTCTAAGCAAATAGAAATGGAATATGGAGAAGGTTCTAGGCAAACTCAGAGGGAAATTGGGGAAAGCTCTAGACAGGCTGAGGAGTTACCCTTTCAGGAAGAATTAGATCGTGCTTTGGCAAGCTGTGATGTTGTCAGGCCTATTAATAATAATTTCTACTCTAATCCTATCAACAATCAACTCCCTATAAACTTAGAACCAGCAATTCCAGAACCCATAATCCATACCCAACCTCTAGGAATGGACGAGTGGTGGACGAATGACAGGCAATTCCAAAACCTGCTCAACAGTCCTTATTCCTTCCTTCCTCAATTTGATCCAGAACCTATACCTAATCCACCCATGAGCAATGAGAATTTAGCTGAACTTCGCCACTTTGGTGAGGAGTTAATGGATGCAGGAAATAGGATCAGGGAAGTAGGAGAACAAATCTCCTGGAAATACGATGAGAGGGAACGCCGTTACTAAAATACCAACTGACGAAGGATAGTGGGTTTATGAAACTGTGGTTGTGTAATAGTAAAAGTAATATTAAAACCAGTTTGTAAAATAACTACAAATAAAATTTGTAAGATATGGGTGTGTAATGATGCATATTATAAAATATATATAAAAAGGGAATCGAGAAATCGATAGTTTTGGTTATATGTGTATTGTGAAATATAATAGTCAAACAACACAATAATCAATATGCACAGCGGAAGCAATTAAAAATATATGATACAACCGAATTTAATTATTGTAATATCAAGTATCACAACGTTCGATTGCTTATCCACAGAACGGATCGAAATAAAATAGAAACAATGGTTCAACAGACTTCAGGCATCCTAAGCTTGCGAGACTTTTTATTGATGCTAAGGAGACAATCCAGCCAATTTCGTTTAGTACCTGCATTCAGTCTTTTTGGGAAAATACGTCAGTTTACACTGGTAAATACAATCAACTGACTCATTTTGAAAAATGATTTAAAATTGGTTTGGATGCACATGGCATAAACATTTTATTTAACTTGGGAGAATTATTTAATATTATAATCTTGTGAACGAATTACATATTACTTGTGCGTTCAGTAGCCCGGATCTTGTCCGGGTTAAAGATCAATAGACACACCACAATATAGAGTTATACACTAGCAGGTGTACGCCTACACCCCGTGCTCAGGTCGTGGCCATCTCGTAAGATGATGCCAAGGATATCCGGGACATGGTCATTAACCCCCCAAAGGCTTTAAGTAACAAGACTGTTTAAACGAGCCGATCAAATTATTCAACTACCCACTTAATGGTGGAGATTTGATGCCCGATCAAGCGGTATGCTATATACCGTAACACAAGCCCGTATAGGGAAAATAAGTTAAAAGTATTTACCTGAGCAATGTATAATTCACAATAAGCAAAATGCACGTAGCTTTTACTGGTACTCCTAATCTGGAACGAAGGTTTATAATAACCTATTAGAATCCTAACGGGTCTTTAGTTAAGCTTAAGCTTAGACCGGCTAGTTTTAAAGATACGGTCCATACGCATGATTAAGCGAAGACCGGATAGAATGTGAATTAGACCCGACAAGTTTGGAGACTTGTTTAATATGGGTATATGATCCACATTCTGGATTTTGAGATAAAAATGATAACGTTTGACCCGTTTCGGCTAGTTTATGCAAACTAGTTACATAAACCGAACCGAACGCGAATAACGCATAACGGGTAACCGAAAGGGTCACGAACAGGTTTCCTAAGTTAATATGCTTTAAATATGTTGTGATATCATAATGATACCTTCCATAATGCCCAAAACGAGTTTAATCCTTAATTATGCACAGTAGGGGTATTTTGGTCATTTTAAAGATTATAAAAGAGATCAATTAAGCTTCTTTGATCCGGGTCTGAATAAATCAGTAAAAAAACTTATTTTAACATGATATATCAGTTGGTGTTAAGTCTTATGTGACAAAATGGTTCTAAACCCTTACTATGCGCTTAATACGCGTATAACGTCGTTTTAAGCGATTTACGGGTTAAAATATGAATCTGAGTTTTCGGGTCAGTTCATAGGGTCCAAAATACTTCATTTATTACTTAAAATCAGTAGCAATTGGGTTCGCGTCAAAATACCTTGTAGAACTCGTTTTATGACCGAAAAGGGTAAATTCGGTATTAACCGAATCAAGGCGATAAACCTAGCTTATGATCAGTTTAAAAATAATTAAAAATCTTCAAAAATCCCAAAATATTATTTAACATCAGTGGGGAAAAGGTTTGGTGCCGAAAATCGGGTTTAGATAGGCTATGCGCTAATCGCGCCGTTTAATTAATAAAAAGCCTACCGTTTACGCTAATGCGCATATCTCCTAATCTGGACCTCAAATTGATGCCAAATTTTGAGGTCATGTTTATAAATCAGTAGACAAGGTTCTTGTCCACTTACATTATCAAAAAGCTCGTTTTACGATCAAAAGGGCATTATGGTCAATTTTAAGCACTTAACGGAAACGCGCGAACGAATCGTATAATCAACGAAACAAGTACAGAGGCTTATATTATCATGTAACCCGATCCTAACGGAACTTTAAGGCATGTCTAAATCAAACTAAAATGGGTCAGAACTGAAGTCAAAGCAAAAGTCAAAGTTTTGCGACTTTCGGTTTCGAACCGGGTTTAAACAGAAATTTGTCGAGTCGGACAAGCGTAGACAAGTTTTTATACTTATTACCATGTTTTATGAATGATAAAACAGGTTACACGCCTTCTATATTGTTAATTACGCGTTTAATCACAATTTACAATTCTGTTGACTTTTTCGTACAACGTTTGACTCGACAAACGACCTAGTTAGGATTGGAATCAGGGGAACCCTTTTAGGGGTTTATTACCCACATAATTACCAACTTAACGGTACTTTTAATTTGAGATATGACTGAGCCGTTTATAACTAATCTTGAAGTCAAACCGTAATTACGACGGTTTGACTTTTAGCTAAAATACTAAGCTAAACTCAATTTAGAAAGGACTAGCAGACTTACAAGAGTCCTATGCACGAAATATGATCACTTGGAAGCAGGCTTGAGCTCCAGAATCGACCAGAAATGCAGAGAATGATGCGAAGAACAATGATGCACTACATGGCCTTTTTATAGTGAAAATTCCACCACAATTCTTGGACACACAAGTCTATCAGCTGACCATGGCCTTCCAACAGGTGTCCTAGTGCTTAGGGGGTGCCTAGGGGTCGTCCACAAGTGAGAAATACCGGCCAAATTGGTTAAAATCGCGCATAATAGGCTGCTGCCTGTTTTTCTGGTTCTGGGCGCCTGACGCGGCCCGCCTCCCGTTTTAACATATCCCAAGCGGGCCGCTTGGGCCTGAAAAATCAGATTTTTCATTTTCTTTGTTTTGCAACTTGACCTTTGGCTTCACGAAGGGGCAACTAAGGTTATTTCTTGCATTTTGACCCCCTTATATTTACCCACAAGGGCTTTAGGACTTATACCCACTTTGCCAAGTCCCTGGACACTTCCGGTTAACCCGAAAAGTCATAACTTTCCATGTTAACGCTTTAACCCCTTGAATACGAATTTGATCACAACTTGCATATACGATATCGAAACTTTATGAAATTTATATCGTGCATCCTAGTGAGCATAATTAACATTTACAAAGCTTCGGGTTTGTCAAAAGGTCACTCAGAGGTATATCTTTAAACATGTTGACACATTTAACCCCTGTAGTTTGCAATCTCTCACTTTTTGCTTCGTATGATCCATGATTTATTCGTTTGATGTTATAAACATCATGTAGGGTTATTATGAAGTATATGTATTCACTGTTGACATTTAGAACCCGTATAATCACATACTTTCCATGTTTGTCAACTTTAGTCCTTTTATAACATTCTTTCACACGTTCAAACTTTATGACACGTGTCAACACATTATAGGACGTGAATTTTCGAGGTGTTACATCCTCACCCCCTTAAAATAAATCTCGACCTGAGATTTACTGAAATAAGTAAGGGTACTTTTCTTTCATCGTGGATTCAACTTCCCATGTGAATTCGGGACCTTTACGGGCATCCCATTTGACCTTTACAATAGGTACATGCTTCCTTCGAAGCTTCTTTACCTGTCGATCTTCAATCGACAAAGGTTTTTCCACAAATTTTAAGCTCTCATCTATATGCACATCTGTATGTGGTATGACCTGTGATTCGTCAGCGAAACACTTTTTCAGATTGCAGATGTGGAACATATTGTGAATTCCACTGAGCTCTTCTGGTAAGTTTAACTTATAGGCCACTGACCCGACACGTTCGATAACCTCGAAAGGTCCTATGTATCTCGGGCTTAGCTTGCCTTTCTTACCAAACCGCATCACTCCCTTCCAGGGTGACACTTTAAGTAGGACTTTGTCACCTACTTCGAAGTGAAAATCTTTACGCTTAGGATCAGCGTAACTCTTCTGCCTATCCCGAGCAGCTTTGAGACGGTCACGAATCTGGACAATCTTGTCCGTCGTTTCGAACACGATCTCTGGTCCTGATAACTGGACATCTCCAACTTCTGCCCAACAAACGGGCGATCTACACTTTCTACCATATAATGCCTCGATGGGCGCAGCCTTAATGCTGGTATGGTAGCTATTGTTGTAGGAGAATTCGATTAATGGTAGGTTCTTATCCCAACTACCTCCCAAATCGATCGCACATGCACGTAGCTTGTCTTCCAATGTTTGAATAGTACGCTCACTCTGACCGTCAGTCTGAGGATGGTAAGCCGTACTAAAATTCAAACGTGTGCCCAAAGATTGTTGGAAACTCTTCCAAAAATGTGACGTGTACCTAGTATCTCTATCAGAGATAATAGCCATGGGTATGCCATGTAAGGCTACAATCTTATCAACGTATAACTGGGCTAACATATCGGAGCTATAATTCTCCTTGATGGGTAAGAAATGAGCTGACTTAGTCAGTCTATCAACTATAACCCATATTGTATCGTTGCCTTTCCTTGTCTTGGGTAACTTGGTAATAAAATCCATAGTTACCATTTCCCACTTCCACGTAGGAAGTTCAGGCTGTTGTAGCAAACCTGACGGTTTTTGATGCTCGGCTTTGACTTGCGCACATGTCAAGCATTTAGCTACATGGGTGGCTACAGACTTTTTCAAGCCTATCCACCAATAATTTGCCTTTAGATCCTGGTACATCTTATCAGCTCCAGGATGAACGGAGTATTTGGAACTATGGGCTTCTTGGAGGATGACATCTCGTAGTCCTCCATAAATTGGAACCCATATTCGTCCATTTAATCTCAGTATTCCGTCCTTGCTAAGAGTTAACTGTTCCTCAGTTACTCCTAACTTTTCATTAGGATAGTTAGCTTCCAACACAGCTTCCTTCTGTGCAGCTAACAACCTTTCAATCAAATTATTCTTTATCTCCATGCGCTTGGCATTGATTCGGATGGGTTTCACCTTCTCCTTCCGACTCAAGGCATCAGCGACTACATTCGCCTTGCCGGGATGGTATTTGATTTCACAATCATAATCATTCAAAGTCTCCATCCAACGGCGTTGCCTCATGTTTAACTCTTTCTGGTTAAACAGGTGCTGGAGGCTCTTGTGATCAGAATAGATCACACATTTGATTCCATATAGATAATGCCTCCACAGTTTTAGTGCGAATACAATGGCACCCAATTCCAAGTCATGGGTGGTGTAATTCTTTTCATGCACCTTTAACTGTCTTGAAGCATAGGCAATCACATTGCCTTTCTGCATAAGCACACACCCCATGCCAGTGTGTGAAGCATCACAATAAACCACAAATTCTTCTATTCCATCTGGCAATGTCAGTACTGGGGCGTTGCTCAGCTTTTGCTTCAGAATATCAAAGGATTCTTGCTGCTTAAGGCCCCAAACAAACTTAACCTTCTTCTTGGTTAAGGACGTTAGGGGTGCAGCAATCCTTGAAAAATTTTCAATGAAACGCCTGTAATATCCTGCCAATCCCAGGAAGCTACGAATCTCCGTAGGCATCTTTGGCTCTTGCCAATTCATAACAGCTTCAACTTTAGCGGGATCCACCTGGATACCACGCTCACTGACCACATGTCCAAGAAATTGGACTTCTCGTAGCCAAAATTCACACTTGGAGAATTTGGCATAGAGCTTCTCCTGATGCAGGAGTTTGAGAATACATCGAAGGTGTTTCTCATGGTCAGCTTGGCTCCTAGAGTAAATGAGAATGTCGTCAATTAAGACGATGACGAATTTATCTAAGTGCGGCTTGCAAACGCGATTCATGAGATCCATGAATGCGGCCGGTGCATTAGTGAGCCCAAAAGGCATCACTAGGAACTCGTAATGACCATAACGAGTCCTACATGCAGTTTTGTGTACGTCTTCATCTCTAACCTTCAGTTGATGGTAGCCTGACCTTAAATCAATCTTTGAAAAGTAACTTGCCCCTTGTAACTGATCGAACAAATCGTCGATCCTGGGCAAGGGATACCTATTCTTGATCGTGACCTTATTAAGCTCACGATAGTCGATGCACAGACGCATCGATCCATCTTTCTTCTTTACAAACAGGACTGGCGCTCCCCAAGGAGACGAACTAGGTTTAATGAAACCTTTAGCTAGCAGTTCATCTAGTTGTGTCCTCAATTCTTTCATCTCTGTGGGCGCCAACCTATAAGGTGCTCTGGCAACTGGTGCTGCTCCGGGGATGATATCAATCCTGAATTCCACTTGCCTATCTGGTGGCAGACCAGGTAGTTCTTCCGGAAAAACTTCTGGGAATTCAGAGATGACAGGGATGTCTTCTATCTTCGGTTTGGGCTCATCAATAATCACTTGTGCCATGTAGATGACACAATCCCTCTTTAAACATTTTGAAGCCTTGAGCATAGTCACTTGCTCAGGCAGCCCATACTGGGTATCTCCCCGAATGGTAAGTGGTTCACCAGACGGAGTCTTTATTACCACTTGCTTCATGTTACAGACAATTTAGGCTTGGTTATGAGATAACCAGTCCATAACCAGAACTATGTCAAAACCGGCCAACTTAAAGGGAAGTAGAGACAGAGGAAAAGAATGGTTCTTAATGGATATAACACATCCATCTAACACAGTAGAGACGGTTTCTAGGGTGCCATCTGCTAACTCCACCTCATAGTTCACTTTTAAGGTTTTGACAGGTAATTTCAACAATTCACAAAACTTATTGTCTACAAACGACTTATCAGCGCCAGAATCAAAAAGTACTCTAGCATATACGTCATTTACAAGGAAAGTACCTGTAATAACGTTGTCGTCTAGGACCGCTTCCTTTGCGTCCATTCTGAAGACTCTAGCATTAGTCTTCTTAGCCTCCTCAGGCTTCTTGTTGTGTTTTGGGCAGTTAGTCTTAATGTGCCCCTTTTCATTGCAACGGTAGTACGTTGCATCTTTTATCTTCTTGCAATCCAAGGTTTTGTGATCCGTGGATTTGCATATACCACAAGCAAAGGGTTTTGACTGAGTCTGAGAGTTCGACTCGAGTCTGCACTTTCCATAGTGCTGTTTCTTGCAAATTTTGCATTTGGGCTTCTCACCAGAATTATGCCCATCTCTCCTTGACTCCGATCCTTTCTTGTGGTCACTGTTCCCACGGTGCTTCTTGTTCGACTTACGTGAGCCATCATCTTCACGCTTCCTCTTCTCAGCCTCCTTATTTCTCAGCGATCTCTGCCTGACCGCATCCAGAGTGAGGGATAAGGAAATGTCAGCTACTGATCTAAAAGTAGCTGGCCGAGAAGCTTTAACGCTTGCCTTGATCTCGGGGGCTAAACCACCGATAAAACGAGCGATTCTTTTTGGCTCCGGGGTTACCAAATATGGAACCAACCGAGACATAGTGTCGAAGCTCGTCAGGTAAGCTTGACAGTCGAGGTTTGTCATCACCAAGGATAGAAAATCAGACTCTATCTTTTCCACCTCATGTTGAGGGCAGTAATTTTCCCTGATAAGGGCAACAAATTGATCCCATGACATATTGTACAATGGGAGTTTCCCGGTGGCTTGAATCAGAGATCTCCACCATGCTAAAGCTTCACCCTTGAAGGACTGTGACACAAACTTAACCACATCCTTTTCAGCGCATCCGCTGATATCTACCACCGTGTCCATCTCGTCAAGCCATGTCATACAATCGATGGCTCCCTTCTCCCCATTAAAATCCCGGGGCTTGCAAGACACGAAGTACTTATAGGAGCAACCCTTGTTACGGGGCTCTTGATGCAGCACTATCTGCTGAGATGGGACACTTTGATGGTTAGTAGACTGACGGTCATCACCATCTTTCTTGGGGATACCCTTTTTGGGAGGTGGCTTGCTGTGAGCCTCAGAGTGTACTTTGGGCTTTGAGTGCGGCGCAGATTGGGTCCTACTTCGAGTGCCACTATAATCATCATACTGCCGCTCCAGAGCCTGTGTAACAACGCCGTCTATGATCGCTTTTAATTCAGCACCCGTTAAATTGATTCGGGCTTCATTATTAACCTCCACAGGATGGCTATTAACCTCGTCCGAGTTAGCCATTTAAATTGAACTGTTGCAGAAAACAAGAACAATAGTTTATTTGGGAGTTTATGGAATTGTCTTTTATGGCAATTCATTAACCATGGTACAGAGACCATATTTGGTTAATTTATAATTCATATTTATTTAGGATTTCTATCATAATTTATCCTAATTAATAACACTATCAATATATTTTAGCACATAAGGCTTAGTCACATGGACAATTTAAATATAAGCTATGATTTCAGAGAATCAAGACCTTTAAGGTTTGAACATAGTTCATTACCTTTACCAGACAGGGGTCACAACTACCACTGTCTTTTGGCTCATATGGAAATGAGCATGGCCCGTAGGCACGTATCACCAAGTATGGTAAAAATGTGATCATCTTAATTGATGATTTAACCCATGATTCAGAGATCATTAATTTGGGTTTGGAATCTTTAAGAAGATCCTTATTTAATAATAACGTGTGTGATTTCAAATGAATCACATCTGCCAGGAGTGTTAACATGTTTTTCAGATGTTAACAGGGATTTGAATCTTTTTAACAGGTCTTACCATCTTGGCCCGGCCTTATAATGATCCAAAGGCTAGGTTTCACTCTTTAAGATTCTTATTTTAAAAGTTACATAGGCAGATTATCATTTAAAAGGAATGATTTTAATTTATTTCATATATAATAATTATGCATATAACAGCAAGATGAAATTTATAAACATACATTCCATTAATACCAAAAGAGTACACATCGCCCTAAACGGGACTTTTAATAGACAAATTACCCACGCAGGGATTAAACTAAAATACAAGTCCACGCAGGGACCAATACAAGGATAGATGTCCACGCAGGGACTAAAAGATAAGTCCACGCAGGGACTAAATACACAACATACCCTCGTAGGGGTTAACATAAAGATAGACCCACGCAGGGGTTAAATAAACAAACATACATACCCACGCAGGGGCTAATATAGCAAAAACAGGCCCACGCAGGGGCTCAAATGCACCAATAATTGTCCACGCAGGGACTTAATTGAAATACAATAATACATATATATATATATATATATATATATATATATAGGGATTTTAATGATCCCTTTTCTTCTTCCCCTTTAATAAGTCCGCTAAACCTTGGAAGAAGCTCTGTTTCTCCCTACGGTCTTCGTGAGCTTCCCGTTCAACTTGCTCCAACCTATAAAGGATTTCTTCACGCTCAGGTGGGGAGAACCTTGGCGGCTGCGATTGAGTCCGTATAATAGGCCTAGGAGGTATCTGGTACCCACGAGTTTGGTACCCTACTTCCCAAGGAGCGCCGTAGGGTCCTTGACGGTTGTAGTTTGCCGCTACCATGTAGGGGTCAGCTTCACCGTAACCGTAGTTGTGTTGAATCGGTGGCTCGAACGGGTTGTATGCCATGGAACCCGTGTATGCCGGAATTGGGTTATCAAAACCCATCGGCGGTGGCTGTGGTACAGCAGGGTTGGAAGGTCCACCCATTTGTGGGTCCTCCTGATGTGGCGGATAGTGACTGCCACTGAATTGACGTGGGGAACTGAAATGGAATTCCCCTGCTCGTGACGACATGCGGGCACCGGTTCTCCTACGCCTTGGCGGTTGAGGAGGTGCCGGCTGAACTGGTGGCGGTGGAGGTGGTGGCGTAACTGCCACAAATCAGGGATCCCCAGAGGAATCTTGATGATGCTGCTGCTGCTGCTGCTGCTGATGAGGTGGTGAATGGCGAGGAGGTGTAAAGTACCATTCATGCCTGGTGAACATGGCTTGGAAGCTATCCTGACCAACATAGGGTGATCCGTGGAATGAAGATCCGTCGGAGATTTCGATCGGATGGTTTGGAGTGCCACTTGCAGGTTCGACGGGGTCAGTATCCTCGTCCATGTCGTCAGCGTGATCGCCAGAGAAATGGTCTTCTGGACGTAGTGGGTTAAAACCCACGGGTTCTTGGATATAGTTGGTCGGATCGAATCGACCCCTGAACACTGGTGTTGGATCTCCGTACGAATGATGAGACAGAGATCATTGTAACGGTATAAAGGATGGTTGAGGGTTGTTGGGCTCATAGTCTGGCTGTGGCCCATAAGGGTTTTGGATCAGAGGTGTCGAGCTATGTGAGACCGACCGTCTAGCCGGCTCAAATAGATTTCTTCTGTTTTGGCGTGGATCGTCACTCTCCGTGGTAGACGGAGCTCGGACATTTGAGGGTCCTGCCTCGTGATCATTAGGGGCGGTGACCGGCCCCTTGCCTCGTCCTCTCCTTCGGAAGAATCTTGGAGGCATCTTTGTTAAGCCTGTCAAAATAGCATAAGATAACAATAACAAAATATAAAATTTTAAAGGACAAAACAAAAACCGAAAAGGTGGAATTTGTCCTATGTTATATGTCTAGACTCGAAGGTTTAGATATGTGCAATTGTGTAACTGAGATTAAACACAAAAGGCTAGTGTTTAATTCACTCAGTGTTGTCTCTGATACCAACCTGTCACACCCCGATTTCCACGTGTCACCGGTGGGCCCGGTGGTGGAGTATCGTGACGTGGTTGGCAACATAATAGTCAAACAACACAATAATCAATATGCACAGCGGAAGCAATTAAAAATATATGATACAACCGAATTTAATTATTGTAATATCAAGTATCACAACGTTCGATTGCTTATCCACAGAACGGATCGAAATAAAATAGAAACAATGGTTCAACAGACTTCAGGCATCCTAAGCTTGCGAGACTTTTTATTGATGCTAAGGAGACAATCCAGCCAATTTCGTTTAGTACCTGCATTCAGTCTTTTTGGGAAAATACGTCAGTTTACACTGGTAAATACAATCAACTGACTCATTTTGAAAAATGATTTAAAATTGGTTTGGATGCACATGGCATAAACATTTTATTTAACTTGGGAGAATTATTTAATATTATAATCTTGTGAACGAATTACATATTACTTGTGCGTTCAGTAGCCCAGATCTTGTCCGGGTTAAAGATCAATAGACACACCACAATATAGAGTTATACACTGGCAGGTGTACGCCTACACCCCGTGCTCAGGTCGTGGCCATCTCGTAAGATGATGCCAAGGATATCCGGGACATGGTCATTAACCCCCCAAAGGCTTTAAGTAACAAGACTGTTTAAACGAGCCGATCAAATTATTCAACTACCCACTTAATGGTGGAGATTTGATGCCCGATCAAGCGGTATGCTATATACCATAACCCAAGCCCGTATAGGGAAAATAAGTTAAAAGTATTTACCTGAGCAATGTATAATTCACAATAAGCAAAATGCACGTAGCTTTTACTGGTACTCCTAATCTGGAACGAAGGTTTATAATAACCTATTAGAATCCTAACGGGTCTTTAGTTAAGCTTAAGCTTAGACCGGCTAGTTTTAAAGATACGGTCCATACGCATGATTAAGCGAAGACCGGATAGAATGTGAATTAGACCCGACAAGTTTGGAGACTTGTTTAATATGGGTATATGATCCACATTCTGGATTTTGAGATAAAAATGATAACGTTTGACCCGTTTCGGCTAGTTTATGCAAACTAGTTACATAAACCGAACCGAACGCGAATAACGCATAACGGGTAACCGAAAGGGTCACGAACAGGTTTCATAAGTTAATATGCTTTAAATATGTTGTGATATCATAATGATACCTTCCATAATGCCCAAAACGAGTTTAATCCTTAATTATGCCCCGTAGGGGTATTTTGGTCATTTTAAAGATTTTAAAAGAGATCAATTAAGCTTCTTTGATCTGGGTCTGAATAAATCAGTAAAACAACTTATTTTAACATGATATATCAGTTGGTGTTAAGTCTTATGTGACAAAATGGTTCTAAACCCTTACTATGCGCTTAATACGCGTATAACGTCGTTTTAAGCGATTTACGGGTTAAAATATGAATCTGAGTTTTCGGGTCAGTTCATAGGGTCCAAAATACTTCATTTATTACTTAAAATCAGTAGCAATTGGATTCGCATCAAAAAACCTTGTAGAACTCATTTTATGACCGAAAAGGGTAAATTCGGTATTAACCGAATCAAGGCGATAAACCTAGCTTATGATCAGTTTAAAAATAATTAAAATTCTTCAGAAATCCCAAAATATTATTTAACATCAGTGGGGAAAAGTTTTGGTGCCGAAAATCAGGTTTAGATAGGCTATGCGCTAATCGCGCCGTTTAATTAATAAAAAGCCTACCGTTTACGCTAATGCGCATATCTCCTAATCTGGACCTCAAATTGATGCCAAATTTTGAGGTCATGTTTATAAATCAGTAGACAAGGTTCTTGTCCACTTACATTATCAAAAAGCTCGTTTTACGATCGAAAGGGCATTATGGTCAATTTTAAGCACTTAACGGAAACGCGCGAACGAATCGGATAATCAACGAAACAAGTACATAGGCTTATATTATCATGTAACCCGATCCTAACGGAAATTTAAGGCATGTCTAAATCAAACTAAAACGGGTCAGAACTGAAGTCAAAGCAAAAGTCAAAGTTTTGCGACTTTCGGTTCCGAACCGGGTTTAAACAGAAATTTGTCGAGTCGGACAAGCGTAGACAAGTTTTTATACTTATTACCATGTTTTATGAATGATAAAACAGGTTACACGCTTTCTATATTGTTAATTACGCGGTTAATCACAATTTACAATTCTGTTGACTTTTTCGTACAACGTTTGACTCGACAAACGACCTAGTTAGGATTGGAATCAGGGGGAACCCTTTTAGGGGTTTATTACCCACATAATTACCAACTTAACGGTACTTTTAATTCGAGATATGACTGAGCCGTTTATAACTAATCTTGAAGTCAAACTGTAATTACGACGGTTTGACTTTTAGCTAAAATACTAAGCTAAACTCAATTTAGAAAGGACTAGCAGACTTACAAGAGTCCTATGCACGAAATATGATCACTTGGAAGCAGGCTTGAGCTCCAGAATCGACCAGAAATGCAGAGAATGATGTGAAGAACAATGATGCACTACATGGCCTTTTTATAGTGAAAATTCCACCACAATTCTTGGACACACAAGTCTATCAGCTGACCATGGCCTTCCAACAGGTGTCCTAGTGCTTAGGGGGTGCCTAGGGGTCGTCCACAAGTGAGAAATACCGGCCAAATTGGTTAAAATCGCACATAACAGGCTGCTGCTTGTTTTTCTGGTTCTGGGCGCCTGACGCGGCCCGCCTCCCGTTTTGACATATCCCAAGCGGGCCGCCTGGGCCTGAAAAATCAGATTTTTCATTTTCTTTGTTTTGCAACTTGACCTTTGGCTTCACGAAGGGGCAACTAAGGTTATTTCTTGCATTCTGACCCCCTTATATTTACCCACAAGGGCTTTAGGACTTATACCCACTTTGCCAAGTCCCTGGACACTTCCGGTTAACCCGAAAAGTCATAACTTTCCATGTTAACGCTTTAACCCCTTGAATACGAATTTGATCACAACTTGCTCATACGATAACGAAACTTTATGAAATTTATATCGTGCATCCTAGTGAGCATAATTAACATTTACAAAGCTTCGGGTTTGTCAAAAGGTCACTCAGAGGTATATCTTTAAACATGTTGACACATTTAACCCCTGTAGTTTGTAATCTCTCACTTTTTGCTTCGTATGATCCATGATTTATTCGTTTGATGTTATAAACATCATGTAGGGTTATTATGAAGTATATGTATTCACTGTTGACACTTAGAACCCGTATAATCACATACTTTCCATGTTTGTCAACTTTAGTCCTTTTATAACATTCTTTCACACGTTCAAACTTTATGACACGTGTCAACACATTATAGGACGTGAATTTTCGAGGTGTTACACAACATTGGGTAGATTTTGACAGTCGAAACAGCAGATGGGAATTCAGTTAAAATAGATAAAGTTTTGCGGGAAGGAAATATAGAACTTTTAGGTCATAAATTCTCTGCAAACCTGTTACCTATGAAATTAGCTGAATTTGATGTTGTATTAGGAATGGATTGGTTAGTAGCCAACCATGCTCGAATCCTTTGTGATAAGAATTCTATAGAAATTCAGGCACCTACTGGAGAAATAATCATGATTATAGGAAATAAACCACGTAAACCCATGAAGTTCATATCAGTAATGAAAGTTGCTAGTTATGAACGAAAGAAAGGAATAGTATATATGATTTCAGTAATCATTAATACTAAAGGTAAAGAACTTAAGGAAATTCCTGTGGTCTCGGAATATCCGGATGTATTCCCAGAAGAGTTACCAGGATTACCACCAGATAGGGAAGTAGAATTTAGAATTCATCTAATTCCAGGAACTACACCGATAGCCAAGGCACCTTATCGGTTAGCACCTACAGAAATGTTAGAACTGAAAAAGCAATTAGATGAATTACTAAGTAAAGGTTTTATACAACCTAGTTCATCCCCGTGGGGAGCACCAGTGTTATTTGTAAAGAAGAAGGATGGTTCGATGAGAATGTGTATTGATTATAGAGAATTGAATAAGGTTACAATTAAGAATCGATACCCATTACCTAGGATTGATGATCTATTCGATCAACTTCAAGGAGCTAGATATTTTTCTAAGATCGACTTACGCTCCGGATATCATCAATTAAAGGTACAAGAGGAAAACATACCTAAAACTGCTTTTAGAACTAGGTATGGTCATTACGAGTTTACAGTCATGCCCTTTGGATTAACAAATGCTCCTGCAGCATTTATGGACATGATGAATAGAATCTGTAAACCGTATTTGGATAAATTTGTAATTGTTTTCATTGACGATATACTTATTTATTCCAAAAGTCAGACAGAACATTGTGAGCACTTACATTCACTCTTAACTTTGTTAAGAAAAGAAAAACTGTACGCCAAATTCTCGAAATGTGAATTTTGGCTAAAGGAAGTGCAATTTCTAGGTCACATGGTGAATCACGAAGGTATTCACGTAGATCCTGCTAAGATAGAGGCAATTACCAAATGGAAGGTTCCGCAATCCGCAATGGAAATTAGAAGTTTTATAGGTTTAGCTGGATATTATAGACGGTTTATTAAGGATTTTTCTAAGATAGCAGTACCATTAACTAAGCTAACCTGTAAGGCAGTTAAGTTTGAATGGGGATCTAAGCAAGAAGAAGCCTTTAGGATTTTGAAACAGAAATTAACAAATGCCCCAATCCTAGCTCTACCAGAAGGAACTGAAGATTTTGAAGTTTACTGTGATGCTTCAAAATTTGGATTTGGATGTGTGCTAATGCAACGCAAAAAGGTAATTGCGTATGCTTCAAGGCAATTGAAAAAGCACGAGGAAAACTATACAACTCATGACTTAGAATTAGGAGCTATAATTTTTGCCCTTAAGATTTGGAGACATTATCTTTACGGAAGTAAATTTACTGTCTATACGGATCATAAGAGTTTAAGATATATATTTGGGCAAAAAGAGTTAAATATGAGGCAAAGGAGATGGATGGAAATTCTAAGTGACTACGACTGTGATATTCAGTATCACGAAGGAAAGGCTAATGTAGTTGCAGATGCCTTAAGTCGTAAGTATCATGAAAAACAACGATGAGTTCGTGCTCTCAGGTTAAATCTACAATTAGATTTAATGGAACAATTAAGGAATGTTCAGGAAACAGCAATCAAGGATGATGCTGAAGGAATGAAAGGGCGAATAAAAGAATTAGAACAAGGAGCTGATGGAATTTGGAGATTCCACAAAAGTAGAATTTGGGTACCTAAGCAGGGAGACTTAAGACATAAGGTTTTAGAAGAAGCCCATAAATCTAGGTATACTATGCACCCAGGAAACAATAAGATGTACCAAGATTTAAGAAATAATTTTTGGTGGATAGGAATGAAAAAGGATATAGCTCGATATGTTTCTAAGTGTCTTACTTGTTCACAAGTTAAGGCAGAACATCAGAAACCTTCAGTTCTACTACAACAATTAGAAATGCCTGTATGGAAATGGGAACTCATAACAATGGATTTTGTTACTAAGTTGCCCAAAACCAGAAAAGGTAATGATGCGATTTGGGTAATTGTGGATCGATTAACCAAATCAGCTCATTTTCTACCTATGAAAGAAACCTTTAGCATGGAAAGATTGGCAAAGTTGTATGTAGATGAAGTAGTATCCTTACATGGAGTTCCACTCTCCATTATATCAGATAGGGACAGTCGTTTCACTTCTCACTTCTGGACAAGTTTCCAGCAAGCAATGGGAACTCGACTAAATCTGAGTACTGCATATCATCCACAAACAGATGGTCAAAGTGAAAGGACAATTCAAACTCTAGAGACATGCTTAGAGCATGTGTGATAGATTTTGGTGGAAATTGGGATGATCATTTACCATTAATTGAATTCTCCTATAGCAATAGTTATCATTCAAGTATTGAAACTGCCCCATTCGAGGCACTGTATGGACGAAAGTGCAGAACTCCAGTTTGTTGGGCAGAAATAGGAGAAAGTCAATTATCAGGTCCGGAGATTGTGCAAGAAACTACTGACAAGATTACACAAATCAAGGAAAGATTGAAGACGGCTCGAGATCGCCAGAAGAGTTATGCTGACAATAGACGGAAGCCGTTGGAATTTCAAGTAGGAGACAAAGTACTATTGAAAGTTTCTCCTTGGAAAGGAGTTGTTCGATTCGGTAAGAAAGGGAAATTAAGTCCAAGATACGTAGGACCATTTTCAGTGATCCAACGTATAGGACCAGTTGCTTATCGTTTACAGCTACCAGAAGAATTAGCTGGAGTACATGATGTATTTCATATATCCAACCTCAAGAAATGTTTATCAGACGAATCTTTGGTAGTACCTCTCCAAGAGATAGAAGTAAACGAAAAGTTAAAATTTGTTGAGAAACCTCTTCAAATAGAAGACAGAAAAGTCAAATTTCTTAAGCATAAACGACTAGTACTAGTTAAAGTCAAATGGGATTCAAAGAGAGGAGCTGAATACACTTGGGAGCTGGAATCAGAGATGAAACGAAAGTATCCTCAATTATTCCAGTAAATCTCGAGGACGAGATTTTATTAAGGTGGGGAGAATGTAACAACTCTCATCAAAAGTCATATTTATTAAAATAATTTGTCTAACAGGAAACCCTAATTGAGATACCCAAGTGATTCTGTACAAACCCTAAAATTTTCAGAACAATCGGAATCAGGATCAGGGCCCCTAAAACTCAGGGGGGGTAAACCCTAGTCGGTAATATCTTAACAGTTTTACATGTGAATCGAAATTTCATGCAAGACCAACTCAGCAAGCCTACTATTACACGGGGCTACCCTATAGTAGGGGGTAACCCCTCGCGCCACGCGACACCCCCTCGCGCCACGCGAGGGGGGGCGGTTTTTCAGATATAAATAGGGGTGTTTGGGACTTGAACTCTGGAGTTGAAGTGACGTTCAAATTCAATTTGTGCGCTGAGTTATTGTAGGAACAGTTCTAAAAACACACACACGATTCACGAAGTGCTGCCGCAATACAGGGTAATAACTCGATCGCTGCTACGATTCAATGTCCGATCGATTAAACTATCCAATGGATGTTTAAGTACTGCCCACATTAGGGTTTATGCTTTGTCATTCGTTGTTAATTCAATGGATGTTTAAGTATCGCACTTTGTCATTCAATGTGAGGGTTTAATCTCGTGAGTTATCGTAAATGCTGTATTAAGTTACTAACCTAGTTTGTGTGCATTATTATTAAACTAGGTTATCAAGGCTAATCAGTAGGCTAAGCTCTGTTCATATTAAATCTGCAATGTGAGTCATTCTCTTTTTATCAAAGTGCTTTATAAATTCTTAAATATTTCAAAGTTATAATTACAGTGATTAAGTTTATGTAATCACCAAGTTACAGCCGGTATGTGGGGTTTTGTATACATTACTTGATAACCGTCACTATTGGACAACGGGTTAGCCAATGAGTGATATGACCATAGTCACAGACACCATCGGGCTCAGAGGCTACCGATGAATGTTGAGTGACAAATACTGTGGGTAGTTGGTTGATATCAGGAAACATTGTAATCTCTCTTAATACTGTAAATTATAATAAACGCGTCATTTTTCATAAAAAGAATGATTCACCAGTATTTCCCGCTGACAAAACCTTTTTCAAACATGTTTCAGGTGATCTGTTGTGATCCAAGAAAAGTGTCGCGACGCACTACAAGCTTAAGGAAGTGGCTCAGTAGGGCTGGCAATTTATACACGAGACACGAATACACGACACGTACCTACACGACTTTAACAGGTAACAGGTAAGACCTTAACAGGTTTCGTGTACTAAACAGGTAGACACGAAATTACCTGTTAATTTTCGTGTCTAAACAGGTATAATACCCGTTTACCTGTTAAGTACCTGTTAGTACCTGGTTATTTTTAAAATTAAATAAATATATATAATATATATATATATATATTAACCTAACCCTAATTCTTTCATTCCAGCCATCACTCTCAAAGTCTCAACTCTGTCTCTTCTTCAACTCTCAACACAGCCACATGTATTACACAGCCGATTGAATCAAGCCCGACTCCGAGTCCGTCACCGCCCGGCGCCGCCGTCGCCAGCCTTCCCTTTCACGGGTATGATGTATCAATTTATGTTACTTTGTTCTTGTATATGGTATGATGGTATGATGTATCGAATCGGTTTATGTATCGATTTATGTAACACCCATGTTCTTGTAAATCCGATGATGTATCGAATCGGTTTCTTGATGTATCGAATCGGTTCTTGTTCGGGTATGTATCGATGATGTTGGTTTGTTCGAATCGATTCATCATCGGATTCTTGATAGTTGATGTTGGTGTTGATTATGACATACATAATTCCTTCAATTTTGTTGACTAGTCACTGCAACTTTTAGGATTGAGCCAACACTTAGAACATTTAAGGTCAATGGTTGCAGTTTCTATGGAAATAGGGGTATCATTAAATTATGTTTGGTTCACTTGGTTTACGACACATAGGAGCTCATAGCCATAGGTATAGAAATTCAACATCACAATTCATGACATGTGTATTTAAAATGAAAACAATTTATCAACTATTACTACATTATTACCAATTATTTACCAAGTGGAAATTGTTACAAGTTAAAATTCATAGTATTTTTATGTTTCTTATTTCTTAACGAGTTTATATGTAATTTCTGTTTGAGCAGGCAGCACATGGGATCAACTGTTTGGAGCTTCCCCTTATGTAGCTGCAAAACATTTTTTTCTTGAAATTCATAATCCTTTTGTTCCTTTAATTCCAATTATATGCTTGTATTAGAAAGTCATGAAGCATACCGTATGAATCAATGTAATGAATCATAATACCATCTAAGATTGCCACAGTATAGGTGAATTAATTTGTAACAGTATTCTTGTAATTATATGGTGACAGCCACTACTTTTGATTGGATCATCATAACTTCACCTGAAGCGGCTTTGGTATTTCTTGATGCCTGGAAGTAAGTACAGAACCTTGCTGCAGATAATATTAAGAGTAAAATGCCATTTTCGTCCCTGAGGTTTGGCCAGTTTTGCAATTTTCGTCCAAAGGTTTGTTTTTCAGCAGATAATATGAATATGAATATGTCCAATTATCCATGATTAATATGACTAATTGACTATACTTATTTTGTGCAATTTTTGTGCTGAGTTATTGTAGGAACAGTTCAAATTCAATTTGTGCGCTGAGTTATTGTAGGAACAGTTCTAAAAACACACACACGATTCACGAAGTGCTGCCGCAATACAGGGTAATAACTCGATCGCTGCTACGATTCAATGTCCGATCGATTAAACTATCCAATGGATGTTTAAGTGCTGCCCACATTAGGGTTTATGCTTTGTCATTCGTTGTTAATTCAATGGATGTTTAAGTATCGCACTTTGTCATTCAATGTGAGGTTTTAATCTCGTGAGTTATCGTAAATGCTGTATTAAGTTACTAACCTAGTTTGTGTGCATTATTATTAAACTAGGTTATCAAGGCTAATCAGTAGGCTAAGCTCTGTTCATATTAAATCTGCAATGTGAGTCATTCTCTTTTTATCAAAGTGCTTTATAAATTCTTAAATATTTCAAAGTTATAATTACAGTGATTAAGTTTATGTAATCACCAAGTTACAGCCGGTATGTGGGGTTTTGTATACATTAATTGATAACCGTCACTATTGGACAACGGGTTAGCCAATGAGTGATATGACCATAGTCACACACACCATCGGGCTCAGAGGCTACCGATGAATGTTGAGTGACAAATACTGTGGGTAGTTGGTTGATATCAGGAAACATTGTAATCTCTCTTAATACTGTAAATTATAATAAACGCGTCATTTTTCATAAAAAGAATGATTCACCAGTATTTCCCGCTGACAAAACCTTTTTCAAACATGTTTCAGGTGATCTGTTGTGATCCAAGAAAAGTGTCGCGACGCACTACAAGCTTAAGGAAGTGGCTAGGCTCAGTATAAAATAAAGAAACATGTTTTGTAAAATAAAGATTTCTCAGTGAAATTATATGTAAATTACCGGGGTTATATCCCGAGTTGTGAAATAAAATAATCGGGAAATTTCAGTTTTAAAAAGATCCTGATGATAAACTTCCGCTGTTAAACTCAATTAAATAAATACCACGGGATTTTCTGTCCCGCGGCTCCTGAAACGGGTCAAACCGGGTCGGGGGCCGTGACAGTTCACATTAAAGAAGAAAGGTTTTGATGATCAGATGAGTGGGTCCTACCTTTTATTTTTGTTTTTATATCTTTTATTTTTGTTTTTTAAATAATAAAGGAAAAAAAGTGAGGATTAAAGATGATGACAAAAGATCAAATACAAAGTGTTTTATCGTACAAAACGTACGAATGGATTGGAAAAGTAAAAGAAACGTGGTGATATTTTCGTAAATATTTTACTCATAGAGTATTTATCAAAATTACTCTACAAGTGATCTTGTATGATAATTTTGATATATGTAGGGTAATTTTGTAGAATATCATAATTACTCTACAATTGATCTTGTAGGATATTTACGAGTAGAACAATTACGAAAATGCCACCACGTTTTTTACTTTTCCATGTCATTCAACGATAAGATATTTTATACGGATCTTTACTCAAGAATGATGGAACCATGATAATTAAGCAGAAGTAGTGATTCTATGTAGGAAGTCGTCATGAAGAACAAATCATAGGAGGTCATCATGAAGAACGAATCAATCCCAAGATCATTGGTATGTTCCATGCACGGTCAATAAACTTCAATTGTTGTTACTAAAAAACCATTATGGTTACATACGTGCGTTAACCATTATTCCTATATCCAATTATTTTATAACCTACTGAATCAACAACTTCCTTAGAAGTGACAGTAAATAGTTTCATAAGCAGGAATTTTGGATCACAGTTATTGCTCATCATACATATATTGCAAACCAGGGCTCTTTTATGGTAACCAAGCATAGCAAGAGACTCCTTAAGCTTTATACACACACACGTATGGACGTAACCAAGTACAAGGACACGTCTTTCTTCACTACCCCTGTAGTGGCACACCGCACATATATTTTATTATATATATATAGAGAGAGAGAGACACCAACACATGTTGAGACCTATCATGATATACTCGGACAAATTCCAACATGCGGTTCATAAACTCGGACGAATTCCAACATGCGGATTTATGTTTTTGAGGTTTTATAACGTGCGGAATACTCATTGCGTACGCTTGAACGTTAAGGCCAATTGTATAATACACTTTCTCTCTCTTTATATATATACACACCAGCGGGTGGCTGGGTTGAAATCACTACAACCATATAGATAAACACTACATCATAAATGCATAAAAACACCCTATAGATCGACTTTCAGCCAAAGACCAAGGATTTGCAACACAAAGGATCGGAGATCTGCACCAATTATCACAAACATAGAGCATGATGAAATACGGTCATCATTCATCACAGAATGACAGAATCAGAGTGGTTAAGCAGAAGTAGTGATTCTGTGTAATAGGTCTTCATGATATACGAATAAAAGGAAACAGACACTGGAAGATAATTGTGGTGTTCTGAGTAGGAATTGTAAACTTCAAGTGTCGTTCCTGTTAAATTATCATGCCTCATAATTAAGTGCTCCGTTATCATTTGACCATTCTTCTTGAATCCAATTATTCTATCATTTGTTCGCTTTAAACTAACGGTGAATACTTTTGTAAACCAAGATATTGGATCACCAGTTTTTATCAAGGTCCATACATCACAATCCAGGGCAGCCTCAGCCTCATTGTAAATAAGCACAGCAAGCGAACCTTTAAAGTTCAAGATGGACAGATTTGTAGAGTGTTGTAAACTATCTGGAAGGTCTAGAAGTGCACTTAGATATCTATGACATGTTAGGAAGTTGATTTGGATGCTAATAAACTTATATTGTATTTCGTTGAGATTTGAAACTTATTTTGTATAAGATTGATCTTAAATTTGGCTTGTAATATGGTAGGTTGAACTTATTTTCAATGTCTTTTTGAACTATTGTACCGTATCTTAAAGTATTGAATTTTGAAGCAATGTATTAATATTTATTTTTAAATTCGAGCCTAATCGAGCCGAGCCGGCTCAAGTAAAAACCAACCTGAGCTTGAGCTAAGATTTTTAGCTCGGTTTCAAATCCGAGCCAAACCGAGCCGGTTTGGTTTATAATTAAGCCGAGTCTGAGCTTGGCCTGGCTCAGCTCGGTTTATATTGTGGTAGTTTTAATGTTTTATTATTGCTATTCCTACATGTTGGTTGGATCAATAGCTGAATTGGAAAAACCATAACCTTAAGGAGCAACCATCTGTTTTTGCTTATGAGATTATAAATCAAGCAAGATTTAAACATATACTAGGATCATGTTTTCAATTAGATTATATTAAGAAAAGTTACCATTAAGTCTGATGGAAGCTAAACTAAAAGCTATAAAAAAACAAAATAGAACAGTACAAAAATAAGAAAACTAGGATTTAAAAAGTAGATTCATCATCTATGAGTGAATGATAGAATCAGAATGATTAAGCAAAAGTAGTGACTCTTTGTAGGAGGTCATCTCAAAGGTCGACCCATAAATCCCAAGACCGTTGATGTGTTCCGAGCAGAGTTCATAAACTTCTAGTTCACCATCATATCCATGCTTCTTCGTCCGATCCATTATCGGTTGGCCATTCTTCCTAAATCCAATCATACTATTAACCCCAAAGTCGTTAACAGTGAATAGTTTTGTAAAGGAGGGTTTTGGAACACCATTTTTCAACATCATCCATACGTCACAAAATGGTTTCGGTGTTAAATTAGTAACAATACAATGATGACTAAGCACCACAAGAGAATCGTTGATCTTAGATATATCGTACAGCCTTCCAGAGCGACCTGCTAAGTTATAAGGAAAGTCTATTGCTTCTCCAAATTCTTCACTTGCCAAATCAAATGAATAAAACCTATGTTTATCTATAAAATTATCATAAGTGAGCCAATAAATAATCCCATCTATAACCACCTGTGTATTCCAGAAATGCAACGATTTAGACTTAAGCGGCTTGTTCATCGGCACACTTCTCCAAGCCCCAGAGCTTAATGTGAAAACCTCAGCCGTGGCCTCGGCCTCGCTGTCGAAAAAACATGAAATCATGACGATCTTAGGGTCGCTAGTTTTAGGACACACCCCAAAACCAATAGCAATGACGCCTCTATCCTCCGGTATCTCTATACCAACAGATTTCCCAATTAGTGGGTTCCAAACAACCAGTTTCTTTTGGTTCACTGGATCTCGGGTGTATCCAAGCAAACACACCAATCCGTGAGAGCAATCGAGCATAAACGGACACGAAAGAAGTTTAACAGTTGGTGGGGGAAGTTATCATCATCAACAATTGAAACATATTTGTCCTTGGGCAAACATGCATCCGCAATAGCTCCTGTTATGTAGCTTACCAGTAGATGTTGCGGTTGAGAGTGGTTGAGGGTGTGATGAGTGATGAACTCAGAGCTATCGATCAGAGACTTCCATTGCTTTGAAACGGATCTGAATTGAAGCAAAGATCTGACAGGAAGCCTTTTGATGATTTCCACTTGGAGTTCGAAAGGAATGTTATCCGACATTTTCGGTTCGATTTTGATTTGGGGATAACTTTAGGGTTTTACAAAAAAAAAAGCTTGGAAATGAAGATTACAAACAAAACGACGGCGTAGGATTATGAATATTGTGCTGTTGGGCTTCATAAAATGTGAGATTGGTCCAGTTATAAAAGCATCCCTGGACTCTATAGCCCCATAGTGGCCCATAACATACTTAAAATTAAGGGAAAATGAAAAGAAGTCGTAAAAAAACACCACTCTATATCATTTTTCAGCTTTCTATAGGGAAAATAAAGTGAATCTTTATATTTGGAATTTACATGCATTCCCTTTTCATTTTCTCTATATAATCATCTATTTGCAAAGGTGGTTTGAAACCGGTTCGGTTCCTTCTCAGGCAGGCCAGGCACTTAGCGGGTAGGGCTTTACAGGTTTGAAGCCAAGTCAGAACACCACTACCACCCTTGCGGGTATGGCTGGCGGGTTCGGCTAGCTAGCGCCACTATCCGTTCGAGATGTTGTGTGTTTCGAGGAATCCGACCGTTGTCAAACGACCAATTGCTTGTTTTAAGAAAATCAAATTTAGACACTTTACATATTTAACTCCCACCCACAAATTTAAAACACGCACACTCTCAAAATCCTTCATTATTTCAAAACCAAAACCCATTTAACTCTTTAAAATGGATTCACAAAAAATCCCGAGATGTCGGTTCGGGTAAACGAAGCACCGGTACTAGCAAAAGAGTAGCCGGATGAGGCACCGGTTCGAGCTGAGGTGGTGCTTTTGATGGTGAAGGGTGTATGCCACAACCTCCTACGCAACATATTACCAGGCAACCCCTTCTACCGCCCTATAAGTTTGGGCAACAATCAAACCATTTTTTTCACAACCTATGGTTCCATTGGTTCGACTCGATTTCTCGGCGGAAGCGATGCAAACCTTCGAACCCACCTACAAATACACTACTTTTGTGTCCTTTAAACTTACTTCCTCCTCGAAAATACGCACCAAACTTTTTATTTTCATGTATTGTTTCAGATAAAAGGAAAACATTGCATTTTATAACAATTTGAGGAAAAAAAAATGTTTTTTTATTCGATATAGCAGTCGAAAGAGAAAACTTAAAAATAAAGTCGTCGTAAGTACAAAAATATGTCGACATGTGTTTTACATCGACCGGAAAACTCGATTACAAAAGTACTTAGAAAGTTAAAGGGTTGTCAGTGTCGATGCTAAAAGTTGAGAAAATACAAAAAAAAAATTATGTCGAAATGTAAGTCAACTTAAGTTTATATCGACACGTAAATTAAAATAAAGACGTAAAAGTCGATTAAAAAGTATTTAGAAAGTTAAGAGATTGTAAGAGCCAATGCTGAAAATTAAAGGTTAAAAGTAAAAAAAAAAGAAAAAAAAAACAAAAAGACAAAAAAAGAAAAAAAGAAAAAAAATCACCGACTACAAAAGTATTTAGAAAGTTAAAGGGTTGTCAGTGTGAATACTGAAAGTTAAGAAAACACAAAAAAAATTATGTCGAAACGTAAATCAACTTAAGTTTATATCGACACGTAAATAAAAATAAAGACGTAAAACTTGGTTAAAAAGTATTTAGAAAGTTAAGGGGTCATAAGAGATAATACCGAAAGTTAAAGGTTAAAAGTAAACAAAAAAAATAAAAAGACAAAAAGACAAAAAAAGAAAAAAAAAATTAGTGAATCACTATTCATCCATATGTTTTAAGTTAATACATATATATGAATTTCGTTACAAAAGTATTTAATATATAAAATAAACATAATATATTCATAATTTCGTTACTAAAGTATTTTTTTTGAACGGTTACTTTCTTTTTGAGTGACCCAATGTCACACCGCCTAATCAGCGGCCCTACCCAAGTCTGCCCAGACTTACGTTGTCTTAACCGGGTCCGCGCTGGGTTGGCCAGACTTGTTTACGGCGTTCCCCCGGAAACCGTACTGCCTCCACACGAGTTGTCTCGCTGAAGTAACAGCCGGATGAAAACCGGGGTGCGGCTCAGGTTCGAACCCCCCTCGGTGGGTTTGTCACCATCATTGCCTAATATCCACTCCGATATGACACAAGTGGAAATTGAACTTGAGTCTCCATTGGAAAACCCAAGTCTCCTACCACTAGGCCACAAGTGGGGGGATTACTAAAGTAGGGTTAGGATATAATAGGAAGTTTATTTGGGTAGTAAC
The DNA here is from genome assembly GCA_030545235.1 of Helianthus tuberosus. Taxonomy (NCBI): domain Eukaryota; kingdom Viridiplantae; phylum Streptophyta; class Magnoliopsida; order Asterales; family Asteraceae; genus Helianthus; species Helianthus tuberosus. The sequence continues at coordinate 5,729,639 of JARYGA010060219.1, read as the reverse complement.
CCTAAGAAGTAATCTTGATCATCCATTTATTTAATCAATGGCTAAAATTAAATGAGTGAAAATGAAGGGAAAAAAAGAGGCGTCTGGGTTTGTTTAGAGGCATTCTAGTCAATCCAAGACAATAGTTTCTCTCTCCTCCAATTCCCCCCAATTTTTTAAACGTTAATAACTCTTTCATACAACATTATTTTTTTATAAAAATTGCACCAAAAAAACGAGCGTTTTTTAATCTTTAAAACGAGTATACTATTGCTATATTTTCGAAAAAAAAAATTCGAAAACCCAGCTGCGTAAAACGCAATAGAAAAAACCCAGTTGCGTAAAACGCAATGAAAAAAAAAACCTAAAAAATGACATTTTTGTAAAACGCAATGCACCAAAAACACAAAAAAAAATTCTTATTTGTAAAACGCAATGGCCAGAAAACACAAAGAAACGTCTTATTTTTAAAATGCAATAGACTAAAACACACAAAAGAAAGTGTACTTTCTAAAGCGCAATGGACTGAAAACACATAAAAATGTGTTTTACCTAAAACGCAATGCACCAAAAACACAAACAAATGTCTTATTTCTAAAACGCAATGGCCAGAAAACACTTAAAATGTCTGTTTCTAAAACGCAATAAACTGAAAACACATAAATTTTGCCACATGTTCTAATCCTATTGCTTTCTATCCTTCCTACCCAAAATAAACTTCCTATTTGATCCTCACCCTTTATTTAATATATAAAATAAATAAGATTGGTACATAATTCCGTTACAAAAGTACTTAATATATAAAATAAAAAAAATAATGCAAAGGGTAAATTACTTTTTGAGTCCCTGTGTTTTATGGGTTTTAACCACTTGAGTCCAAAAGCAAAAAGTTTAACGACCTGAGTCCCCATAAGCATTTTCTTTAACCATTTGAGTCCAATTTTCTAACTTCATCCACCACGTCTGTTAACTATGAGGATAATTTCGTCATTTACACACAAAGTACAAGTCTTATATGCACAAGAGTACAAGGAACAAGTCTTTAATGCATTCACTTTTAATATATAATATATATAAAAATAAATTACTACCTTTCTCCAGCCACCACCACCGTCTCTCTACCTTTCTCCAGCCACCACCAACAACCATCCCCAGCCACCACCTTCAAGGCTTCAACCACCACGCTCTCTCTGCTCCTGTTCGAAACCGCAAGCCGGGCACAAGCCTTCAACCCGCTGTGGCCGGAAGATGTGAATACTTGATTGACCAAACGGAAATGGCAACTGTGAGAGGGCTTGTGAGAGGGCTGAGAGAAGTAGATGACAAATACCCTCTGCTGATTAAGAGCTCAATATCTCTTTTAAACCCATTCGTGGCCTACCGATAAGCCTCAACAATCTTCAAATTTACAGCAAAATCCAAATAAGATTGCTTCATCTTCGAATTCTTCAAAACTATGAACACTAATTCATGTTGTTAAAAAAACTTCACAGTCCCTGTAGCAAAAGGTGCAACAGAAGTTTAGAGTTTCTTTATCAAATAGGTTCAAAAAAATTCTATTTGAAACTAACATGTTAGTACAGGAAACATAATTGAACACAACTACAAACTTGAAAAGAAAATTAGGGTTTAGATGAAAAGGGGCAAAGCATATTTTGGAAACAAGAATAAAAAGACGAGCCTCCAATGGTACGTTGAGACATGTGTACAGAGCAGCTGCTTAGTAATCTCACCTGGTTTGCTCAAGCACTGTTTTAGATGATCGAAATTGTATGTGAGAAGATGGGTACACGCAACGTCTTATTCATTCTGATTCTTTCTTTCAAAAAGGTCACCTTCTCCGGTCATCTTTGTGTTCCGACTCTCACTCTCTCTGAATCTCTCTCTTAACTGTTTCATTCTGACTTTACGTCGCTGGAGTTGTCGGCGGCGAAGGTGAGGTGGGCGGAGATGAGGAGGATGGTGTGTATGCGCAGCGGTGGTGGGTGTTGTGGAGGTGCAGCGGTGGTGGGTGTTGTGGTTGTGACGGTGTAGTGGTGGTGGTGACGGTGGTGGTGATGTGGCGACGGTGGTGTTGATGGTGTGTAACACCTCGAAAATTCACGTCCTATAATATGTTGACACGTGTCATAAAGTTTAAACGTGTGAAAGAAATATTATGGAAGGACTAAAGTTGACAAACGTGGAAAGTATGTAAATATACGTATTCTAAGTGTCAACGGTGAATAAACATATTGTATTTTAACCCTACAAGATGCTCATACCTTCAAACGAATAAATCATGGATCATACGAAGCTTAAAGTGAGTGATTTCAAACTACAGGGACCAATGTGTCAACATGTTTAATTTATACCTCTGAGTGACCTTTTGACAAACCCGAAGCTTTGTAAATATTAATTGTGCTCATGAGAATGCACCCTAAAAATTTCATAAAGTTTCGTTAACGTATGAGAAAGATATGATCAAATTCGTGTGCGAAGCGTTAAAGCGTAAACGTCGAAAGTTAGGACTTTTCGGGTGGAAATAAAGTTACCCGGGGACTTGGCAAAGTGGGTATATGTTTTAAGGCCTTAGTAGATCAATTATAAGGGTTTAACATACAAGAAATCAGTGCCTATTCGGGTTTTGAAGAGCCAAGGACTGATAAGCAAACAAAATCAAAAGAGCTGATCTGCAGGGGGCTCGCGCCACGCGAGGGTACCCTCGCGCCACGCGAGGGTGGCCCAGAACCGAGATATGCGGGCTGTTGTCTGCCAAGGCTGTAATGCGCGACCTCAACTCGTTTTTCCACTTCCCCTGGCCCCTAAAACGTCCCCTAAGCTCCTAGGACACATGTCAATCGATTGTGGGCACTCCTAGACTCAGTTGTCAAAGATTTATGGTGTGTGGAACCATTATAAATAGCCATCCAAGTTCACCATTTTTCTCACACCTTCATTTGATCATCTGGAGCCTTTCTGGAGCTAAGGAACTCTCCCAACTGATCATAAGTCGTGCATAGGACCCTTGTAAGTGTTCTAATCCTTTCTTGTTTGAGTTTAGCTTAGTTAATTAGCTAAAAGTCAAACCGTCGTAATTACGGTTTGACTTCGAGATTAGTCAATAATGGCTCAGTCAAATCTCGAATTAAAAGTAGTTATAAGTTGGTATTTATGTGGGTAATAAAACCCCAAAAGGGTTTCCCCTGATCACCACTTTAACTAGTCCAAAAGTCGGGTAAAACATATACTTAAAAAGTCAACAGAATTCTTAAAAGGTCATTTATGCATAATTAGCTATCTAGACCATGTATAACCTGTTTGATTCTTGTTATAACTTAGTAATTAGTGTAAGAACATGTCCAAACCTGTTCAACCCGACTATTTCCTGTTTAGACCCGGTTCGGAACCGAAAGTCACATAGTTTGACTTTCACTTTGACTTTCAGTTCTGACCCGTTTAGGCATATTTTAGAAATGCCTCAGAGCTTTAATTGGACTAGGTTACATGTTAGAACAACCCTCTGTGATTATGCACCTCGGTTCATTAGTTATCCAATTAATATGCAAGTTTCCGTTAATTGTTCATATGTTGACCGTTATGCCCTTATTACCTTAAAACATGATTTATGAAAATGTAAAAGTGTAGAAACCTTGAATATTGATATATAAACTTGTATGCAAAATTTGACATCAGTTTGACTTGTAGATTAAGAGTTATGCTCATTAGCGTAATTACGGTGCTTTATGTTAATAAAATGGCGTAATTAGCGTATAGCCTAATTAAACATACTTTTTGGTATCAAACGAATTACCCACTGATGTAATATATTATTTTGGGAATTTTAAAGATTTTTAATTAATTTTAGGCTGAGCATAACTCATAGTCGTAGGCTTAATTCGGAAATTGTCGGTTTTGCCCTTACGGGCCATAAAATGAGTTTTACACATCTAAATGACTCCAAACCTTTTGCCACTGATTAGTTATGATAAGTGAATTATTTTAAGCCTTCTGGAAATATAAAAATATCAGACTTAAGTATCGAACCCGGTAATGGCCTTTAATCGCCTTATTTAGCGTTATTAGCGCATAGTATGTTTTAAAATCATATTGGACATACCCGGGTTGATACCTACTGATATAAGAAGCAAATTATCATATTTTAACAGTAAGCAAAAGTTGATAAACTCAGACTTCAGTTTTAAGCTTGTCGGCTTATGTGAAATTACCAAAATACCCCTACGGGGCCTAGTTTGGTTAAAAATGATAAGTTTCACATACATGCTTTAGCCTACTGTTAAAACTCATCAAAATGAGTATGTTTGCTGTTTACATCAGATCTGTAACTCAGTTAAACAATTAAACTCTTTTACAAACTTTAAAATGACCAAACTACCCCTACGGGGCATAGTTTGTGTTTAAATTAGTTCGGGGCATAACGAAAGACATCCTACTGATGTCACAACATATTTGAGACATAATTAACTTAGGAAACCTGTATATAGCTCTCATGACTACCCGTCACGCTTATTACGCGTACGGTTCGGTTTATGTAACAAGTTTACATAAATTAGCCGAAACGGGTCAAACCTTAACGGTTTTATCTCAAAATCCAGAATGTGAATAATAAACCCATATTAAACAAGTCTCCAAACTTGTCGGGTCTGAATCACATTCTATCCGGTCTTCGCTTAATCGTGCGTACGAACCGTATCTTGAAACTAGCCGGTCTAAGCTTAAGCTTAATAAAAGACCCGTTAGAATTCTAATAGGTTATATTAAAAACCTTCGTTCCAGATTAGGAGCCCAGTAAAAGCTATATGTATTTGCTGATTTGATATACGGCTGGGATTGAATTTATATTTAGCTCAGGTAAATACTTTTAACTTAATTTCCCTATACGGGCTTGGGTTACGGTACATAGCGTACCGCTTGATCGGGCATCAAATCTCCACGCTTAGTGGGTAGTTGAATAATTTGATCGGCTCGTTTTAAACAGATTTGTTTACTTTACAGCCTTTGGGGGGTTAATGACCATGTCCCGGATATCCCTGGCATCATCTTACGAGATTGGCCACGACCTGAGCACGGGGTGTAGGCGTACACCGTCCGTGTATAACTCATTATAGTGGTGTGTCTATTAATCTTTAACCCGGATACGTTCCGGGCTACTGAACGCATAAGTAACATGTAAATCGTTCACAAGATTATAATATTAAATAATTCTCCCAAGTTAAAAAGATTAATTTTGCCTCTGTGCATTTTAATCAATGTGTCAAGATATTTTGTGCCACGTGCATTCAAAACAATTTACAAACTCTTTTTCCAAAATGAGTCAGTTGAATGTATTTACCAGTGTAAACTGACGTATTTTCCAAAAAGGCTAAATGCAGGTACTATACGAAATTGGCTGGATATGTCTCCTTAGCATCAATAGAAGTCTCGCAAGCTTAAGATGCCTAAAAGTCTGTTGAACTATTGTTTCCATTTTATGTTCGATCCTTCTGTGGATAAACTTCCGAATATTGTGACAATTGATATTACAATAATAAATTCGGTTGTATCATACTTTAAATTGCTTCCGCTGTGCATATTGATATTGTGTTGTTTGACTATTACGTTGCCAACCATGACGTCACGATACTCCCCACCGGGCCCACCGGTGACACGTGGAAATCGGGGTGTGACATGGTGGAGGTGTGGTGGTGGGATGGAGATGGTTTAGTTAGAGAGAGAGAGAGAGAAAGTTCTAAAGAAATCTGGCTATGATCTATTGATCTGGATAGATCCACATAATATATATATTTAATAATAAAATGGTTTTTTAATTAAAAGGGTAATTCGGTCATTTAACCAAAGTTAACAGAATAATTTTAACTGTGTTAGAAATTTGGACTCAAATGGTTAAAGAAAATGCTTATGGGGACTCAACTAGTTAAAACCTATAAAACACAGGGACTCAAAAAGTAATTTATCCTAAAGCAAATTACCAAAACATAATTTCATTTCAAAAACCACAAAAATTGTGTATACCTTTTTATTTTTTAGGGTAAATTACTTTTTGAGTCTCTGTGTTTTAGTTGTTTTAACCACTTGAGTCTAAAATCAAAATGTTTAACGCCCCGAGTCCCTATAGCCACTTTTCTTAACCATTTGAGTCCAAATTTCTAACACTGTTAGAATTTTTTGGTTAAATATTGTTAAATGACTAAAAAACCCTTATAATTAAAAAATAAAAAATAAATAAATTATTATTAGATTTATCTCTCCCTAAACATTTTGCACCATTCATCTCTATCTCATCTTTCTCTCTCTAGACCACCTGCATCCCCTACTACCACCACACCACCACCATCACCACATCATCATCGCCACCATCCCGAATCACTTGTCCAGAATCCTATCTGTGAGTAGATTGTGACTACTCGAAGAGCTAAAAGAATTAAAAAAACTAATCATGAGTTGCCTTGGTTTATTACCTGCCCTGTTTTTCTGTCAAGCTCTTTACCCAAATAATATTCTCTGCATCCTGCCATAAACTTGACAAAAACACAAATTTAATACATGAAACAATTAAGCATAAATATCAGTCCATATCAAACATCTGTATCAGTTGATGAATTTGAATAGAAAAGACTTACGGACTGGCGGCATAGAAGGAAGTCATAGCGGCGATGGTGCAGAGCAGGTAGGCTGATTTGCTCATTGATGTCTGATTTATTCTCCGGTGGTGATGTTCGTCGGAGAAGACGGTTTCATTGACGGAAAGAGCGACGGAGGTGTAGGTCTAGTTGTAGGTGGATGACCGGTGTGACGGTGATGGCTGGACTCAATCTAACGCCGGAATAGCTATCGCCGTGACGGTGATGGCTGGACTCGCCGGTGGTGATGTTTGATTTATTCTCCGGTGGTGATGTTCAAAGTCGATTAATCGATAGATCAGTTGAATTTGAAACCCTAAGTTTGTGTCTGTGTTGAGAGAGTGATAAGGAAGAGAGATAGATGAGGAAGAAGAAGATAGAGAAATCAGTGTTTGGGTTTTCTCTGTCTAATAATAATAATAATATTATAGGGGTATTTTAGTATTTTAATAAAAAACTAACACAAAATCTTAACAGGGTTAGAAATTTGGACTCAAATTGTTAAAAAAAGTTGCTACAGGAACTCAGGGCGTTAAACATTTCGATTTTGGACTCAAGTGGTTAAAATCACTAAAACACAGGGACTCAAAAAGTAATTTATCCTATTTTTTATGTTTAATCTTTTTCATAACAATTGTGCTCCAGCATTGCCTTGTGCTCGTAAATGCTGTTTTGTGCTCTCTTAATATGTTGTAACCGTTAAATATTTTTCATTTTTAACTGTTATATAGGTTAAGTATTTCATAGCCCTTGCTAATTTTACTGGTTTGAATTGATGTAAGGTTCGACCCGCTTATTATAAATCATTTTTAGCCGAGTAAATTTCAAAGTTCGTCCTTTATGTATGTCTAATATATCAAAGTATGTCCTTTGTCTTTAATAACCTCAGAAAACATCCTTAATGTTTGAAAAACCAATCAAGTTATGTCCTTTAGTCATAACACAATTAGTTTTCATGGTTAAAGTTGACTAAGTCAATCCCACATAAGGGTATTTTAGTCATTTTATCCTAAATATTATAATAAATAATCATAAAACCAATAAATAAAACAATTTATTACAGATACACAGACACCACCACTCCCTTTACTCTCACCACCATTCCCACCCCAACCACCGTCCACGGCCACCCCCTAGACACCACCATTTCACCTGCAATCTATGGCAACCTCCGGCCATCACCACCCGCGCCTCCGGAAATAAACTCAAGCAACAACAAACCATCAGAACCACCACCACCGAGCCTGCAACCTCCGGCAATCTCTAGCCATCATCACCCATAACCACCCACCGGACATAAATCCAAGCAACAACAATACAAACCTCAACCAGTTTTAAATCGACCTCTTACCTTTCTCTTTCCAAAATCAAATGCAATTACAAATCTCAGGCTTCAATTATAGATCTCAAACATCAATTACAGATCTAGGGCTTCATCATAAGTTCCGAAAATTTCAAGTCTTCACTTACAGATCTAGATCTCAGGCTGGTCACAGCGGTTAGGGTTTCAATCACTGAACAGATCTCCGAAAATTTCACTGAACAAATCACTGAACAAATCGTGTGCTGGTCACAGTGGTTAGGGTTTCCGAGTTCTGGTTGCGTGCTGATATGAATCGGAAGGGTGCTGGTCGCGCGGTGGTGGGGGAAGTGGTGCTGGTCGCGCGGTGGTGGGGGAAGGGGTGGTGGTGTTGTTGGTGGCAGGTGGAGACAGAGTTCTGACCTTCTTCTCCCTCTCTGCCTTTTCAGCAGCAGGTGTTCTCTTCAATCTGTTCAACTCCTCCATCACAACCTTCTCAACAATCTCGATCGAGTTCAGCAGCCTCTTCTGTGGTGTCAACAACAAGTCTCCTTCACCTTCATTACATAATAGGGTAGACAAGATCATCATTCGAATGTTTCCCATAGATTCTAAGACTGAAGGGAGTGGGGCGACCTCAAAAGAGGGGGTCTTGCGACACGTGGCGTTTGGGGGGCGACTTGGGGCGTCCTCAAAAAAGGGGGCGTGGTGTTCATGGCAACTCAAGTTGCCACCAAGACCTCTGATTGATTGATTTGTTTGAAAAGGGGGGAGTTCATGGAATTTTGTGCCAAAAGTTGGGTAAAGTGTGAGAGGAGGGGCGACGAGAAGAGGACGGGAAAATGAAGTTGCTATGGAAGTTGGGCGAGGGGCGCGGTGTAGGGGGCGACTTGGGGGCGACTTGGGGTGGGAGTCGCCCCACTACCTTCAGTCTAAAGAATCGGAATCTTGATCGGTAATCTGATTTGTGTGTGTGTTCTATATATGTATAATTAGAGAGAGAGAAGAGAGAGAGTGTGTGTGTGTTCTAGAGAGAGAGACAGAGTGTGGGAGAGAGAGAGGATGATGGTAGAATGACATTAATACCCTCATGTGCTTCTCACATGACCTGATTTAACTGGTAAAACAAACTACGTTTAGGGTAAAGGACATAACTTGATTGGTTTTTCAAACATTAAGGATGTTTTCTGAGGTTATTAAAGACAAAGGACATACTTTGATATATTAGACATACATAAAGGACGAACTTTGAAATTTACTCTTTTTAGCCTAAAAACCATAGGAAATCAATTTAGAGTATCCCATCCATCATCCAGGTGCGGCTCAACATCTCTCGGGCCTAAAGCAAACAATGAATTTGGGTCCTCTTTTTCTATAAATTAATTTTTTGGAGTCTGACAAACTTTTTAGAAAAAAACACACTTATTTATATATATCATTTCGATATGAAAAGTTTTTTTAACTTATTATGTAGTTGGAATTTTATTATAAACTAGGTTTATATCTAGCCGTGGTCACCATGGGACCACCACCATATCCATCTACACGTCGTTATCACCTCAACGTCACCCCAACCCCGCCCCTCTCCGCAGTGTTTAGCGCCTCTCCATGCCGGCCCCCATGCCACATGGCATGGGGCGTCATACCATAGTAGACGGCCTTTAACATTAAAAAAAAGTGTTATGTATCACTAAAACTCAATGTTCACGTTTCCAGCCCTATAAAGCAAAGTATTCAACGAATTAGTACTATATGGTAAGTAATAAAATGTATAATCGTTGAAACGTCATAAATGATTATATACTATTGTAATAAATATTTTGCATATAAAATATCAAAAGTTTAAATGTAAAAGACAAAGCAAATACTTTAAATTGAATATAAATCATTATGCATTTTAAGTTTATTAAATTAAACCTCCAGGATACATTTAAGTACATATTTTTCTATGACGTTATCTGAAAATTTGAAATTTCAATTATTTTTAATTTTTAATTTTTTAATGTTAAGTTAAGTGGTTTTTGTGGTCTAACAACGCCCTTCCCTTCACATAGACAAGAAGCATAGCAAGGCGCAACCCGGATAGTAGATGGGATGATGATACTACCCCTTCGGATAAACTTCGGGACCAAGGAATGATGAGATAGTTGAGGTAGCTCAGTGGCAGGAGAAAAGGGAACATGTACATGACGACAAAAGATAAAGACAAAAAGCCTACAAATAAGGGGTCTTACTATGCATTGAAAAGCATCTTATTTGCATTGCAAAATACTACTCTAGCATCTCATTGAGTTTTAGTATTTTGCTCGGTTGGGGATCGGGATGCACTTTTTAAACATCGCTTATGAACGTTTAAGTAATTGCCCTAACATTTGTTTTCATCTTATTTTTAAAATGGCTTCTTAAGGAATTGAACCTTTCGATTAAAAAGAAAATGAAAGAAAAACTATAAGCCAAAGATTAGCTAACCTACTGGGCCTAGGCGGAGAGTACTCGGGAAGTACTCTGCCTTGACGAAGAGTGCTCGGGCCTTGACAGCCTAACTTGTAGCGAGTACTTAGGGAGTAACGGTCTTGGAGACCTTGTTTTACAACCATGGCTAACCCAAACACCTTTATTAAAACCCATGGGGAGTAACGGTCTTGGAGACCTTGTTTTACAACCATGGCTAACCCAAACACCTTTATTAAAACCCAGAATATTTGGTAGGATTCTTATAGAATTAAAAACCCACCTCCTCATTGGGCTTAGGAATCCTTCAGTGAACCAGTGGTCTAAAACCATGTAGGCATGTAGCATTAGGCTGTTGTTAGTAGGTAGAGGTGTACAAAACTCGGTTTGTGCCTAAACCGGTTCGGATTGTAAACCGGTCTGCTTTTTTCTTACCATAGGCTCAAGCCAGTTTGCCCCAAAGCTGATCGGGTTGAGAAGCGATTTTAGGGTTAGGAAAACACAACTCACTCAAATCAATATGAACCCAGTTCAAAACCGGCTAGGCCCCCCCAAAAAAAACCCGATTTTAATGCAATTATTGTTAAATCTTCAAACCCGGCTCAAACCGGTTCATACATATGAAATTTCGAATTGGGGTCTAACCGCTGTGCTGGGTCGGGCACCAAACCGGTTTGGCTCAGTCCATTTTTTGAAGGGCTGGATCAGTTCGCGTACTGCCAAGCCAGTTTTTTTACATATCTAGCAGTAGCCATATTTCATTGGGCTACAAAAAGATTAAATTAAGTGGGCTTCAAAAATCTGTAAACCAAACTAATATACTTAGTAGTTTGGGCCTAAGCCTGGAGAGCCGCTCCCAAACGAATAAAGTCTCCAACTCTCCGCTGTAAATTTCGTGTATTAAAAGTTGGTTCAAAATGCTCTAAAAACTATATAATATAACGTTTAAAGAACTCGATAAAACTCATAAAAGTACGACACTTTTTTTTATGTACTCAACTAATTTCCCTATTATATGTTTTTGAGAATATTTTGTATTCGAATCTTATAATCCGAACTTTAATCACTTAATAAAAAATCACTCTACGATTTTTGTAATTTGTATGCATGTGCAATTTCAATCTATACAATTTTTTTTTTTCATTTTCACGTTCTATATAATGACTCTTCATTATACGAAGGACTGGTGATAAATTGTTAACAAATTTAAGTTAATTTAAAATAATAATGGCTAACAAATTAGTATTTTAATTTTATAACCTTGGCATTAATGCTTATGCATTTGTTATAATACAAACCAGAATAATAAAATACGTAAAAATTGCTCTGTTACATATTAATCTTTGTAGTAACCACAAAAAATAATTCACAGGAAGTTCAAACAAAAAGAAGTTTTCAGCAACATATACGACCTACGATGGTTAAAGCATTAACTCATACATACATATTTAAGGGCTTTGTGTATTTAGCATATGTATAATATTATCTGATTTTTTTTCACCAAAATAATCCTCCCAAATATGTCCCGACTTTTGCTTTGTAAATCAATTAATGAGTCTCATAAAAAATAGTTTTTTTAATAACGTTATTCTCAACAATTAAAACCAATCGATATGAACCACATTTACAAATTTAAACCACTTGAAACAATTGATTCTTAACCACAAATATGAAGAAAAGGAGGTAGAATATAACAACTAAAGGGAACAAGATAAGATCAAATTTGTAATTTACTCAATATTTTTTTTGACGATTTCTTTCATATACTTACAACGAGTAAACGGTTTATTTTCAATCAAGTCAAGCAACAAAGATGTTGTTGTGAGTTAACGTTCGGAAATCATGGAACGTCAAGCAACAAAAATGTTGTTGTCAATCAAGGTTCATGGAGCGTGTCATTTATGCAAAATAAACACAAATGATTTAGAAAATTTATAAAAATAATGTAAAAATTATTGATAACATTAATGTCTTATCTCGAAAACGTAATCACGTTTTAGGCTTAAAAGTTACTCAGCTAGTCAGGGGTTTGCTTCTGGAAAGAAACCGACTGCACATATTACTAACAAGTACTCATCGGTTAAGCCATTCCCAACTCCATGCTAACGCATATATTAACACGCATGGCTATGACAAACTACTCGACGGTCAACACGCTCTGATAGTATGTAGAAAGTTTATCTACTTATAAAGTTTAAAATTTATTTTGTGTCAAATAAAGTTGAATTTTTTTAAGTGCTAATTTACACACTCACTAAACTTATCACTAAATCCACACCAATTTACTTTGTAATGATTGATAATTCTAGTGAATAGTAATTGGTGTGGATTTAGTGATAAGTTTAGTGAGTGTGTAAATTAGCTACTTGACATGAGATACAATCGGCTCAAGGGGATATTAGGACCCGAAGTCGTGTCTCTTTGGAATTTAATTGTACTGGGTTTGGGTAACAATGATTTCGAGGGTGGGATTCCTTCTCAACTTTTTAAACTCAAATCTCTGCAAATTCTTGATCTGAGTAATAATGCTCTCAGAGGGGGTTTAAGTGTTGAAGTTGGTAAACTTCTTAATCTTGAATCTCTTAACCTGGGTGGCAATTTTCTTTGTGAAAAAATTCCACAAGAGATTGGAAATTTAAGTGATTTGAGAGGATTTGCTTTGCAAAATAATCATTTCTTCAGTGAAATTCCATCTTCAATTATAAACCTAAGGAAACTACAAATACTGGATTTTCTACTATACGTGTCAACGCATCTATTTTCGTTAGCTATATTAATCATTTAATTGGGGTAACGTGTATTACACGATAACCCTATGTGTTGTTTATAACACTTCAATATGCTAAATCGTTTATATACTTATAACTTACCGGATTTGCGATCAAGCCTCGAACCGAACACTTTACTCTTTAACCTTGAGCTCTGATTACCAACTTGTAAGACCCTCGCTATTATTTTACGGTTTTCGTACAAATTATGAAAACAAACATTTAATTATAATTACATATACAATGAAAATACAGGTTAATTAAAACTTTTCTAAATTTTAAAACATTACACCTTGATTGGTAAAAAAAATAACGATGAAACTATGTGCGGAAGCTTGTAACTGCATCGTGTTCGGTTCTTCGATGAGCTTGATCTTCATCCGGGTATTCATGATGTCCACATATGATCAAAACCAACACGAAAGTTAGTTTTGATGGTTAAATAACAAGTTTAAACGAGTCCGGAGTTCAAAATAAATAAAATATAAATTTTCCAGCTCTGAATGTCTGTCCCGGGCTGTGACAGATTTGGACTTGGCCTTCGCGGGTCGCGACAGCCCGTGGCGGGCCGCGACAAACTTTCGTTTCTCCGTCGCTGGGCGCGACAACCACTTTTTCACAGAAGGTTTGTTTCTTTTAGCTGCAAATGCCCAGCTCCGAATTTTACCAAAATTCTAACTTTGAAACTTCATATCTTTTGATCTAAATGTCCGATTCGCGTGATTCTTTTTCCTACGCGTTCATAATTTGATTCTCCATCATATGGAGTTAAAATTCAACATTCGAACCAATAAAATTCTAAATTTTTAAGCCTTCGGTTTATTATTCAAATTCAACATTTTGAACCCCACAAACTTGTTTCAAAATAGTCATGGGGCATACCCCCATGTAATTAACTCAATTTCTTTTTCCCGGATTCATAACATGTGTGAATTACACGGCCAATATCTAAGTTATGTGCGTAACCCGTTTTGACCCGTTTAGAGGGTCTTCTGCATTTATGCAATAATCTCACTCTTCTCTTTTCGCACTTTACATTTCCACATTCAAAGTATCTACCTATATCACATAATCATCATGCAAGTTCCTAAACAACCCATATGGGTCGTTTGCCCAATTTACCCATCAAGGGCTTTTTGGTCAACTTTAGTCCCTCATTTTACGACGAATGACTTTCACTAATATTTGACCAAAATATCACTTTTAACTATAAATCTAAATATGCGTACCTGGCTCGGGTCACAGCATTGACCCGTTTACATACCTTGCCTCCATAATATGCTAATTCATAGCACCACCAATTCATAACCATTGTATCCTGTGCGCATAAGACTCGACAAGCACTTATTAGTCATTACTTGTCAAATGGTATTTACATTACCATTTGAACCGTTTGGTCTAAAAGACCAAACATTTAGCGCTTATATTTGAACGGTATTTATTCACCATTTCATTAAGTATCTCAATTCGGATTTCTCACCCTTTAGCATGTCTCTTAAACCCTTTCTTACGCATTTAGCCCGACATGACTTATGCCACTTGGTGTCGTTTTATATTTCAACTTTTATCTATTTGTGCGTGACTAAATCACCATTTTCCCTTTTTATTCGTTTAGGCTTACTTATAAAATAGCCATTCGAAACTCATTTTATCTTAGTCTTTTCAAGACTAAATTTACCTTTTCACCACTTTTTACCATTAAACATGGTTCTTATCATTTATATTGGTTCCGACCCCTATCATTTCGCGTCGGAAACCATATTATGAATATTATCTTTATCGCATTTATAACTTATAGATTAATCACGTATTCTACCAAAAAGGTGTAAGTTTTACTTACCTTGCATCCAAACTGCGCTTTGCTTCCATACTTGATTTGTTTGACCCGCTTCCTTCCCAAGCTTCCACCTAGCTTGTCAAGCGTCAAACTAGCATCATAATTCGTAAGACGGTTAGGTCAGTCATCTCTAATTACGAATATTCCATCTTACGTGTTTTACGTCAAAATTATTATCCGCCATATCATTGGTTAATTTGACTTTTAAAAGTCAATTACCTTTAATCGTATAGAATACACATTTGTCTTCAATAACTCATTTAGGCAATCTCATCAATTACCCGGTAGACATTATTATGATGCTACCGTTTTAAACTACCTTCTTATCCATGTTCATGCTATTACTAGCATCAAGTTAACTTAGCTCCCGATTACCAAGGATAGTTTATTCTTTCATTATGCAAAATCTACGGATTTTCATCTATAAATAAAAACCCGTTTCATCACGTGATTAGGCATTCATCCGAATACCTAATCTAATCAAGTTCTATTTACAACCGAGTAGACACGCGATTTCACTTAGGCATTTCAACAAACACCTAGTGGGCATGATTTCTATACCTCTTCAATTTAGTTTATGACTAACATTTTAACCAAGTTTAAATCATCAAATTCAAGCGTTTGTGTCTAGCATTCATAAACAACATCAAGACTCGCATCATAACATCAATGTTCATCCATTTTAACACTCTAATTCTAGTATTCATCATCTTGTTATAAAACCCACTTAGCACCTACATAATTAGTTAACCGAAACACTAATTTATGGCGCTAAATCAACAAGTTTATATCTAGGGTTCGTTCCTAGACTCATAAACATCTTATTTTCGCTATAACATTCATCATTCATACAAGAATTTCATTTAAGAATGTTAATTGAATTTTCAAAGTATCGCCAAATAACAAAATTCAACATACCTTGTGATCTCCATGCTTAGGTGATCATGAATTTATGTTCATGCATTGATTTAGGGCTTGAATCTGCCTTCAATTTGGTGAATTTAGATTGAGTTAGGGTTTGGCTCCAAAAGAGCTTCCTGGTCGATCGTACAAAACACACACTTAGTGTGTGTTTTGTTATAATTTTTCTTTTATGAAATAACTTTCAATTATCCCACTTTGACCCCCTCAAGTTTTGTTAGTTATTAAGTAGGCTACAACCTACTTATTTTCAATAATATTTACCTTTTAAACTAGGCTAAACATTCCTAGTTTACTTAGTGGGTTTGGGGAGATACAACTTGTTTTATTTTAAGTCCGGTTAACTCGGGCCACTTATAAACTTTGTTTTCTCAAAAGCTTTTGCTCGCCTTTTATTTAATATTAGATTTATTTATTTAAATCCTAATATTCACCGGATTAAATTTTACCACTAACGGTATTTTACCCGTTCATTAATATTAACATGGTTTGACTATCAAACCCGTTTTCGGGGTGTTACACCGTTACAAACGCGTTGCATTTTTTTCAAATATTTCGCTACAAATGCGTCACAAATCATTACTAATAAAATATGGAAATGGTGTAGGAAATGCGTTACAAATTTGCAACACCAATTTTTCGTTGTAATTACGTTGAAAAGTGCGTAGTAAATGCGTTGTAAATGGTTTTCAACGGGGCTTTTTCCAACATTAAGGTTTTGTTGCAAATGCGTAGCTAATTGGAATTTGCATCGCATTTACAACGGAAATGGGCGTTGAAAATTGCCATTTTTCTAGTAGTGGCGAAGGCAAGTAGGAGGGCAAGAGGAAGCAGCTTTGCATACAGATTATTTTAGAAAAAACACAACTCACTCAAACCGATTCGGGTTGTAAACCGATCTGTTTTTTTCTTACCATGGGCTCAAGCCAGTTTACCCCAAACCATATCTGGTTGAGAAGCGATTTTAGGGTTAGAAAAACACAACTCACTCAAACTGATATGAATCTGGTTAAGAACCGGCTTGGGCCAAAAAAACAGTTTTTAATACAATTTTTTTAATCCTCGAAGCAGAGCAGTTAAGGCTCAAACCGGTGTATACATGAAAATTCGAATTGGGCTCTAACCGCCGGGCTGGGTCAGGGCCCAAACCAGTTTGACTCGGACCGTTTTTTGAAAGGCTGGATCAGTTTGGGAAACGGTTTTGCATGGCCAAACCAGTTTTTTTTCTTTTTTACATGTTTAGCAGTAGCCATGTTTCATTGTTCTAATAAAAGATTTAATTTAAGTGGGCTTCAAAAGTCTGGAAACCAAACTAATATACTTAGCATTTTGGGCCTAAGCCTGAATTGCCGCCCCCAATCTATATAACATAAGGTTTAAAGAACTACATAAAAGTTCGAATTCACTTTTTATATACTACATAAAATCACCCACCTCCCAACGTTCACTTTTTAGATTCATATATAATCAATTAACTATATATGGATGTGCCAATGGCTTTATAGCCTAGTGGCATCTTGGAGGTGGGATAAGGCTTTGGGACCAATAGGTCCCGGGTTCGATTCCCACAAGGGGGTTTTCCCATATTTATTGGGTTTCCTCCTGAATTGGTGTATAGGCATTATGCCCAGTGGAGATGGATATGATCGGGTGGTTCCGCTGGTGGCACGATGATACTCCAGTGGTCCGTCAGTGATCCAAATTTGTCGTTAAAAAAAAACTTATATATGGATGTAATTATATGTAATATATATTATATGATTTTTTCTTTGCCAAGTTAATACTTTCTTCCCAAATGTGTCCCGACTTTTTCTTTGTATATCAATTATTGAGTTATTGGTCGTAGAAGATATTTTTAATACCGTCATCCTCAACAATTAAAACCGATCGATAAGAACCACATCTATAAATTTAAACCACTTGAAACAATTGATTTTTAACCACAGATATGAAGAAAAGGAGATAGAATATAACAATTCAAGAGAACAAGACAATGATCAAACTTGTAATTTACTCAAAGACGATTTCATGTACTTATAACGAGTAAACCATATTATTTTCAATCAAGTCAAGCAACAAAAATGTTGTTGTCAATTACTTAAGGTCTAGATCTCATGGAACGTGTCATTTACGCAAAGTGAACACGCTTTCGATAGAAAATTTATACAATTAATGTAAAAATATCGATAACATTATGTCTTAACTAGTCAGGGGTAGGGTTTTTATTCTGGAAAGAAACCGACATCATATATTACTAACAAGTTGTCCCCGGTTAAGCCGTTCTCAACTCCAGACTAACGTACTACTGATCAATGATAGGTCCCAAAATATGTCCATTGGTCTCATTTAAGTTATAATATATAACGGTTCTTAAATTTGGTTTAAGGGTTATGTTTACAAATAGATGGGTAAGATGTGGGTGTATGTTGATGGTTGGAAATGGTAGGAGACAGACAGTGGGTTTATGGCTATGGATGAAAAAACATGTTGGAAATTTGTGAAAATAGCACTTTTCACAAATATAGGAAAATGACTTTTTCCTATTTTGGACTAGAAATAAATATAATAAAATGAGCGGGTTTTATATATTTATTTGTGGATTTGTGTTCTATGTTGGAAGAGCTTCGCAACGAACTAAACCACGTCCAAAACGGAGCTAAGATGAATGAGATATCGATGCTCAAAATTTGGTGTTGCTGAAAAAGTGGGAAAGTGGCACCTTGTCCCACATAGGAGGAGAGATGAAACTTAAAGGGGTATTTAAGTTGAACTCTCCATCCTTATTGTTTCATGGAAGCACACACTAAGTGTACTCGCGAAGGGTGCGGAGCAATGATAACCAATGCAAGAAACCTAAGCGTGAGTGTGCGCACATGGTTGATGAGGATGGTATGCCTCTAATTGCAATGATAACCAAGGAAGCGGCTATGATTGAAGAAGTCAACGCGATGGGTGAAAACCCAAAAGGATGGTTCGTTGACACATGTGCAACCCGCCATGTTTGTGAAGACAAGGCTCTTTTCTCTACATTCAAGGAAGCATCGGGTGAAGAAAAGATTTATATGGGAAATAAAGCTACCGCAAGCATCAAGGGGGAAGGCACTGTCATCCTGAAGATGACGTCTGTCAAGGAGCTTACTTTGACCAATGTGCTTTATGTCCCAGAGATACGGAAGAATCTCGTGTCGGGATGGATGCTCAACAAGTTTGGATTTCGTCTAGTGTTTCGGACAACTTTGTTCTTTCTAGACGTGGAATGTTTGTTGGAAAGGGCTATGCCCTTAATGGTATGTTTAAAATGAATGTAATGGTTGTAAACCAAAACAAAATTTTGAATGAAATTTCTACTTCTACTTACATGATTGAGTCTTCTAATGTTTGGCATGGTAGACTAGGACATGTAAATTTTAATTCATTACGACGTTTAATTAAATTAAATTTGATACCAACATTCCATATCGAGTCCGATCACAAATGCGAGACATGTGTCGAATCCAAACTTATGAGATTATCGTTTAAATCCGTTGAACGAATAACCAAACCCCTTGATTTAATTCATACCAATGTGTGTGATTTAAAAGCGGTTCCCACGCATGGAGGAAATAAGTACTTCATCACGTTTATTGATGATTGTACTAAATATTGCTATGTGTATTTACTTAAGAATAAAGACGAAGCAATAGAAAAGTTTATCTTGTACAAAAACGAAGTTGAGAATCAACTTAAAAAGAAGATAAAAGCTATGAGAAGCGATCGAGGAGGTGAATATGTTGCACCTTTTGGGGATTTATGCGCAAAAAAGTGGCATTATACATGAGTGTACACCTCCTTATTCTCCACAATCAAATGGCGTGGCGGAACGAAAGAACCGCACATTGAAAGAGATGATAAACGCCATGTTGATAGCTCGAGAGTGAACCGAGAAATGTGGGGGGACGCCATTCTATCAGCAAACTATCTTTTGAACAAGATACCTTTTAAAAATAGGGACGAAACTCCATATGAGTTATGGAAAAAAAGGAAGCCTTCATACAAATACTTGAAAGTGTGGGGGTGCCTAGCAAAGGTGATTGTACCACCTCCTAAGGCTCTTAGGATATGACCCAAACTGTTGATTGCATTTTCATAGGATATGCACATCAAATTAATGCACATCGTTTTCTTGTTCATGAGTCCAAGAATCCCGACGTACATAAACACACTATCATGGAGGCAAATCC
This sequence comes from Helianthus tuberosus, assembly GCA_030545235.1. Taxonomy (NCBI): domain Eukaryota; kingdom Viridiplantae; phylum Streptophyta; class Magnoliopsida; order Asterales; family Asteraceae; genus Helianthus; species Helianthus tuberosus. The sequence goes on along the minus strand of JARYGA010060219.1, from coordinate 5,709,543 downwards.
TAACATTGTCTCATATTTTGAGAATGTGTTTCCTATGTTAGGACAAACACGTGCGACTTCATCAACAACGGTTGATGAAGCGGGTCCAAGTTCATCTACATGGTTAGATGAAGTGGGTCCAAGTTCATCTACATGGTTAGATGAAGTAAGTCCAAGTTCATCTACATGGGTAGATGAAAGACATGAACGACCCGAGGTTGAGGAGGGTGAGCTTAGACGAAGCAAACGACAAAGGGTTGAAAAATCCTTTGGTCCAGACTTCATGAGCTACATGGTTGAGGGTGAGCCCAATACCTACCGCGAAGCAGTTACCTCCGCAGAAGGACCTCAATGGCAAGAAGCAATTAAGAATGAAATTGATTCTATATTGCAAATCATACTTGGGAGTTAGTAGATCTTCCACCTGGTTGTAAACCACTTGGATATCGTTGGATATTCAAAAGGAAGATGAAAGCCGACGGAAGTATTGATAAATACAGGGCAAGGTTAGTAATCAAAGGATTTAGACAAAATGTCTAGACTACTTTGATACTTACTCGCCTGTGACGAGAATAACCTCTATACAATTGGTTCTTGCAATTGGGCTCTAAGAAATTTGGAAGTTCACCAAATGGATGTAAAGACCGCTTTTCTAAATGGCGATTTAGAAGAAGAAATTTACATGGAACAACCTGAGGGTTTTTCCGCCCCAAGAAACGAGGGCAAAGTATGTAAATTGGTCAAGTCTTTGTATGGCTTGAAGCAAGCTCCAAAACAATGACACCAAAAGTTTGATCATGTCATGATTGACAATGGTTTCAAAATAAATGAGTGCGACAAGTGCGTCTATTTTAAAGACACACCTAGGGGTTATGTGATTTTATGTCTTTATGTAGATGATATGCTTATCATTGGGAGTGATGATAATATGATCAACTCAACGAAAGACATGTTGAAAGCGAGGTTTGACATGAAAGACATGGGTCTCGCAGATGTGATTCTTGGTGTAAAAATCACTAGAACCCAAAATGGTCTTGTGTTGAGTCAATCTCACTACGTGGACAAGATCCTTGGGAAATTCAATTCGGACGATACGAGTATAGCTCGCACTTCAATTGATAATACCCAACGCCTAAGGAAGAATAGAGATGAGAGTGCTGCTCAGTTAGAGTACTCAAGGATCATTGGTAGTCTCATGTATCTAATGACATGTACCAGACCCGACTTAGCATATGCTTATGAGTAGGCTAAGTAGATACACCAGCAATCTGAGCGCGGATCATTGGAAAGCTATCATGAGGGTGCCTAGATACATAAGATACACAAGAGACTATGGATTGCATTATACCCGTCATACAGCTGTGATCGAAGGATACAATGACGCGAACTAGATATCGGATATAAAAGATCATAGATCGACAAGTGGATATGTGTTTACACTTGCGGGAGCAGCTATAGCTTGGAAGTTTTCCAAGCAAACTGTTATAGCTAGATCCACAATGGAATCTGAATTCGTCGCTTTAGATAAAAGCGGGGAAGAGGCGGAGTGGCTACGTCAATTTGTGGAAGATATTCCAAGATGGCCAAAGCCGTTGACGGCGATTTGCATACATTGTGACAATCAATCAGTGCTTGTTAGAGCACAAAGCGCGATGTACAATGGCAGATCAAGGCACATTCGACGTAGACACAACACGGTATGACAACTTATCTCAACGGGTGTTATCTCAGTTGACTATATTAGGTCAAAGGAGAACATTGCAGACTCGTTAACAAAAGGCTTAAGCAAAGATAAGGTGTATAAGTCGTCAAGTGGATGGGACTAAAGCCCATAGAAGAAGGGATATGAGAGAAACCTAACCTAGTTGACTGGAGATCCCAAGATCTAGGTTCAATAGGCAAACTTAATCATAAACCCAAAGGGAGTCATTATGGGGGGTGCCCCAAAATCAATAAAGGGAGTTGTATACTTCCTAGTCCATTCCAATCAGTGACATGAAGGAAAGGTTAAGCATGTTGAGGTTAAGGATTTTGAGGAAATCCAAAATTAACCATGATACTTTTAATAATTCAGAGGAATCACCTATGTTAGAGAGAAGTGGGGTCGCTTCGAATGGATTTGTGGGGAGGCGCAAATCCTAGAGCTCTCGCAGAACCAGGAAAGTGTTCATGACCATAAACGGACACAACCATGAGGACTTGACTCGACTAGGGAGAGTATTGTGTGAATGCATATTGTCGCTGTCACACCCCAACCAATGGCGGAATCATTGGAGCGGGACTTGTTCGAGATTGCAAGAGACTTCATAACACTATTTGTGACAATATTTAAATAAACCGTTTTTCATTTCATAGAATAATTGTCAAACATTACATGGAATTTCAAATAACAACAAGTTCAAACATAACAATAACAAAATTTGATACAACATTTAAACCTAACACGTCTAAATGTGTATCTAGGCATCAACGCTAATTCATTTCATAGCAATCGTCATCCTCAACCTGTAACATGTTTAAAATAAAGTTTAATGCAAAAGCAAAGGCGAGTATACAAGTTTGATACGTACATAGCATAAAAAGATGATTAAACAATTCCTCATAGCAAGCATGTGATACAAGATAAACCTTAAATTCGGCATGTGTATAACATATCAAACCAATGATGAAACGCAATATGCTCATGACATAACCACAAGTCTACGGGCGGTGCGTTAATCCTATAGCGCTATATATGTCACGGATAGGCTCGTACGAAGTTAATGATAAGTCTAACACAAGATGTAACTAACCCAAGTTTAAAGTATCAAGCAATCACGTATACAAGTCATGTTATAGGAATGTTCGTGCGTTTAAGTAAAATGTTCATGTGTAAGTTTTGGTAAGTAAACATGTTACACCCCAAAAAGTGGTAAACGTAAAGAGGGGAATACGAGTATACTCACGGTTTTGCAAGTTGTTCCCACTTGAATCCGCGAGAAAGTTAGTTGATTAGAGTGGAGCACCAAGTCCTACACGAAGAACAAAGTGTATGAGTTTGGGGAAATCAGAAGATTAAGGATTCGGAATTTAAAAAACATGAAAATAGCATATGAAAATAATCACCTAGTACTTATGATACTTGTTCTTGACACTAGAAAACTCTAACGAGTTTAAATGTTTTCATGGAACAAGGTTCCATTAGAATCGTGATAAGTTATCAAAGTCTAGGATGATATAATCTAGTACCTTGACATATGAACACTAGTTCATCATCAAAGATTCGATTATTTGAATTATATGTTTATATATTGCATATATTATTATATTATTATTATGTCCAATATTTCAAGCATGAGGTAGAAGATTAATCTTCATTTAGATACCTCTATGTTTCATGGAAGTCATGTAGGAGGTAGGAAGAGTAGTCTTCCATTTAGGTACCTCTAAGTGTTCACCACTACACTTGATGTAAAAACATACAAGGAGGGTCATGAACTATGAATAATATAAGAATATAAACAACTACTCTATAAGAAATCATCAAGTAATGTGGGGATTTTATGTTGAACAACCCAAGTTAGTCCATAATCACACCTACATTAAGTCATGGACTTAAACATTACTTGTGGGTTAAACCCTTGACAAAACAGAAAGTTTGTGAGGATTAATCCTCTGATTTTGAATGTCTCAACCCTTTTTTTAAGCCTAACTAACCATAGAAGTGGTTATAAGCATAAGGACATAGGTTTGAGATGAGTTATACTCAAGTTGAACAAGTTTAGTAAATATTAGATGAAATCAGAAATGAACAGTGAACTTTGGAGCCTTTTTGCCGGAGTTCCAGGGACTTATTTACTGTGAAAAACCCATGGAATCGAAGCTAAGGTCAATCCAAGCACATAGGAAAAATAATGAGGTAAAACGGATAAGAAACGAATGAGATATGCTCACTTTAGTGAAGAAGTAACAATCTGCTCGAACCTTCTGATGTTGCACGAATTTGGGACTGATTTTGATGAGTTTGTAAAGTGATTTGAGCTTGGATTAGCTTGGTATTTATAATGGAGGGTTTAAGTTAGTTGGTGGTTGGTTAATAAATGCTAAAATTTGTTTAAAACTAAAAAAATATCACAAAACCCGCCTAAACATCGAGCTGGAACAAGACTGATCATGTTTTGCGCGCTGGGCCAGCTTGGCGGTCCGCGGAGACCAACTGGGCCTGGTTGCGGGCCGCCTGGATCAATCTGGACGAGTGCTTAAGGGATTAACGGTGCGGGTTTATTTCGATGTGAAGGCCGTGGCCCAGCGGTTAGCGTGTGGTTTGGTTGTTGCTGTGACCCGTGTTCGAACCCTGGGTTCTGCAACTTTTTTTGTTTTTTTTTTTGTTTTAAACATTGATCTTTCAGCAATTAGCACAATTGGTCCTTGCAAGTTTAAGTTTCAGCACATTACACTAACAACCCTTGTCTTTAACTAAGTTATATCATTTTTTTAAAGAAAACTAACTTTAAGGTTTAAACTAACTAAGTTAATTTTACTAACTTTATTATCTAACGAGACTAACTAAATATTATTAAATAAACTTTTAAATAGCGAAATTCATTTAATTAATTAAACTAAATAAATTAGAATAGTTAAATAACCATATTTATGAATGAAATAAACAAATAAGAAGAACCTTTAACGATTATTCCTTTCACGAAACTTCCGAATCTCATTATTTTCAGATTTTAACTAGTTTAACGAGTATCAAGTGTCGATAAGTATAGAATCAAGAATCCTTGAATAATATTTCGTTCAAAAGGCGTATTATTCACAAGTTTCACGTATTTGCAAGATTAGCACAAAGTTTCCAAGAACTACAAGTATGCAACGAATGTTTCACGAAATTAAATGTATGAACATGTATAAAGTACGTATAACACGAAATTAAAGAATTACGAGTTTTATTTATGAATCAAGTCTCTGATTTACAACGATTACAACGAAAGAACGATTACAAGAAACGCAAGACTTTCTAAAAATAGAAATACAACCAAGACCTTCTAAATATGGAAAGCACGAAGAAGCAGGGCGTTACAGTCTCCCCCCCTTTAGGGAATTTCGTCCCGAAATTTAGGAAGAAGTAGCGAAAAGATATGGATACTTTGTCTTCATTTCGCTCTTGAGTTCCCAAGTAAATTCAGCGCCATGTTTTCCTTCCCATCGAACCTTAACGATAGGAATTTTACTGTGCCTTAATAACTTGACTCTTTAGTCCATGATTTCGATGGGTTTTTCCATAAAATGCAAGGTCTCGTTGACTTGTAGGTCGTCGAGTGGGACTTGAAGTCCTTCGTCAGCTAGACACTTCTTTAAGTTGGACACGTGGAAGACAGGGTGTACATTGTTGAGTTCTTTAGGCAGGTCCAGTCTATACGCAACCTTGCCAATCCTTTCGAGAATCTTGAAAGGACCAACGTAGCGAGGTGCGAGTTTTCCTTTCTTACCAAATCGAACCACACCCTTCCATGGGGATACCTTGAGAAGTACGTAGTCACTAATCTCGAATTCCAAAGGTTCGCGACGCTTGTCGGCCGTAACTCTTTTGTCGGCTCTGGGCTTTCAGTAAGTTGTCTCGAACCTGTAAAATCTTGTCCGTTGCTTCTTGACCAGTGAATTGAGATTAACCAACCGTGTGCCAAAAAATAGGCGAACGTCACTTGCGACTATACAATGCTTCGAAAGGTGCCATTTGTATACTCGCATGATAACTGTTATTGTGCGAGAATTCGATCAAAGGCAAGTGTGAATCCCAGTTGCCACCAAAATCTATTACACAAGAACGAAGCATATCCTCTAATGTTTGGATAGTACGCTCGGTTTGACCGTCTGATTGAGGGTGAAAAGCAGTGCTAAGGTTAAGAACAGTACCCATAGCAAATTGAAAAGTTTGCCAAAGGCGAGTCGTGAAATGAGCGCCACGATCGGAAATGATGTCAATGGGGATACCATGACGACAAATGATCTCATCGGTGTAGATTCTAGCCAATTTCTCGACTTTGAAATCTTCGCGGATAGGAAGAAAATGAGCCGATTTGGTCAATCGATCAACGATCACCCAAATACTGTCATGACCAGAAGACGTACGAGGAAGCTTAGTGATGAAATCCATGGCAATGCTCTCCCTTTTCCAGACAGGAATCTCTGGTTGTTCGAGTAAGCCAGAGGGACGTTGACGCTCGGCTTTGACCTTCGAGCAAGTAAGACATTTCGCAACATAAGAGGCGATATCTCTCTTCATTCCAGGCCACCAATAGGATGTACGCATATCATGGTACATCTTATCAGCACCAGGGTGAACGAAATACCTTGTTTTGTGTGCCTCATTCATGAGAAAGTCTCGGAGGTTTTCACGATTAGGGATCCAGATACGGTTGAGATAGTATAGAATACCATCAGGTTTAGACACGAGCTCATGTTCCCTAGCGCCTCGTATCTCAACAGAGAGACTACCTTCGTTAATGGAGGCATATTGAGCTTCGCGTATGCGACATTGAAGATCTTTAACAAGTTGGAGATAACGAGCACTCTTCACATGAGTTTTACAACTAAGAGCGTTGGCCACTACATTCGCCTTACCAGGATGGTAGCGAATGTCGCAGTCGTTGTCGTTTAATAGTTCCACCCAACGACGTTGACGGATGTTCAGTACCTTTTGGTCGAAGATATGTTGAAGGCTCTTATGGTCGGTGAAGACCACACACTTAGTACCATAAAGGTAGTGTCGCCAAATCTTCAACGCAAAAACAACTGCGCCAAGTTCAAGGTCGTGAGTAGTATAGTTCTTTTCATGTATTTTGAGTTGCCTTGACGCGTATGCGATAACCTTTTCGTGTTGCATAAGGACACAACCAAGGCCAATGTTTGAAACATCGCAATACACGAAGAAGTCGTCGTTTCCATCAGGAAGCGCGAGAATAAGAGCATTACAAAGCATGTCCTTAAGAGTTTGAAAAGATTCTTCTTGTTCGGGACCCCAAACAAAAGGTTTCTATTTTTAAGTCAAAGAAGTCAAAGGGACAGCGATCTTCGAGAAGTTAGAGATAAAGCGACGATAATAACCAGCAAGACCAAGAAACGAACGGATTTCAGACGGAGACTTAGGTGCAATCCAGTTCTTCACAGCTTCGATTTTTGCGGGGTCAACGTGAATACAAAGTTCGTTGACAGTATGACCAAGGAATTGAACCTCTTTTAACCAAAATTCGCACTTGGAGAATTTGGCGTATAGACGTTCAGTACGAAGAAGTTGAAGGATAAGACGCAAGTGTCGCTCATGCTCTCCTCGCGTCTTGGAGTAGATAAGGATATCATCGATGAAGATGATCACGAAACGGTCCAAGTATGCCTTGCACATGCGGTTCATCAAATCCATGAAAACAGCAGGTGCATTGGTCAAACCAAAGGGCATGACCATGAACTCATAGTGACCATATCGTGTACGAAAAGCGGTTTTAGGTACATATTCCTCGAGAACTCGAAGTTGATGGTACCCAGAACGAAGATCGATCTTTGAAAAGCAGGGCGCGCCTTGCAATTGATCGAAGAGGTCATCGATGCGGGGAATAGGGTATCGGTTCTTGATAGTAAGCTTGTTGAGCTCACGATAGTCAATACACATTCGGAATGACCCATCTTTCTTTTTAACGAACAAAATAGGAGCACCCCAAGGATAAGTACTAGGGCGTATAAAGCCTTTATCAAGAAGCTCTTGAAGTTGACTCGAGAGCTCTTGCATCTCAGAGGGTGCTAAACGGTAAGGAGACTTAGCGACAGGCGTAGCGCCAGACACTAAATCGATGCGAAAATCAACAGAACGAGCAGGAGGCGGACCAGGAAGATCGTCGGGAAACACATAAGGGAAATCACGTACGACGGGAACGTCACTTATGCTTTGGCCTTTGTCCTTCTTTTCCACAATGTGGGCGAGAAAGGCAAAGGTACCCTTGCGCAAGCATTTGTTCGCTTGGATACACGACATAAGCTTAAGACCTTGAGAAGGTTTTTCACCATAGACGTGTAGTGAATCACCGTTTGGAAGAGGTAGATGAATAAACTTCTCATAACAGACAACTTCAGCACGAACGTGCCTAAGCTAGTCTATACCTACTATGACGTCGAAGCTACCCATTTGCATAGGTATATGAATGATTGAGAACGTATGATCATTAAGGATCAAAGAAAAATTGGAAAGAACGGAATCGACAGTGACGGATTTACCATCAGCGACTTCGACAGCGAAAGATCTTGGCAACTTAGAGCGTTTACACTCAAGCAAAGATTCGAATTCTAACGACACAAAACTTTTATCGGCGCCAGTATCAAATAGACAAGAAGCATAAACATGGTTCATAAGGAACGTACCAGTAATGACGTTATTCGCATTTTGAGCCTGAGCAGTAGTGAGAAGGAAGGCTCTGCCTCGAGCGGGTTGTTGAGCCTGTTGCTTCTGCTGCTGTTGTGGTGGCTGTTGCTGTTGAGGCTGGTTTCGTTGGGGACAGGCGTTAGCCATAAGGTTGAGATCACTACACTTAAAATACGCTCGCACAAGAGCGACTTGGTTCTGAGCTTGGTTGGGGACGGGGTTCTGAGCTACCATAGCTTGGTTTTGATTGGCCATAGGCGATACGCGGCAGTTTTGAGAAAAGTGCCCATATCGGCCACACTTGGCGCACTTGCGGCATGGAACGTCGGGAGGGTGATGGTACTGGCATTTGCCACACTTAGGTTGTGTCCTAGTGTAACCTTTGTGTGGAGTTTCATTGTTGGCTATAGCAGGCATAACTTATAGGGGTTGAGGGTTTAGCGGAGTGACAACCGCGTAATTCTGGCTTGAAGCCTTCCGCTTCTTGCCTCGGTTTTTCTTGATGGATGAGGAGGGTTCAACAGTGGGTTCAATGGTGGCTTGATGGGCGGTTTTCAGTGGGGTTTTCGTGGCATTTCTATGCATGACATGGTTACTGTTCAAACGGGCAGCTAAATGAAAGGTTTCCTCAATAGTGGCTGGGCAAGCAGCTTCCATAAGGTTCATGAAGGAATCAGGGTAGCAATGGATGTATTTGTTGATGGCTTTTTCAGGTGTATCAACTTGGCTAGGACACAGGATGCTAAGTTGTTTGAAACAGAGGGTTAAACCATCATTGTCGTCATCCACTTGCTTAAGGTGCCAAAATTCACTTTCCAATTTTCTAAGCTCGTGTGGCGGACAAAATTCCTCTTTCAAGATCTTTTTCAATTCAGCCCCCATGGCAATGCGTGGGCGGCGTCCTCACCTCTTGATCGGAACACCCATGTGGCATTTTGGGTGCGTAGGTCGTCAGGATAACCGCTCTGACGAAAGGTGATCTCCATGGCATCAAACCAAGAGAGTAGTGCGGTAGCACCATCTTTTCCAGTAAATTCCAATGGTTTGCAAGCCATGAATTGTTTGAAGAGAAAATGTGTCTTTGGCTTCTCCACCTTGGAGTCTACCGAGCCATGAGGCGAATCGGTATTGGTTTGAATGCGGCTAACGATGTCGGGGATAACTCGAGCCATTTGATCGGCCATTTGTTCAGCAATGAGGCCTACGAGCTCCTTTTTGGAGATGGAACCAGAGCGAGAACCCTTCTTGGACTTGGGCTTTTCGGAGGAGCTTGAGGAAGGCATCTAGAAGTTTGAAAGAAAATAAAAGGATGAGACTTGATCATAAATTTGAAATAAAGTTTGTCACGTATAAGCATGTAATGTTCATGTGTCACGTATAATTCACACTAAAGCATGAGTTTTCAGCATGTATTCACAAGTATAAACACGTAAGAATGCGTATAAAGAGTATAAATTTAGTTTGTTCACGAGAATTATTATTGTTTTTTATTGCGCGAGACATGCGAAACGTGTAACGGTTTTGAAATGAACGAGGTAACAAGTATAAAATCACATATAAATTGAATCACATAAAAGAGAGGCTCATAAAACATAGAATTGTTTTGGGTTTAGAAATGTCGACTGTTCCAAACTGAATCGAAAGTCCTTTCAAATTAGAGAAACGTGCTTTGGCCTATAGGTAAGATACTCTCGTCGAGAAGCGATTAACGGTATCTTACCCTTCCAGTTACTACACATCTCTAATCGATTGAAACAATCGAAACTTTGGCGAGATCGAAAATCGAGGAATGGGACTTAATCGACAAGGTGCGGGTTTCACCCCTACCTTGACGATTTCGTACCCTAATGTGGTTGGTACTCGTCGGGTCAAAATATAATTTCAACACTTTGACGAGGGTACACTAGAGTTTGAATTGGAAATTTACCATTAAGATGTGGATTTCACTCCTAGCTTAATGTCGAAATTTCGTGCAAAATAAGAATAAGTGGAATGAGAGTTGTTCACCAAATTGTGGGTTTCACGCCTATTTTGGTAAACTTGTCTCTTTTGTATAAAGAGTGTCTTCAAGTCTTAAGTGTATTGTGTAAAATGTCTTAGGAAAGACATTATGTATGTATTAAGACCAAAAGAAGAGAAAGAAGCAAAGAAGAAAGCGTAACATTTTAAGCATGAAACAAGAATGGTCAAAACATGGTTGCTACTATAGACTAGGTCGAACATGGCAATTCTACCTAATTCCCTATAGTTATGGCTCTGATACCAATCTGTCACACCCCAACCAATGGCGGAATCATTGGAGCGGGATTGTTCGAGATTGCAAGAGACTTCATAACACTATTTGTGACAATATTTAAATAAACCGTTTTTCATTTCATAGAATAATTGTCAAACATTACATGGAATTTCAAATAACAACAAGTTCAAACATAACAATAACAAAATTTGATACAACATTTAAACCTAACACGTCTAAATGTGTATCTAGGCATCAACGCTACTTCATTTCATAGCAATCGTCATCCTCAACCTGTAACATGTTTAAAATAAAGTTCAATGCAAAAGCAAAGACGAGTATACAAGTTTGATACGTACATAGCATAAAAAGATGATTAAACAATTCCTCATAGCAAGCATGTGATACAAGATAAACATTAAATTCAGCATGTGTCTAACATATCAAACCAATGATGAAACGCAATATGCTCATGACATAACCACAAGTCTACGGGCGGTGCGTTAATCCTATAGCGCTATATATGTCACGGATAGGCTCGTACGAAGTTAATGACAATTCTAACACAAGATGTAATTAACCCAAGTTTAAAGTATCAAGCAATCACGTATACAAGTCATGTTATAGGAATGTTCGTGCGTTTAAGTAAAATGTTCATGTGTAAGTTTTGGTAAGTAAACATGTTACACCCCAAAAAGTGGTAAACGTAAAGAGGGGAATACGAGTATACTCACGGTTTAGCAAGTTGTTCCCACTTGAATCCGTGAAAAAGTTGGTTAATTAGAGTGGAGCACCAAGTCCTTCTACACGAAGAACAAAGTGTATGAGTTTGGGGAAATCATAAGATTAAGGATTCGGAATTTAAACAACATGAAAATAGCATATGAAAATAATCACCTAGTACTTATAATACTTGTTCTTGACACTAGGAAACTCTAACGAGTTTAAATGTTTTCATGGAACAAGGTTCCATTAGAATCGTGACAAGTTATCAAAGTCTAGGATGATATAATCTAGTACCTTGACATATGAACACTAGTTCATCATCAAAGATTCGATTGTTTGGATTATATGTTTATATATTGCATATATTATTATTATGTCCAATATTTTAAGCATGAGGTAGAAGACTAAATCTTCATTTAGGTACCTCTAAATTTCATGGAAGTCATGTAGGAGGTAGGAAGAGTAGTCTTCCATTTAGGTACCTCTAAGTGTTCACCACTACACTTGATGTAAAACCATACAAGGAGGGTCAAGAACTATGAATAATATAAGAATATAAACAACTACTCTATAATAAATCATCAAGTAATGTGGGGATTTTATGTTGAACAACCCAAGTTAGTCCATAATCACACCTACATTAAGTCTTGGACTTAAACATTACTTGTGGGTTAAACCCTTGACAAAACAGAAAGTTTGTGAGGATTAATCCGCTGATTTTGAATGTCTCAACCTTTTTTTTAAGCCTAACTAACCATAGAAGTGGTTATAAGCATAAGGTCAATCCAAGCACATAGGAAAAAGAATGAGGTAAAACGGAAAAGAAACGAGTGAGATATGCTCACTTTAGTGAAGAAGTAACAATCTGCTCGAACCTTCTGATGTTGCATGAATTTGGGACTGATTTGGAGTGATTTGGATGAGTTTGTAAAGTGATTTGAGCTTGGATTAGCTTGGTATTTATAAGGGAGGGTTTAGGTTAGTTGGTGGTTGGTTAATAAATATTAAAATTTGTTTAAAACTCAAAAAATATCACAAAACCCGCCTAAACATCGAGCTAGAACAAGACTGATAATCTTTTGCGCGCTGGGCCAGCTTGGCGGGCCGTGGAGACCAACTGGGCCTGGTCGCGGGCCGCCTGGATCGATCTGGATGAGTGCTTAAGGGATTAACAGTGCGGGTTTATTTAGATGTGAAGGCCGTGTCCCAGCGGTTAGCGTGTGGTTTGGTTGTTGCTGTGACCAGGGTTCGAACCCTGGGGTCTGCAACTTTTTTTGTTTATTTTTTTTTGTTTTAAACATTGATCTTTCAGCAATTAGCACAATTGGTCCCTGCAAGTTTAAGTTTCAGCACATTACACTACCAACCCTTGTCTTTAACTAAGTTATATCATTTTTTTTAAAGAAAACTAACTTTAAGGTTTAAACTAACTAAGTTAATTTTACTAACTTTATTTTCTAACGAGACTAACTAAATATTATTAAATAAACTTTTAAATAGTAAAATTTATTTAATTAATTAAACTAAATAAATTAGAATAGTTAAATAACCATATTTATGAACGAAATAAACAAATAAGAAGAACCTTTAACGATTATTCCTTTCACGAAACTTCCTAATCTCATTATTTTAAGATTTTAACTAGTTTAACGAGTATCAAGTGTCGATAAGTATAGAATCAAGAATCCTTGAATAATATTTCGTTCAAAAGGCGTATTATTCACAAGTTTCACGTATTTTCAAGATTAGCACAAAGTTTCCAAAAACTGCGAGTATGCAACGAATGTTTCACGAAATTAAATATATGAACATGTATAAAGTACGTATAACACGAAATCAAAGAATTACGAGTTTTATTTATGAATCATGTCTCCGATTTACAACGATTACAACGAAAGAATGATTAAAAGAAACACAAGACTTTCTAAAAATAGAAATACAACCAAGACCTTCTAAATATGGAAAGCACGAAGAAGCAGGGCGTTACAGTCTCCCCCCCCCTTTAGGGAATTTCATCCCGAAATTTAGGAAGAAGTAGCGAAAAGATATGGATACTTCGTCTTCATTTAGCGGGAAATTCTATTGAGAACACCCTATAGAGTGACATGTGTCCATAATTTGGTTTTTTTATTATATAGTATAGATTGGTCATAGAAGATATTTTTAATACCGTTATCCTCAACAATTAAAACCAATCGATAAGAACCACATCTATAAATTTAAACCACTTGAAACAATTGATTTTTAACCACAGATATGAAGAAAAGGAGATAGAATCTATCAACCCAAGAGAACAAGACAATGATCAAATTTGTAATTTACTCAAAGACGATTTCATATACTTATAACGAGTAAACCATATTATTTTCAAGCAAGTCAGGCAACAAAAATGTTGTTGTCAATTACTTAAGGTCTAGATCTCATGGAACGTGTCATTTACGCAATGTGAACACGAGCGCTTTAGATAGAAAATTTATACAATTAATGTAAAAATATCGATAACATTATGAGTTAACTAGTCAGGGGTAGGGTTTTTATTCTGGAAAGAAACTGACATCATATATTACTAACAAGTTGTCCCCGGTTAAGCCGTTCTCAACTCCAGACTAACGTACTACCGATCAATGATAGGTCCCAAAATATGTCCATTGGTCTCATTTAAGTTATAATATATAAGCTACCACATTTGCACGGTTCTTAAATTTGGTTTAAGGGTTATGTTTACAAATAGATGGGTAAGAAGTGGGTGTATGTTGATGGTTGGAAATGGTAGGAGACAGACAGTGGTGTTATGGCTATGGATGGAAAAACATATACTCGACACGAACATCCAAAACATTCGGGACTACTTTCATACATTTGAAAAAAAATCATAATTATTAATTATATAGTATACATTACTTTTAAGATTAACATGTCTGGTGCTCTAAAAATACTCATTTTTATTAGTATCATTTGTCCCATATCTGGAACTTAAGAGGTTTGCGCCTCTTGTCAGCGTAGCTCGTTTGCCTATCTCTGGCGGCTTTCAGACGATCACGGATTTGTATAATTTTATCCGTCGTCTCTAGGACTATCTCAGGTCCTGATAGTTGGGCCTCCCCAACTTCTGCCCAACAGACGGGCGTTCGACATTTTCTCCCAAACAAAGCCTCGAAAGGAGCAGCTTTGATGCTTGTATGATAACTATTATTGTAGGAGAATTCAATTAGGGGGTAATGATGTCAATAACACACGCACGAAGCACGTCTTCTAAAGTTTGGATAGTACGCTCACTCTATCCATCAGTCTGTGGATGGTAAGCCGTACTGAAGTTCAATCGAGTGCCTAAAGATTGTTGGAAGCTTTTCCAGAAGTGTGAGGTGTATCTTGTATCTCTATTAGATACAATAGATACTGGTACTCCATGTAGGGATACAATCTCGTCCACATACAATTTAGCTAATTTATCGGAGCTATGCGTCTCCTTTATGGGCAAGAAATGTGCTGACTTAGTCTGCTTGTCAACAATGACCCATATTGTATCATTTCCATGCTTCGTTTTAGGTAACTTGGTAATAAATTCCATAGTTACCATTTCCCATTTCCATGTAAGAATTTCCAATTGTTGTAAAAGTCCTGACGGCTTTTGATGTTCGGCTTTAACCTGCGAACACGTCAGACACTTAGCTACATGTGTGGCTATGGATTTCTTCAAACTCATCCACCAATAGTTTGCTTTCATATCTTGATACATCTTGTCACCTCCAAGATGAACTTAGTATCTAGAATTATGCGCTTCCTAGGGGATTAGATCTCTAAGTTCTCCAAAGATTGGAACCCAGATTTGACCATTGAATCTAAGGATTCCATCGTTCCCAGGTGACAGCTGATCAGCAGTTCCACCTAATCCTTCACTTGGAAGGTTAGCTTCTAACACAACTTCTTTTGCGCATTTAACAGCTTCTCAATTAAGCTCTGTTATTTAGCTCGATGCTTTTGGCGTTAATCCTTATAGGTTTAACCCTTTCTTTGCGACTCAGCGCATCGACTACATTCGCTTAGCCAGGATGGTAGCGAATTTCGCAATCGTAGTCATTCAACCTTTCCAACCATTGGCGTTGTCTCATATATAGGGATTGGGTAAAATGAGAACCACATTGAGTTGTGAGAACCGTAGGAACTAATATGAGCCATTGATCAAAGGTGTTTTAATGGATGAGATTAAAAGACAATAAAGTTGTGTAATCATTATGCTTTAATTAATGAGTTTTTTGTTTTTAGTGGTATAAGGGCAAATTGGTCTTTAACCTTATCCATTAATGATTGAGATTTTATTTAATGTGATTTAATTAAAATAATTTTTGAAACATGTAGTAAAAAAGCCAATAAAAAGTTAATTTAATTTGATTAATGCAGTAAAAAAATCAACAAAAATTTTATGTCATTTAAAAAAATAAAAAAAATTTGTTTTTAGCGCCCCGGTTTTAAAACTTTTTCTACGCGCCGTTTTTAAACTTTTTTAGCACCATGGTTTTTTACGCCCCATTTTTCGCGCCCGTTTTTTACGTCCCATTTTTTCCGCCCCGTTTTTACGCCAATTTTTACGTCCCGTTTTATGCATGTTTTTTACGCACCGTTTTTACGCCCGATTTTAATCCCCCGTTTTTGCGACGCCGTCTTTACGCCCTGTTTTTTACACCCAAGGTAGAATTTAACGGGCGCCTCGTTTTTGCGCGCCCGTTTTTTACGCCCCGTTTTTTCGTGACGTTTTTTTACGCACCGTTTTTACGCGCCATTTTTTACGCCTCATTTTTTACGCCCGTTTTTTACACCCAAGGTAGCATTTAAACAAACCCCCTAAAAAAGTTTATTAAACCTTTACGCTACACGTAAAAAACTATACGCTAACACTTTTTTACATCAATGTAAACTTTTTTTTTTACATCAATTGTTTAAAAAAAAAAAAAAAACCTTTTAACCCACGCGTAAAAGCTATATTAAAAGTCTACTATAACCGTAAATATAAGTATTCTCGAAGTTAGAATTAAAAACTTTTTACACCAAAGTGTTAGAATTAAAAAAATATACAGGCCTTTAAAACAACCTCGTCAAAAAAGGTATTTCACAGCTTTACGCTACATGTAAAAAGTATATGCTAAATCTTTTTTACATCCATGTAAAAATATTATTTTAAAGAAAACATCAATAATTTAATCCATGTGTAAAAAATATATTAAAGGTATACACTATTCGTAAATACCTAATCTAGAACTTTTTTGTAACACCCCAAAAATGGGTTTGGTAATTTAAACCCGGTTAATATAAAGGAACGGGTAAAAAATACCGTTAGGGGTAAAAGTGAACCCGTAAATAAATATCAACTAGGAAATTATGTTAAGACATTAAAGTATGCAAATGGATACTTAACCATATATATTTAAGACTTAATACTTGAGGGACCAAATGTGCATAAGTTGAAAGTGGAATAATGAAAGTTAAAATATCTAAACACAACACATACATCAGACGTATGTGTGTGTGTTCGACATAGGTGAAGCAAGAAGAACAAAACCCTAATTTCTACTAATCCATCAAATTAGAAGAGAAATTGAAGGGTAAATCGATGCATGTATCCAGATTTATGATCCTCTAAGTGTGCTCAACATCAAGTAAGTTGAATTTTATGCTTTAGTGATGTTTAATGATATGGGTTATGTGTAATCCATGGATGTATTGCGAAATTAAGCATGAATGTTAGTTAATTTCAACATAAGGAAGTCGTAATGTGCTTGATTTTGACTATATTGATGGTTTGATAAGAAACCCATTTGAAATTGTGAGGATATGATTAGTGATGATGATGTATGTGTTGATTCTTGATATAGTTTGATGAGTAAGGTTAATATATGCATAATGATGTCATAATAATCTGAATATTTGAAGAATTCATGTGTTGGTGATGTTTTGCCATGACTTTAGAAAAGATTTTGTAGAGATGTGCTTAATAGGCTTGTACATTTCGCTAGATAAGTAGTATGCACATAAGGTGTTCGATGAAATGCTTGAGCTGAATTGATTATGTATGAATATGAAGAACTTTAGATTTAAAAGATCTAATAATGGCATGGAATATGGATATGAGTAATGAGCGTTAGAGTGAATGATGTGAATGCGTGTAAATGATGTATAATGTGAAAACTAAATGCAAATGTGATACACCCTTTAGGGTCGAAGAAAGGAGGAGAATCAAGTCAAACGAAAGCATTAGGAGCGCACGACTTCGGTAAGTTCTTATGAACTTTGTTTAATCTACCAGTAAGTTACCCTTTTGTTTGTTAATGTATTTATGATATATGGTAACTATTGAAGGTAACGTAGGAAGATATGAATCGTTGTTATTACTAAGTTAAGTTTTAGTGGAAATGGGTCGGAAGTGGTTAATAAAGAGAATTGATTAAGTTTGGGTAATAAAGGGAATGTACATAATGGATTATGCATAAAGATGAGTTATGTGTGTTCGAGGTCATGTTCATATGAAAAGCCGCTAATGATACTAATCGTTTTCTATTGAGAATTAAGGTGAAGCATAGGCAGGCTAACAATGGAAGTAAAGGTTGACTCTGCAATTCGATGCGAGTGGTCGAACGGATGGATGAAGGAGCTAGTATAAGAGAAAGCATGATATGTGGACACTTTATTATGCATGTGTTAATGTTTTATTTTGTATTATGTTACCGGTTAATAATGTTGAGGTTGAATGTGATGACTGCAGGTTATAAAGGGTTATGGAGGTTTCATCAAGAATTGCACGCGGTTGAAGATCGAGTCAAGATATGGATTGTACGTGGGTGTGTATGTGGTCACTTAATTCGATATATGTATGATAGTTGTCAATCAAATTTTCTAAAGGAACTAATGTATTTAAGTGAAAGAAAGGATGTCATTAAAGAAATTTTTAATTATGTGTTTTCCGCTGCGAATTTTGGTTTTAAACATTTAGGGCGTTACATTTTTTTACAGGTGGTTTAAGATTTTACGAAAAAAACTCTAAGTACAAAAATCTACATAAAAAAATCAACGTAAAAAACTAATTTATACTCAAACCGCATGCCTAAATTTCTTTAGAAACCTATAAAACAAACGTAAAAAACTTTTTACACAAAATGTTAAAATTAAAAAAAAAATACAAACCTAAAAGAAACCTATAAACCACCCGTAAAAAAACTATGTACACCAAATGTTAAAATTAAAAAAAAAAATACAAATATTTAAACAAACCCGTAATAAAAAAAGTTTTTTTAAAGCTTTACGCTACACGTAAAAGTATACACTAAAACTTTTTTACAACGATGTGAAAAATGTTTTTTTTATATAGAGTTTATCGGAAAGCTATGACCGCCCATAAAAAACTTTTTAAACCCAAGGTAAAATTAAAAAAAAAAATTACAAGCATTTAAACAAACCCCCTAAAAAAAATAAGTTTATTAAACCTTTACGTTACACGTAAAAAACTATACGATAGCACTAAAAGAAAATATTACCAAACACGAACTCACCCAAAATCTTAACAAACCAACTCACCCAAAAAAAAAATTTACGCCAAAGTATCTAAACATACGAACTCAACCAAAAATCGCGACTCAGTAGGTGTCTCAGATAAGTTGAACTTATCATCATCAACTGAAAAAAAAATATAAGAACCAACAACAAAAATAAAAAAAACATATGCGGATCTTGAAAAAAACACGGGTTGCCTCAAAAGTTTCCAATAATCAAAGGCTGCAAAATGGGGTTGCAGGTTCAAAAACCTACCCTCCGCCATCCTTGTCGCGCCATCGTCATCAACTGTCGGAAAAATTGGTTTCGACCTATCACTGCCAAATCAACCCCAAAAATATCAAAACACAAATCAATCCAAGATCCAAAATATCAACCCACTAAGGTATTACAGAACCAATTGGGCTTCACAAGGGGTTTTATCTCAAAACAGAATCCCCAAATCCCCCATACATCTTGGCATATCTTGAAAACAGAAACCACCAGCCATAACCCAAAACTTCAAACACATCAACAAATTAAATGCTGCAAAAACAAATATAAGATCCATCAAAATCATGCAAAGGGTGAAAAGACTCCCACCAACCATCGCGACTGTCGCGAAAAAGCACATTACCTGAAATTTGTAAGCATCAGTAGCTGTGTAATCTCCTTATTGAATGTTGAGAATACTTTTAAATCATTTACCAAAATCTTCACCGTTTTCGCCTTATCTTGCCTAATAAAGTCAATTACAAACATAAACGCATGATCCGCAACACATTTAACAGAAAGTATTTGGTCAACCCATACCTATCATGAGCTTTAAGATACTTATGTTTCCTAATTTCGAAGAAAATCTTCATCGAGTACCTGTTATCATCAACCTTGGTGTATCCAGACAGGTACTTTTCTACTTCATCCTATTCACCAGCATGAACTTTCTCCTCAAAATATTTAACATTAAAGAAAAAACCAGACTCTTGCTTAAGCCTACACAAACACGAAATTGTATCAGCCAAAAACTATATCACACTTCCATTAAATGAGATCCTCACCATTATCAAAATGAGTAAGAATGTTAAAAAAACTATAAACCTAAAACCGACTAAACTAACACTAGAATCTAGCTTAGTTCCAAAACTGGTAACACTAAAACCTGCTTTACAAACTCATCCAACATTTCCCCAGCAAGTCACATAATAATCAGGTCCAAACTTCGAAACACTGATTAACTTTTGACAATCATCAAACTATTCAACAATACAAACCAAGGACGTAACATCGAAACAAACAAATTAAACCTTGAAAACACAATACAACAACAACACATAAACGATCTACAAAATCTCTGTCATGAATCCTACACATCGTGATAAAAGATGTACTTACATAGAGAGAAAACAAGAACCTGTGTACAACCTACTTTAAATAAGAACCTCACAATTAATCCATTATCAGAACAAGTGAGAAACGTTAAAACAAATCATAAACCAAAAATACACTAAACTAACACTAGAATCTAGCTTATTTCCAAAACTGATAACACTAAAACCTAATTCACAAACTCAATCAAAATTCCAAATTCCTCCAACAAATGACACAATAATCAAGTCAAACACGCGTTAACTTCCGTCTAACAGTTCAACTGTTCCAGCATCAATAACCGTCAAACTATTCAACACTGCAAACAGAGGAAGTAACACTAAAACAACAAATTTCACCTCGAAAACACCATCACACCCCCACCGATGTTCCAGCATCAAGTGGTACCGATGTTTATTAAAATTTCCGCAGCGGAAATTTAATTAGGACCGGGTGTCAGGAAAAATATCAGCGTTTTCAAACATCGTAGTTTTGATTTCATTAACTGTGAGATAAAACCCATATTTACATAAAAGATTTTCACAGGGATAAACCCTTAATTAAAAAACACGTTTTATTCAGGCTACATAGCCACTTATTTAAGCTTGAGTGGCTCATAGCACTTTTCCTTCTCTTCACAGTAAATCACTTGAAACACGTTTTAAAAACATCCGATCAGCGAAAAATACTGGTGAGTTCATTCAATTTGTACAAAAAAACACATTCTTATAGTTACAACATTAAGAATTTTTACATTTGTTTGTATCTTACTAATACCCAAAGGTATTTTTCACTTGGCAATTCCTGGGACTGTGGTCATATTATTGTTGATCAATCTCTCAACTAGTGAAGCTTATCAAGTAGTGTATACAAAACCCCACATACTGACAATAGTTTTTCTATTTAAGAATACAAAGACTTAATCACTGTAATATAAGTAACAATTGGAAAACATTTAGGGTTTTGAAACCATTTAATAGAACATAATGACTCACAATGTTGTGAGAAAAAGAGAATGACTCGCTTTGTAGATTTAGGGTTTTCAGCAATCGCCCCTGGTCTAAGTCCTGGGTTCTTAATTAAACACACAATGCAACACGTATTAGTGTATTAACCCAATTCAATTTTAATGATAATCAAGAGATCAAAACCTCAACATAGTTAGCAAAGTATAGCCTTATTCAGGCAGTACTTTGACATCTGTTGATTTGGTTTCAGATCAATCGGACATGGTATCGTACCAAGGATAAGGGTTAGCATGCTGTCTACGGAGCAGAGTTTCAAAGGTTTAGAGTTCTCGGGAGTTGGGACAATACTTGTAGAGAGAAAGAGAAGAAATGGACAGATTGAACTGTCCAATTCCCGTTCAATTTATAGATGAAATTCAGCCTCGTCGCGTCATGTAACCAGTTTCTTTATTCACCTTCGCGTAACGTGAAGGGGTAGTCTAGTCCATAGGTGGCATGAATCACCACGTAGGCCTGCCACGTGCCGGCACGTGTCTCCAGTCAAATAAATGTATTTTTCATTGTGTTATAAAACACAATCGAGTAAATACACAAAAAACTGTCTTTTTTCTAAAACACAATGGACTAAAAACACAAAGAAATGTCTTTTTTTTTTTAAAACGCAATGGACAAAAACACAAATTCTAAAACGCAATGGACTAAAAACATAAAGAAATTTGTTGTTTCTAAAACGCAATGAACTAAAAACACAAAAATGTGATTTTCATTCTTTTGTAAAACGCAATGACTTAATTCAAAAACCCAAATCATAAAACGCAATTCAAAATTTTCTTAAATAGATCAAAGCCGATTTCTTTGGATTTTTTCAACGACTGGCGAAATTTGAATGTTAGAAACACTTATCAACGATCGAATCGAACGAGTTAAGTGATTCACTTCAATATCACCGGAAAAATGAGAAATTGTATAAAATTAAACTGGGTTTCTTTAAAAAAGTTGAAAAACACATTGATTGAGTGTTTGAATCACTGATTGGTGACGAAAATCATGTAGTGATAATTGAGATAGAAAGTGAAGAAAAGGTTAAAGATGGTTGGTTTTAAAAATGACGAGTTTTGAAGTTGTAGGGAAAGAGAAAGGGAGAAGATGAGATAAAATTGACTAAAATACTCTCCCCCTTTATTTTTCAATTTTGTCACATGTCACAACCTCAATCCTTCTTATCCAAACTATACTTCTTATTTGATCTCTCCCATGGAATATATTACAGAACTAGTTCTACTAGTCTACCATATAATAAATAAACAAGTTCCCAATTTACAAGTAATTCAGAAGATATTCTCAAAATTACCAGTCTCAACAATTAATACTACAAACATTTTATTTGACCCATATATACAATTAAAATTTTATTTGACCCAAATATACAATTAAAACCACAAACATCTGATCATGGACCACAAATACGATTAAAGTAAGTGAATAGACTAAAACAACTTGCTATAAATAAAACAAAAAACTTGGGGTCTACTCTTCTTTAAACCATAAGTTCTATCTTCAGTCCTGTAAAACGACACAAGTATTATTTTCATTTACTTTCGGTCTACGACACGTGTTTTTATCAATTACTTTGAGTCTAGGACATGTCATGGATGCAAAGTGTCGCAACCCCTGCCCCCTTATCTGTCCCGGGAACGGGCGGCCGTGAACTCAGTATTGGTGGTATCGGTGATTATCATTATTTGGCAGCGGAATTTACATTAGGACCGTAGTTAGGAAATATTTTATCAGAGTAAATACCACACTTTTATAATATTAAACATACTGGGATAAAACCGAAGTTTCATTACAAACTGATTTATAGAGATAAACTCTATTTTATTTAATAAAACATTTTCTTTTATTTAGGTAGCTTTTATAGCCACTTTATCCAAGCATTCAGTGCTGTCCAGCCGGCTTCTAGTTGGCTCTCACATTTTGTTACCTGAAACGCGTTTAAAAATATTTTGTCAATGGGAAATACTGGTGAGTGAATCCCAGTTTAATCAAGAAGAGTTTTATCAATTAACACAGTATTGAGAGCGATTACAATGTTTACATCTACACAATTACTCATTCAGTACTTGCCACTCGACCGTATCTGTGGCTATGGTCATATCACACATTGGCTAACCCGTTGTCCAATTGTGAAGGTTATCAAGTAATGTATACAAAACCCCATAATACCGGCTGTTGGTGCATAGATGTCTGTTAACTTCTTCTTTATAGAGTCTTGAGTCTAGATAGGATAAACCAGTGCTCAGCAGGATAGAAATTAGGTTTTGGATGTCAAAGGGGGATTTCGCACGAAATGAGATGTTGCTATTTCGTACGAAATCACCACCCCTATATATACCTGAGCTGGTTATTCATTTGTAACGATCCGGATTTCAGAGCCGAGGTGCTGCCAGTTTGTCAAACGATCTGTAAAGCTTTGAAATCATTAATAAGAAGATAATTAGGGAGAATCAAGCTGTATCAAATTAGAATCATTGATTCCGCCTTTGATTCTGACTCAAAACTCTTCTGAACGACTCATTCGGGTCATACGACGGTCCAACAAGTGGTATCAGAGCTCATGACGAAGAGTTCATACCGATTCAGCTTGTTTTCATCAGTTTTTCTCACTTCTACATCTTCTTTTCAAAATTAATCAGAATTTACCGGTTAAAATGGTTTGATTTTCATATATATTACGTAAAACAGTGTTTTAACGAATCCTTGAAAGAATTGGACCTAAAATCGACCAAAAACCGGATCAATTGGACAAAATGGTGGCCGATTGAGTGACGTCAGCATCATTCCGCACGAAAAAAACATCTCATTTCCCATGGAATCAACTTTGAGGAGCTTTATTTCGCACGAAATCAACATCTGGAACTTTATTTCGCGCGAAATCAACATCTGGAACGTCATTTCGCACGGAATCAAAATTTTGGACCTCATTTCGTACGAAATACACATTCATTTCATACGAAAGTCGCTATTTCGCTTGAAGAGGGTGATTTCGTTTGGCTATTCCACACGAAATAGTCATTTTGTGTGAAAGCTCATTTCGCGTGAAGATCATTTCGTTTGAGGATCATTTCGCTTGAGATTCATTTCGCTTGAAGATTGATTCATTTCGTTTGAATCTATTTCGTTTGAAATTGTTGCTAAAATCACAAAAAATTTTCTAAGTGTTTATTGATTGTTTCAGGTACTTCAAGATGGATGATGTTTTTCTAAATCCGTTTAGTGACATATTTGCTTTCACCGGCAATTCAGGAGATGGAACAAATGAAAATGCACCAAACCCGAGTCCGAAGAAAACCATAGCTGATTCTTTGAGCGTTGATACTGCTTATGGCACTTACAATAAACCACCAAAGCTTATGGCTATCGAGGACTATAATAGATGGGCACCACGGTTTGAGGAATGGCTAAAAGCTTTTGCTTACCAGAGTTGGAAGAGCATGATGAGTGTTTTTGACCTAGGAAGAACTGATTTTCATAATCTAAATGAAACTGAACTAGAAAGGTTTGTGGCAGAACAAAAATGCATCGCCTTACTACATCAATCAGTGAGGGATGACATTATTTCTTTAATCGACTACAAAGATTCTATGGACTTATGGGCAAAATTAAAAATGAAATGTGTGGGGGGTGCTGAAATTGTTAAAAACAAGAAAAAATTATTGAAAAAAGAATTTGATCTGTTTGGATGTTTAAAAAAATGAATCTGTGTCAAAGATGATAGAGAGATTTGGTCACTTGAAAATGGAACTTGCAAGATACGACATTGTGTACTCTCAGGAAGAGTTGGTTGATAAACTGTTTGATTCACTGCCTGATGAGAAAGATTGGCAGTACTTTGCTTTGATGCTGAAGAACACAGTAAAGTCAGAAGATTTGACCGTTGATTTACTAATTGAAAGATTGGAAAGTCATGAGTTGGAGATCAGGAAGACAAACAAAGTCAACAATTCTTCGTATCAACAAAATGTTGACTTATATTATCGAGGAAGCATGATTCCGAAAACTGTGTCCCCAAAGACTGCTTTCTCAGCTGAAAACTCGAACATGCCAAAACAAGAAAGTCTAAGCAGTGGATATTTTGGTGGATCATCTTCAACAGCTCCAAGTCAACAACAGTCTGTTCCGAAAAACACTTTTCAGTGTAATATTGCGGTCAACCTCAACAATGCACAAAACTTCAGTGAAGAAGCCGCAAATGGTATTCTTGGCATCTGTCTTTGAATCTTATGAGACTCTTGTTGCTGGAAAAATAGGAAATACCAATCTCACCAAGGAAGACTACGATCAGATCGACCCTGAAGAGATGAAGTTGATTGACATCAGATGGTGCATGGCGAGTGCGGTTAGAAGGGCTCAAAGATTCATGGAGATAACAGGCAGACACTCGATTTGTGGACCTTCAACAAAACTTGGTTTTGATAAATCGAAGGTTACATGTTTCAAGTGCAAGCAAAAAGGGCACTTTAAACGTGAATGTCGAAATGCAGCTGCTGATGAGACGGCAAACCCTTTCCGTGAAGACTATTACAAAAGGGCCATCTATCATCAAAACAAATCTGAACCTCCACGAATGAAGCAGATAGAAGAAAATCCTAAAGAAAAGTCGCGAGCTTTAGCTGTTTTTCATGACGATGAGGGTTTCGATTGGAGCGATGTGCTACCAGAGGAAGATGCAGTGGGCTATGCCTTCATGACAAAAATCATTCCTTTCAAAGATACCCGATCTGAAGAAGTGAAATATATCAACAGAAAGATGACAACCCAATTCATGAAAGAGAAAATTTATCGAACATGGAAAGAGGCAAAAAGCGCGAAGAGATGGGATGCTGATAGGGAATGTTATTTGGATCCTAAAGGAAACATTGTTTTTGAACCTTCATCAATCAGTGTTGAAACTCTTATAGAGCAAATAACATAAGAGGAAGAAGCAAGACAGAGAATGTGGTGGGGAGGAGAAGCTGAAGAAGAAGAGAAAAAGAAGGAGCAAGAGTCGAAAAAGATCGATGATGGAATAATTGACACATCAAAAGAGTTCACGGCAGAAAATCTGAAGAAAATGGCTGACAAAGTTCTAGCAGCAAAAGAGTTAGAGGTAGACTCTAAGTCCAGTTCTGAGTCAAAGAGCAAGGTCAGTTCTAATGATTCAGCAAATGAGTCAGGTAAGACCGATAAAGCCAAAAGTGAAAGCAACTGCAAAAATTGCATGAAAAACTGCAATGTTTGTAGTACACATGCTTATCTAAATGGTAAGAAGACTAAAGAACTGACTAATAGAGTCAGAGAAGTTGAAAATCAGATTTTGAGTTGTGATAAGTTGATAAAAGCGTCAAATGATTGAATAAAAGAGTTAACTGATAAAATTGACGTAGAACGAATCAGGAAAGAAAACGAAAAGTTAATTCTTGAAAACCGTCAACTTTCTAAACATTACGAGAAATTAAAGAGAACTGTAAAAGATTCTGATGAAAGAAATGCTAAAACAACCAAAGAAAATTTTCAACTGTCAGGGGTACTTCAGTCAAAAGAGAAGCAAATCAACCAACAGTTGGATGAGATTGCTAATCTGAAGCTTCAGTTTCAGGAAGCTAAGATTGAGAATGAACGCATCAATCTGAAACTCAACAGTTACAACTCCGTAAGTTTTTTTCTTCAACATATCGTTCCTAAACCAATTGGGAAGAACAAAGCTGGCGAAGATGTTTACTCGAATGGAACTGGGGTTGGGTATCATCAGGTTCCACCGCCAGTGTTAAATAATTTTTCAAAGAAAAAGTCCGGGTTGGTTAATGATGATGAAACACATGAGGTTAAACTTCCAAAATCAATTGATGTCACATTCAATTCATCATCCGATGAGGATAGTGTTCAGTTTGAAATTGTTAAAAGCATGGCTGAAAATGTTTTAAAATCTGAAAGTGATTCAGCTGAGGATGAAGAATGTTTTTTGAACAATTACATTCCGAAATCAAAATCCAAAAACAACTTAGGTGAAGAACCTACTCTTATGATGTACAAGATGTCGGGATCGGATAAGTTGTATTCGGATCTTGAATTTCCGTTGGAAAATGTGATAATTGACAAACTGAAAAATGTGTTCAAGTTGGTTGATATTGATGTGTCTGAGATCGAAGGTTTGAAATGTACCAAAAGGCAATTGAACTTTGAAAAAGATAAGTCTTATTATAAGAAACCTGTTATACCGCCACCTTTTTCTAATAACAACCAAAACAGATGGTCGGGCGGATATCAGGGTGGTAAGAATTATCAAAGAAAGAACTTTCAAAACAAAAGGTTTGTTGAGAAAAAGGTGTTTGTGAAAAGTTCGAGTTCAAGTTCACTATCTGACGAAGAATCTGAAATTTTTTCGAAAACGAATGAAGAATTCTTTGAGAAGAAAGCCTCACAACCTCAGACCAAAGGCACAAGTCGGGTAATTGACACCCGAACATGCTTTAAATGCAATCAAGTTGGACACATTGCACGAAAGTGCACCAACTCGAAGCCTAAGTCTGTGGTTATTGAGAGTCAGAAAAAGAAAGTTGTTGCTAAAGGCAAAGCTCCAATGGTTGTTGAGAAGAAAGTTTTGAAAAATGAAAACACCAAAGTCAAAACTGAACCCATAAAGAATGTGGTAACTAAAAATGACAAGTTTTACAAACGGGTTGCGTCATCTCAACAAGCATGGAAGCCAAAATCTATTGAAAAGAAATCAAGTGCTCCAAAACCAAAGGTGCCTGAGACAGCAAAATCATCATCTTCAACTAAGAAGATGTATGTACCTTTGGATTACTATGAGAAACTTGAAAAACAAAAGTCTACTACTTCTGAAAAGAAAGACGTACCAAAGAAAGACCAATCATCTGGTCAACCTCCTAAAAATGATTTCTTTTTATACAAAGAGGTTGAGATTGGGTCTAAGGAAAGCTTAAAGATGAATGACAAGAATTTTCTGCCACTTTACACTACAAAAACTTACCTCAAAGTCAAGCTACCTGAGTCAAAAGAGGCTTGGGTGGCATCAAAATCTAACTAAGTGTTTGGGATATGTGCAGGAGCTTCCAAGATCCGTTTCACGTTGGATTATGGATAGTGGAGCTTCTCGGCACATGACGGGGAAGAAGACCCTAGTGTATGATGTTCGAGGGTTTAATGGATGTTATGTGGGTTTTGCAGGCAATCAAGGTGGTCGAATAGTTGGTGAAGGAACTCTATCTAATGGTATTGTCACGTTTGAGAGAGTAAACTACATCGCCGAGCTTGAAAACAATCTTCTGAGCATTTCTCAGATCTGTGACCGTATGTATACAACGCACTTTACAGATAAGGAATGTTTGATATTGAAACCAGGTTTTGTTGTTCCCGAAGAATGGGTCATCATGAGAGCACCCAGAGTCAATGATCTGTACGTGTTGGACATGAGCGTAGCCACTACTACCATGGGTCAGGCTCACTGTTTTATGTTAAGAGCAACGGAAAAAGAATCACAGTTATGGCATCGAAAGATGGGCCATATTCACCTGCGAAAAATGAATCACCTGGTGCATAATGACTTAGTAACTGGTGTTCATTTGAAAGGTTTTCATCTTGAGGGGGAGTGCATTAGTTGTGTCAAAGGCAAAAGGCGAAAGAAATCTCACCCTGGGAAGAAGGAAAATTCAATCTTGAGACCGTTAGAGAGACTCCACATGGATCTTTTTGGTCCAGTGAATGTCAACAGCATAACTGGTGATCTCTATTGTCTAGTAGTCACAGACGATTACTCGAGATTTTCGTGGGTATCATTTCTGCAATCAAAAGATCAAACATTTGGGAGTTTAATCACGTTGATCAAAAATCTTGAAAACTTGTATCAAACTCGTGTTCGAAGAATAAGAAGTGACAACGGAACAGAGTTCATGAGCAGCAAAATGGAAGTATATTGTGATTCAAAAGGTATATTGCATGAATTTAGCGCGCCTTACACTCCACAGCAGAATGGAGTAGCTAAAAGAAAGAACAGGACGCTAATTGAAACGGCCAGGACGATGCTTGCTGATTCCAAACTACCTGTCAATTTTTGGGCATAAGCAGTGTCAGCCGCATGCTATACGCTCAACCGGGTTCTTACAGTGAAGAAATTCAACAAGACATGTTTCGAGCTGATAAACAACCGCAAACCGAACCTGAAGTATCTTGAACCATTTGGGTCTCCCTGTACAGTTCTAGAACTTTTTTTTTATACAAAAAAAACTAACTAGCGAAACATTTTTTTTAAAGAGAAATATTATATTTAATATAGAAGGTTAGAGCAAATTACAAATCATGGGTTGGTAGACGGGCAACAAGCTGCGCTGCCACCCCCTTTTGAATTGCAAATCCTACTCGGCTAAACACATAACTATGGCCTACAGACACTGTCGCATGCGCAAGTGCTGCCTTTTGAACCCGCTTCAAGAAACCGGACGCCACAGGGGCCAGAAAACCAAAGGTATCGAACGCGAAAGGAAGGAAGGCATGTTGATTACGCCAAAGGTTCTAGAACCTTTTGGTAAATTTGGTCCAAAGAGCATCGAGGGAATATTCGTGGGTTACACAAGTCCATTAAAACGAGTCTTTGTTCCAAGCTTAAAGCGGATTATCAAAGCACATAATGTTGAATGCCAAGGCTATACAATGCCACCGTAGAATCCCGATGATTCATGGCGTTTTAACTATGATACTTTGTGGGATTCGTTTGACATGGAAGAAGAAGAAACAGAGTTCTTTGACGAGTTGGATATTTTAAGAGAGTATGAGTCATCGCAGGAAAGGTTCCCAGCTGAGTCTTCTAGGCGTCAATGGCATACTTCAAATGATGATGAAGCAGGTCCAAGCAATGCTGGAGAACATGATGATATTCACCAAAGTGAACATGCTCAAGACATTCAGACGGCAGAGAATGATAATCTAGAATCTGAGAATAGACCAATATTCGATCGTGGTGATTCAGATTCTGAGGGGGAGGAAATCCAGATTTCAAGTCAAAAAATTCCAGTTAGTGAACAAGGTGCAGATCAAAATTTCACAAATTTGGAGGGCGAGGTAGATGTTCCAGGCGAGGTGATGCCAAGAACTCTTTCATACCATCCAGAAGAGCTCATTATTGGTGAATTGCAATCAGGCGTCCGCACTAGACGACAAATTGATCAAGGGCTTACTTGTTTTTATTCTACAGTTGCTTCGTTACAAACTGAGTTTTCACTTAGTTGTTTTATCTTGCAGATTGAACCGAGAACATATAAGGAGGCACTTACTGAAGACTCTTGGGTCAACGCGATGCAGGAGGAACTGAGCCAGTTTGAGAAGTTGGGAGTGTGGAAATTGGTAGACTTGCCTGATGGTCATAGGAAGATTAACACAAAATGGGTGTTTAAGTGCAAGAGGGATGATCGAGGGGTGATTATTCGAAATAAAGCTCGACTCGTAGTCCAGGGTTTTAGTCAGCAGGAGGGTAGAGATTTCACCGAAGTGTATGCTCCCGTTGCTAGACTTGAAGCGATCAGAATCTTCCTAGCATTTGCATCTTGGAAAGGTTTTAAAATTTTTCAGTTAGATGTTAAATCGGCTTTTCTCTATGGGAAGGTAAAAGAGGAGGTATATGTCGGACAGCCACCGGGCTTCATCGACCCAATCCACAAAGACAAGGTCTATTTACTGGATAAAGCACTGTATGGTTTACACCAGGCCCCGAGAGCTTGGTACGAGACATTGTCTCAACATTTGCTTGCCAACAGCTTCATCCGTGGAAAAGTGGATGCCACTCTCTTCACCAAAGAGGTCGACGGACATCTTCTGATAGTTCAGATATACGTGGACGAGATCATATTTGGGTCAACAAATGAAAATCTGTGCAAAGATTTCGAAAGAGTTATGAAGCAAAAATTTGAAATGTCATCAATGGGGGAGATGAAATTCTTCTTGGGACTTCAAGTTGATCAACTGTCTGAGGGAATTTTTATACACCAGACGAAGTATGTTCATGATATCTTAGTGAAATTTGGGATGTCAGGATCTACTCCAGCCTCTACCCCGTTAGCGGCGAATCATGGGATAAACCCTGATCTCACCGGAGAGAAGGTAGATGAAACGTTGTATCGCTCCATGATCGGATCGCTGATGTATTTGACAGCTTCAAGACCCGATATCATGTATCCAACCTGCCTCGCAACAAGGTTTCAGTCAAGCCCCAGAGCTTCACATATGGTGATTGTGAAACGGATATTGCGCTACCTGAAAGGAACTCCATCATTGGGGTTGTGGTATCCAAAACAAGATGATTTCACGCTCGAAGGGTATTCTGACTCCGACTTCGGAAGCTGCAAAGTTAACGCAAAATCAACAACTGCGGCATGTCAGTTTTTCGGACCACGATTGGTCACCTGGCAGTGTAAGAAGCAGACCTCTGTAGCTCTATCCATATGTGAAGCTGAATATGTATCTGCTAGCAGTTGCTGTTCTCAGATCTTGTGGATCCAGCAACAGATGCGCGACTACAGTTTGCAATTTCTTAACACCCCTATCTTTGTTGATAATGAGGCAGCTATTAACATTACAAAAAATCCTGTTCATCACGCTAAAACGAAACACATTGAAATTCGTCATCACTTCATCCGAGATTGTTTCGAGAAGAAGTTGATACGAATTGAGAAAATCCACACTGACGAACAAAAAGCTGATTTACATACCAAAGCGTTTGATAAAACTCGTTTTCAATATCTTCTAAAATTGAATGGTATGAAGCTTTTATCGGTGTCTACTGAGATTCTTGGCGTAGATGAAGGTACCACTGTAGATGATGTTGAAAAGCAATCTGCAATGGTTTGTCGATTTTTTTACTTGTTTTGGTATTTAGGGGGAGGTAGTTTATATTTCAGAAAATACAAAAACAGTAAAATTTTTCAAAATCCAAAAACAATAGAAAACATGAGAAAGGGCTTTGTGTAAAAAGGGAAAATGATAGTACATTAGCTTGACAGTTACAGTATGCTAAAGAAATGAAAAGTTTAAAAGTGTTAAACAGTCTCGCTGATGATATGCCGATAGGTTTTTACACATTTAGTAGGTATTGTTCGGGATATAAACCTAAACCACAACTTGCTTTTACGTGGGGAACATCTCTTGGATATATGGGTAACCCCCGAAATCTTATTTGAAAGGCTCTATTTCTGACATACTAGGTCTTTGTACGTGGTAATATCTGGGGTATTATACCTGGACTTCTGATTTTGCGGGAGCAGTAGCCTAGTCCTCGTATAATACTTTGCATTGCTTTAATCTTAAAGCCCCCCCTCAACATAAAAAATGATGAAACATTGAAAAATGCTAATCATGTGCTGTTGTAAAAGAAGATCCCCAAAGGGGACCCACCTATAGTTGAGCCATCATCTCTCTGATTTTAAGGAAGCAATAGCCTGAGCTCTCATTGTCTCAACACTTAACCCCTTACAGATATTACTAGTGTGCACTCACCTGTAAGACTGAATATAGTAGTCTAGATACAGGAGTATATTCTGAGGTGGTACACTCGTAAAAGTTAAGATCTCTAAAACACTAAATTCGTATCCGGAACATATTGAAATTTGTGTGAAAATTTAAGAGGATCAGTATATCAACAATCTAAGCGAATTGTTTAATTCTGAGTATGAAATCAAAGTTTAACAATACTTGTGACTTGTCGATAGCTGATATGATTCCCTAACACGTTCACCAAAAATATGTTTATAAATAGTTTACATTTACTGCATTCCATTCCTGTTTGAGCTTTCTAGTTTAGAAATTTTATTCAAAATCCAAAAAGATTTTACATTTCTGCTTTATTTTCCGACAAACCAAAGTGGAAAGTTGTTCTTCTGATTTACAGTTTGAAGCAGATGCAGGAAGTTTCTAAGCTGGAAGTTGAGTTGAGAGCTTCATATTAAAACCTTATGAAAACAAAAAGTCAAAACAAGTTCATTAAGTTGAAACTTGTAATTTTTCAGAAAAATGTTTTGAAAAATGTTGAACAAAATCAGTTTTTGTTTCTGTTTCAAGTCAACCAAGGTCATTTAGTTGGACTTCGTAGACAAATTGAGTACTCAGGGTCATTAACTTGGACCTGGATACTTAAGTGGATTATTAAAAACTGATAAAAACGAGAAAAGATTTTAAAAGTCAATAGATTGTAATGTTATATTCTTGAGAAGCAGGAATCAAGATCCCCATGGCAAAGTTTGTGTAAAGTTTGAACCAGAATTCGAGCTCCAGCATCTTGAAAGGGGGAGTCTACATTCTAGATCAACATTCAAAGGGGAGTTTGAAGATAGAGATTGAAGGATGCTTACAGTGTCAGACATTTTGGGCAGAGTGAGAAGATAGATCAAGACTAAAGACTGAAGATTTGTGGTGCTAAAGACTTCGTCAACATCCAAGGGGGGGGGGTCTGTTGGTGCATAGATGTCTGTTAACTTCGTCTCTAGATAGGATAAACCAGTGCTCAGCAGGATAGAAATTAGGTTTTGGATGTCAAAGGGGGATTTCGCACGAAATGACAAGAGTCATTTCATACGAAATGAAACAAAGGTATTTCGCACGAAATGAGATGTTGCTATTTCGTACGAAATCACCACCCCTATATATACCTGAGCTGGTTATTCATTTGTAACGATCCGGATTTCAGAGCCGAGGTGCTGCCAGTTTGTCAAACGATCTGTAAAGCTTTGAAATCATTAATAAGAAGATAATTAGGGAGAATCAAGCTGTATCAAGTTAGAATCATTGATTCCGCCTTTGATTCTGACTCAAAACTCTTCTGAACGACTCATTTGGGTCATACGACGATCCAACACCGGCAATAATTGAAGAATTACAAAGACTCAATCACTGCTTAATCACAATGTAAAATATTTAAGGTTTTGTAAAAACAGTTTATAAAAAGAAGATTACTCACATTGCTGTCTTAGGTTTCCTTTAAGGATTTCCTGGTGTTTATCTATAATTTACACAAATGCACACATGTTAGTATAATAACCCATTATTTATATTAATGATACCCTCCCCGAGATGGCATTCCAACGACTACGTCGGGCAGAACCACGACAGCCGTTACGGAACCCTGGATCAATCGGGCAGCGTATCTAATACGTAATCGAGGTTATAATACTTACAACGGAGCATAACTTCGTTATTTAGGGGGATATTATACCCGAGTATAGTGCCTACTATATAGTAATTCGAGAGAGAAAGTAAGAATTGAGCGACGAAAACTGAAGGCCCGAGCTCCCATTATATAGGAGCTGAAATCGGGTTTCTCGCGGCCCGCGTAAGGTGAGACCACGGGCTACGCGGCCCGCGTAGTAGGCTGGGCCAGGCCCAGTCATCGGCTAGTTCCGACACGATGATGACACGTGGCGGCACCGGGTGCGAACCTGACTCCGAGCTGTCGCGCCCCGCGTAAGATCCTTAAGGGGTCTACGCGGCCCGCGAGCGACATAAAAATCTTGTTTTTAATTAATTTTTAATAAAATAGAGGTATTCGGGGTTCGTTTTCGCATACGATGTGTATTTTAGGACATATTAGGGCATTTTAAATATATTAGGGCGTCGGAAAAATATTTTGGAGGGTTGTTATATCCTCCCCACCTTGTTTTAGAGCTCGTCCTCGAGATCTACTGGAACAAGTGTGGATATTTCTTTTGCATTTATGTTTCAAGCTCCCATGTGTATTCTGGTCCTCTTTTGGAGTCCCACTTCACTTTGACCAGAACTAATCTCTTGTGCTTGAGGTTCTTAACTTTCCTGTCTTCAATCTGTAGAGGTCTTTCTACAAATTTTAACTGTTCATTTACCTCTATATCCTTAAGAGGTAATATCAGTGATTCGTCAGCTAAGCATTTCTTGAGATTAGATACATGAAAT
Organism: Helianthus tuberosus; assembly: GCA_030545235.1. NCBI lineage: Eukaryota > Viridiplantae > Streptophyta > Magnoliopsida > Asterales > Asteraceae > Helianthus > Helianthus tuberosus. The sequence goes on along the minus strand of JARYGA010060219.1, from coordinate 5,674,394 downwards.
ACATCATGTATTCCTGCCATTTCCTCTGGCAGTTGTAGCTGATAGGCTACAGGTCCTATTCTTCTAATAATCTTAAAAGGTCCAACATACCTGGGACTTAGCTTTCCTCTTTTGATGAATCTTACCACTCCTTTCCAAGGAGAGACTTTTAATAACACTTTATCTCCTACTTGAAATTCTAACGGTTTTCGCCAGTTATCAGCATAACTCTTTTGTCGATCACGGGCTGCTTTTAGTCGTTCCTTGACTTGAATGATCTTGTCTGTTGTTTCTTGTACTATCTCAGGTCCAGATAGTTGCTTTTCTCCAATTTCTGCCCAACAGACTGGCGTTCGGCACTTTCGTCCATAAAGTGCTTCGAATGGTGAAGCATTGATACTTGTGTGATAACTGTTATTATAAGAAAATTCTATCAATGGTAAATGATCATCCCAATTACCTCCGTAATCAATTACACAAGCTTTAAGCATGTCTTCCATTGTCTGAATTGTCCTTTCGCTTTGTCCGTCCGTTTGAGGATGATAAGCTGTGCTTAGATTCAACTTGGTTCCCATGGCTTTTTGGAAACTTGTCAAAAAATAAGAGGTAAAATGGCTATCTCTGTCAGAAACAATTGATAGAGGAATTCCATGTAAAGAAACTATTTCATTTACATATAATTTAGCTAATTGTTCCATACTAAAAGTTTCCTTCATTGGTAGAAAATGAGCTGACTTAGTTAGTCTGTCTACAATCACCCAGATTGTATAATTATCTTTCCTGGTTTTGGGTAGTTTCGTAACAAAATCCATTGTTATCAATTCCCATTTCCGAACTGGCATTTCTAACTGTTGTAATAAACCTGAAGGTTTCTGATGTTCAACTTTGACTAGTGAACAAGTTAGACACTTGGCAACATATGCTGCTATATCCTTTTTCATTCCTATCAACCAAAAATTCTTTCTTAAGTCCTTATACATTTTATCACTTCCAGGATGCATCGTATACTTAGACTTATGGGCTTCTTCTAATATACGGTGGCGTAAGTTTTCTAATTTAGGTATCCACATTCTTTTCTTATGGAATCTCCAAATTCCATCCGTTCCTTGTTCTAATTCCTTAATCATTCCTTTAACTTTTCAGTATCATCCTTAATTACTGATTCTTGTACTTTTCTAATCTGTTCATTTAAATCTACTTGTAGATTTAATTTAATTTAATAGAACGTACCTTTTTTGGCTTTTCATGATACTTTCGACTTAAAGCATCAGCAACTACATTTGCATTTCCTGCATGATACTGGATATCACAATCATAATCACTAAGCATCTCCATCCAGCGTCTTTGTCTCATATTCAATTCCTTTTGCCCAAAACATACCTTAAACTCTTATGGTCTGTGAAAATAGTAAACTTACTACCATATAGGTAATGTCTCAAAATTTTAAGGGCAAAAATTATGGCTCCTACTTCTAAATCATGGGTTGAATAATTCTCTTCATGATTCTTAAGTTGTCTAGATGCATATGCTATAACATTTTGACGTTGCATCAACACACATCCATAACCTAACTTAGAAGCGTCACAATAGATTACAAAATCTTCAGTTCCTTCTGGTAACGCTAGTATGAGTGCGTTGGTTAATCTTTGCTTAAGAATTCTAAATGCTTCTTCTTGTTTTGTTCCCCATTCAAACTTAACAGATTTACAGTTTAACTTAGTTAAGGGAATGGCTATTCTAGAAAAATCTCGAATAAATCTTCTATAATAATCGGCTAGTCCTAAGAAACTTCTAACCCCAGTTGGTGATTCAGGGGTTTTCCATTTAGTAATTGCCTCGATCTTGGTAGGATCCACATGAATTCCTTCATGATTAACTAAGTGTCCAAGAAATTGTACCTGTTCTAACCAAAACTCGCACTTTGAAAACTTAGCATAAAGCTTTTCCTTTCTTAATAAACTTAGAAGTACATGCAAATGCTTTGCATGTTCCTCTTTACTCTTAGAGTAAATGAGAATATCATCTATAAAGAAAATTATGAACTTATCCAAATATGGCTTACATATTCGGTTCATCATGTCCATAAATACAGCTGGGGCATTAGTTAAACCAAATGGCATGACGGTAAATTCATAATGACCATACCTTGTTCTGAAAGCGGTCTTAGGAATGTCCTTTTCCTGTACCTTTAATTGATGTTATCCTGACCTTAAATCGATTTTTGAGAAAAATCGAGCTCCTTGTAACTGATCGAACAGATCATCGATTCTTGGTAATGGATACCGATTCTTAATCGTGACTTTGTTCAATTCACGGTAGTCAATGCACATACGCATGGATCCGTCTTTCTTTTTGACGAACAAAATTGGTACTCCCCAGGGTGATGAACTTGGCTGTATGAATCCTTTCTCTAATAATTCGTCTAACTGTTTCTTCAGTTCCTGCATTTCTGCGGGTGCCAAATGATAAGGTGCTTTGGCAATTGGTGTTGTTCCTGGTATCAAATGGATTCGGAATTCAACTTCTCTGTCTGGGGGTTGTCCTGGTAATTCTTCTGGAAATACATCTGCAAACTGGGATACTACTGGAATATCCTTCAATTCTTTCCCTTTAGTGTTAGTGATTATAGAAATCAAATACACTAATGACCCTTTTCTTATATAACTTGCTGTTTTCATCATAGAGATGAATTTTGTGGATCTAGATGGTTTATTTCCTTTAATTGTGATATTTTCACCTCTTGGTGAATTTACTGGTATTTACTTTTGATCACATAAAATACTGGCTTTATTGGCTATTAACCAATCCATTCCTAACACGATATTAAATCCTGCCAGATTCATTAGATAAAGGTTTGCAATAAATTTCTGATTTAGAATTTCTATTCTTGCTCCCTGCAAGATTTCAGAAATCTTAACGGTTTATCCATTTGCTGTTTCTACTAGAAATTCTTGTGGGAGTTTAGTTAATGGTTGATTGAGAAGTTTGCAAAATGAAGTATTAATAAAACTTTGGTTTGCACCAGAGTCAAATAATACTTTAGCAAAAACATCATTAACTAAGAACGTACCGGCGATCACATCCGGGATCATCTTTGCTTCTTCTGCAGTTAGAACAAATGCTCTAGCATTTTTGGTGTTCTTGTTGTTCGTAGCTGGAGCTAATTTCGGACAGTTTGGCTTGATGTGGCCATGTTCTCCGCAGTTGTAGCATATCCTGTAATGTTTCTTCCTGCAGTCTTCTTCCTTATGTCCAGATATTTTGCAGAAGTTGCAGTATATGGAGCATCTTCCAGAATGCTTCCTATTGCAATACTTGCAATAGGGTGCAGAGGTAGAACCTACATTTTTCCCACGGTTGAAATTTCAAGAGCGAAATTCCTGGGTAAGCCTTTGAGCTAGGTTCTTTCTTTGATCCTCTTCCCGTGTACGCACTAATTCATCTGTCAAGGTATTGGCTAGTTCTATAGCTTCTTCTATGGTTTGTGGTCTAGTTGCCTTGACTACATGCCTTATCTCCCCGATTAATCCCCAGATGTAACTGGAGATTAATACTGGTTCTGGTGATGCAAGGGTTGGTACTATTCTAGCATATTCGAAGAATAACGTAGTGTACCCCTTACTATCCACTCCATTCATCCTAAGGTTTAGGAATTTATTTGCTATCTATTCTTTTTCATTAGGAGGGCAGAATTTCCTTTCTACCATGTTTTTAAATTCCTCCCATTCCATATTGTAAATCCTGTCACTTCCTCTAGACTGGAGGATAGTATTCCACCATTCTAAGGTTGAATTCTTAAACAGATTAGAAGCAAACATTATCCTATCCTCTTATGCACACTTGCTTATTCTTAAGAATGCTTCAGTCTTTTCTATCCAGCGTAGAGTTGCAATGGCCCCTTCATTGCCCGAGAATTCCATTGGTTTACAAGACCAGAATTGTTTATAAGAACAACCATAAGGCATGGTTCTCCTTCTTTTGGAAATGGGCACTTGAAGTAAGGGACCATTGTTTACGCTGTTTTCAGGTTTAGTTGGTCGCTTACTGCTATGCTTACTTTTATTATTAGCTTCCTTAATAGTTTGAATAATAAATGGCATCGCATCTATTATTCCTTGTGCCACTATGTGTTGGATGGCACTGTTATCCACTGGGTTTCCGTTGTTATCGTTGTTTGGGTTTTCGTTATTCAGATTATTGTCATTCTGGTTTTTTGGGTTATTATCCTGGTTTTCTTGATTCACTTGATCGGCCATCTGAATTTTAAACATTTACCACATATTAATATCACAAAATAATATCTTAATACGATCAATCACAGGACACACATTTTGATCAAAAGCGTCGATCATTGCGACTTACTCTATTTTATATATATATATATATATATATATATATATATATATATAGTATGCATCTACTACAAACCAGAACGAAAATTAAAATTACAATACAACTGAAATAAAATTACACTACTAGTAGGCATCTATAGTTATGATTTTTTTTTCAACAAACAAACATATTATATATTATTATTATTATTATATTATTATTATTATTATTATTACCATCTCTACCATCACCTTCACGGATATGGATTCATCCAGAAATCCATATGACGCTCGTCGTACTTCTAGACGAGTCGTTCTCCTACTTGTCTCATCCTCTCACTACTTTCTAAAATCTCTTCTCTGAAAGTTAAGAGCTCTTGCACATTTTCTGCACTCATTGGGGGTGCAGGTGCGGGTACTGGATCTGGGTACTGTGGCATGGGTTCTTCCTGAGGATACGGATTCTCTAAGATCTCCCTAATGTATTCATCATTATCGTAATAGGGATCTAGAGGGTCCAGACCTGAGTAAGCTGATAGGTTTGGCATGGGTAGGTCTGTTAGCTGGTAGCGTTGCACATAATCCCTATGATCATCAAACCACGGATCGTAGTCTGGGTCTAAGGGATTGGGTGCTGGTACCCTAGGTATCTCCTCAGGATTAAAATCATGCATTTCTACTTGATTTTCTGGGTTGTTTTCTATCTCCATTGGCTGCAATGGTTGGGGTGCTATCAGTTGTTCAAGGTTAGGGTCAGCAGCTGTGGTTGCTAAAATATGGAAGTTTGCTAAACTCCTATTAAGCATGTCTTGGGTATGGGCATCTGTCTCTCTTTTAGCAGCAGCTAGCACTCGTTGCTCTTGTAACTTTTTCATTCTCTTCCTACGCTCAGTTCTAAATGTCAACAGTGAATAAATATATAGTACATTAACCCTACATAATGTTTATAGCATCAAACGAATAAATCATGGATCATACGAAGCTAAAAGTGAGAGATTACAAACTACAGGGGTTAAATGTGTCAACAAGTTTAAGTTATACCTCTGAGTGACCTTTTGACAAACCCGAAGCTTTGTAACTGTTAATTATGCTCACTAGAATGCACGATATAAATTTCATAAAGTTTCGTTATCGTATGAGAAAATTATGATCAAATTCGTATGCGGGGGGTTAAAGCGTTAACGTTGAAAGTTATGACTTTTCGGGTTAACCGGAAGTGTCCAGGGACTTGGCAAAGTGGGTATAAGTCCTAAAGCCCTTGTAGGTAAATAAGAGGGGGTCAAAATGCAAGAAATAGGTCAGTTGACCTTTCGGAAGGGCCAAGAGGTGAGATGCAACATCATGAAAACGTTTTTGTCTGATCATAGGGTCCAAGCGGGCTGCGTAAGACCTTAAGGTCTCTTACGCGGGCCGCGTTAACCGCCCAGATGCAGAATGTTCGAACAGCAGCCTGCAAACGCGCAGAACCGACCTTTAATCGATATTTTTGCATTGTGGGCGACCCCTAAACAGTCCTAGAGCACTAGGGACACTTTTGGGCAACTTGTGGTCAGTGCTAGGCTTGCTTGTCAACATCTTATGGTGATTTGATCACTATATAAAGGACCTTAGTTGCAACCATTGTTCCTCACACCTTCATTTGCACTTCTGATCATTCTTGGAGCTCCCAAGCAGGCTCAAGTCTTCACATTTCGTGCATAGGACCTTGGTAAGTTTGCTAAACCTTCCTTAATTAAGTTTTAGCTTAGTTTTAGCTTAAAAGTCAAATCGTCGTAATTAACGGTTGACTTTAAGATTAATCACTAATGGTCCAGTGATTAGTCGAATCAAAAGTAGTTATAAGTTGGTAATTATAGGGGTAATAAAAACCTCAAAAGGGTTCCCCCTGATTCCCACTCTAACTAGGTCAATTGTCGGGTCAAACTTGCTAAGAAAAAGTCAACAGGATACTTAAATTCTAATTTATGCATAATTAGCAATGTAGAACATATACAACCTGTTTGATCGTTAATATAACTTGGTAATAAGTGTAAGAACATGTCTAAACATGTTCAACCCGACAATTTCCTGTAAAGACCCGGTTCGGAACCGAAAGTCGCATAGTTTGACTTTTGCATTGACTTTCAGTTCTGACCCATTTAGGCATTTTTTAGAAATGCCTCAGAGCTTCAATTGGACTAGGTTACATGCTAGTATAACCCTCTGTGATTATACACATTGGTTCGTTAGTTATCCAATTAATATGCATGTTTCCGTTAATTGCTCATATGTTGACCATTATGCCCTTTCCACCTTAAAACGTGATTTTTGAAAATGTAAAATAGTAGAAACCTTTGTTACTGATATATAAACTTGTACCCAAAATTTTAGATCAATTGGTGGTGTAGATTGAGAGTTATGCTCATTAGCGTAATTAAGAAGCTTTATGATAATTAAAGAGCGTAATTAGCGTATAGCCTAGTTAAGCCTACTTTTTGATATCAAAATCTTTACCCACTGATGTAATATATTATTTTGGGATTTTTAAAGATTTTTAATTAATTTTAGGCTGAGCATAACTTATAGTCGTAGGCTTAATCCGGTAATGGTCGGTTTTGCCCTTACGGGCCATAAAATGAGTTTTACATATCTAAACGACTCCAAACCTTTTGCTACTGATTAGATACGATAAATAAATTATTTTAAGCCCTCTGGAATAATAAAAATATCAGCTTTATGTATCAAACCCGTAAATGGCTTCTAATCGCCTTATTAAGCGTTTTTAGCGCATAGTATGTACTAAGACTACTTTTAAACATACAAGGTTGATACCTACTGATATTAGAGGCAAATTATGATATTTTAACAGTAAGCAAAATTTGATAAACTCAGACTTCGGTTTTGAGCTTTTCGGCTTATGTGAAATTACCAAAATGCCCCTACGGTGCATAGTTTGGTTATATTTGATAAATTTCACATATATACTTTACCCTACTGTTATAACTTAGTAATTTGAGTAGGTTTGCTGATTACATCAGACCTGTAACTCAGAATAATACATAAACTCTTTTATAACCTTAAAAATGACCAAACTACCCCTACGGGGCATAGTTTGCGTTTAAATTCGTTTCGGGCATAAGGAAAGACATCTTACTGATGTCACAACATATTTGAGACATAATTAACTTAGGAAACCTTTATATGGCTCTCATGAATACCCGTCACGCTTATTACACGTATGGTTCGGTTTATGTAACAAGTTTACATAAATTAGCCGAAACGGGCCAAACCTTATCGGTTTTATCTCAAAATCCAGAATGTGTATGAAATACCCATATTAAGAAAGTCTTCAAACTTGTCGGGTCTAAATCACATTCTATCCGGTCTTCGCTTAATCGTGCGTACGAACCGTATCTTTGAAACTAACCGGTCTAAGCTTAAGCTTAACTAAAGACCCGTTAGGATTCTAATAGGTTATTATAAAACCTTCGTTCCAGATTAGGAGGACCAGTAAAAGCTACTTGCATTTGCTTATTGTGATTATTACATTGCTCAGGTAAATACTTTTAACTTATTTTCCCTATACGGGCTTGGGTTACGGTATATAGAATACCGCTTGATCGGGCATCAAATCTTCCATCGTTGGGTGGTTAATTGAATAATTTGATCGGCTCGTTTAAACAGTCTTGTTTACTTAAAGCCTTTGGGGGGTTAATGACCATGTCCCGGATATCCTTGGCATCATTGTATTATAAAATGGCCACGACTTGAGCGCGGGGTGTAGGCGTACACCCGTCAGTGCACAAAAGAATAACGTGGTGTGTCTATTGATCTTTAACCCGGGCATGATCCGGGCTACTGAACGCACAAGTAACATGTAATTCGTTCACAAGATTATAATATTAAATAATTCTCCCAAGTTAAATAAAAATGTTTATGCCACGTGCATCCAAATCAATTTTCAATCATTTTCCAAAATGAGTCAGTTGATTGTATTTACCAGTGTAAACTGACGTATTTTCCCAAAAAGATTAAATGCAGGTACTAAGCGTAATTGGCTGGGATTTCTCCTTAGCATCAATAGAAGTCTCGCAAGCTTAAGATGCCTGAAGTCTGTTGAACTATTAATTCCATTTTATTTTCGATCCGTCTGTGGATAAACAATCGACTATTGTGATACTTGATATTACGATATTATATTCGATTGAATATTATCTTTTATTTTGCTTCCGCTGTGCATATTAAATATTGTGTTGTTTGACTATTATGTTGCCAACCACGTCACGATACTCCCCACCGGTCAAACGTGTGGAAATCGGGGTGTGACAGGTTGGTATCAGAGCCAACATTGAGTGAATTAAACACTAGCCTTTTGTGTTTAATCTCAATTACACAATTGCACATATCTAAACTCCGAGTCTAGACATATAACATAGGACAAACTCTGTTTTGTTTTATTTTGTCTTGTACTTTATTTTATATATTCTTGTTGTATTCTTATGTTGTATTGACAGGATTGAAAATGCCGCCAAGATTCTTCCGAAGAAGAGGACGAGGAAAGGGGCCAATCACCGCCCCCAATGACAACGAGGCAGGACCTTCGCATGTGCGAGCTTCTTCCACCACCGAGAGTGACGATCCCTGACAAAACCGGAGGAACCTCTTTGAGCCGGCTAGACGGTCGGTTTCGCACAGCTCAACACCTCCTGTTCATAACCCTTATGGGCCACAGCCGGAGTATGAGCCCAACAACCCTCAACCGTCCTACATACCATTACAGCGATCTTTATCGCACAACTCCTTTGGTGACCCTGCACCAGTTTTTCGGGGCCGGTTTAATCCGGCAAACTACATACCAGAACCCGTGGGTTTTAACCCATTGGGACAGGAGGATCACTTCTCGGGAGATAATGCGGAAGATATGGACGAGGACACTGACCCCGTCGAGCCAGCAAGCGGTACACCGAACCATCCCATAGAGATCTCGGATGGATCTTCTTTCCACGGATCACCCTATGGTGGTCCAGACAGCTTTCAAGCTATGTTTACTCGGCACGAATGGTATTATACACCTCCTCACCATTCGTCGCCACATCAGCAGCAGCAGCAGGATCCCTATGTGGATTCACGGTTTGTGGCAGTCACGCCACCGCCTCCACCACCACCAGTTCAACCAGCACCTCCTCAACCACCGAGGCGAAGGAGGACAGGCGCACGTATGTCTACGCGAGCGGGGGATTTCCATTTTAGCTCCCCACGCCAATCAAGTGGCAGCCATTACCCGCCACTTCAGGAAGACCCACAAATGGGTGGACCTTCTAACCCAGCTGTACCACAGCCACCACCGATGGGTTTTGATAACCCAATCCCAGCATACACGGGTTCTATGGCATACAACCCGTTCGAACCGCCGACTCACCACAACTATGGTTACGCAGAGGCCGACCCTTACATGGTCGCGGCCAATTACAACGCACTACACCCGGAAGGACCGTACGGAGCTCCATGGGGAGTAGGTTACCCGACTCATGGGTACCAGATACCTCCTAGGCCTATTATTCGGACTCAATCGCAGCCTCCAAGGTTCTCCCCACCAGAGCGTGAAGAAATCCTGCAAAGGTTGGATCAGGTTGAACGAGACTTTCACCGTGACCGCAGGGAGAGACAGAGCTTCTTCCAAGGATTGGCGAGCCTAATAAAAGGGAAGAGCAAGAAGGACCATTGAATCCTTCCATTGTTGTTCTATTTCCTGGTATCAGTTAAGCCCCTGAGTAGGCCTGTATTTGTTTAAACCCCTGCGTGGGTATGTATGGTTGTTTTGACCCCTGCGTGGGTCTATCTTCTGTTAACCCCTACGAGGGTGTGTTGTTTGTTTAAGTCCCTGCGTGGACTAGTATGTTGTTTAAGTCCCTGCGTGGACTAGTATGTTGCTTGACCCCTGCGTGGGTAACTTGTTTGTCTAAAAAGTCCCGTTTAGGGCGATGTGTAATATTTTAATAAATTAATGGAATGTTTGTTTTATAAATTTCATGTTGCCATTATGTGCATAAATAAATTATATATGAAATAAATAAATTAAAATCATTCCTTTTGAAATAATCTGCCTATGTACTTATTAATTAAGAATCTTAAAGAGTGAAACCTAGCCTTCGGGTCATTATAAGGCCGGGCCAAGATGGTAAGACCTGTTCAAAAGATTCAAATCCCTGTTTACATCTGTAAACATGTTAACACTCCTGGCAGACGTGATTCATTAAAATCATACACGTCATTTTTATATAAAAGGATCTTTCTAAGGATTCCTAACCCAACTTAATGATCTCTGAATCATGGGTTTAGATCATCAATTAAAATGATCATATTTTGACCATACGTTGGTAATATAGTGCCTATGGGCCTTGCTCATTTCTACATGAGCCAAAAGACAGTAGTAGCAATGAGCTCCCTGTCCGAAAAAGGTAATGAACTATGTTCAAACCTTAAAAAGCTTTGATTCTCTGAAATCATAGCTTATAATTTATAAATGTCCTTGTGACTAGGCCTTTATGTGCCACAAATAAAACTTTTATTGTTTTAATAATTAGGATAAATTATATAGAAATCCTAAATAAACATGATTAATAAATTAACCAAATATGGTCTCTGTTTACCATGGTTAATGAATTTCCCTACGGGGCAATTCCATGATAAACTCCCAAATAAACTATTGTCCTTGTTTTCTGCAACAGTTCAATTAAAATGGCTAACTCGGACGAGATTAATAGTCATCCAGTGGAGGAAAATATTAACGCCCGAATTAATTTGATGGGTGCTGAATTGAAAGCGATAGTAGACGGCGCTGTGACACAGGCCTTGGAGCGGAAGTACGAAGAGTATAGTGGGACTCGGAGTAGGACCCTATCTACACCTCGCTCAAAGCCTAAAGCTCAATCTGAGGCTCACAGCAAGCCTCCCTCCAAGAAGGAGGAACTCAAGAAAGTGGATGACGATCGTCAGTCCACAAACCACCACAGTGTACCATCTCTGAAGATCGTGCCGAAACAAACCCATGATAAGGGTTGCTCCTATAAGTATTTTGTTTCGTGTAAACCCCGGGATTTCAATGGGGAAAAAGGAGCCATCGACTGCATGACGTGGTTAGATAAGATGGACACGGTAGTGGATATCAGCGAGTGCGCTGAGAGGGATATTGTAAAGTTTGTGTCCCAATCATTTAAAGGCGAAGCCTTAGCCTGGTGGAGATCACTGATTCAAGCCACCGGGAAAATCCCATTGTACAACATGTCTTGGGAACAATTTACTGCCCTAATCAGGGAAAATTACTGCCCTCAGCATGAGGTGGAGAAGATAGAGTCTGATTTTCTATCATTGGTGATGACAAACCTTGACTGTCAAGCTTACCTCACGAGCTTCAACACGATGTCCCGGTTGGTTTCGTATCTGGTAACCCCAGAACCAAAAAGGATAGCTCGTTTTATCGGTGGTTTAGCCCCCGAGATAAAGGCAAGCGTAAAGGCCTCCCGGCCCACTACTTTCAGATCGGTAGCGGATATATCTTTGTCCCTCACCTAGGATGCGGTCAGACAAAGATCGCTGAGGAACAAAGAGGCTGAGAAGAGAAAACGTGAAGATGATAGTTCACGGAGGTCGAACAAGAAGCACCGTGGGAACGGTGACAACAAGAAAGGATCTGAGTCAAGGAAAGATGGGCATCATTCTGGTGAGAAGCCCAAATGCAAAGTTTGCAAGAGACACCACTTTGGAAAGTGCAGACTCGAGTCGAACTCGCAGACTCAGTCAAAAGCTTTTGCTTGCGGGATATGCAAGTCCAAGGAGCACAAGACCTTGGATTGCAAAAAGCTGAAAGATGCAACTTGCTACGGTTGCAATGAAAAGGGGCACATCAAAACCAACTGCCCTAAGTACGCCAAGAAGCCTGAAGAGGCCAAGAAGACCAATGCTAGGGTCTTCAGAATGGATGCGAAGGAGGCAGTGCAAGACGATAACGTGATAACAGGTACTTTCCTTGTAAATGATGTCTATGCAAGAGTACTTTTTGATTCAGGGGCTGATAAGTCTTTCGTAGATCATAAATTTTGCAAATTGCTGAATTTACCTGTCAAAACCTTGAGTATAAATTATGAGGTAGAGTTAGCAGATGGCACCATAGAGACCGTCTCAACTGTGTTAGATGGATGTGTTATATCCATTAAGGACCACTCTTTTCCTCTGTCCCTACTTCCCTTTAAGTTAGCCGGTTTTAACATAGTTTTGGGTATGGACTGGTTATCTCATAACCAGGCCCAGATTGTCTGCAACAAAAAGCAAGTGGTGATTAAAACTCCGTCTGGTGAATCACTTACCATTCGGGGAGATACCCAATATGGACTACCTGAGCAAGTGACTATGCTCAAGGCTTCTAAGTGTTTAAAGAAGGGTTGTGTCATCTACATGGCACAAGTGACCATCGATGAGCCGAAACCTAAGATGGAAGACATTCCCGTCATTTCTGAATACCCAAGAGTGTTTCCGGAAGAGCTACCTGGTTTACCACCAGATAGGCAAGTGGAATTCAGAATTGACATCATCCCCGGAGCAGCACCTGTTGCTAGAGCACCTTATAGGTTGGCGCCCACAGAGATGAAAGAATTGAGGACACAGCTAGACGAATTGCTAGCCAAGGGTTTCATTAAACCTAGTTCGTCTCCTTGGGGAGCGCCAGTCCTGTTTGTCAAGAAGAAGGATGGATCGATGCGTCTGTGCATCGACTATCGTGAGCTTAATAAGGTCACAATAAAGAATAGATATCCTTTGCCCAGGATCGACGATTTGTTCGATCAGTTACAAGGGGCAAGTTATTTCTCGAAGATTGACTTGAGGTCAGGCTACCATCAACTGAAGGTTAGGGATGAAGACGTGCACAAAACTGCATTTAGGACTCGTTATGGTCATTACGAGTTCCTGGTGATGCCTTTTGGGCTCACTAATGCACCGGCCGCATTCATGGATCTCATGAATCGCGTTTGCAAGCCGTACTTAGACAAATTCGTCATCGTCTTCATTGACGACATCCTCATCTACTCCAAGAACCAAGCTGACCATGAGAAACACCTTCGCTGTATTCTCAAACTTCTACATCATGAGAAACTCTATGCCAAATTATCCAAGTGTGAATTTTGGCTTCGAGAAGTCCAATTCCTTGGACATGTAGTAAGTGAGCGTGGAATCCAAGTGGATCCCGCAAAGGTAGAAGCAGTTATGAACTGGCGAGAGCCAAAGACGCCTACAGAGATTCGTAGCTTCCTGGGATTGGCAGGATATTACCGGCGTTTCATTGAAAATTTTTCAAGGATTGCTGCACCCCTAACTTCCTTGACTAAGAAAAAGGTAAAGTTCGTTTGGGGACCTAAGCAGCAAGAGTCCTTTGATATTTTGAAGCAAAAGTTGAGCAACGCTCTTGTACTGACGTTACCTGAAGGTACCGAAGAATTTGTGGTTTACTGCGATGCATCACACACCGGGATGGGATGTGTGCTTATGCAGAAAGGCAAGGTTATTGCCTATGCTTCAAGACAGTTAAAGGTGCATGAAAAGAATTACACCACCCATGACTTGGAGTTGGGTGCCGTTGTATTCACACTAAAACTGTGGAGGCATTATCTTTATGGAATCAAGTGTGTGATCTATTCTGATCACAAGAGCCTCCAGCACCTGTTTAATCAGAAGGATTTAAACATGAGGCAACGCCGTTGGATGGAAACTTTAAATGATTATGATTGTGAAATCAGATACCATCCCGGCAAGGCGAATGTAGTCGCCGATGCCTTGAGTCGAAAGGAGAGGGTGAAACCTATCCGAATCAATGCCAAGCGCATGGAGATAAAGAACAGTTTGATTGAAAGGTTGTTAGCTGCACAGAAGGAAGCTGTGTTAGAAGCTAACTATCCTAATGAAAATCTAGGAGTAACTGAGGAGCAGTTATCTCTTGGCAAAGACGGAATTTTGAGACTGAATGGACGAATATGGGTTCCAATTTATGGAGGACTTCGAGATGTTATCCTTCAGGAAGCCCATAGTTCCAAATATTTCGTTCATCCTGGAGCTGATAAAATGTACCAGGATCTAAGGGCAAACTATTGGTGGATAGGCTTGAAGAAGTCTGTAGCCACCTATGTAGCTAAATGCTTGACATGTGCGCAAGTCAAAGCCGAGCATCAGAAACCGTCAGGTTTGCTACAACAGCCTGAACTTCCTACGTGGAAGTGGGAAATGGTAACTATGGATTTTATCACCAAGTTACCCAAGACAAGGAAAGGAAATGATACGATATGGGTTATAGTGGATAGACTGACTAAGTCAGCACATTTCTTACCCATCAAGGAGACTTATAGCTCCGACATGTTAGCCCAGTTATACGTGGATAAGATTGTAGCCTTGTATGGCATACCTGTGTCTATTATCTCTGATAGAGATACTAGGTACACGTCACATTTTTGGAAAAGCTTCCAACAATCTTTGGGCACGCGTTTGAATTTTAGTACGGCTTACCATCCTCAGACAGACGGTCAGAGTGAGCGTGCTATTCAAACTTTAGAAGACATGCTACGTGCATGTGTGATCGATTTAGGTGGTAGTTGGGATAACCACCTACCCTTGATTGAATTCTCCTACAACAATAGCTACCATACCAGCATTAAGGCTGCGCCTTTCGAGGCTTTATACGGTAGAAAGTGTAGAACGCCTGTTTGTTGGGCAGAAGTTGGAGATGTCCAATTATCAGGACCAGAGATAGTGTTCGAAACGACGGACAAGATTGTCCAGATTCGTGACCGTCTCAAAGCTGCCCGAGATAGGCAGAAGAGTTACGCAGATCCAAAGCGTAAAGCTTTTCACTTCGAAGTAGGTGACAAAGTATTGCTTAAAGTATCACCCTGGAAGGGAGTGATGCGATTTGGTAAGAAAGGCAAGCTAAGCCCGAGATACATAGGACCTTTCGAGGTTATCGAACTTGTCGGGTCAGTTTCCTATAAGTTAAACTTACCTGAAGAGCTCAGTGGAATTCACAATGTGTTCCACATCTGCAATCTGAAGAAGTGCTTCGCTGATGAATCACTGGTTATACCACATACAGATGTGCATATAGATGAGAGCTTAAAATTTGTGGAAAAACCATTGTCGATTGAAGATCGACAGGTTAAGAAGCTTCGAAGGAAGCATGTGCCAATTGTAAAGGTCAAATGGGATGCCCGTAGAGGACCCGAATACACGTGGGAGGTTGAATCCACAATGAAAGAAAAATACCCTTATTTGTTTCAGTAAATCTCGAGGTCGAGATTTCTTTTAAGGGGGTGAGGATGTAACACCTCGAAAATTCACGTCCTATAATGTGTTGACACGTGTCATGTGTTTGAACGTGCGAAAGAATGTTATAGAAGGACTAAAGTTGACAATCATGGAAAGTATGTGAATATACAAGTTCTAAATGTCAACAGTGAATAAATATATTGTACATTAACCCTACATAATGTTTATAGAATCAAACGAATAAATCATGGATCATACGAAGCTAAAAGTGAGAGATTACAAACTACAGGGGTTAAATGTGTCAACATGTTTAAGTTATACCTCTGAGTGACCTTTTGACAAACCCGAAGCTTTGTAACTATTAATTATGCTCACTAGAATGCACGATATAAATTCCATAAAGTTTCGTTATCGTATGAGAAAATTATGATCAAATTCGTATGTGGGGGGTTAAAGCATTAACGTTGAAAGTTATGACTTTTCGGGTTAACCGGAAGTGTCCAGGGACTTGGCAAAGTGGGTATAAGTCCTAAAGCCCTTGTAGGTAAATAAGAGGGGGTCAAAATGCAAGAAATAGATCAGTTGACCTTTCGGAAGGGCCAAGAGGTGAGATGCAACATCATGAAAACGTTTTTGTCTGATCATAGGGTCCAAGCGGGCCGCGTAAGACCTTAAGGTCTCTTACGCGGGCCGCGTTAACCGCCCAGATGCAGAATGTTCGAACAGCAGCCTGCAAACGCGCAGAACCGACCTTTAATCGATATTTTTGCATTGTGGGCGACCCCTAAACAGTCCTAGAGCACTAGGGACACTTGTGGGCAACTTGTGGTCAGTGCTAGGCTTGCTTGTCAACATCTTATGGTGATTTGATCACTATATAAAGGACCTTAGTTGCAACCATTGTTCCTCACACCTTCATTTGCACTTCTGATCATTCTTGGAGCTCCCAAGCAGGCTCAAGTCTTCACATTTCGTGCATAGAACCTTGGTAAGTTTGCTAAACCTTCCTTAATTAAGTTTTAGCTTAAAAGTCAAACCGTCGTAATTAACGGTTGACTTTAAGATTAATCACTAATGGTCCAGTGATTAGTTGAATCAAAAGTAGTTATAAGTTGGTAATTATAGGGGTAATAAAAACCTCAAAAGGGTTCCCCCTGATTCCCACTCTAACTAGGTCAATTGTCGGGTCAAACTTGCTAAGAAAAAGTCAACAGGATACTTAAATTCTAATTTATGCATAATTAGCAATGTAGAACATATACTACCTGTTTGATCATTAATATAACTTGGTAATAAGTGTAAGAACATTTCTAAACATGTTCAACCCGACAATTTCCTGTAAAGACCCGGTTCGGAACCGAAAGTCGCATAGTTTGACTTTTGCATTGACACTCAGTTCTGACCCGTTTAGGCATGTTTTAGAAATGCCTCAGAGCTTTAATTGGACTAGGTTACATGCTAGTATAACCCTCTGTGATTATACACCTTGGTTCGTTAGTTATCCAATTAATATGCATGTTTCCGTTAATTGCTCATATGTTGACCATTATGCCCTTTCCACCTTAAAACGTGATTTTTGAAAATGTAAAAGAGTAGAAATCTTTGTTACTGATATATAAACTTGTACCCAAAATTTTAGATCAATTAGTGGTGTAGATGGAGAGTTATGCTCATTAGCGTAATTAAGAAGCTTTATGATAATTAAAGAGCGTAATTAGCGTATAGCCTAGTTAAGCTTACTTTTTGATATCAAAATCTTTACCCACTGATGTAATATATTATTTTGGTATTTTTAAAGATTTTTAATTAATTTTAGGCTGAGCATAACTTATAGTCTTAGGCTTAATCCGGTAATGGTCGGTTTTGCCCTTACGGGCCATAAAATGAGTTTTACATATCTAAACGACTCCAAACCTTTTGCTACTGATTAGATATGATAAATAAATTATTTTAAGCCCTCTGGAATAATAAAAATATCAGCTTTATGTATCGAACCCGTAAATGGCTTCTAATCGCCTTATTACGCGTTTTAGCGCATAGTATGTACTAAGACTACTTTTAAACATACAAGGTTGATACCTACTGATATTAGAGGAAAATTATGATATTTTAACAGTAAGCAAAAGTTGATAAACTCAGACTTCAGTTTTGAGCTTTTCGGCTTATGTGAAATTACCAAAATGCCCCTACGGTGCATAGTTTGGTTATATTTGATAAATTTCACATATATACTTTACCCTACTGTTATAACTTAGTAATTTGAGTAGGTTTGCTGATTACATCAGACCTGTAACTCAGAATAATACATAAACTCTTTTATAACCTTAAAAATGACCAAACTACCCCTATGGGGCATAGTTTGCGTTTAAATTCGTTTCGGGCATAAGGAAAGACATCTTACTGATGTCACAACAAATTTGAGACATAATTAACTTAGGAAACCTATATATGGCTCTCATGAATACCCGTCACGCTTATTACGCGTACGGTTCGGTTTATGTAACAAGTTTACATAAATTATCCGAAACGGGCCAAACCTTATCGGTTTTATCTCAAAATCCAGAATGTGTATGAAATACCCATATTAAGCAAGTCTTCAAACTTGTCGGGTCTAAATCACATTCTATCCGGTCTTCGCTTAATCGTGCGTACGAACCGTATCTTTGAAACTAACCGGTCTAAGCTTAAGCTTAACTAAAGACCCGTTAGGATTCTAATAGGTTATTATAAAACCTTCGTTCCAGATTAGGAGGACCAGTAAAAGATACTTGCATTTGCTTATTGTGATTATTACATTGCTCAGGTAAATACTTTTAACTTATTTTCCCTATACGGGCTTGGGTTACGGTATATAGAATACCGCTTGATCGGGCATCAAATCTTCCATCGTTGGGTGGTTAATTGAATAATTTGATCGGCTCGTTTAAACAGTCTTGTTTACTTAAAGCCTTTGGGGGGTTAATGACCATGTCCCGGATATCCTTGGCATCATTGTATTATAAAATGGCCACGACTTGAGCGCGAGGTGTAGGCGTACACCCGTCAGTGCACAAAAGAATAACGTGGTGTGTCTATTGATCTTTAACCCGGACATGATCCGGGCTACTGAACGCACAAGTAACATGTAATTCGTTCACAAGATTATAATATTAAATAATTCTCCCAAGTTAAATAAAAATGTTTATGCCACGTGCATCCAAATCAATTTTCAATCATTTTCCAAAATGAGTCAGTTGATTGTATTTACCAGTGTAAACTGACGTATTTTTCCAAAAAGATTAAATGCAGGTACTAAGCGTAATTGGCTGGGATTTCTCCTTAGCATCAATAGAAGTCTCGCAAGCTTAAGATGCCTGAAGTCTGTTGAACTATTAATGTGGATAAACAATCGACTATTGTGATACTTGATATTACGATATTATATTCGATTGAATATTATCTTTTATTTTGCTTCCGCTGTGCATATTAATATTGTGTTGTTTGACTATTATGTTGCCAACCACGTCACGATACTCCCCACCGGGCCCACCGGTCAAACGTGTGGAAATCGGGGTGTGACAAGTTGACTCTCACATTTTGTTACCTGAAACGCGTTTAAAAATATTTTGTCAGTCGGAAATACTGGTGAGTGAATCCCAGTTTAATCAAGAAGAGTTTTATCAATTAACACAGTATTGAGAGCGATTACAATGTTTACATCTACACAATTACTCATTCAGTACTTGCCACTCGACCGTATCTGTGGCTATGGTCATATCACACATTGGCTAACCCGTTGTCCAATTGTGAAGGTTATCAAGTAATGTATACAAAACCCCATAATACCGGCAGTAATTGAAGAATTACAAAGACTCAATCACTGCTTAATCACATTGTAAAATATTTAGGTTTTGTAAAAACAGTTTATAAAAAGGAGATTACTCACATTACTGTCTTAGGTTTGCTTTAAGGGTTTCCTGGTGTTTATCTATAATTTACACAAATGCACACGTGTTAGTATAATAACCCATTATTTATATTAATGATACCCTCCCCGAGACGGCATTCCAACGACTACGTCGGGCAGAACCACGACAGCAGTTACGGAATCCTGGATCAATCGGGCAGCGTGTAACACCTCGAAAATTTACGTCCTATAAAGTGTTGACACGTGTCATAGGTTTGAACGTGTGAAAGAATGTTCTTGAAGGACTGAAGTTGACAAACAGTGAAACTGTGTAAATATAAGGGTTCAAAGTGTCAACAATGAATAAATATACTTTACAATAACCCTACATGATGTTTATAACCTTAGACGAATGGATCATGGATCATACAAGGCGAAATGTGAAAGAAAGTGAGAGATTACAAACTACAGGGGTTAAATGTGTCAACATGTTTAAGTTATACCTCTGTGTGACCTTTTAGCAAACCCGAAGCCTTGTAACGATTAATTATGCTCACTAGAATGCACTATAAAAATTTCACCAAGTTTCGTTATCGTATGAGAAAGTTGTGATAAAATTCGTGTGCGAGGGTTAGAATCGTCAACGTTGAAAATTAGGGCTTTTCGGGTGATTACAAAGTTACCCGAGGACTTGACAAAGTGGGTATAAGCCCTAAAGCCCCATATGTCAAATATAAAGTCTTAAAATGCAAGAAAACCAAGTGAAAACGACCTTTCGGGGTACCAGGGACTGAAATTGCAATTAATGAAACTTGCTTAGCTGGTCATCACCACCCTCGCGTAGCGCGAGCCTGAAGTACCTTGGCAGTCGCGCTACGCGACTGCCTTGTCTGGACAGAAAACATGCACAGATGTCCTGCATGTTTGTTAACCGACTTAGATCGATTTTTGGCATACCTTGGGCTGCCCTAAGGTGGTTTTTAGCTAGTAGGGGACTTGTGGATGTTATTGTTTCACTCCTAGACTTAAGTGTCGATGATCCATGCATGTTTGAAGTTTTTTATAAGACCCACATGTTACTACATTGATCATTCATCAACTCCTGAGCATTTCCAGAGCATACAAGCAGGTCACAAGCATTCCAAATCATCCATTAGTCGTGTGTAAGTATGCCTAACTTTCTCTAATTCATTTATACTTAGTTTATAGCCTAGAAATCAAACCGTCGTAACTACGGTTTGACTTAGTGATAAATCACAATCGGTCCAGAGATTTGTCGAATCGAATGTTGTTATAAGTTGGTATTTATATGGGTAATAAACCCCTAAAAGGTCACCCACTGATTTCAATCTTAACTATGTCGTTTGTCGAGTCAAACTTCTTCCGAAAAGTCAACAGAAATGTTAATCGCATATTTAATGATACAGAAGGCGTGTAATCTGTTTTATCAGCCATACAACTTGAAAATAAGTATAATAACTTGTCTAAGCTTGTTTGATTCGACAACTTTATGTTTTGAACCGATTCGGAACCGAGAGACGCAAAAGCTTGACTTTTGCTTTGACCTCAGTTCTGACCCAATTTATATAGGTTTAGACATGCCTTAAAGTTCCATTAGGACCTAGTTGCATGTGTGTATAAGCCTCTGCGTTTATACCACTCGAATCCCTAATCGTCCGATGTTTCCGTTAAACGCCTAAATATTGACCGTAATGCCCTTATGACCATAAAACGAGATTTTTGGAAATGTGAAAGTGCCATAATCTTAGTTACTGATTATTAAACTTGTACCTAAAATTTCACATCAGTTGGAGGTCTAGATTAGGAGTTATGCTTAATGACGTAATTTGAATGCTTTTAAGTAATTAAACGGCGTCATTAGCGTAAAGCCTATCTAAACCCAATTTTGGACACCAAACCTTTTACCCACTGATGTGATATAATATTTTGGGATTTTTGAAGATTTTTAATTATTTTTAAACTGATCATAAGCTAGGTTTATCGCCTCGATTCGGTTAATACCAAAAATACCTTTTTCGGCCATAAAATGAGTTTTTCAAATCCTTTTAACGCCAATCCAATTGCTACTGATTTTAAATAATAAATGGAGTATTTTGAGCCTGTTTATTTGATCAGAAAACTCAGAATCATATTTTAACCCGTACATCGCTTAAAACGACTTTATACGCGTATTTAACGCATAGTTTGGGTTTAAAACTATTTTAGTATATAAGACTTATTACCAAAGGTTATAACCTGTTAAAATAAGCTATTTTACTGAACAACTCAGACCCGGATCACAGGTGTCTAGTTAAACCCTTTTATAATCTTTAAAATGACCAAAATACCCCTACGGGGCTTATTAAGAGATTAAACTCGTTTGGGGCGTCATGGGTGATATCCTACTGATGTCACAACTTATTTAAGGCGTGTTAACTTAGGAAACCTGTTTAGGACTCTTACGGATACCCGATACGCTTCATGCGCGTTCGGTTCGGTTTATGTAACTAGTTTACATAAATTAGCCGAAACGGGTCAAACCTTATCAGTTTTATCTCAAAATCCAGCATGTGTATCATATACCCATGTTAAGCAAGTCGTCAAACTTGTCAGGTCTAAATCACATTCTATCCGGTCTTCGCTTAATCGTGCGTACGAACCGTATCTTTAAAAACTAACCGGTCTAAGCGTAAGCTTAACTAAAGACCCGTTAGGATTCTAATAGGTTATTATAAACCTTCGTTCCAGATTAGGAGAACCAGTAAAAGATACTTGCACTCGCTGATTTTGATCTATACTTACTCAGGTAAATACTTTTAACTTATTTTCCCTATACGGGCTTGGGGTACGGTATATAAAATACCGCTTGGTCCGGCATTGAATCTTTAATCGAATAGAGGTTAAATCATTGATATGCTACGTTTTGAAATGTTTTGTTGCTTAAAGCCTTTGGGGGGTTAATGACCATGTCCCGGATATCCCTGGCATCATTTTACGAAATGGCCACGACCTTAGCACTCAGGTGTAGGCGTACACCTGTCAGTGTCTCATTATATAAAGTGGTGTGTCTATTGATCTTTAACCCGGTCTAAGGATCGGACTACTGAACGCATAAGAAACATGTAATTCGTTTACAAGTTTATATATTTACATAATTATCCCAAGTTATAAAATATTATTTGTGCCTTGTGCCTTAAATGCATTTTCTTAAACTCTTTTCAAAATGAGTCGGTTGATTGTATTTACCAGTGTAAACTGACGTATTTTTCTTAAAAAAGGTTAAGTGCAGGTACTACGCGAAATAGGCTGGCTTGTCTCCTAGCATCCACATTAAGTCTCGCCAGCTTGGATGTCATAAACTGTTGAACATTTGTTCCCTTTTTTTTTATCTACCTGTGGATTTATATTCGACTATTTGTGATACTTAATATTACAATATCGTTTGGTTGAATTAAATCTATACTTTGCTTCCACTGTGCATTTAAATATTGTGTTGTTTGACTATTATGTTGCCAACCACGTCACGATACTCCCCTACCGGGCCCACTGGTAACACGTGGAAATTCGGGGTGTGACACAGCGTTTCTAATACGTAACCGGGGTTATAATACTTGCAACGGAGCAGAACTTCGTTATTTAGGGGGATATTATACCCGAGTATAGTGCCTACTATATAGTAATTCGAGAGAGAAAGTAAGAATTGAGCGACAGAAACTGAAGGCCCGAGCTCCCATTATATAGGAGCTGAAATCGGGTTTCTCGTGGCTCGCGTAAGGTGAGACCTTGGGCTACACGGCCCGCGTACTAGGCTGGGTAGGCCCTAGCCTGGCCCAGTCATCGGCTAGCTTCGACACGATGATGACACGTGGCGGCACCGGGTGCGGTCCTGACTCCGAGTTGTCGCGTGTCACACCCCGACCACGTAAAACAATAAAACGTGGCGGAATCGTCGGGGAGTGTTGTAACAGAATCATTGTTTCATAACACATGGAAAATTGAAATATTGTTTTATTGATTAAAAGAGTTACAATGTCTTAACAAATACAGAAGTATAACAAAATTAACTAGTCTTCCATCTTTTATTGTCACTAAGGCCCAAGTCCGCCTAAGTGTATCTTGATCAATCCTATGCATCATTTCCTGAAACACATGTGAAAATAGGTACGTCAGCATAAAAATGCCGGCGAGTACATAGGTTTTGTGAAAAAAGGATTCATGACTTATAAGTTTAGAAAAAGGTTGTTTAACAAAAGTCAGTCATGATCCTTGTAAAATGTTTTGTTTTATAAATCATTTGAAAAACGATGATAAAGTAGATGATATGTAAAAGAATAATGTAAGATTTAATGAATAACCAAGTAAAATGAGTTTGTATAAGATAAGTTGTTTGTAAAAAAATGTCATGTGAAAAACATGTTATTTGTATAAAAATGTTATATGTCTAAACTGAAATGATTTAAATAACGCTACGATATGTAATATCATACAAGCACTTATATATAGGAAGTACCAGCGACGTATCCACCATGCTTGTATCATATTACACACGCCTCGTTACTCAAACCACTTACCTGAACAAACCACCAATGTAAATTGCCCATGTCTAAACCATTTGTCAAATGTCTTTGTGTAAACCATGTCAAAATGTTTATGTCAAATATAGTCCATGAAATGTGTATATCAATATCAAAATGTCTATGTCAAATGTCTATCATATAATGTGTAAACAAAATGTCATGTATGGCAAGTGAAATATATATATATATATATCCATTGAGCCATAGGTAAAAAATGCACAAAACAATGTATTGAAGTAAAACATGGTTTAAATCAACGTTATGTCTTGTGGAAATGCATGCTATACTGAATATAAACATTTATTAATGTGAAAATGCATACATTCAAGCCTTGTGACGGTGGTGATAAGCCCTTAAACAAATTAAAGGTCTATCTGTATTATGTTTTATCGAATTCGGTCATTCCTTCCATCCAAACATACCTAGGATGTCAGGAACGGGAGTTGTCAATTCCTATGGTACCATTACCTACTAATGAGCGGCGTAGCTAATGTTAATGAATGTATATGGTCCCATTTAAACAAACCAAATGTCATATCAAATTGTAAGCATGTGATGAAAATAATGTACCTAGTATGCTAAGTAAACATACAAGGTAGAGATGTAAAACAATGTGTCCATATGTTACGAGAACATATGCAACAGAGATGCAATGTAAAACAAATGTACTAAGTATGATGAACATACATAGCATGAAAAGGTAAAACAATGTACTAAGTATGCACTAAATGGACATACATAACATGAAATGCAATGTAAAACAATGTACTAAGTATGAACTAAATGAACATACATAGCATAAAATTTCATGTAAAACGATGTACTAAGTATGCTACAAAGGACATACATAGCAAAAACACAATGAAATCATGTACTAATAATGTACTAATGAACATAGCAAGTATATGATATGAAAGCATGGAAAGCATGAAAATAACAAGTAGGCACATGTGTTTCACCCCAAAATGTTTGAAAAACAGTAAAAGAGGGGTCTATGTACTCACTTGAGGGTGCTTAGAAGTCTTGAACAACAACCAAGCAAAGCTAGAGGATCACGGAATCAAACGGCACCCTATATAGATAACTACATAAATAACCGGACCTAAATCGGGAGATTGGATAGTATGAGGTTCCGTAAACCAAATGAGTATTGGAACTCATATGATATGGTTTGACAAAGCCTACATACTAAAACGAAACCTAGCCTAAGTGCTTTTGACCCATTACGACCCGTCTAGGTAGCTTATGCTACTTTAACGCGTCGTCCGTGTAAAACGCGTTCGGATCGCCTAACTAGCCCTATGACAAGTAAAATATGCCTTAACATGTTTAATATTATTGCTAAATCAGTTTAGATGTCAAAAGTTATGTTACATAGGCTTAAAATGAATTTTGGCGCAAAAAGGGCATTTTGGTAATTTACCTAAGGCACATATACTACCTATCATACAACTACTTAAACGATGTGACCATAAGGTATAACCTCGGAAGGTTATTCCCTATACAACTATGGTCACCTAAAGTGTTTGGTCGGATCCTAATGATCGACCAAATGGGTCGGGTTCGAAAGCATAAGCGATTGATTAGATCGCTTACCTTTACGACCCTAGACAAGCACAAATCTAAAAGTGACGAGCTAAACATGCTAGAACATGTTTAGTTAAGTTAGAAAACAGGTTTTGATATCAAAACAAATGGTTTTGATACCCTAGAGTAGTTTGGTTACAAAATACGCAAGAACACGCATTTTGCCCGAAAGTACGACTCGTCACTGAGCCTAGATAACGTGGTAATCAGTAGGTATAGTTACTAGGGACTATGACCATCGTGATTACGCTCACGTTATGAAGTTCAAACGAACTTCGCATTGACCATAAACTGGTCAATGCAAAAAGTCAAACGCAGTTTGACTTTAACGCTAAAACGAAAGAAAAGAACGAAGGAACACTTACAAAGGGTCCCCGCAAGATTGAATTTCCAAGTATTTCTCAGGTATGAAGTGTTTTCACACATCAACTTAGAGAAAATCTCAGAATTCAAGTGGGTTGCAAGTGAACTATGGAGGGGTATTTATAGTTTTCGTAGAACCGTTAGGATCGTTTCTTGAAAACCGAGATTCAATCCTAGCCGTACACATCGAGCCCATAGATTTATAAAACCAAGGGAGCCCATAGAAATGCTTAAAACCATGTGCAAAGGTGCCCAACAGCTGGATCAAGCTGGAAACAACATTCTGCTGTTCTGGGGACACCTTACGGACCGTATGGTCCAGTCCTTACGGACCGTAAGCTGGTCTGCAGATCAGCAACTTTGAAATTTGGCAGAACAGGCCCCTGGGCGTGTATGGTCGTGTTTTGGCACTTCTAACACCCCTCAAACCCATTTTTAAGCTCCCTAAGGATGTTAAAGTATGGGTAACATGAAACATGCTCAAAAATATGTCGTATGTCAATTCGTTTGACCGTACGGTTGCGTTGTTCGGTTAATTACGACGGAAGTCGTAACGGACGCAAAAACGGTCCTAATTGCGCGACGAATGGATTTTTATCAAGCCAATCACTAAAACATAGTATTTTAATGATTACATCAATTTTTGGATGTCCGGATGTATTCAGAACGTAAGTTATGCGCGAAAATGCAAACTTATGCACTTTTTGACGCTTATGGTCCCTGAATGACCAAAAACTTTATTTAAGCACACCGAACCCCTCAAAGCCTATTTCTAAGCTATGTAAAGGATATTTAGGGTATGTTTAACTTGTATTCAAGTTCCGAAATGTCCGTTACAGTACGAATCAACAAACTTTCACAGTTTGTCAAATTTAGTCCCTGTAAGCGAATAAACTTGATTTCGGCACACCAAACCTTCCAAAACTTATTTCTAAGTTATGTATAGGTTATTTAAGGTATTTTAAGCCTATGTCGCTATTCCAGAGTGTTTTTTGCATTAAACTGGTTATATTTACGCATCAGTGCGCGTATAACATTCCAGAAAGCGAATTAGAGTCCGAAATCGAACAAGAGATGATATGTGCAAATGATACACATATTTATACAAATCCCAAGAATGAAATACAATATTTCATTGGTTTGGTATTTGTTTGATGGTTGAAGTGACACAGGTGTCACATCGCGCCCCGCGTAATATCCTTAAGGGGTCTACACGGCCCGCGAGAGACATAAAAATCTTGTTTTTAATTAATTTTTAATAAAATAGAGGTATTCGGGGTTCGTTTTCGCATACGGGGTTTATTTTAGGACATATTAGGATATTTTAGATATATTAGGGCGTCGGAAAAATATTTTGGAGGGTTGTTATACAAAGTAATCCAAGTGCTTTAGATAATTTAAAACTACTATAAACAGTTGATCTGAACCATATATATGAATTACAACCACAAACAACTGATAAAGAACCATAAATACAAAGAAAGGAAGAGAACAGACTAAAACATCTTGTCGATAAATAAACAAGATCAAGATTGTTACGACGATATTCTTATTCTTGACAATCCAATAAAGTGGCACAAGTGTTGTTATCTATTACTTGATGTCTCATTCTAATTAGAGGTGTTCAAGGAGGCAAAGCAAAACCCGATTGCTTTAATAAGAAAATTCAATGTTTGTAGAAAATAAAGATTGAAATCTTCGAAAACATTGATTCTCAATAACCTAATCATTATTTAGGTTTAAAGATTAGTTACATACAATGATACTATACGAATACAATCCAAATAAAACAAACAAACACTGAAACCATCTAAAAGTGAAAATTTTCAAAAGTATATGAAATTTCATGTTTCGGACCAAAAACCAAAATTAGTGTGAGATTAGTTCCAAGATATAAGATTATAGACAGATAAAAAACTTTCTTGTATTGATTTGGACAACATAACGTTCCAAACTGACACATAATAAGCCATCCTGTCAAACCGAAAGAGCATATATCTTGGAAACCGGGAGAGACCAAATGTGACAACCCGAGTTTTCAAGGTCCTTACTTGACACGTTACTCATTTCGCAAAGTATTTTCATAATTCGTTTGTATTGTAACTTGTTCATGTTTGGTATATGATTAATGTGTTACATTATTGTTTGGTTAGTTAATGAAAGCTTATGAACTATTTAAGTTTAGATAGACCTATCACATGCATCCTCTATTCGACGAAACTAGACTTTCGTCACACCCGCAGCCGACGAAACATTGTCGACGAAACATTGGACTTTCGTCGGGGTTGGGGTTATTCGCCAGGATAGGCTTGTGGCCCAGGTGAGGCCCAAGTATGAGTCAGTTACATATACCCTATTCGCATAACATTACATATTATCACAATTAGCGAAACCCTCGACTATCTTTCCCCTCCCTCGCTCTCGGCGGCAATCTTTGTTCCCTTTTGAAGTACTCCCAAGTCTCATCTTACAACCGGTTAGTATGTAATTACTTGACTTTATCTGCTCGATACATGGTTGATGATTGTTATGTGATGATTGTTATGTGTTGATTGGGATCTGTTGGGAACATAGGGTTTTGTTAGAAACTGTGCTCTTATATGTTATTAACTAGGGTTTGATGTGTTATTGTTAATCAAGGAAACTAGAATGTGCATGACAAGAATTCGATGGTTTGTGTTGTTCACGATCACTATGCGGCTCGACAATCCTGGTTGTTGTAATGGTATTAGGTTAATGTTTAGGGTCACTTATGATTAATTCATGAGAATCAAGGACAACTATTGCTATGAACTACGTATTATCATGATTTGTATCTGACTGAATAACATGGTTTGATCCGTTTCAAAATATGGAACGTGTTTACGGGAATATCGTGTGAACAGCTAAGGATGAAACTGTAAGGTCTCGACGAAACCCTCATGTCGACGAAACTCATTGTCGATAAAACACTAGATCTTTCGTCACTTACATAGTCGACGAAACTCATGGTATTTCGTCACCCATCATGGTGACGAAACACCTTAGTGTTTCGTCCTTTGGAATTTCGCCACCCAGTGGATGGTTCACAACAGAGTGTGGTTTATCATGTGTATGAAACCTGAATGATTATTACCTGCCTGTTAATGATGTTAATCATGATTGAGGAAACATGAATTTGCATACGAAACATACATATGAACTGTAGATTTGATTGAGTTATATAACTGCTATGTGCTATTCGGGAATCACTGTTTGAAAACGCACACTATGACTTTTATTTGTATGTGAACCTTGAGAATGTGAAACTGATTACGTATATATGAATACCATAGGCTTGATTGATTAACTTGAACAAGTAACTAATCATACCGAGCAAACCAAGGTGAGTTCACTGCTCTTTTTCCAAGCATGCGTCCCGGGGAAGGACATCTGGTAATCGTTCCGAGGGGGAACGACGGGTTATTGGGATATTGGTTATTACACTCATTTCTATCATTAAGTCCCCTTACATTTACCGATTGGTTGCCAGGGAGGCAACGAGGTTATTAGTTGACAGCGCTATTAGGTTTGGCACCCTCACACCGTACCGGGGAGGACGGTCGTGAACTAATTACCTTAACCACTTGACCAATGTGTGTTAGAGCATTGGGTTTTGGGCAAATAAATCTAGAGCCATCTGCGGTAATCGAGTTAATAACAACATCAAATCATTGAATTATACTTATATCTTGTAACTAAAACGTGTTAACAAACTTTGAACTCACCAGCGTCGTCTGACACACTTGTCTGCATCCTTGCAGGTCGTTAGATTCTTGGTTATGGACTTGCTATCTGGGAGTGCTGGAGTGGTCATGGGTCACAGATCTTGGATGTTTATTCTTGATTTAGTACATTGTTATGAATCAATTGAACAATGAATAATCTTTTGCTTCCGTTGAACGTTTAATTTGGTTTTAACTTATGACTTGGAATTATATTATGAAATGAATCGAATGTTTTATTTAAATATTTGTTATTGGTTGGTGGGTTGGATCCTGGTATGTCACACGTCCCGCGGTGCTTCCGCATGTGGTATTTTGGGGGTGTGATAGTTTGGTATCAAAGCCATTGGTTATAGTGAACTAGGTTTTAAAACATTTTTATAAAACCAGACTATAACCGAACAACTTCGAAAACCGACCATGACACTCAGCTCCAGATTGCAAGGTTCGTCTTCTGTTTACTTTATGCATTACTTGCTTAGCAGTTACACACACACGACTTGCATGACACAACATATTTGATACCTTGATGTGATTACCTGTGCTGCATGACTTAGTGGAGCTAGATAGTGTGGCACTACCCTTCGACTCTTGTGATTATTAATCCTGCAATGCCTTTCGTTTTACTATTTGAATGTGGGGGAAACTTTTAGCGCAAGTTAAGAGGCACTGAGATAAGCATGCAAATTGCCTTATTATTATGGGTGCACACTTAATAATAACGTTAGGTGCATGCGAGTCCCAGTGAGGCTTAACGAGTGTGAGAAGGGTTCTGCCCTATTGATTGATGTAAACTTAGTAGTCTGTGGAAATCTTCGTGAGCTTTGACTCCTACCTTATCTCGAATCTTAACCTGTCCTATTTCTTATATAGAATCATAAGTGGACGAGGACATGGACCTGGTCACATTGCGATGACTCAGGCCAAACTGACAAATTTGATTAACACCCGCGTGGCTGAGGCATTGGCAGCCTATCAAGCTGGTACGATATGTGCCAAATCTTCTTTATTCTTGTGCTGCGTGCACAACTCTTACCCCTGTGTTGTATTTCCTTTCATCCATTAGGTCAGCAAGCGAATCAGAATCAAAACCATCCGCCTGCTTGCACTTTCAAGATGTTTATGGATTGTAAGCCACAGACATTCAGTGGGACTGAAGGGGCTGTGGGGTTACTACGTTGGTTTGAGAAGGCTGAGTCGGTGTTCGCTATGTGTAACTGTCCCGAGGGGGACCGTGTGAAGTATGCTACAGGCACTTTGGAGGATGGTGCCTTAACTTGGTGGAATGCCCAGGTGCAAATGTTGGGGATCGAGATGGCTAATGCCACTACTTGGGATGATTTCAATGAGTTAATGCGAGAGGAGTACTGTCCTCGCGATGAGATTCAGAAACTTGAGAACGAGTACTACGATCTGAAGATGGTGGGATCTGAAATTGAAGCGTTCACTAAAAGGTCACATGAGCTAGCAAACATGTGCCCTAACTTGTCTCGACCCCCACCTCGAAGAATTGAACTATACATCAAAGGCCTAGCACCATTAGTAAAGAGTTTGGTCACGGCTGCAAACCTCAACAATCTGCCTCAGATCATCTGCTTAGCACACAAGATTACTGACCAAGAGGTCGAGCGTGGTGCGTTACCGCCACATGTTTCTGCTACTACCCCTGCTGCTACCGCTACCACACCTGCTAGTGATAATAAGCGTAAATGGAATGATGCTGACAAAGCAACCAGTGCCAGTCAATCTCAGAAAAGGCCTGACAACAGCAACAATCATAGTTTCAGTTAGTCGTCCTTAGTTAACCAAGGCCAGGGCAGCAATCAGAGTCCAGGTGCCTACGTTGGTAAGAAGCCAAAGTGCAACAAGTGTGGTTATCATCATTATGGACCGTGTGTCCGGGCTTGCCGTAGGTGCGAAAAGGTGGGCCATGAGGCCAAAGACTGTAGAGCCCCTCACCCAAAGCAGCAGAATCAGCAGCATCAGCAACAGGAAAGGCAGCAGCCCCATCAGAACCAAGGCTATAGGAAGGGGTGCTTCCAGTGTGGGGATGAGGGCCACATCAAGCGGGATTGCCCTCAGCTGAATCAGAATGTCAACGACAACAACAACCGCCAGAACAACAACAACACTGCTGGGAACAACAACAATGGCAACAATGGGGGAAATGGTGCTCGTGGAAGGGTATTTACGATCGGTGCTAGTGATGCTAGGAACGACGGCAATGTCGTGACTGGTACGTTTTCTGTGAGCAATCTTTTTGCTTCTGTGTTATTTGATTCTGGTGCCGATTGGAGTTATATGTCCCTAGAGTTCAGTCAGCGATTAGGGTTAACCCTAACACCTTTAGAAGCTAAGCATGTAGTAGAATTAGCTAATGGCAAAACGATTGAAGCTTCGCATGTCCTTT
This sequence comes from Helianthus tuberosus, assembly GCA_030545235.1. NCBI lineage: Eukaryota > Viridiplantae > Streptophyta > Magnoliopsida > Asterales > Asteraceae > Helianthus > Helianthus tuberosus. The sequence goes on along the minus strand of JARYGA010060219.1, from coordinate 5,642,235 downwards.
TTGGATGTAAACTAGATCTTGTGGGTCAAGTGTTTGATATTGACCTCCTTCCTGTTATCCTCGGTAGTTTTGATGTAGTGGTTGGTATGGATTGGTTGTCTAAACATCAAGTTGAGATTCTATGTAAGGAGAAGATTGTACGTATTCCTCTCCCCAGTGGAGAGTCATTATCGGTTCAAGGGCATCGTAGTGGGGCGATGGTTGGTATCATCTCAGCTATGCAAGCGCAGAAGTGTCTACGAAAAGGGTATCATGTTATTCTAGCACTTGTTACTGATACCCGTCAAAAGAAAGAAGGATCGAAGACCTGCCAGTTGTTCGTGAGTTTCCTGATGTAATTCCTAAGGAACTACCTGGTTTACCTCCTCACCGCCAAGTGGAATTTCAGATTGATCTTGCGCCAGGAGCGGCCCCAATTGCTCGTGCTCCTTATCGTCTTGCACCTGGAGAGTTGCAAGAGCTATCCAATCAACTTCAAGAGCTGTTGGATAGAGGCTTTATTTGACCCAGTTCTTCGCCTTGGGGAGCCCAGTGTTGTTTTTAAAGAAGAAAAACGGGTCCTTTCGTATGTGCATAGATTATCAGGAACTTAACAAGGTGACTGTCAAGAACCGCTACCCTTTGCCACGCATCGACGACTTATTTGACCAGTTGCAAGGGTCGAGTTTTTATTCGAAGATCGACTTAAGATCGGGCTATCATCAGATGAGAGTCCGAGAAGAGGATGTTCCTAAAACGGCTTTTTGAACGCGGTATGGGCATTATGAGTTTTTAGTTATGCCGTTTGGGTTGACAAACGCATCAGCGGTCTTCATGGACCTCATGAACCGTGTATACAAACTGTATCTCGACGACTTCGTTATCGTGTTTATCGATGACATTCTGATCTATTCAAAGAGCAAGGAAGATCACGAGCGACACCTGCATCTTATTCTGGAACTACCGAGGAAGGAGCAGCTCTACGCAAAATTTTCTAAGTGTGACTTCTTGATTCAAGAGCTACACTTCCTTGGCCACATTGTGAATGAATTGGGAATACACGTAGACCCTGCTAAGATTGATGCTGTCAAAAATTGGATTGCACCGAAGAATCCTTTGGAGGTGCAACAATTTCTTGGCCTCGCTGGGTACTATCGCAGATTCATCAAAGACTTCTCGAAGATCGCTCAACCCCTTACCTCATTGACACAGAAAGGCTTGGTATACTCTTGGGGATGGAAGCAAGAAGAGGCTCTCTAGTTGTTAAAGCAAAAACTTTGCAGTGCACCGATTTTGGCTATACCTGAAGGTACAGAAGATTTTGTGGTATATTGTGATGCTTCCATTCAGGGTCTCGGTTGCGTACTGATGCAACGCAACAATGTGATAGCTTACTGTAGGTCCCGATTTCTGAGGATCGATAACGAAACCAAATCTCTTGTTTATCACAAACACGGTCACGAGTGCGGAATCCCCGTGACTATGCCAAACCAAACATAGATAGTAATAACATGATATAACCAATGAATCACAGTCAATTGATTAACAGGATGAGAACAATGATCAAACAGATACACACAATGTTTGACAGAAGACTTTCAGTAAGGTTATGCTCTCATAGTTTCAAAGTGAAACTATGTGGTGTTTATATAGCAGCCCAGGCCCACATATGACGAAACATGGATTGGGCCCGACGAAACCTCAATTGGGCCTGACGAAACTATACAGTTGATGAAACTCTAAGAGTTTCGTCACTGTTCATGACGAAACCTTGGGTTTTGACCATTATGGAGTTTCGTCATCATGGTCTCGATGAAACCTAGGAGTTTCGTCGAAGGCTGCAATTTGTGTGTGCTGCAAACTGTTAGGCAGTTTGCAGCAAAACAACATAAACACATAAACAAACATAATAGCCAAATGCAACATGCATTGTTCTTTTAACATTACATAACAAACAGAGACAACTTGTCAGACACAAGTAGGATAGGAGGATATCCGACTTGGTCGACGGCGAATACAGACTCGATAATACAAAAAGACCGTATAAAATACAACGATAACAAAGACAAGTTACAGACACCAAAATAATGCATCAACAAACTTCCCCTTGTCTGTTACTGTCTTCGGTCTTCAATCTTCCGTCTTCAGTGTTGTTCGGACCACGAACTGCCTGCATGGATTCCACGATAGTAGCAGAAGCAAGCGACGCACTGAAATCGCAAGGCTTGATGCGCGTCCTTGTTTTCATAGAAAATATCATGCCGATATAACTTGTTGATGTCGGCTGCAGACATGTTCACGATCCACATCGGATCTAACATCCAGAAAATCTCACGATCACCATTAAAAACAATCACCGCCTCGTGCGTATCTGAGTCGTAGCACCACAAAGCCATGTCTTCCAAAAAGTTCTACTTCATCGGCATTAACGGGATCTTATCCATGACCTTCGCGGGCTGATACACAAGCTTGTAGCGCGCCGTGTTGGTCGCTGGATCTAAAGTGAACTTTATCTTTTGATAAATGGGAAACTGAGGCTTGTACGACTCGTCTTTCCAGCCTGACTTTTTGTTCATCTTTATCTTTCACTCGAACAATGGAGCTCCTTCAAAGTTTGAGCGATTAATGAGCTCAAGCTTCATCAAAGCTGTAACATCGTAAAATGGTGAGGAAAGTATGCTCAGCAACGACCTGAAATATTGAATTCCGTATTCCCGTTTGATTGCTACGCAGTGGATTTCCTTAACGAACATCCAGCAGAGAATTCTTCCATGCAAGTTCTCTTTCTCATACTGCAGGTAATCAACTTGAACATTGGCTGGTGCAGGATTGGAAACCTTAGACCAGAACTTCTTTCGCCACTCGGAGAACGCATCTGTGGCATTTTCAGAAGTATCACGGTTCTTTAAATGCTCATCTATGACGTCCACATTCTCTTTTAGCCATTCTTCATTGAAAGGAGCGAATTCAGTCCCTTCTTTACGCACATACGAGGACTTCTTGTTATTTCCTTCAAAAACAATCTCTTCAATGTTTTCAACTTCAGCAGTCTCAGGCTCAACAGGCATTTGATCAATCACGGCATCATCAATTTCTTTCATCGCATTCAGAGCAAGCAATTGCTCATGTGAAAGATCCAAGATAATTTCTCCTTCTTCAAGTAATTCTCCAGTAATCGGATGTACAACCTGCAATGCAAGATTAGCAGTGCTAGGAATAGAAGATGTAACAGGCAAAGATTCAAGATGTTGTATTTCTTCAACTATTCCACTGGAGGTTCCTTGCGCAGATCCAAGTTGCACAGGCTTGAAGACAACTAATTGTGTAGAGGAAGTAGCCGGTGGTTGTTCTGATGTAGCAGAGGGATCGGGGTTCCCTTGATCTTCAGAATCATCATCCTTTTTCTTCAACACCTCTTGTTATTTACATCTATCGCCCCACAAAATATTGATCCGCTTTCTAAGAAACTCATAGACGTCATTTATCTTCTTGACCCTGTCAACTATCATGGTGTTTCGAGAATCGTACCACTGTTTCATGTAGTCATGCCTTTCTTTGAGAGCATCCGCCGACTTCTGAAGTGCAGAGCTGCTTTCTTTCATGCGGTTCATTTCTATACCACGTGTATTATCCGCCGCATGCATCTGTTGCAGTTGTCTTTCTCTAACTTCAGCTGCATCTTTCAAACTTGCGTTTTATGCCTTCAATTGCTCTACCTCATTATGTACGCGTGTGATCTCTGCTGCTTGTCACCCAACAGTGGCATTTAACGTGTTAATTTCCAACTGTTTCTTGATCGAGTCAGATCTTGTAGCTTTGATCACGTCAGTTTGGTGATTGATTTGACCTGCAGCAGCTTGTAATTGAGAGAATAGAAAATCTACCTTCTCATCCTGCTGCATTTGTTCGAATATACTTTGTCTGCGTTCTGCGGCAGGCTGCGAGGTTGTTGCACGTATGGTTGATGCAATAGAGTGAGTATGTGCCTGTGGAGTCACTGCAGGAGTTTCAAGTGTTGAACTCACTGTAGGAGTTGGTTCTGTAGACATCGAAGGAGATGGAATCATTTCTGAAGCTTTAGTAGCTGTGAATCCAAGATTTGGATCCATTTCAGCTTCTTGAGAAGGTTCTTGTGGAACAGACTGCTGTGTAGATGAGGTACCAATGTACCTTCTTGCTTTCTTCTTGCGACAGACAGCCGTTTGCTTCTTCTTCAAACGTTCCGCTTCAGTATCCGGAGGAACGTATTCAGGGTCATCTTCTTGCCTAATCCTCCTGATCCTTTTAACACCTCGTTCATCGTAATAAACTTCGTCGGCTCAGGTGGATTATCATCTGATTCTGTATCCTCCTCGTCATCACCGGCAGATATACCACCGGCTGCACCAGCAGACGATGCACCAGCAGCACTAGATGCACCAACGGCACCAGCACCTGCATCACCACCATCACCAGCTTCATCATCATCACTATCACTATCAGACGAATCAGAATCCTCTGGACCAAACATTTCAACCATCCTTTTCTTTAACTCTGGCTCTTCGCTATCTGATTGGTTGTCATTGTGATGCCATTTATCATCTTCTGGAGCAACGTAGTCGGGTTTTCCAAGAGCACCTATCAACTTCCTAGGAGGATCGCTTTCTTTGTATCTCTTTGCAGCAAGGCTCTTGAATATCCTTAAAGATTGCAAGATCATAGATTCTATCTTCAGGATGTCGTTGTCGGCTTTTGGAAGATCGGGATGTTGAACGTTCATGATCATTTGAAGAAACCGAGGATACATCCAGAATTTGTTCCCAGTAGTTCTACTGCCAGTTCTCTTCATGTTGGCGAAGATATACTTTGATATGCTAAACGGTTTGTTCAGCACCAAAGCCACCATAAGACCAACAAGATCGTTTCCTGCCATATCATATCCTGCACGTCTGTTGCTGATACACTGAATAAGAACGTGCAAGAGAAACTTGTAACGTAACGACAATCTCCTTTGTTAATCTGATTGCTAAAGATGTCGCCAGTACACTTCATCCGTAATAAGCAGCCACGAGTACACATGATCGGAATAGAGAACGGAGCATTCGGATCATCTTGCAACTCTAAAACAGCGTTCAATATTTCCGGAGATACAATCACATCCAGATCATTCACTCTTCCTTGAATTACTTCATTTCCATCAACCTGGACAACGCTTGCGGTATTCCAGAAAGCTTTAATGAGCGATTTGTAAACAGGCGTTGAAAAGGTAACAACATTATTAATTCTCGACTCCCTGATCCACTGTGTAATTTCTTTCAATTCATCGATCTTTCCTTCCGGATCCAAAAAGGCAATTTGGTTGTGACGCTTCTCAGACATCATTTCCTCTTCAGATTTGTTTTCCTTCTTAGTCGGCGCCTTATGTTTCCCTTCTTTCGGTGCCATCTGTATGTGTAAAACATTCACAATAAGTCAACATGTCATATTATGGTATAAGATGTGCATTAGACATGTGTATAAACAAGTTAGAACATAAAATGGACATTTAACATACCAATGTACATCTGCTGTGAAAGGCACCACACTTAGAAAAATTTCTAAGTCTTGTACGATGAAACTTCAGTATGTCGACGAAACTCCCTTTATTACGACGAAACTCCCTTGGTCAAATAAAGTCAATGTTGACCGTTGACCAGTGAGGTTTCGTCTACATCCTTTCGACAAAACTTGTTCCAATTTAAAAGGGTTTCGTCATCAATGGGGTTTCGTCGTCAACATTGTGAAGAAACTTAAGGTTTCGTCGTTCAAGGGGGTTTCGTCGTCAACAGTTAGGGTTTCGTCCAGGTTAGGGTTTCGTCACTTTGGGGGTTTTCAAAATCTAAGGGTTTCGTCGACTTGTTGTTAACAGATGACCCATTTCTCAAACAAACAAACATTCAGAAACTTTGATTTTACCCAAACAAACCGAAACCAACCTAAATGCATAACCGACATGTGTTTTTGACTGGTAACCACCCAAAGCAGTTTAAACATTCAACATTCAACAAACATCAATCCCCTGTTTTGGTAAACCAAACCCTAACCTAAATCAAAGCACATATCATCATTTAAACCCTAAATCCATCTGTTTTGACTAAAAGCAAAAACAAACAAGAAGTTTATAGCATGAAGAAAATGAGTAAACAGTGTCTCCGAGGGATTTTTCAAACAATCGGACAAACACACCGTTCCTATGGTTCAAAACATTTAAACAATCCATTAAATACCTTTGATTTTTGATAAATTTCAAGGAAAACGGAAGGTTTTGAGGGTCGGAGTTGGTGAAAGAAAGTATGGGTTTTTGAGCGTTGGAGAAGACAAACAGTCAAGTGGTTTGAAAAAATGATCATGAAACTGACCTGGGACCCCTTTATATACCAAACAAACACGGCGAAACTCTATTCTCGACGAAACCTATTATGGGCTCGACGAAACTCTGTTTTGGGCTTGGATTGGGGTTAAACAATTAGCCCATGACGAAACTTAAATGGGCCAGTGGGGTTTCTTCGCGACCTCGACGAAACGTGGAGTTTCGTCGTGAACCCAATCAGTTTTGACCAAAGTTGACCAAGGTTAAACACAGTTGACTTTGACCATGGAGTTTCGTCGACAACTAGGAGTTTCGTCGACTTAAAGAGGTTTCGTCGACCATATTTCCACAAATCCACTAAGTGTTTGAAAATTTTGCACACTGAACAGATTTTGTTTATTTGAACACATTTCATTTTGATTTAGTTTTTCAAATGCAAGGACATTTTATGAAGTAGGTTTCAGGCTTTCGGCAAAAAACACCAAGTTACAACTTCGGCTAATTCAAAAATGAACTTTACAACTACACTAAAACAGAATTTAAAGTGCGATAAACTAATCGAAAAGTTATAAAAAGCAATAAACAACTGTACAAAGGCAATCTTTTTGCGAGTTTCAAGGAAAAGGAATCATACCAGCTTACGGTCTTAGTCAACATGAGTTTTGTTCTGTTTAAAGCTCTGGATAAGTATACTACCTCGATTATCGATATTGTTGTCCACCTAAGCTCAAACTGATCAGATGTAATCATAATTAGGAGATACGATTAGCGGTAAGGATTATACTTACAAGTCGATGTTCATCCACTCACGACACATTCCCGTATCAAGGTATGCACGAGAGTTCATCTTACCGGTGAGTATACCGTTTATCATCTGTTTGACCGTATAAAAGAATGTGAGATACTCACTTATTTTGATTTGAAAACAAGCCCTATGTGATAGAATCACTTATTGATGAGGAACTTGATTTTCATATGCATGAGGGCACATGAGCAAGTCCGTGAACAGGTCAGTACAATGTACAGCAAAGAGACGAACTTGACTCCCGGATAAATGTGATATTTTATCACTTATTTGATTGGACATGTGATTGTTGATCACTTATTGAGGTCGTATGCAATATGTACACGTATATATAGTATCATGGAAGATCTAGACTTCGTCTCCGTTATTTTTCGGTATAAGATACAACCATGATACCCAGATGATAAGCAGCATAAAGACCGAATATCTCAGAACCTCGGCAATCAATCAAACGAAATTTCGGTACCAAGACCATATGCCAATGAATGGTTCCCACTTGACTTGAAGTCTGTTAGGTTTGTATGATCCTGCACATTTTAGTCTGATTGTGAGCCTACCGATACATCGTTGGTAGAGATACTTATAATTTCTCAATTTTTGTTTTACGTTTTGAACACGTTGACCGACCACACCAGTGAATATCATCATCTTCCTTTTTCCAAGAAACTCATTTTTGATTTTCTAATTTTTTTTTGAATTTTTGCTTTTCTAATTTTTTTTTTGAATTTTTGAATTTTTCAAACGTAAAGACAGAAAGTAAAAACATCTTTTTGGATTTTTGACTTTTTCAAATGTTTTTGCATTTTCTTGAATTTACTCCCCCTAAAATGCTAAAAGGTTACGAAAAACGAAAGTCTTTTTGAATTTTTAGAGTTTTTAAAGAAAATATTTACAAAAACGATTAGCCAAAGAAGTTTACTCGGGTATCACCTTAATGCCATTGACCAAAAGTAGATAATCAAAACGTGATTTATCAAAAGCTTTGGTGAACAGGTCGGCACGTTGGTGATCGGTGTGAACTTTAACAACATCGATTAATCTTTTATCAAAACAATCACGTATGAAGTGATATTTAATTTCGATGTGTTTGGTCTTGGAATGCTGCACAGGATTTCTAGTGATCTGTAAGGCAACATTGTTATCAACAAAAATAGGAGTAGATAGGAATTCAAAACCATAGTCGTGCATTTGTTGTTGTATCCACAAGAATTGGGAGCAACAACTAGAGGCAGCAATGTATTCTGCTTCACAAGTTGACGTAGCAACACATGTTTGCTTCTTGCACTGCCACGTGACCAGGAGATTTCCTAAGAATTGACATCCCGCTGTTGTTGATTTGCCATCAATTTTGCAACCACCAAAGTCAGAATCACTGTATGCAATCAAGTCGAAGCTATCATCCCTAGGGTACCATAGACCGGCGTCCGGGCATCCCTTCAAATAGCGAAAAATCCTTTTAACAGCTGACAGATGCGAGGCCTTCGGGTTGGCTTGGTATCTTTCAAGCAGGCACATTGGATACATGATGTCAGGCCTCGAGGCTGTGAGATACATGAGAGATCCAATCATAGCGCGATAGTATGAAGAGTTAACGCTTTCACCCTTCAAATCCGGAGTAATCCCGTGATTCTGTGGAAGTGGGGTACCAATGGGCGTTGCATCAGACATCTGGAATCGGCTCAAGATGTCACCAACATATTTAGTCTGATGGATGAATATCCCAGACGCGGTTTGTTGAACTTGAAGGCCCAATAAGAAATTCATTTCCCCTATTGCGCTCATCTCGAATTTTTCTTGCATCACACGCTCGAATTGCCTGCACAAATAATCATTAGTTGAACCAAATATTATATCATCAACGTATACCTGCACCAGCAGAAGATCTCCATCTTGTTCCTTGATAAAGAGAGTGCAATCAGTAAGACCTCGTCGAAATCCATTTTCCAGAAGATAGTTGGATAAGGTTGCATACCAAGCCCTAGGTGCTTGATGTAAACCATAAAGAGCTTTGTTGAGCAACCAAACCCGATCGGGGTGAATAGGATCTTCAAAACCCGGAGGTTGTTCGACGTGCACCTCTTCTTGAACCACACCGTGTAAGAAACCACTTTTGACGTCCATCTGGTAGACTTTGAATCCTTTAAATGAAGCATAAGCTAGAAAGATCCGAATAGCTTCCAGACGTGCAACAGGTGCATAAACTTCATTGTAGTCAATGCCTTCGATCTGGCGAAATCCCTGAACAACCAATCTCGCCTTGTTTCGAATGACTACTCCACGATCGTCCTTCTTGCATTTGTAAACCCAGTGTGTGCCAATTTCTTGTAGGTTTTCGGCCTTTCAACAAGCTTCCAAACACCTAGCTTTTGAAATTGCTGCAGTTCATCCTGCATGGCTTCAACCCAAGAATTATCCTTTAAGGCTTCCTTCTAAGATTTTCGTTCTTCTTGTGAAACGTAACAAGCAAAGGACCAATCATTTTGAAGACCAGATTCTCTAATGGCTGAATATAAAACAGTATTCTGGTTGTTTCTCAGCTGATTACGTGTCTGCACACCGCGTTGGACATCTCCAATAATATTCTGCTGCGGATGGGTATCATGAATTCTCATTTCAGGATTTTCAGGAACACGGGTATTGATACCCAAATTGTTAATATTAAGATCAACAACCAACTCCACACCGGGAATAGGTGCAGAAGTGGATGCATTCCCTTCAGCAGTATCAACATTCTGCACATGAGGAGTTTCTACAGAAGCACCTTGAACATGAGCAACTGGAGTTGAAGTGCCTTCATTCGCATCATGATATTCATCATCTTCCGATGATTCATTGTAATCAGTAGCATCTTCAAATACCTCATTTTGAACCGTATTGTTAACCGAATTAGAACCTTGGGGGTTAACAATAATTGGTCTTACCAATGGCGAGCCAACAGCGTTGTCACTATCAAATATCATTCTAGCAGCTGCAGATTCTTCGTCAAAGGTTGGCAGATTAAAGGATTCGAATAGTCCATCGTAATCGAACATCCAAGGAACACCCGGAGCTCTAACAGGATTTGTATACCTTTGAACCCTTACTTCACTCCATAACTCAATCTTTTTGGTTGCCAGATTCCATACACGGAAATTTGGAGTAGCATATCCAAGGAAGAAACCCTCGATAGCTTTCGCGCCAAACTTTCCATCCTGCTCAATCATAGTGCATGGACCGCCAAAAGGTTCTAGGTAAGAAAGATCCGGTTTCCTTTTCTGTAGAAGTTTGAAACAAGTTTTTCCATGTCTCTTAACTGTAAGAACTCGGTTTAACGTGTAGCAAGCAGTCGACACAGCCTCCCCCCAAAACTGAACAGGAAGCTCCGACTCTACTAACATAGTTCTTGCAGTTTCAATTATCGTGCGATTCTTCCTCTCAGCGACACCGTTTTGTTGTGGAGTAGAGCGAGAACTATATTCATGAAGAATGCCCTTAGAAGTACAGAACTCATCCATTACACGGTTCTTGAACTCAGTTCCATTGTCGCTTCGGATCCTCTTTACTTTCAACGTGTATAGATTTTCCAACATTGTAAGAAGATCCATGAGGATTCCAGGAGTATCACTCTTGTGTGCCATAAAAGCTACCCAAGAAAATCTAGAATAGTCATCAGTAACCACTAGACAATAAGCATCGCCAAAGGTTGTCTTGTGTTTCATAGGTCCAAAGAGGTCCATATGAAAACGTTCGAGAGGCATGCTAACAGTGTTGATTTTCTTCAGCAGGTGAGACTTCTTTGTTTGTTTTCCTTTCTGGCACGAAACACAGATATCTTGTAGATGAAAACTTCTCACAGGCACACCATTCACAAGATTGCTTTTCACCAAATGGTTCATTTTTCTTAAGTGAATGTGCCCCATTATTCTGTGCCAAGATATAGACTCCTTCTCTGTGGCTTTTGAGACAAAACATGTGACTTGCGCAGATGTCGTAATTGCTTGGCTCATATCAAGAATATAAAGATCATTAACTCTTGGATCCGATAAGAGAATCCATTCTTTTGGAATTTTGAAACCAGGTTCCAGCACATAACAACCGGCATCATCAAAATGCATGGTGAACTTCTTATCGTAGATTTGTGAAACACTGAGAAGATTATGATCAATTTGACGAACATAATTGATCTTATCGAAACATACAATACCATTGGAGATCATTCCCTCTCCAGTGATGTATCCGCCTTTGTCTCCAGCAAACGCGACATAGCCTCCTCTAATATTTCTCACATCATATAGAAGCCGTAAGTCGTCTGTCATGTGCCTAGATGCTCCACTGTCAACAATCCAATGATTGCTAACAGTTCCTCCTGGAACATCCTGCACATATCATCCAACGATCAGTTGAGGATGGGGACCCAAGCCTTAGTGGTCTTGGGTCGTCCCTGAGCATCACGAAAAGTGATCTCAATTTCTTGATGATTTTCAAAAACAACAGCTCCCCCTGAACTTTCACCCGTCTTAGGTCTCCAAGTTTGATCTTGTTTACCAGTATGATTTTTATGAAAAGATTTTGAAACCTCTGGTTTTAAAGATTGTGAAGAACTTGGTTCCCTTTTTACCGTTTTGACTTCAGATTTTAAAGCCTTTTCAACAGTTTTGACATTTTGACTTCGTTGTTTCATTTCTTGTTCTTTGACAGTTCTTTTATCATGTTTTGGTGAAACGGGACGACGTTGAGGGTGAACCTTTTCAGGTGGGGCTTTCTCAACAAATGTTTCTTTGGGAGTATTTGTACAGTTTTTAATGATGTGTCCAAACTGCCCACACTTAAAATACGTTATCCTTTCAACAAACTTAGGAGATTCAGATTGACGAACAAATGTCGAACCTGTAGAACCTTAGGTACTTGCTTTTTCATCACACCCGTTTGTATGTTGAGTGTAATTGTTTTGACTGTTACGTTATAAAATCTCGACTTGTTGGACAAAATCGGTGTTTGGTTTGTTTTCAAAAGTCTCAATTTTATCAGTACCTTTTGATGCCACAAATTTGACATCACTGCTTTTCTTTTGATAATGAGCTCCTTTTGTTTCAAATTTTGATTTAGAAACGTTAGGCTTTTGAGCTCGCCTTTCTGGTTGTTTGCCCTTAGAAGCAATAGGTTGTTGCTTTGTCGGTTGTTTTTTATTTCCAAACTGTTTTCTTACTTCTGATTTTAGAATAGGATCACATTGAGTTACAACAACTCTTGGGATCGTCTTTACAAAAAAACTTGCTTATGTTATCTTCAAAAACTTTATCAATCAAAGATGGATTGATGTTTTTAATTGGAAAATCTTTGTCAGCATAAATTTTAGCATCACCGACCAAAGTATACAACACATTATTGCTCTTAACAGCAGACACAGATTCCTTCACTTCCTTGACAGGATTAATTACTTGTTTGGCAGCAGGTTGCATGACAGGAGTAGGAGGATCACAAAGAATATGATTCTCAATTGGAATTTCTACTCCTTTTGTCTTATCAAGTGATGTATCCTGATCACTCACATCTGATTCATCATCAGACGAGTCATAGTCCTCAACAGTTGGAGGACTTTGATTCGTAGACATTGAAGTTTCTGTTTCCTCAGATGAGGTACTCGAGGAACTGTCCGGTTTGAACCCTAATCCAGTAGTAACTTCCTCATAATCAAGAGGCACACTGGGTTCAAAACGTGGCATTTCTTCTTCATCGGGCATATGAGTATAGTTGTGACTCAAAGGGGGTGGACACTTCTTATACCCAACTCCTTTCTTGTTTCCTTTAAGCTGTTGAGCATCAATGATGTGATCGAGCACATATCGGGAGTTAGAATAACTCTCCAATTTGAGCTTGATTGCATCATGCTCGCATTTGGCAATGGCTAGCTCCTTTTTGGTTTCCTCGATGATGTTAATGTAATTGTTAATACCAATTTGTTTATTGAAAACAGTTTTGCTCAATTCGGAAACATTTTTCTTTAAGGTTTCAATTACAGATTTAAAATCCTTTTCATTTCTAGCTAAAGCCATATTTGCCTCTTTGCACTTGGACAGCTCAATAACCAAACTTTGATTATGACTATGAACCTTTTCGGATTCAAGCTTCAAATCTGCACACAAATTACAAACACTAGGAGCAGGAGTTTCAGATTTTACCTGACTCGTAGAGGTTGAGACATTTGCCATAAAGGCATTCTGATAAGAAAAAGATCCATCTTCAGAGAAGAACTTCTCCATCTCTTTAGATGCTACAACAGCCTTCTTGATCAGAACAGATTTCTGACACTTCAACTCCTCTGCTTCATTCAATAAATCATCAACATCAGAATTCGTTTCTTCCTTCACATCAGATTCCGAATTATAATCACCCGAATTAGAACTTTCTTCATCAGAACTCCCTGTATAACCCGAACTATCGTCACTTTCAGAAAATTCTTCCTTGTGAACGTGCTTGATGTGATTGATGATCTTTGCATAACACGCGGTTCCTCCTCCTTCTTGATCACCATCCCCAAATTGTACAGACCAATTACACCCTTCGTCACCTTGGACAACTAATGCTCTGGTGGTGTTTGAAGGTCCAGACTGGTTCTGGTTCTGGTTGTTGTTTACCGCTACCATCCTTCGTTCATGATTGTCTTTATTGGCATTGGAAGTACTCGTCTGATTTCTGAATGGGTTCTGATTGCCATGTCTGCTCGGTCGGGTGCACTCACGTTTGAAGTGACCCTTTTCGCCACAATTAAAACATGTAACCGCATCCTTATCAAATCCGTACTTCGTATCCTTTTTACTTTCCAACGAAGTTCTTCCTGTTTGACTCATGTAATCCTTCGCCCTTTCTAACAGCACTTGCGAACGCCCACTTTATATCCATCAACTCCATTTCATCACGGTCAATTTGTTGATAATCTTCATTGGTCAAATTAATGTTTCCAATTTGACTTGCGACCAAACCGCAGTAAGCACTGACCATTGTATTAATGAGTTCCATATGTTCCTTCGCTACTTCAATGCTAACTTTTGAGAGGTTTGAAGTATCAACTCTGACTGTGTTGGGGTTTTGGGGTGGAGGATTGTTGGTATAATGTGCTTGCTGTTGTTATTGTTGTTGTGGTAGGGCTTGTTGTTGTGATGAGGTAGGAATATAAGCACTTGGATCGAACTGAGGTTGAGTAGTGGTAACTTGAGGTGGAGGTTGGGGTGTTGGTAGCCATGCACTCGGATCGAGTTACTGTTTAGAAAAAGCATGAGCTTGAGCAATCATATGCGCTGGCGGATGATAAGCACTCGGATCGAAAACCTGAGGTGGAGCTGATTGTGGAAATGGAAAAGAGCTTGTATTTGACATAAACGTCGTTTGTAAATTCGGTTGCTGAACGGAACTGGAACTAGCTGCAGGATTAAAACCTCCCAGATACATCTCCGTGTTTTGAGGAAGTGCTATCCTTTTAGCTTTCTGAATTTCCTCTTCGTTCTTATGCTACAACTTTTGAACGAATTCATAGATACTGACAGCATCTAAAACGCCCGTATGCTTCAAAAGCTCAATGAATAGGCTCCACTTTGGAGGTAGAGCATCAGCAAACCGTGCAACCATTTCCTGTTGAGTTGCAAGAACGGTATAAGAATACATTTCACTAATCAAATGATAAAAACGAGTAGTCATATCATTTAGGGTTTCATTCTCCATGAATTGAAATGATTCGAATTCCTTCTTCAACAGATCATGGCGTGTCTTTCTAGTAGCTGCATTCCCTTCTCCTCTCGCTACCAAGGCATCCCATAAAGCTTTCGTGCTAGTACAGTAAGCAAATTGATGATAGATTTCTTTGTGAAGTGCTTGTGTAAGAATAGCAAACGCCTTCTTCTCCAGATCATATGCCTTCTTGTCATCTTCTAACATATGAGCAAAACCCGTTGCACTTGATCCTGCTTCTTCTAGGGCAGTGTTGTATGGAGTAGTGAAATACGTCCATAATTCTGTGTTTTGCCCTAAAACATATGTGTGAAAACGACCCTTCCATGATGGATAGTCATTCATGTGATTCAGCTTTGGCGGGCGATTGTTGCTGCCCGTTTCACTCTCACTAAGCAAAAGATTCTGAATGCTTTGATTTTGATTCGACACCAAAGCCCATTGACTTGCACTTATAGATTGCAGAGGCATAACATTCCTTAGCCACGCGGCTGCGGAGGTTTGATCTTGACCTGGTCGTGGGTCCGTACTCCAATCCCATGGACATGTACTACTCATATTTGATATATGAAATAGAATACCTGATCAAATACTTGAAAACACAATGTTAAGTCACTTTTATAAGACTTCTGTGGAAAATTGACAAATGATCTCGACGAAACTCTCTCCACGAAACTTAGAGGTTTCGTCGAAGCAACTTTGACGAAACTCTAGAGGTTTCGTCGAAATTCCTTATGGCGAAACCTAGGGGGTGGCGTCGCTTATAGGTTTCGTCGAGATAAGGTTAACAGAAGGTTGGTGAAGGTTGGTGAGATTTTCTTTGAAATTTTATCTTTTTACTGACACAGAACACTTGTTTTCAACTCACAACATACCTATGTTACCAACTAAGGTATGGTGTTAATATGTGACAATATTTTAATCCTTTTATCAATTTCCTTTTAATTGTAAATTCAATGAATATCACAAGAACACTTTTGAACTTCTGATGAAGATATGAAGAACAATCCCAGAACAATGAACTTTCCGGTCAGATTTTTCACCGGAAAAATTTCCGAACACAAATTTTGCACAAAATTTTACTGAAAACCCGGTTTTTATCTTATGAACAAGTAATGTAACAAAGGTTTTTAACAAAACTTTGGCAAACAAGCAAGATCAACATATTCTAAGGAAACTTTTCCAGAAAAGTTATGAGTTTTTTTAAGAACAAAAGTTTTCAAAAAATCATAAACAACCAGTTTTAATACTTGACAAAATCCAACTATGTTTGATTTTAAACAAGGATAAGATCCAATGCTCTGATACCACTTGTAGGTCCCGATTTATAAGGATCGATAACGAAACCAAATCTCTTGTTTATCACAAACACGGTCACGAGTGCGGAATCCCCGTGACTATGCCAAACCAAACATAGATAGTAATAACATGATATAACCAATGAATCACAGTCAATTGATTAACAGGATGAGAACAATGATCAAACAGATACACACAATGTTTGACAGTAGACTTTTCAGTAAGGTTATGCTCTCATAGTTTCACAGTGAAACTATGTGGTGTTTATAAAGCAGCGCAGGCCCACATATGACGAAACATGGATTGGGCCCGACGAAACCTCAATTGGGCCTGACGAAACTCTACAGTTGATGAAACTCTAAGAGTTTCGTCACTGTTCATTACGAAACCTTGTGTTTTAACCATTATGGAGTTTCGTCATCATGGTCTCGACGAAACCTGGGAGTTTCCTCGAAGGCTGCAATTTGTGTGTGCTGCAAACTGTTAGACAGTTTGCAGCAAAACAACATAAACACATAAACAAGCATAATAGGCAAATGTAACATGCATTGTTCTTTTAACATTACATAACAAACAGAGACAACTTGTCGGACACAAGTAGGATAGGAGGATATCCGACTTGGTCGACGGCGAATACAGACTCGATAATACAAAAAGACCGTATAAAATACAACGATAATAAAGACAAGTTACAGACACCAAAATAATGCATCAACACTTACACCTCTCGGTAGTTGAAGGTTCACGAAAGGAACTATACGACTCACGACTTAGAGTTGGGAGCTGTGGTTTTCGCGTTGAAAATCTGGAGGCACTACCTGTACGGTACCAAATGCACTATCTACACCGATCACAGGAGCCTTCAACATATTTTCGACCAGAAGGAATTGAATATGCGACAGCGTCGCTGAGTAGAACTCTTAAATGACTACGATTGCGCCATCAAGTATCATCCAGGCAAAGCTAATGTTGTAGCTGATGCCCTTAGTCGAAAGGAAGCGAAACCCAAACGTGTACGAGCTTTACAGCTCACAATTCACTCGAATCTGCCTGATCAGATACGTTCTGCACAAACCGAAGCGTTGAGGGAAGAAAACTATAAAGCTGAGTATCTGTGAGGCATGGAGAAACGACTTGTAGAGAGGTCTGATGGTATTCTCTACTTCATGGAGCGTATATGGATCCCCTTGTTTGGTAACCTTAGAGAGCTTGTGATGGACGAAGCACACAATTCTCGATACTCTGTTCACCCAGGTTCGGATAAGATGTATCAGGATCTCAAAGTCATGTATTGGTGGTCGAAGATGAAAGCTCACATCGTGACTTATGTGGGTAAGTGTTTGACCTGCTCGAAAATCAAGGTAGAGTATCAGAAACCCTCAGGTCTACTTCAGCAACCAGAGATATCCATGTGGAAATGGGAGCAAATTGCCATGGATTTTGTCACTGGGCTACCTAGAACACAAAACGGGAACGATACCATTTGGGTGATCGTTGATCGTCCCACGAAGTCAGCACATTTTCTAGCAATCAAGGAAACATATAAGTTCTCACAACTTGTAGCTGTTTATTTGAAGGAAGTGGTTCCTAGGCACGGGGTGCCGACCTCTATTATCTCTGACCGTGACCAGCGTTTCATTTCATATTTATGGCAGTCAATGCACAAATCGTTTGGCTCACGCCTCGACATGAGTACTGCTTATCACCCACAGACGGATGGTCAAGGTGAATGAACCATCCAGACACTAGAAGACATGCTGCGGGCGTGCGTGATTGATTTTGGCAAGGGTTGGGAGAAACACTTGCCTTTGATAGAGTTTTCTTATAACAATAGCTACCATACCAGTATTCAGGCGGCTCCATTCGAAGCATTGTATGGACAGAAATGTTGTTCACCTCTCTGTTGGGCTGAGGTGGGTGACAGTCAGATTACAGGCCCGGAACTTGTACTTGAAACCTCTGAGAAAATTGTTCAGATCAGGAATCGTATGGCGGCAGCGCGTGATCGTCAGAAAAGCTACGCCGGTAAGCGTAGAAAACCTTTGGAGTTCGCAGTTAATGATCGTGTTATGTTGAAGGTCTCACCCTGGAAGGGTGTGGAGCGTTTTGGGAAACGCGGCAAGCTTAACCCTCGTTATGTTGGGCCATTCAAAATTCTGGAGCGAATTGGTAAAGTGGCCTACAAGCTAGAGTTACCTGCTGAGTTGGGTAACGTTCATGATGTTTTCCACGTGTCGCAGCTGAAGAAGTGTTTGTCTGATGAGACACTTGTAGTACTGTTTCAAGAGCTGAAGATCGACGACAAGTTGCAGTTTGTCGAGGAACCTATCGAAATCATGGACCGGGAAGTCAAAGTCCGCAAGCATAATCGAATCCCGATCGTGAGGGTTCGTTGGAACTCAAGACGTGGACCGGAGTTCACTTGGGAACGCGAGGATCAGATGAAGCTCAAGTACCCTCACTTATTCCCAGCTGACAAATCTAAACCTGATGCAACTAGTGAATTTCGGGACGAAATTCCCATTCAAGTTGGGGATGATGTGGTACCCGCGGAAAACCCACAGTCATCCTGATCCGACACTTCGCCGCTTTTGGTTTACTTATCAAATTTCGGGACGAAATCTCTTTCAAGTTGGGGATGATGTGACAACCCGAGTTTTCAAGGTCCTTACTTGACACGTTACTCGTTTCGCAAAGTATTTTCATAATTCGTTTGTATTGTAACTTGTTCATGTTTGGTATATGATTAATGTGTTACATTATTGTTTGGTTAGTTAATGAAAGCTTATGAACTGTTTAAGTTTAGATAGACCTATCACATGCATCCTCTGTTCGACGAAACTAGACTTTCATCACACCCGCAGCCGACGAAACATTGTCGACGAAACATTGGACTTTCATCGGGGTTGGGGTTATTCGCCAGGATGGGCTTGTGGCCCAGGTGAGGCCCAATTATGAGTCAGTTACATACACCCTATTCGCATAACATTACGTATTATCACAATCAGCGAAACCCTAGACTATCTTTCCCCTCCCTCGCACTCAGAGGCAATCTTTATTCCCTTTTGAAGTGCTCCCAAGTCTCATCTTACAACCGGTTAGTATGTAATTACTTGAATTGATCTGCTCAATACATGGTTGATGATTGTTATGTGATGATTGTTATGTGTTGATTGGGATCTGATGGGAACATAGGGTTTTGTTAGAAACTGTGCTCTTATATGTTATTAACTAGGGTTTGATGTGTTATTGTTAATCAAGGAAACTAGAATGTGCATGACAAGAATTCGATGGTTTGTGTTGTTCACGATCACTATGCGGCTCGACAATCCTGGTTGTTGTAATGGTATTAGGTTAATGTTTAGGGTCACTTATGATTAATCCATGAGAATTAAGGACAACTATTGCTATGAACTACGTATGATCATGATTTGTAACTGACTGAATAACATGGTTTGATCCGTTTTAAAATATGGAACGTGTTTACTGGAATATCGTGTGAACAGTTAAGGATGAAACTGTAAGGTCTCGACGAAACCCTCATGTCGAAGAAACTCACTGTCCACGAAACACTAGATCTTTCGTCACTTACATTGTCGACGAAACTCACGGTATTTCGTCACCCATCATGCCGACGAAACACCTTAGTGTTTCGTCATTTGGAATTTCACCACCCAGTGGATGGTTCACAACAGAGTGTGGTTTATCATGTGTATGAAACCTGAATGATTATTACCTGCCTGTTAATGATGTTAATCATGATTGAGGAAACATGAATTTGCATACGAAACATACATATGAACTGTGGATTTGATTGAGTTATATAACTGCTATGTGCTATTCAGGAATCACTGTTTGAAAACGCACACTATGACTTTTATTTATATGTGAACCTTGAGAATGTGAAACTGATTACGTATATATGAATACCATAGGCTTGATTGATTAACTTGAACAAGTAACTAATCATACCGAGCAAACCAAAGTGAGTTCACTGCTCTTTTTCCAAGCATGCGTCCCGTGGAGGGACATCTGGTAATCGTTCCGGGGAGGAACGTCGGGTTATTGGGATGTTGGTCATTACACTCATTTCTATCATTAAGTCCCCTTACATATACCGATTGGTTGTCATGCAGGCAACGGGGTTATTAGTTGATAGCGCTATTAGGTTTGGCACCCTCACACCGTACCGGGGAGGACGGTCGTGAACTAATTACCCTAACCACTTGACCAATGTGTGTTAGAGCATTGGGGTTTGGGCAAATAAATCTAGAGCCATCTGCGGTAATCGAGTTAATAACAACATCAAATCATTGAATTATACTTATATCTGGTAACTAAAACGTGTTAACAAACTTTGAACTCGCCAGCGTCGTCTGACACACTTGCCTGCATGCTTGCAGGTCGTTAGATTCTTGGTTATGGACTTGCTATCTGGGAGTGCTGGAGTGGTCATGGGTCACAGCTCTTGGATGTTTATTCTTGATTTAGTACATTGTTATGAAACAATTGAACAATGAATAATCTTTTGCTTCCGCTGAACGTTTAATTTGGTTTTAACTTATGACTTGAAATTATATTATGAAATGAATCGAATGTTTTATTTAAATATTTATTATTGGTTCAATGTGATTGGTGGCTTGGATCCTGGTACGTCACACGTCCCGCGGTGTTTCCGCATGTGGTATTTTGGGGGTGTGACACCAAAACCTTGGTTTGCAAATGACACAAGAATAAGTATACATAGGTCCACCACATGTCCACATTCACTTGGAAATTAACCTTCACTTGGAAATCCACCTTCACTTGGATTTCACCTTCACTTGAAAATCCACTTTCACTTGGAAAATCCAAACTACGGTGGACTATCACTTACAAACACACAAAGCCAAACGAAAAACCATTTTGCTTGACCACTTCAAACGAATGGGTCTAAACACATTCGTTTATCCGTTCACTAACTATTACATAATCAGCTTAAAATGTAATCTAGTCTATTCGTACAACAGCGGACAAAAAAAAAAAACACTAACACTATAATCAATAACCTTATCATTATTTACGTTTAAAGGTTAGTTGCATACAATATTACTATATTAATACAATCAAAATAAAACAAACACTGAAACCATCTAAAAGTGAAAATTTTCAAAACTATAAATTGTTGGTCATTTTGTTTATACTTATAGGATATAATATATTTGTCCATTTATTTCACACGTAACATTTGAAGATATAATAATCATAAATATGATGTCATTTTTGGACAAAAGATACAGATTTATTTTAAGTTTATTTTTAAAAGTTTATTATAGCCCGCTCATTAGAAATGAGTAGCATACAATAGTAGTCTCCTCTGTTTTAAGAAAAAGTCCTCAGTGAAATAAAATCAAAACTATTTTTTCATCTATTATTAAAATTTATAATCATCTGCTTCTTTTACTTCTCTCTTGAACAAAGAACACAAAAAAGTTATGTTTTTCTATGCATTTTGAGTCAATATTACTATTTAATAACCAAGATGGAAATAAATGATCACGCATGGCTATGACGAACTACTCAACAGTCATCACGCTGGGATAGCATGTAGAAACTTTATCTCCTTTTATAACATTTAAAAGATATATTTTTGTTAAATAAGGTTGATTTTTTTTAAATGCTAATTTACAAACTCACTAAATTTATCATTAAATCTACACCAATGATACTGACGGATTCGGGAATTATTTTTTGGGGTACAAACGAGATGTTCAACAAAATTTTCAAGGATACGAGCGGGATATTTGTCTACAAAATATACTAATTTTTTTAAGAGGGGCGTCCACCCATCCACCCACCCAATCATCTTGGGTCCGCTCTTGGTTATTAGAATCATCAACCATTTGAAAGTAACACTTTTACTACACTCTTTGATATTAATTAGTAGGATAAAAGCAAAAGATTGATATAATAAGAAAAAATGTTATTCTTACGTTGAGCCTAAAAGTTTGAAGAAATTTTCCATTACTTGTTATTACATAACTTGACATGAAAACCAAAAACACAAATCTTTTCTTAAATTTCGCCTACAGTTATGAGGCTTTACAACTTGTACGTTGTTCAAGAATAAGTGTACATTAATCTGGATTGAAGAAAAAGAAGGAATACAATCCCACATTTCATTCCCTATATAATATGACTCTTGCTGGTTAAAATTATTCAAACATATACACAACTACTCGAAACCACCATGGCCTTCACTGTAAGCACACCACTTCTAATATTATCAATCTTCTTCGTACTCAATTGTATTTCAACTCCATCATTCTCTTGTCCTTCCCATCATAAACAAGCACTTCTTCACTTCAAATCCACCCTCACCACCGCCATCAATTCTACTTCTTTTCAGTTCGTACAATTAAAATCATGGAACCCCAAATCCGATTGTTGCTCCTGGGAGCGTGTTCATTGCTCTGGAACCAAAACGGTCATCGAGCTCTATCTCGATGGCTTAGTTGTTCCTCTTCCTGGTAATGATCCAGCTCCTGTATTTTCGGATATCTTGGCTCCTCTTTTTCATATCAGGTCACTCAAACTGCTTGATATCTCATACAATTATTTGCACGGAGAGATTCCTGGAGATGGGTTTGTGAATCTCACCGAACTGGTTCACCTTGACATGCAAGACAACTGGCTCAATGGTTCCATCCCCAGCCAACTTTTTTTGTTGACGAATTTACGCTACTTGGACCTGAGCAACAATACGCTTGAGGGGGAACTAGGACCAGAGCTCGGGTCTTTTCAGAACTTAACTACACTGTGGTTAGGTATGAATTATTTCGAAGGTGGGATTCCTTCTCAACTTTTCAAACTCAAATCTCTACGAGTTCTTGATCTGAGTGATAATGATCTCGAGGGGAAACTAAGACCTGAATTTGGGTCTTTTCAAAGTTTGACTACACTATGGTTATATGACAATAATTTCCATGGTCTGATTCCTCGTCAGTTTTATGAACTCAGATATCTTCAAGATCTTGATCTCAGTTATAATAATCTTGAGGGGGAACTAAGCCCCGAACTCGGGTCTTTTGGGAATTTGACTGCACTACTGTTAAAAAGGAATCGTTTCCATGGTCCTATTCCTTCTCATCTTTTCAAACTCGATCTCCTTCAAGTCCTTGATCTAAGTGACAATATTCTTGATGGGGTTTTAAGCCCTGAAGTTGGTAAGCTCCGAAATCTTGAATCACTTTTGTTGAAGGCCGATTTTCTTTCGGGAAAAATCCCAGAAGAGATTGGAAATTTAATCAAGTTAACGGTATTCTCCTTACAAAAGAATCATTTCTCCGGTCCAATCCCATCTTCAATTGCAAAGCTCAAGAATCTAGAAATTCTAGATTTGTCTGAAAATTCTTTCTCAATGCAAATTCCTAATTTCATAGGAAGACTACCCAATATGACAGCAATTGACCTGAGCAAGAACCAGTTTACTGGACCAATACCATCATCAATGCAAAACTTGAGCATGTTAGAAATCCTTCGGCTCAATGACAACATGCTCACCGGAGAAATCCCAACTGGGTTATTCGAAATCAGATCTCTGGAAGTATTACACATCGGTGGAAGTGGAAGCAGCTTGATTTGGAATAACAAAGCAAAGATTGTTTCTAGATGTAGTCTATATCAGCTCTCTATGCCTAATTGTAGAATTTCAGGTAAAATTCCTGAATGGATTTCTTCGCACAAAAATTTGTATTATCTTGATTTGAAGGAGAATGAATTGGAGGGAAAATTCCCGGATTGGCTAGCTGAAAGGCCTCTTGAAATAATATTCCTTTCAGATAACAACCTCAATGGATCAATCCCTTCACGCTTATTTGAAAGTACGTATTTATTATTTCTTGATTTGTACGGAAACAATTTATCTGGGGAGTTACCGGAAAATATCGGCAACACCAAAAGGATCACAAGACTTTATTTAGGTGGGAATGGGTTTTCTGGCAAACTGCCTCCTAGTTTGTCTAAATTGGTCAACCTCCGATATCTTGATATTCATGAAAACAACATTTCAGGGAAGTTACAGGATACCCTCCCTCAAATCCCTACTCTTGAAGTTCTTATCCTAAGAAATAATTCTCTTGAAGGATATCTCCCTGCTAGTATCTCCAACCTTAGTTCTCTTCGAATTCTTGATCTCTCCCATAACAACTTAACCAGAAGTATTCCTCGAGAGATAGGAAACTTTTCAAGTATGATCAAGGCCACGAACATTTCAAGATCCCTTCATTCCCATTCCATTCGGGAAAGCATTCTCGATCCTGAGGCTCCGGAATTCATTTTGGATTGGAAGAAATCTTATCAAGGTCTACCAAACTTTTACCTTTACATGTACTCTTTGTTGGATTTGTCACACAACAGAATATCTGGTGAAATCCCACAATGTTTAGGCAATCTCAAAGCCCTAAAACTGCTCAACATTTCACATAACATGATTTCTGGCCACATTCCGGTGTCTTTTGGTGATCTAGAAAATATAGAAAGCTTGGATTTATCACACAATCAAATCTCAGGGCGGATTCCTGAATCACTAGTGAAGCTTCGCCAACTTACAATTCTGGATGTGAGCAACAACAGGCTCATAGGAAAGATTCCCATTGGTGGGCAAATGGACACTATGAGTGGTTTTGAAAACAACACCGGATTATGTGGCATGCAAATTAATCGCACATGTCCTCAGGATATCCGGCCGTTAAAAGGAAAGGACGATGAAAATGAGAATGAATCATGGTTTTCATGGGAGGGAACTTGGGTTGGTTTCTTGGTTGGGTTATTCTCAACAGTCTTGATCATTGGCCACTTTCTAAATTTTACACAACTCTGTAAAATTTAGTGAAACTTTCATCAATGATCAATATTGTTCTCTATAAAGTTCATGTAAGTAATCCTACAAACTAAGATGTTTATATTCATGTGTTATGTTATACGCTGTTCATATATGCTATCCATAAAAAGTTGT
This sequence comes from Helianthus tuberosus, assembly GCA_030545235.1. Classification (NCBI taxonomy): domain Eukaryota; kingdom Viridiplantae; phylum Streptophyta; class Magnoliopsida; order Asterales; family Asteraceae; genus Helianthus; species Helianthus tuberosus. The sequence continues at coordinate 5,617,128 of JARYGA010060219.1, read as the reverse complement.
AAACGTTTAGATATATAAACCAGTTATTAGGTTTCAATATATATATAAAGTGATTATTACATGTGACAAAATAGGAATATCTATCTCTAAATTACTTTATACTATCTGCTAACTTAATATCAAATTTTCATTTTACTATTTTCATGTATAGAGGATATCATCCGTATGGATTTTTTTTTATCTGTTCTTTTTTTCTATAACAAAGCATTTCAAATTTGGCCTCTGTACGTCTTCATTTCAATCTACTTAAACTTTATTGTTTTTTGAGTAATAGTCCCTTAGGTTTGGTCACTTTTGTCACTTTAGTTAAAAACTCAAAACTTTTGAATCTGTGTCCATGTTGTTTCAATTTTGTTGTCATTTTCATCCAAAATCAAAATTTGGACAAATTTTTTAGTTAACATTCAGCTTTTATTATCTTTTTCCTCCCTTTTAATCAAGGGCAAAATTTTCAGATTTTTTTAATTTGTTATAATAAAACGTTAAAAAACCATTTTGTCCTTCATTAAAGGGAGGAAAGGACAAAAAAACTGGATGTTAACTAAAAAATCTGACCAAATCTGACAAGATTTTGATGAAAATGGCAACAAAAAACCACAGGGACCAAGATTAAAAGGGTTTGAGTTATGGACTAAAGTGCCAAAAGTGACTAAACCACAAGGACCATTTTGGCAATTTACTCTTGTTCTTTTTCTTGTTGTATATTTAGTTAGAAAATGGAATATACATGTAGGAAATTTAGTAAAAATGAGTTTTTCACTAAATATTTTGGACATCAATAATATTTATATATGTGTTGTATAAATAATTATTTATGGGTTTGTGTTCAAATTATGTCCAAATAGAGCTAAGATGAATGAGATATCGAAGCTTTAAGTTGTATGTTTGGAACAAACAAAAATGAGAAAAAATGGATTGAGACTTGTCACCTTGTCCCACATAGGTGGGATGATAAAACTTAAAGTGGTATATAAGGAGGAGCACTCCTTGTAAATTGTTTCCTTAAAGGCAAACACTAGTGGGGTCACCCGCCAATATGCGCGCGTGACATGGGCTATTGGCCGCCAATGTGGTGCACTTTGAACTTCACACACCACCTTTCTATTTTTGCCCATGAGCCGTAGTCAGATACATGGTGGGTCCGTTTATGACGCACCCTTGGGTGGCATAGGCGGATGCCATGGCATGTCTCATGTCGATGCGGCGCGAGCTCCTTAGGTGCATAATGCACGTCATTGGCTAGGGCGGAGAGTGCAGGTGGCGCACAAGTATGGATGACGCATGACCAGGTGGGTCCTAGTATGCGTAGTGGCATCCGTGTGATGTGCGACTCCATATGGCGTGGCGTAAGGTCCATGTAGCGTGATGCGTGGACTGGAAACTCAGTTCAGGCGTGCGCACAGGTTTGCAGCGGAAACAAAATAGCTGGTTGGACTTGGTCAAACTAGTTGTTTCAACTTGTTTAATTGTGGTCATTAAGAGAAATGAAAGTTTTGACCGAACCATTAAAGTCCATTTATGTAGAGATTTAAACCCATTTAATACAAGATTAATGATCTTGTTTAATATTCTATATTATGACAATATTAATTGGGTTTTAATTTGCTCTTTATGTGTATAAATATAAAAAGAATGAGGACTCATTCTAAAGGTACTAGAAAATACACACAAAAGATGTGTTTTTGTTCCATGAAAATTTAGAGAGGAGCACTCTCTAAATTATTCTTTTCTCAACTTCGACTTTTTCCTAATTGTATGAACACCATATTATACTCGGTGTAATCTCGGGCGTGAGAGCCATATCCGGCAGTACAACTACTGCTTCGGATGTTCTATCCTGGAAACAGACCGTCTGAGAGGAGGCGCGGAATCTGTTTTAAGGACCCCGTGTCAAACACGATCCTCAACCAAAACCGTCAATTACAGTTTGTTCATTCTTGCAGCGGAGGTTCGTACAAGACGGTGCGATTGAAGTTCTTCCCAGGACGCTGGCTTGAATCAAGATTGGTTCAATTATATTGTATTCGTTTATTTAGTTTTTTGTAACCGGTATTGTACTAGTCTAATTTTCCCACAAATAACGAGAGTCTCGTTATTATATATTTTGTAATATATTTTATTGAAAACATGAACATAATTTCTACAATCTTAAAACAGACTTTCGTGAAGATTGTTACTACAATCTTAAATCCCTTCTCTACAAGGATTTAGGTTCACGAATGTTAAAATTTTAATTGAGATTTTGCTAAAATCTTATAAATATTTTGGGAAATATTTTTTTAGTACAATAAGTTGGATTAACTTTGATGATTGGCATACAATCTTTAATCCGAATACCGTGTTGCAAAACCGAACATTTTGATTCAAGTTTTAGAATGGGTTGTATTCGTGTTTAGATAACACGAATTATATACAAAAATTAATATGTATTTCGAATGGTTGGAATACTAATTTTTCTAATGAGCGAATTAGAAATTGGTAATTTTTGTAAACCCATATAATGTGTATAACGATGGAAATTCTCTAAGGAGAATGTTAGATGTAATTTGGCAAAATAATATTGGTTTCAAATGTCCTGAAAATATATATTTTGTAATGAGTGTATTAGAAAGTAATTTTTTTATAAATTACAAGTTTTAAAACATTTATGTATTCTAACAAGCATGTTAGAAATAATTTTTTTGTATGACAATAAGTTTTTAAAACGTCTATATGTTCTAACGAGCGTGTTAGGAACAATGTTTTAAATCCGGTTGGATGTTCTAACGAGCGTGTTAGAAACAGTAGTTTAAATACGTTTAGATTTTCTAATGAGCGTGTTAGAAAAGAATTATTTTTCCAAATAATTACCGACAAGCGTGTTGGAGACACTTATTGTGGATAATAATAATAATAATAATAAACCTTATAACGGTTTCGTTTAAATCACTAAATTTCTAACAAGCAAGTTAGAAACGGATTACTTACATAAATGTTAAAATGACTTCGTATTTGTTTATTTCTAATGAGTGTATTGGAAATAGTTTATTTTTTATAAACTTGAAAACAAAAATTGCAATCGTTTATTTCTAACGAGCGTGTTAGAAACCATTTAACGACTTTGGCAATTGTTTATTTCTAACTAACGGTTTAGAACCGGGTTAACTATGATAAACTATTTAAGATGATTTGTAATTGTTTTATATATATTTTCTAACGAGCATGTTAGAAAAGTTTTATGTTTATTTCTAGCGAGCGTGTTAGAAAACGTTCATTTAAATAACCAAAAGTGAATAAGTGTATTCGTTTTATTTCTAACGAGCGTGTTAGAAACGGTTTACTTTATAAAAACCGAATACTTTGAATGTTTGTTAAACATTTAAATTCTAATTAGCTTATTAGAACTGGTTATCATACAAACCACTCATTTTAACGATTGGTAATCTTTATTATCTAACAGCGGTTAGAAATTGTTTGTATATGATAAACCAATTATTAAAACGATGTGTATTCGTTTTATTTTCAAACGAGCGAGTTTGAAACTGTTTTATTTAATAAACTATTATAAGGTTTATTGTCTTGATTTGTAATCAAAACATAAATATATATGTAGTTTAATTTAAAAAAAAACACACTTGCAAAAACCAGAAATGTTTTGAACGAATAAAACACGTCTTTGCCATTTAAGTGTGATTCGATGCTTCCACGGAAATAGTTCGTCTGGAATCATACAATAGTCTCGGAAAGACTATTTGGTGAAAATTCGAATGCGGTTTTTAAAATTCGATTACGAAGCTAAATATATCCTAATATTTCAGTTTGAAGGTAATACGCGTGTCCGATGCTTTCGTTTCGTTGCCAGTGCGTTCTTGCTGTCGCGTTTTTCATTCACGTTTGCGTTTTATGACGTTCGAAAGCACGATAAACTTGCAAAACTAAATTCATATGTATGAAATATACGTATAAAATTCTTATTTGCGGCGTCGTCAGTATTTTGTTCGGTTCAAGTTCGTTACCGTTTAATATCCAATAGTTTTCCCGTAAATCGCCATTCGCGCACTTTAAAGCCGGTTAGACGTTCCTAGACACTCCAAGGATCTAATTAAGTTAGTTTGCGTCTTAAACAATACTTATAATTGTTCTAATGTTTGTTATTCGCGAAATTAAGGGCCGTAATTTATCGGTTGTCATAGCTAACAGCGCTCTCTTTTGCAGACACTTTAGAAGATCTCTTTGGTCATTGGCGAGTCTCTTCAACCACCAGCCGGAGTTAGGATATTCAACATTGGCGCCATCCATGGGATGCCTTGTCAACAGAGGTATCCCAACAAGAATACTTGTGTTCAGAAAGATCTTTCCTCAGAAATAGCTTACAGGATGACGACACCACCTCCCACCAACGCTAGGATTTCAAAGGTGACCCAGACAGCAGAGAAACAGGTCACAGTTGAAGACATCACCAGCAAGTTCGAGAACGTTACCGACACAGAGCCACCACCAACAAAGACGAGTGATATCACCCCAGAATTTGTGTCAAGACACAAAGAGGAGTTACGAAAACAACTCGACGACTTAGATAAGTTGGAAAAGTTGGAAGGCCTCCATTCAAGGTTCGTTTTTTACACACCCCAGAAGGAGGGCAACTCAACGACCTAGATCCTTTGGGTACCTTTATGGCGGTGTTCAAACAAATGACACCGGAAGAAAGGGCCACGATGATGGAAGAGAAGGGAGATGATAAAGAAAGAAAAGACCACAAACACGATGAAGGCAAAGGTAATGACATGCAGGACAGGCCTTATTAACCAAAGGACCTTATAGAGGTCTCCAAGTTCACTTGAAGAATAGCCGAAGCACTGTTACCTCCGAAGCTCAAGCCACCCAGTAACCTGGACAGGTATGACGGGAATAAAGACCCCGATGTGCTCGTTTGGGTTGGGGCTCCACATGTGCATACCACTGTAACAACCCTTAAAAATCACCTTAAATGCTTCGTAGTCGAAGAATCGAACCCGTGTAACGTTATTTTTATTAAAAATTAAATAAAATGAGTTTTAGTGCACGTGGCGGCCCGTGACGGACACACCCCGTGTGTGTCGCGTGGCGCGACGGCTTATACTTGTCGGACACACTCATGTGACACGTGTCACATATCATGTCAAGACTACTCGATGAATTACCAAGCGTAAGCCTAGCTATAGGGCGTGGCGGCCCGCGACGGGCGGGGTTTGGATGTGTCGCGGTGCGCGACAGGGTCACTGATCACCTATAAATAGAGTTGATCAGCCCCAGTTCACACCCGCTCACATCTCTTTCTCTCTCAAGACATATATCACGAAATTATTTGTTAAAATACCGTCTAAAACACGAAGCTCTGCCCTGTTGTAAGTATTTAACCCCCGATCACTAATTTGTTACCCTACAAGATTGATCTAGGACCCAACAACGCATGTAAAGGCTCTGCCTGAATAAGTACGTTGGGGTTCTGTCGTGATGTATGGCTAAAAGTGATTTGGGTTATTTTACTAACCTGCGTGCATTGTATGTTTTTAATAGAAACTCAAGAAAATAATCCGGAAATATCACTAGGAAGCCCGCAGAAAACCAAAATGTTACAAAGTGAGTCATTCTCCTTTTCTCACAGTTTGTGAACCATTATTTCAAATGTTTTACAAAACCCTAATTGTGTATCCGTTATGTTTACAGTGATTAAGTTTTTGTAATTCTACAATTATCATCAGTATGTGGAGTTTTGTATACATTACTTGACACTTGTTAATATTGGACAAAGGGTTAGCCAATATTAGCATGACCGCAAGCACAGGGGACAATGGTGCCCCAGTAGCAATATGGTGTTGAGAAATTAGTAGATATAAACAAATGTAAAAACTCTTAATGCTATAAATTATAACAATGTGTCATTTTATAAAATGGAATGTACTCGCCAGTATTTCTTGCTGATAAAATATTTTTAAAACGCGTTTCAGGTAACTTGATGTGAAGCTATTAAAAGCCAGCTATGGAGCACTGAAGGCTTAAAGAAAGTGGCTATAAAGTTACCTAAATACAAAGTTTATGTATTCAGCAACTAGGGTTACCCCTATAAAGATATTATAAATGAAATATGGGTTTTATCCCATTTGTTTAATATAAAAGTTTGGTGTTTTGAAACTCTGAAATTTATTTCCTAACTACGATCCTGATGTCTCATTTCCGCTGCCAAATTAACAAACACCGATACCACTTGACTGGTTCGTGGCTCTCGCTCTCGGGGTAGGGTCGGTGGTTGCGAAAGAAGGTGGTATCAGAGCCACTGGTTTAAGCCATTTAGTTGTTCTTTTAATACTTAAAATTTTATATTTATGTTAGGAAAATTATATAAATAACTTATGTGTTATTCTGTGTAAATATGTATATTATTATTTTATGTTATTTTGACAATTTTCCTAGTACAGTATGAGTGATCAGGATACTTCTGATGCTTATCGTCACCTACCTCTTTCTCCAATGGATGAAGGAACATCCCAGCCAACTTCTGGATACGCAGCCGATTCCGAGGGAATCTTTGTTTTTAAGGCCAAATTCGAAGAACCTTTCCCCCCTAAGAAAAGAGGATGGTTTCGTAGAGCAAAAGTAGAAAGGAGAAAAAGAATGAGAAAAATCCAACAACAAGCAATATTTAATAGAGCTGAGAAAAATATCCAAACTCCAGAAGCTAGACCTGTATGGGAAGAGGAATTGGATATGAGACTAGCCTATTTTCATATGTTTAGAGCTGCAGAAGTAGAACTTGATCTCAACCAAGTAGCAGTACCAGAACCACAATTACTACCTTTATACCCTAACCAACCCCTGAACCTAAAACAAAACCAAGAAAACCCACTTCCAATCCTAGCCTTCGATCCAAACGAAATACCCAGGGTACCAGCCTCAAATCCTTTAGAACAATGGTGGAACAACAATTGGGCATTTCAAAATCTAGTGAATGACCCATATATGCCATACGGAGAACCCGTACCAGCTTACCCTGAACCTATACCAGCCCCAATGCCACTAATGAATCAGGAAAACGTAGAAGAAATTCGCCACTACGGTGAAGAGTTGTTTGAGGAAGGAAACATAATAAAACAAATCGGGGAAAATCTCGTCTAGAAGTACGACGAGAGGGAGATGCAATACTAGAAAAACCATCGCCTAATATACTATATATATATGTGTGTGTGTGTGTAATTTATGTTACTTAGAGAAAAAAATTCAACTAAAAATACATAAGATAGATTTAAATTAATGTATATATCAACTATATATATATATATATATATATATATATATATATATATAGGAACAGGATCAGGAGAGAACGCCTTAAAGTGTGAGAATGGTGAGAACGATTCTCAGCCACAAGATCTTAGTGGTTTGTGGCTGAGATTGATGCGGTGGCATTTTTGTAAACAATAGGGGTCTTGGAACTACCAGGAGGGGTAAAATAGAAAGATCCAAACAAAGATGCACATGCTAATAACATGCCATTTTCCCCCATCATATTTAAACGACAATAAATTTTTTATACGTGATTATTTTTCGAAAAAAATTACACCATAAAACTCAGCGTTTTTTTATCTTTCCAACGAGTATACTATTGATATACTTTTCGAAAAAAAAAATAACTGGGTTTTATGGCGTTTTTCTGAACTGGGTGTTTTATGACGTTTTAGACTAGGTATTTTCATGGTGTTTTTCTGAACTAGGTGTTTTTATGGCGTTTTAACAAGGTATTTTCATGGCGTTTTTCTGAGCTGAGTGTTTTATGCCGTTTTCAACTGAGTTTTTTCATGGCGTTTTTCTGAACTGTGTGTTCTATGGCGTTTTTACAGTACAAATTATGATTTTTCTGAGCTAAAAAAATATTAATTTAGGCGATTAGACACATAAGTTTTTTTTGTTATGGCGTTTTAACTAGGAGCTGGCTCAAAAAAATTGTTTTTTAGAGCTGTTGTAATTTATAGCTCAAAAATATAGCTTTTTTGTTATGGCGTTTTTGGGAGCTAGCTCAAAAAAATGTTTTTTTTTAAGCTGTTGTAAATTATAGCTCAAAAAATAGCTTTTGAGTGTTTTATGGCGTTAAAAAAATGGTTTTTGAGCTGTTGTAAATTATAGCTCAAAAAAATAGCTTTTGAGTGTTTTATGACGTTAAAAAATGGTTTTTTAAGCTGTTGTAAATTATAGTTCAAAAAATTAGCTTTTGAGTGTTTTAACTTGTATTTTTCATGGCGTTTTGGGTGTTTTATGGCGTTTTATTTGAACACCCAGTTCATGTGAGTGGGTTTTTTGACAATATTACCCCTTAGTGTAATTTAACATCAATGCCACATGTCACCACCAAAATCGTTCTCACCGTTCTCACACTTTTTACCGTTCTCTCTAAATCCTGACCCTATATCACTACAAGAAATCAGGGTGTTTACCTACACATAATTTACCAACACATGTAAATGTGTGGGTAAATACCTACACATGTTTTTATATGTGTAGGTAATGATTGATGATATATTTTTATAATAACTAACACTTAATATGTGTTGGTAATGTGTTTTATCCACATTTGACAATGGTGGGAAAATTTCCCCCCAAAAATGAAGAGTCGTTAATAACAAATTACCCACACATGTGACATTTTTTTGTTATGTGTAGGTAAATTATCTACACCTATGTATAAAATAGAGTTAAATGCCATTTTAATCCCTGTGGTTTCGGTCATTTTGACAGTTTAGTCCAAAGGTTTCATTTTTAACCTGTGGGTCCAAAAAGGTTTCACAGTTGCCATTTTAGTCCACTGGGTTAACTTCATCCATTTTTTCTGTTAACGAGAAGGCCAATTCGGTCATTTTATATGGCTGAATGGCCCTTTTAGTTAACAGAATTACATACAAAATGACCAAATTGGCCTTCTCATTAACAAAAAAAATGGATGAAGTTAACCAAGTGGACTAAAATGGCAACTGTGAAACCTTTTTGGACCCACAGGTTAAAAATGAAACCTTTGGACTAAACTGGCAAAATGGCCCAAACCACAGGGACTAAAATGGCATTTAACTCTTAAAAATATATATATATGTGTGGGTTATTGATTATGTTTACCAACACATATATTTGTAAATAAAATGTAGATAAATTAAGTAGATACATATTTATTTTATTTTTTGTTAGAAAAGACGTGACAAATGAATGCCTACACATATTTAAAAATATACAATACGTGTAGATATTAACCACATATAAATTAAGTAAATTAACATTTATTTCACTTTTTTGAATGATCATAATGTAATCTTACTTTACTCGAAACTAAATCTACTCAACGCCTAAATTGAGGTTAAAACCCAACACCTTTTGGGTGAGGGCTTAACTACACTAATGTGAAGTGAAAATGGGTGTTAGGAAACATGATAATGTATTAAAAATGTTGAATAAAACATACGTCGAAAAACAGATTGGCTCGGATTTGAATAAATTTAAACCGAAACAACCTTTGTTTGTTAAAGATTTTAAGTAAATAAATTATTAAGTTTAAAATTTAAGTCAAATGGTTTTTTTTAGGAAATTAAGTAAAAAAAATATTTGTAGGCTTATATAGAATCTATTAATAAGAAAACTATTAAAAAATCAAATGCTATATATTTTTTACGTATCAGTTAAATTAAAGAAAAATGCTTTATATTTGTACATATGAAGTGATTTAAAATTTAATTATAGTATATACTTAGGCATAGTTGTCAATAGCAGCTATAGCGACCGCTATAGCGCGCTACATGGCGATGCGACAATGTGTCGCTATTTAGGTCCTAGCGACAGCAAGGAAAATTTTTTTTTCCTTTTTTCCAACTGCTGACTTTCATAGCCAAAAGAAAAAGAAAAAAAAAAGCAAATCAACAGAAGGCGCAAAAACCACACAAGTTAACTTCTTAAAAAAACCCGGTTAACTTCTTAAAAAAAAACAAATCCAATTAAATTTTAAATCTTTTGGGCCAATTAAACTTCTTTATCCCAATTAAAAACTTCAAATTTTAAGCCTAAACTAACACTATTTTAGCCGTTATTAATCGTATTTTCCCAGTCAAAAACTTCAAATTTTAAATCTAACCTAAAACTCTCTTAACGGCAACTAAAAAATTGTATGTGATGAGCGGGAAAAGGAGGGAGGACGAGACCGGCTATTCTCTTATTAACCTTATGTTTGATTCCTATTATGATCGTATTCTTAATCGAAGCATCGCATATGAACCTTAGCGACATCAGTCAGTTATGGATTCATCTACAATACCATCTCGTTTTTGTATTTTGGATCCATTGTTTACATCATGACCCGACCAAGACATGTTTTCTTAGTTGATTATGTCTGTTCTGCAATCGCTGATGGACAACCAGAGAGTCTGCTACTAAGCTTCGCACTTCTGCAATTGATTTATTGAATCAACGATTAGGGAGAGCCGGAGACCGACAAACAAATAGTGAGTCATCTTTTTTTTTTTTTTTTTGTAATTCAGTTCGCCTAATCCATAGTTTATGTTTATCTAATTTTCTTATGTATAATTGTATATCGAGTAAATTACAAGTTTTGTCCTTTATGTTTACACCAAATTACAGGCGCTGTCATTTACCTTTAAATTTGACGAGTTTTGTCCTTAATGTTTCTAAATCTTGCACGTTATGTCCTTTAGGCCAAACCCAGTTAGATTTTTTTGTTAAATCATATCACAAAAGGGTAGTTTAGTCCTTTTACCCCTGTATTTAAAGAATATTTAAAAATTAAATTATGTGTGTATAAAGAAAACCCACATCTCTCTCTCTCTCCAGCCACCATCCTCTTCCACCACCTCCTTCTACCACCATCCACTCCCAACCACCACCCACTAACCCTACCTGCGAAACCACCACCAGTCCACTACCCACCCCTTTCATTCTTTTTCTCTTAACTTCTCATTCAAGTCTCCAATCACACAAGCAACAATAACAAGATCTACAATTCAATAACAAGCAACTACCCCCACCTAATAAAATTAATGAACTTTGAAACCTGCCAAAATCCCCAAAAACCCCAACGAGTCTCCAGCCATTAACGAGCCTCCAACCACAACGAGTCTCCGACCATTAACGAGTCTCCGGCAATTAAGGAACTTTGAAACCGCCATCACCCCCACCTACTTACAACCACCAATTCCACCACACCACCACCAATTCCACCACCGTAACTCTACTGCACCCATCATCACCAATTCCACCACACCACCACCGCAACCCCACCACACCGCACCTACTTACCGATCCGTTTCCGCTGTTCAGAGCCACAATTATACAGTAAAATTAACAAACCCCCATTTCAAGAAAGGTCCAAGATTCAATCTTTAAACCTCCAAACACACACCCACTTCACAAGAATCAACCAGCTTGCAATTTAATAAATCTGTGAACAAAATTGAGGTGGGACTTAAAGATTGATTATTAGAAGAGGTGAACTGACCTGGGTTCATTAAATTTGAGATCTTTTTACTTGGAGTTCATGAGGGGTTTCGTTGAACACCCTTAAATTTGAGATCTTTTTACTTGAGCTCTAGCCAATATAGCCCTGACCCACCGCCGCCCCTAAACCCCCACCGCCCCTAACCCACCACCACATCTACCCTTCACTCACCACCATTAGAACCACCGTACACCCACCAACACTTTCACACCCACCTCAATCCACCACCCCCACCGCACACCTCCGCCATCGCTAAACCAATCATCACCATCACCATCGCACCCACCGTATACCTCCCACCATCACCATCACACCCACCACAATCCACCATCGACCACCGTACTAGGGTTTTTACAGAGAGAGACGATGCAGATTTTTTTTAGAGAGAGAGAAGCAAGAGAAGACTGAGAGAGAGAGTGATTTTTGTTTAATTAAATATCATTTTATTTTTACAAAATAGTCCTATATAATTTATTTACACAATAACCCCTGAAAAGATGAAAAGACAAGGTTACCCTCATGTGCAAGGCACATGACCATACTTAACCAAAAAAATCTAACTGGGTTTGGCCTAAAGGACATAACGTGCAAGATTTTGAAACATTAAGGACAAAACTTGTCAAATTTAAAGGTAAAGGACAGCGCCTGTAATTTGATGTAAACATAAAGGACAAAACTTGTAATTTACTCTTGTATATCCTTCTACCTGAACCAACCTAATCGGCATATCAAAACAATAATTGACTCTCCCAGGTTTGACTTGGAACCATGTAAGGTCTTTTTTTCCATGGTTTATTGTTCTATTTGATAATCTTCACACAGTATTCACTATTGTGACTTTGCAGATGCAAGTAAGTTCATAGGGTTTGGATAAAACATAGAATGCACAAAATTTATGAATAGTAGTTTTTTTTTATTAAGTTACAGATTTACATGCGTATATTTCTCTATGTTTAACTTTTGTTTTTATGTATATTAGGTCCTTGTTCAAGATTTCAATTGTGCATTACAAGAGAATTTTATACTTCAAGTTTGTTTGGTACTCGAAGGGTAATTACCCGATGAATACCCAACGGGTTTTGCGTTGGATATGGTTTATAACCAGGTATGAGTATGGGATTAGCCATACCCGACCATTGCCATCCCTGCTTGTGGTAAACGAGTGCACATTTCTTTTGGTTTCTAATTATTCTTGCCTGATATGTTGTAGGTCATATGTACCTGTCAACTCATCACATATGCTTCTACATATACTTATTTGGATTTGAGATAGGTATTTTATGAACCCAAAGTCATTGTTTTCTTAAGCTACTTTTTATTAAATTGTTTTTAGTTGCTTTGGATAGAAAATGCTGATTAACTATCTTTGTATGTCCATTTTTTGGGTTTTTTTTCTTTTTGTTCCTTGAGAATGTCATGCTATTACTCAATGAGGTATTTTTACATATCTTGTTTTTTTTTGTTCCTTGAGAATGTCATTCTATGATCAGATTATATTTCATAGAATTCTATGCAATTGGGATGCGGAAGAAAGTTGGATATCTAAAGAAGCGACTGCAATATATGTAAGTTTACATGTTAATTTGTACCATTTAATATTCATTATTTGGTAAATAGTTAATTTGTTGTATGTCTTATAATTTTTTTCCTTAAAATGAAGATATGATGAAGCCGAGAAACTAGCATACTATGGAATCAATGAGCGACAAGTCCATTATGGAGAATGGAGTTGGACGAAGCTCTATTTGCTTACATGGGTGGGGATTGATCCAATTAGCTATTGATGATAACAAAATGAGTACTACTAAATAAGCAAAGTGTCCTACTTACGACGAGCTAGTGGATGCACTTCAAACACCGACAAGTTAATGTGCAATAATGGAACAAGCGCTGATTCAAACTAATATCATGTCTCCTTATCATGTCTCCTTCAAGCCCATCTCGAAAATCTCAAGGTGATACATCAACGTATCGATGAGTAAAGTCGTTTTAGTAATTATGTAACATGTTAGTAACTTACGAACAATTTCAGTTTTGTTTGTTTAAGTATTTTATTTGGTTGTTTGAACGATGATGTTTTGATTATGAATGTTAATTCGGCGTTAAATGTTTCTATAATTGTTTTTGTATTTGTTTGTATATATTTAAAAATTATTATTTACAAATATCGTGTTTATTATCCACACATTAAATACTTTTACCAACACATCAATATTTTATTTCTTCACATGTTAAGATCAATACCTACACATAATATTATTTTTACCCACACATATATTTATGCCACGTCAGACGCCACATCAGTTGCCATCTAAATAAATTGCTATACTTTTAACCACACATATAAATTAGTTTTAGCCACACATATATGTGTAGGTATAGCTTGCTATACTTTTAACCACACAAAAGGCTAGTGTTTAATTCACTCAATGTTGGTTCTGATACCAACCTGTCACACCCCGATTTCCACGTGTCACCGGTGGGCCCGGTGGGGGAGTATCGTGACGTGGTTGGCAACGTAATAGTCAAACAACACAATATTTAATATGCACAGCGGAAGCAAATTTAAAAGATATAATACAACCGAATTTAATTATTGTAATATCAAGTATCACAACGTTCAATTGTTTATCCACAGAACGGATCGAAATAAAATATGAGATAATAGTTCAACAGACTTCAGGCATCTTAAGCTTGCGAGCCTTCTAATGATGCTAAGGAGAAATCCCAGCCAATTTCGCTTAGTACCTGCATTTAATCTTTTTGGGAAAATACGTCAGTTTACACTGGTAAATACATTCAATTGACTCATTTTGGAAAATGATTGAAAATCGGTTTGGATGCACGTGGCATAAACATTTTATTTAACTTGTGAGAATTATTTAATATTATAATCTTGTGAACGAATTACATGTTCCTTGTGCGTTCAGTAGCCCGGATCAAGTCCGGGTTAAAGATCAATAGACACACCACAATGTTCTTTTGTGCACTGACGGGTGTACGCCTACACCCCGCGCTTAAGTCGTGGCCATTTCGTAAAATGATGCCAAGGATATCCGGGACATGGTCATTAACCCCCCAAAGGCTTTAAGTAACAAGACTGTTTAAACGAGCCGATCAAATTTATTCAACTACCCACTCAACGGTGGAGAATTTGATGCCCGATCAAGTGGTATGCTATATACCGTAACCCAAGCCCGTATAGGGAAAATAAGTTAAAAGTATTTACCTGAGCAATGTATAAATCACAATAAGAAAAATGCACGTAGCTTTTACTGGTACTCCTAATCTGGAACGAAGGTTTTATAATAACCTATAAGAATCCTAACGGGTCTTTAATTAAGCTTAAGCTTAGACCGGCTAGTTTCAAAGATACGGTTCGTACGCACAATTAAGCGAAGACCAAATAGAATGTGATTTAGACCCGACAAGTTCAGAGACTTGTTTAATATGGGTTTATTATTAACATTCTGGATTTTGAGATAAAACCCTTAAGGTTTGACCCGTTTCGGCTAATTTATGTAAACTTGTTACATAAACCGAACCGTACGCGTAATAAGCGTGACGGGTATTCATGAGAGCTATAGACAGGTTTCCTAAGTTAATTATGCCTCAAATATGTTGTGACATCAGTAAGATGTCTTTCATTATGCCCGAAACGTGTTTAAACACAAACTAGGCCCCGTAGGGGTAGTTTGGTCATTTAAAAGTTTATAAAAGAGTTTAAGTAACAAGCTGAGTTACAGGTCTGATGTAACCAGAAAATATACTCAATTTACTAAGTTATATCAGTAGGTTAAAGCATATAAGTGAAATTTATCAATTATAACCAAACTATGCCCCGTAGGGGTATTTTGGTAATTTCACATAAGCCGAAAAGCTCAAAACCGAAGTCTGAGTTTATCAACCTTTGATTACTGTTAAAATATCATAATTTGCCTCAAATATCAGTAGGTATCAACCCTTGTATGTTTAAAATACTTCTAGTACATACTATGCGTTAAAAACGCTTAAAAAGGCGATTAAAGGCCATTTACGGGTTTGATACTTAAATCTGATATTTTTATATTTCCAGAAGGCTTAAAATAATTTATTTATCATATGTGATCAGTATCAAAAGGTTTGGAGTCGTTTAGATATGTAAAACTCATTTTATGGCCCGTTAGGGCAAAACCGACAATTACCGGATTAAGCCTACGACTATGAGTTATGCTTAGCCTAAAATTAATTAAAAATATTTAAAAATCCCAAAATAATATATTACATCAGTGGGTAAAATATTTGATATCAAAAAGTATGTTTAAGTAGGCTATACGCTAAATACGCCGTTTAATTAACATAAAGCTTTAATTTTTACGCTAACGAGCATAACTCTTAATCTACACCTCAAACTGATGTCAAATTTTGCATACAAGTTTAAATATCAGTATGTAAGGTTTCTACTCTTTTACATTTACAAAAATCACGTTTTAAGGTGAAAAGGGCATAATGGTCAACATATGAGCAATTAACGGAATCATGCATATTAATTGGATAACTAATGATCCGAGGTGTATAATCACAGAGGGTTATACTAGCATGTAACCTGGTCCAAATAAAGCTCTAAGGCATTTTTAAAACATACCATAACGGGTCAGAACTGAAAGTCAAAGTATAAGTCAAACTATGCGACTTTCGGTTCCGAACCGGGTCTAAACAGGAAATTGTCGGGTTGAACATGTTTAGACATGTCCTTACACTAATTACCAAGTTATATTAATGATCAAACATGTTATAAGTGTTCTACATTGTTAATCATGCATAATCGCATTTTAAACTTTCTGTTGACTTTTTAATTACACGTTTGACCCGACATTTGACCTAGTTAGATTGGGAATCAGGGGAAACCCTTTAAAGGTTTTATTACCCACATAATTACCTACTTAAAGGTACTTTTGATTCGACTAATCACTGGACCATTAGTGATTAATCTTAAAGTCAACCGTTAATTACGACGGTTTGACTTTTAAGCTAAAACTAAGCTAAAACTTAATTAAGAAAGGTTAAGACAACTTACAAAGGTCCTATGCACGAAATGTGAACACTTGAGAGCAGACTTGAGCTCAAGAAAAGATCAGATTGCTTGAATGAAGGTGTGAAGACTTGTTGCAAGTTCATGGGCTTTATATAGCATTTTAATCACCATAAAACCTTGACACATGAGTCTACAACCCACCACAACTGATCAACACTTGTTCCTAGTGTTTAGGAGGTGCTTTAGGGGTCAAGAGATGTGAAAAATCGGTTAAAGGTCGCGCACAAAGGCAATGGCAGACAACAGCCATTTTTCTCGGTACTGGGAGTCCCTCGCGTGGCGCGAGGGACCCTCGCGTGGCGCGACGGCATGCAGCAATCAGCATTCTTGATCTTTTGCGATTTGGTCCTTGGCTCTTCAAAATTCGATTAGGCACTTGTTTCTTGCATTGTAAACCCTCATAATTGATCTATAAAGGCTTTAAAACATATACCCACTTTGCTAAGTCCCCGGTTAACTTTATTGTTACCCGAAAAGTCCTAACTTTCAACGTTTACGCTTTAACTCTTCGCGCACGAATTTGATCATAACTTTCTCATACGTTAACGAAACTTTATGAAATTTAAATCGTGTATTCTAGTGAGCATGATTAACAGTTACAAAGCTTCGGGTTTGTCAAAAGGTCACTCAGAGGTATAATTTAAACATGTTGACACATTTAGTCCCTGTAGTTTGAAATCTCTCACTAGCTTCGTATGATCCATGATTTATTCGTTTGAAGGTATGAGCATCATGTAGGGTTAATGTACATTATTTATTCACTGTTGACACTTCGAATACGTATATTCACATACTTTCCATGTTTGTCAACTTTAGTCCTTCTATAATATTCTTTCACACGTTTTAAACATATGACACGTGTCTACCCATTATAGGACGTGAATTTTTCGAGGTGTTACATCCTCACCCCCTTAAAATAAATATCGACCCAAGATTTACTGAAATAAATAAGGGTACTTTTCTTTCATCGTGGATTCAACCTCCCACGTGTATTCGGGACCTCTACGGGCATCCCATTTGACCTTTACAATAGGTACATGCTTTCTTCGAAGCTTCTTTACCTGTCGATCTTCAATCGACAAAGGTTTTTCCACAAATTTTAAGCTCTCATCTATATGCACATCTGTATGCGGTATAACCAGTGATTCGTCAGCGAAGCACTTCTTCAGATTGCAGAAGTGGAACACATTGTGAATTCCACTGAGCTCTTCTGGTAGGTTTAGCTTATAGGCAACTGACCCGACACGTTCGATAACCTCGAAAGGTCCTATGTATCTCGGGCTTAGCTTGCCTTTCTTACCAAAGCGCATCACTCCCTTCCAGGGTGATACTTTAAGCAACACTTTATCACCTACTTCGAAGTGAAAAGCTTTACGCTTTGGATCAGCGTAACTCTTCTGCCTATCTCGGGCAGCTTTGAGACGGTCACGAATCTGGACAATCTTGTCCGTCGTTTCGAAGACTATCTCTGGTCCTGACAATTGGACATCTCCAACTTCCGCCCAACACACGGGCGATCTACACTTTCTACCATATAAGGCCTCAAAAGGCGCAACCTTTATGCTGGTGTGGTAGCTATTGTTGTAGGAGAATTCGATTAATGGTAAGTTCTTATCCCAACTACCACCCAAATCGATCACACATGCACGTAGCATGTCTTCCAGCGTTTGAATAGTACGCTCACTCTGACCGTCAGTCTCAGGATGGTAAGCCGTACTAAAATTCAAACGGGTGCCCAAAGATTGTTGGAAACTCTTCCAAAAATGTGACGTGTATCTAGTATCTCTATCAGAGATAATAGACACAGGTATGCCATGTAAGGCTACAATCTTATCCACGTATAACTGGGCTAACATGTCGGAGCTATAAGTCTCCTTGATGGGTAAGAAATGTGCTGACTTAGTCAGTCTATCAACTATAACCCATATTGTATCATTTCTTTTCCTTGTCTTGGGTAACTTGGTAATAAAATCCATAGTTACCATTTCCCACTTCCACGTAGGAAGTTCAGGCTATTGTAGCAAACCTGACGGTTTCTGATGCTCGGCTTTGACTTGCGCACATGTCAAGCATTTTGCTACATGGGTGGCTACAGACTTTTTCAAGCCTATCCACCAATAATTTGCCCTTAGATCCTGGTACATCTTATCAGCTCCAGGATGAACGGGGTATTTGGAACTATGGGTTTCCTGGAGGATAACATCTCGAAGTCCTCCATAAATTGGAACCCATATTCGTCCATTCAATCTCAGAATTCCGTCCTTGCTAAGAGTTAACTGCTCCTCAGTTACTCCTAACTTTTCATTAGGATAGTTAGCTTCCATCACAGCTTCCTTCTGTGCAGCTAACACCCTTTCTATCAAACTGTTCTTTATTTCCATGCGCTTTGCATTGATTCGAATGGGTCTAACCCTTTCCTTCCTGCTCAAGGCGTCAGCGACTACATTCGCTTTGCCGGGATGATACTTGATTTCACAATCATAATCATTCAAGGTCTCCATCCAACGGCGTTGCCTCATGTTTAATTCCTTCTGATTAAACAGATGCTGGAGGCTCTTGTGATCAGAATAGATCACGCACTTGATTCCATATAGGTAATGCCTCCACAGTTTTAGTGCGAATACAACGGCACCCAATTCCAAGTCGTGGGTGGTGTAATTCTTTTCATGCACCTTTAACTGTCGTGATGCATAGGCAATAACCTTGCCTTTCTGCATAAGCACACACCCCATGCCGGTGTGTGAAGCATCGCTGTAAACTACGAATTCTTCAGTGCCTTCAGGTAATGTCAGCACAGGAGCGTTGCTCAACTTCTGTTTCAAAACATCAAAGGACTCTTGCTGCTTAGGGCCCTAAACGAACTTTACTTTCTTCTTGGTCAAGGAAGTTAGGGGTGCAGCAATCCTTGAAAAATTTTCAATGAAACGCCTATAATATCCTGCCAATCCCAGGAAGCTACGAATCTCCGTAGGCGTCTTAGGCTCTTGCCAATTCATAACAGCTTCAACTTTAGCGGGATCCACTTGGATACCACGCTCACTGACCACATGTCCAAGAAATTGGACTTCTCGTAGCCAAAATTCACACTTAGAGAATTTGGCATAGAGTTTCTCGTGATGTAAAAGTTTGAGAATACAGCGAAGGTGTTTCTCATGGTCAGCTTGCTTCTTCGAATAAATAAGGATGTCGTCAATGAAGACGATGACGAATTTATCTAAGTGCGGCTTGCAAACACGATTCATGAGATCCATGAACGCTGCCGGTGCATTAGTGAGTCCAAAAGGCATCACTAGGAACTCGTAATGACCATAACGAGTCCTAAATGCGGTTTTATGAACGTCTTCATCTCTAACCTTCAGTTGATGGTAGCCTGACCTCAAGTCAATCTTCGAGAAATAACTTGCCCCTTGTAACTGATCGAACAAATCGTCGATCCTGGGCAAAGGATATCTATTCTTAATCGTGACCTTATTAAGCTCACGATAGTCGATGCACAGACGCATCGATCCATCCTTCTTCTTGACAAATAGGACTGGCGCTCCCCAAGGGGACGAGCTAGGTTTTATGAAACCCTTGGCTAGTAATTCATCTAGCTGTGTCCTCAATTCTTTCATCTCTGTGGGCACCAACCTATAAGGTGCTCTAGCAACTGGTGCTGCTCCGGGGATGATATCAATCCTGAATTCCACTTGCCTATCTGGTGGCAAACCAGGTAGTTCTTCCGGAAAGACTTCTGGGAATTCAGAGATGACAGGGATGTCTTCTATCTTCAGTTTGGGCTCATCAATAATCACTTGTGCCATGTAGATGACACAACCCCTCTTTAAACATTTTGAAGCCTTGAGCATAGTCACTTGCTCAGGCAGCCCATCCTGGGTATCTCCCCGAATGGTAAGTGGTTCTCCAGACGGAGTCTTTATTACCACTTGCTTCATGTTACAGACAATTTGGGCCTGGTTATGAGATAACCAGTCCATACCCAGAACTATGTCAAAACCGGCCAACTTAAAGGGAAGTAGAGACAGAGGAAAAGAATGGTTCTTAATGGATATAACACATCCATCTAACACAGTTGAGACGGTTTCTATTGTACCATCTGCTAACTCTACCTCATAGTTTACGCTTAAGGTTTTGACAGGTAAATTCAACAATTTACAAAACTTGTTATCTACGAAAGACTTATCTGCGCCTGAATCAAAAAGTACTCTTGCAAAGACATCATTTACAAGGAAAGTACCTGTTATGACATTATCGTCTTGCACAGCCTCTTTCGCGTCCATTCTGAAGACTCGCATTAGTCTTCTTGGCCTCTTCAGGCTTCTTGTTGTATTTAGGGCAGTTGGTCTTAATGTGCCCCTTTTCATTGCAACGGTAGCACGTTGCGTCTTTTATCTTCTTGCAATCCAAGGTTTTGTGATCCGTGGACTTGCAAATACCACAAGCATAGGTTTTTGACTGAGTCTGTGAGTTTGACTCAAGTCTGCACTTTCCATAGTGCTGCTTCTTGCAAATTTTGCATTTGGGCTTCTCACCAGACTGATGCCCATCTTTCCTCGACTCAGATCCTTTCTTGTTGTCACCGTTCCCACGGTGTTTCTTGTTCGACCTTCGTGAACCATCATCTTCACGCTTTCTCTTCTCAGCCTCCTTATTCCTCAGCGATCTCTGCCTGACCGCATCCAGAGTGAGGGATAAGGAAATGTCAGCTACTGATCTAAAAGTAGCTGGCCGAGAAGCTTTCACGCTTGCCTTGATCTCGGGGGCTAAACCACCGATAAAACGAACTATTCGTTTTGGTTCCGGGGTTACCAAATATGGAACCAACCGAGACATAGTGTTGAAGCTCATCAGGTAAGCTTGACAGTCGAGGTTTGTCATCACTAAGGATAGAAAGTCAGACTCTATCTTCTCCACCTCATGTTGAGGGCAGTAATTTTCCCTGATAAGGGCAACAAATTGATCCCAAGACATGTTGTACAGTGGGATTTTCCCGGTGGCTTGAATCAGAGATCTCCACCATGCTAAAGCTTCACCCTTAAAAGACTGCGACACAAACTTGACCACGTCTCTCTCAGCGCATCCGCTGATGTCTACAACCGTATCCATCTCATCCAGCCACGTCATACAGTCAATGGCTCCCTTCTCCCCAGTGAAATCCCTGGGTTTGCAGGAAACGAAATATTTATAAGAGTAACCCTTGTCACAGGGTCCCTTGTTTAGTATAACCTGCTGAGATGGAGCACTGTGGTTCGAAGAGCGTCGATCATCATCTTTTTTCCAGTCGTCCTTCTTGGACGGTGGCTTTGAAGGCTGTGTAGATACGGTCCTACTACGAGTCCCACTATACTCTTGGTACTGCCTTTCCAAGGCCTGTGTAACTGCGCCGTCTATTATGGCTTTCAATTAAGCACCCGTTAAATTTATTCGGGCGTTCTCGTTATTCTCCACTGGATGACTATTACCCTCGTCCGAGTTAGCCATACTAATTGAACTGTTGCAGAAAACAAGGACAATAGTTTATTTGGGAGTTTATTATGGAATTGCCCCTTAGGGAAATTCATTAACCATGGTAAACAGAGACCATATTTGGTTAATTTATTAATCATATTTATTTAGGATTTTAATATAACTTATCCTAATTATAAAACAATAACAGTTTTATTTGTGGCACAAAAGGCCTAGTCACATGGACAAATTTAATTTATAAGTTATGATTTCAGAGAATCATAACATGAAGGTATATTGGCACAATAGGCCTAGTCACAAGGACATTTATTAGTTATAAGCTATGATTTCAGAGAATCAAAGCATGAAGGTTTGAACCTAGTTCATTACCTTTATCTGACAGGGAGTCATAGCTACCACTGTCTTTTGGCTCATATAGAAATGAGCAGGGCCCGTAGGCACGTATTACCACGTATGGGAAAAATATGATCATCTTAATTGATGATTTAACCCATGATTCAGAGATCATTTAGTTGGGTTTGGAATCTTTGAAAGATCCTTGTATAATAATAACGTGTGTGATTTCAAATGAATCACATCTGCCAGGAGTGTTAACATGTTTTCAGATGTTAACTGTGATTTGAATCTTTTAAACAGGTCTTACCATCTTGGCCTGGTCATTATAATGACCCGAAGGCTAGGTTTCACTCTTTAAGCTTCTTATTTAAAATTTACATAGGCAGATCATTTCAAAAGGAATGATTTTAATTTATTTATTTCATATATAATTTATTTATGCACATTATGGCAAACATGAAATTTATAAAACAAACATTCCATTAATTTATTATAATATTACACGCTGCCCTAAACGGGTCTTTTCAACAACAATTACCCACGCATGGGTCAATCAACATAATAGTCCACGCAGGGACTTTAAACAAGCATACTAGTCCACGCAGGGACCTTAAACAAAAAAACATCATACCCACGCAGGGGTTAACGGAAAATAGACCCACGCAGGGGTCAAAACAACACACATACATACCCACGCAGGGGCTTAAACAAATACAGCAAATACAGGCCCACGCAGGGGCTCAACTGATACAATTGGAAGGATTCAATAATCCTTCTTGTTCTTCCCTTTGATCAAGCTTGCCAATCCTTGGAAGAAGCTCTGTCTCTCCCTACGGTCACGGTGGAAGCCTCGCTCTACTTCATCCAACCTTTGTAGGATTTCCTCCCTTTCTGGGGGAGAAAACCGTGGCGGCTGCGATTGCGTCCGGATAATAGGTCGAGGAGGTATCTGGTACCCCTGAGTCGGGTAACCTACTCCCCATGGAGCTCCGTATGGTCCCTCCGGATGAAGAGCGTTATAATTAGCCGCTACCATGTAAGGATCGGCCTCCGCGTAACCATAGTTGTTGTGAGTCGGTGGTTCAAACGGGTTGTATGCCATGGAACCCGTGTATGCTGGAATTGGGTTGTCAAAACCCATCGGTGGTGGCTATGGTACAGTTGGTTGTGAAGGTCCACCCATTTATGGGTCCTCCTGAAGTGGCGGGTAGTGACTGCCACTGGATTGACGTGGGGAACTGAAATGGAAATCCCCTGCTCGTGACGACATGCGCGCACCGGTTCTCCTTCGCCTCGGCGGTTGCGGAGGTGCCGGCTGTACTGGCGGCGGTGGAGGCGGTGGCGTGACTGCCACGAATCTTGAATCCACAGAGGGATCCTGTTGCTGTTGCGGCTGCTGCTGCTGGTGAGGCGACGAATGGTGGGAAGGTGTATAGTACCACTCGTGCTGATTAAACATGGCTTGGAAACTGTCTGGACCACCGTAGGGTGATCCGTGAAAAGAAGATCCGTTGGAGATCTCGATGGGATGATTTGGTGTACCACTTGCAGGTTCGACGGGGTCTGTATCCTCGTCCATGTCATCCGCGTGATCTCCAGAGAAATGATCCTCTGGCCCCAGTGGGTTAAAACCCACGGGTTCTTGGATGTAGCCTACCGGATTAAACCGGCCCCTGAAATCAGGTGTGGGATCCCCGAAAGAATGATGCGATAAGGATCGCTGTAATGGTATATATGAAGGCTTAGGGTTGTTGGGCTCGTACTCCGGTTGTGGCCCATAAGGATTGTGGACTGGAGGTGTAGAGCTGTGCGATATCGATCGTCTGGCTGGTTCAAACAAGTTCCTCCTGTTCTGCCGAGGGTCGTCACTCTCGGTAGTGGACGGAGCTCGCATATGTGATGGTCCTGCCTCGTTGTCATTGGGGGCGGTGATTGGCCCCTTGCCACGTCCTCTCCGTCGGAAGAATCTTGGCAGCATTTTGTTAGTCCTGTTAATAAAGCATGAGATAACAAAACCAAAATATTTATAAAAATAAAGGACAAAACAAAACCAAGCAAAGTGGAATTTGTCCTATGTTATATGTCTAGACTCGAAAGTTTAGAAATGTGCAATTGTGTCATTGAGATTAAACACAAAAGGCTAGTGTTTAATTCACTCAATGTTGGCTCTGATACCAACCTGTCACACCCCGATTTCCACGTGTCGCCGGTGGGCCCGGTGGGGGAGTATCGTGACGTGGTTGGCAACGTAATAGTCAAACAACACAATATTTAATATGCACAACGGAAGCAAATTTAAAAGATATAATACAACCGAATTTAATTACTGTAATATCAAGTATCACAACGTTCGATTGTTTATCCACAGAACGGATCGAAATAAAATATGAGATAATAGTTCAACAGACTTCAGGCATCTTAAGCTTGCGAGACTTCTAATGATGCTAAGGAGAAATCCCAGCCAATTTCGCTTAGTACCTGCATTTAATCTTTTTGGGAAAATACGTTAGTTTACACTGGTAAATACATTCAACTGACTCATTTTGGAAAATGATTGAAAATTGGTTTGGATGCACGTGGCATAAACATTTTATTTAACTTGGGAGAATTATTTAATATTATAATCTTGTGAACGAATTACATGTTCCTTGTACGTTCAGTAGCCCGGATCAAGTCCGGGTTAAAGATCAATAGACACACCACAATGTTCTTTTGTGCACTGACGGGTGTACGCCTACACCCCGCGCTTAAGTCGTGGCCATTTCGTAAAATGATGCCAAGGATATCCGGGACATGGTCATTAACCCCCCAAAGGCTTTAAGTAACAAGACTGTTTAAACGAGCCGATCAAATTTATTCAACTACCCACTCAACGCTGGAGAATTTGATGCCCGATCAAGCGGTATGCTATATACCGTAACCCAAGCCCGTATAGGGAAAATAAGTTAAAAGTATTTACCTGAGCAATGTATAAATCACAATAAGCAAAATGCACGTAGCTTTTACTGGTACTCCTAATCTGGAACGAAGGTTTTATAATAACCTATTAGAATCCTAACGGGTCTTTAATTAAGCTTAAGCTTAGACCGGCTAGTTTCAAAGATACGGTTCGTACGCACGATTAAGCGAAGACCGGATAGAATGTGATTTAGACCCAACAAGTTCAGAGACTTGTTTAATATGGGTTTATTATTCACATTCTGGATTTTGAGATAAAACCGTTAAGGTTTGACCCGTTTCGGCTAATTTATGTAAACTTGTTACATAAACCGAACCGTACGCGTAATAAGCGTGACGGGTATTCATGAGAGCTATAGAAAAGTTTCCTAAGTTAATTATGCCTCAAATATGTTGTGACATCAGTAAGATGTCTTTCATTATGCCCGAAACGTGTTTAAACACAAACTAGGCCCCGTAGGGGTACTTTGGTCATTTAAAAGTTTATAAAAGAGTTTAAGTAACAAGCTGAGTTACAGGTCTGATGTAATCAGAAAATATACTCAATTTACGAAGTTATATCAGTAGGTTAAAGCATATAAGTGAAATTTATCAATTATAACCAAACTATGCCCCGTAGGGGTATTTTGGTAATTTCACATAAGCCGAAAAGCTCAAAAACGAAGTCTGAGTTTATCAACCTTTTCTTACTGTTAAAATATCATAATTTGCCTCAAATATCAGTAGGTATCAACCCTTGTATGTTTAAAATATTTCTAGTACATACTATGCGTTAAAAACGCTTAAAAAGGCGATTAAAGGCCATTTCCGGGTTTGATACTTAAATCTGATATTTTTATATTTCCAGAAGGCTTAAAATAATTTATTTATCATATGTGATCAGTAGCAAAAGGTTTGGAGTCGTTTAGATATGTAAAACTCATTTTATGGCCCGTGAGGGCAAAACCGACAATTACCGGATTAAGCCTACGACTATGAGTTATGCTCAGCCTAAAATTAATTAAAAATCTTTAAAAATCCCAAAATAATATATTACATCAGTGGGTAAAAGATTTGATATCAAAAAGTATGTTTAAGTAGGCTATACGCTAAATACGCCGTTTAATTAACATAAAGCTTTAATTTTTGCGCTAACGAGCATAACTCTTAATCTACACCTCAAACTGATGTCAAATTTTGCATACAAGTTTAAATATCAGTATGTAAGTTTTCTACTCTTTTACAATTCCAAAAATCACGTTTTAAGGTGAAAAGGGCATAATGGTCAACATATGAGCAATTAACGGAATCATGCATATTAATTGGATAACTAATGATCTGAGGTGTATAATCACAGAGGGTTATACTAGCATGTAACCTGGTCCAAATAAAGCTCTAAGGAATTTTTAAAACATACCATAACGGGTCAGAACTGAAAGTCAAAGTATAAGTCAAACTATGCGACTTTCGGTTCCGAACCGGGTCTAAACAGGAAATTGTCGGGTTGAACATGTTTAGGCATGTCCTTACACTAATTACCAAGTTATATTAATGATCAAACATGTTATAAGTGTTCTACATTGTTAATCTTGCATAAATCGCATTTTAAACTTTCTGTTGACTTTTTAATTACACGTTTGACCCGACATTTGACCTAGTTAAATTGGGAATCAGGGGAAACCCTTTTAAGGTTTTATTACCCACATAATTACCTACTTAAAGGTACTTTTGATTCGACTAATCACTGGACCATTAGTGATTAATCTTAAAGTCAACCGTTAATTACGACGGTTTGACTTTTAAGCTAAAACTAAGCTAAAACTTAATTAAGAAAGGTTAAGAAAACTTACAAAGGTCCTATGCACGAAATGTGAACACTTGAGAGGAGACTTGAGCTCCAGAAATGATCAGATTGCTTGAATGAAGGTGTGAAGACTTGTTGCAAGTTCATGGGCTTTATATAGCATTTTAATCACCATAAAACCTTGACACATGAGTCTACAACCCACCACAACTGATCAACACTTGTTCCTAGTGTTTAGGAGGTGCTTTAGGGGTCAAGAGATGTGAAAAATCGGTTAAAGGTCGCGCACAAAGGCAATGGCAGACAACAGCCATTTTTCTCGGTACTGGGAGTCCCTCGCGTGGCGCGAGGGACCCTCGCGTGGCGCGACGGCATGCAGCAATCAGCATTCTTGATCTTTTGCGATTTGGTCCTTGGCTCTTCAAAATTCGATTAGGCACTTGTTTCTTGCATTGTAAACCCTCATAATTGATATATAAAGGATTTAAAACATATACCCACTTTGCTAAGTCCCCGGTTAACTTTATTGTTACCCGAAAAGTCCTAACTTTCAACGTTTACGCTTTAACTCTTCGTGGACGAATTTGATCATAACTTTCTCATACGTTAACGAAACTTTACGAAATTTAAATCGTGTATTCTAGTGAGCATGATTAACAGTTACAAAGCTTCGGGTTTGTCAAAAGGTCACTCAGAGGTATAATTTAAACATGTTGACACATTTAGTCCCTGTAGTTTGAAATCTCTCACTTTTAGCTTCGTATGATCCATGATTTATTCGTTTGAAGGTATGAGCATCATGTAGGGTTAATGTACATTATATTTATTCACTGTTGACACTTCGAATACGTATATTCACATACTTTCCATGTTTGTCAACTTTAGTCCTTCTATAATATTCTTTCACACGTTTTAAACATATGACACGTGTCTACCCATTATAGGACGTGAATTTTTCGAGGTGTTACAAGTGTGTGTGTGTGTCTGTGTGTATATATATATATATATAGAGGCCGGTTATCATACAAATGCCCTTATCGTACATTACGTACGCTACAATCTCAGCCGTCCGATCATCTTCCCGCATTGAATTCGCATGTTTTTTTGTACCACATGCGAAATTGTTACAAAAAAACAACATGCTATTTCATCAAAATTATCACATGCGAAATTGGTACAAAAAAACATGCGAATTCATCAAAAATTATCACATGCGAAATTGTTATAAAAAAAACAACATGCTATTTCATCAAAATTATCACATGCGAAATTGGTACAAAAAAACAACATGCGAATTCATCAAAAATTATCACATGCGAAATTGTTATAAAAAAACAACATGCGATTTTAAAATGCGGGAAGATGATCTGACGGCTGAGATTGAAGCGTACGTAATGTACGATAAGCAATATTGTACAGTACTCTTTACCTATATATATATATATATATATATATATATATATATCGACGTATAATTACTAACATTTAAATTCCAGTTATAGTTTGTAATAGATGCATATATATATATATATATATGAAAAGAGTAAAAGTCGCAATGATCGATGATTTTGGTTCAATATGCTTGAGTGTTTGTTTGTTTAATTTATTCTATGATATTAATGTTTTGGTCAAAAATCACCCAAGAATAATGTAACCAAATCTGATTTTTGTGAGGTTAGATGCTTGGTTAAATGAACAAAAGTTTGAACAAGAAATGAATGAAAAATGATGATGAACACAAGGATTTATACGAGGAAAAGGCCCTTGATCAATGAATGATCTCCGGCATAAAAAACCTCGGATAGTGAAAACTATCACTATCAAATATATTGAACAATAAAGGTTACAACTTTGGATGATAACAAGCTTGATAAAACGATTGCTAGTGTGTTTGTGTGTGTATTTACCAATGAGTTTCAGAGAGTTTGAATGTGAGCAATGTGTGTAACTATATTTCTAATAATAGCTTGTTATCCCCTTAAAAGATAAAAAATATCTAGATAACTAACTATCCGAATTTTGTGCTTGCCACCCACGATCACCATAACGGTCATGGACCTCTTGCACGTGCAATTGAACTGCGAAGTAGTAAGCATGTCGGTGTTGAATGGAGTAGAGCTCCCACCCGGTATAACACATGGTCTTACTATTGTTGTTAGAGTTAAATGCCTAGTTGGCCCCTGTGGTTTGCAAATATTGCAGATTTGGTCCCAGTGCTTCAATAATTATAGAGTTGGTCCTAGTGGTTGTAATTTTTGTACTCGTGTGGTCCTTATCACTAAGCTATGTTAAGTTTCTTGGTTAAATGTGTGTAAAATTCTAGAATTCAAGAGTAAAAATTTTGGTAAATCTGTGTAAACTGTTTTGTACGTACATATGTGTTTATGCCAGTCTTGAGGTCAACCTTCCTTAGGGGGGAGGGGGTGGTGATCACTCATCACTCACAACATCCAATCAAGTTCCGCCATGACATCAACCATTATTCCATCACTCACAACCTTTTTTAATGGCAATGGTCATCACTCACAACACCCAACAATAAACCCTCACACCCCCTCACATGGTTCCCTTTATCACGCAAAAATTGATTCACGCGTTAAAAAAGGTTGGTGGCGGTGGTTTGTTTGACTTTATCACTCGTGGAACACCGAAAAATTGATTCCCACCCCGCCTCCCCTTATAATTAGGAGAACCATCCATGCAAACCTTCACATAAAGGCAACCCTCACATACCAAATCCCCTTTGATCACATTACCATTTTGGACAAATTAGTGACCAAGGTTTTCTTTGAAGGAACGTATTGGTGGCTATCCCGCCACTTGAGCCTTGTTAAACAACCCAAACTAAATGCCCTCTATATATCGAGCACCCCAAAACATTCATCCAGATCAAGACACCATACCTAAAAAGTCAAGATGACCCTAAAATGGATTCTGAATGGGTAACACAAACAAGTTTCTTTCACTCTTGGTTTTAAAAAGCGAGAGGCGCACAAAAGCGACGAGGTCTAAAACCCGAGGCGCACAAAAGCGTGGGCTTTTCATACCCGAGGCGCAAAGTGATTATATATTTTTTATACATCTCTCATAGGTTTTAGAATCCCTAATCCAGAATATAGCTATAAATAAGCCAAGAAACATATTGTACAACAGTTTGACGCTTAAAAACAGCATAAAAACAGTCTATGGACATGAGGCGTGCACCTCGGGCCTGAAAAACACCCCAAAAATGCGCTTTTTTGGGGCTTCTTGTAAAAAACGCGCCTCAGGCTACCTAAGGCGCCTAGGCACGCCTCAAGGGCGCTTTTTAAAATATTAGAGCATAACCAATAACCCATATTTGAGATGTGTTTTTGGTGATGTGGCAATTTTTTGGTGTTTTTATTATTGGTTTATTGGATTTTATCACCCCCAACTATTGGCTATTGGCCACTGCCACCTTCAACTATCACTTTGACGCCCGTCACCCCCAACTTAACACTTAGTGTGTTCTGTCACCACGTCTTTAACTCATCACTAACTTTTGATCCTGTTTTTATACTTTTGGGGGTGTCATAGGGATCTTAGGAAGGTTTAAGGGATCTTTGGATACCCCGAAAAGTGTAGTAACAAGCTCAAAAGTTAGTGATCAGTTAACAACGTGGTGACAGAACAAACTAAATGTTAAGTTGGGGGTGGCAGCGGCTAATAGCCAATAGTTAGGGGTGATAAAATCCAATAACCCTTTATTATTGGGTGAATTTGTTTTTAAGGAGAGAGAGTGTGGTTTAGTTTGTGGTGAAAAACTAGAAAATATGAGTTACGTGAGTGTACGGAGGAGAGAGGAAAGAGAGTGGGCATGAGAAAGAAATGAGTTGGGCAGGTGCCATGTCACTCATTTTTTCCCCCTTATTATGGATGCTCTTAGGCACGTCAGAGTTTGCAATTTTATGTATAACGAGTACCAAAAAGTAAACTAACCTGCAATTAGACAGCAACAACAATGCCATCAGATCAGATGATAATTAAGTAGATTACATTACATATTCCTAACCCTCACAACCGTAAAACACAAATAAGATGATACCAAATCTTCTGTTGAGTGGAAAGCGATTCTCCTAAAACATGAAAAAAAAAAAGACCGTTGAAACACGGCGTATGGTATGGTGCTTGGGTTTCAAGTTTCAAATGTTTTTTTTTTTTTTTTTTTTTTTCTGTGGGTTTATAAATGGTAATAAATAATGGGCTTAGAAAGTCTTTCAGTGGGAATAGAAAGCGTTAATTTAAGTAGGCTTAACAAGTACGTCTAAAACAAAACCAATAATTTAATTTACACACAATTTTGACCAATTGAGACCATTTGTAACGCATGTATACATACACATGTATGACCTATTACAACCTGATACTCCCGGCTAAGATCTATGATAACATATTACAAGCAAACATAACGGACTATAAGTCACTTCACCAAAAATGTGACCCATTCAATCCATGGTAGACGGTTGTCTACCATGGTTAGTGGTTAGTGACGGATGTGTTATTCATTCGTCACAACTTAATTAACATGTTCTTATCAGTGGCGAAGGATAATGAGTGTCCGGGGGTGCACCCGCCCACCCCAATGTTTCGGTTAGAAGTGTATATGGTCCGATTTTTCGTCCGAAAAATTTAAAATTATATAGGATCGCCTACCGGATTATTTTTTCTAAATGATGGGTAGTTTGGTAAATATATTTTAACTCTTATTTTATCTGTTTAACCCTAGATTACCTACCACACAATAAACTTAATATCTCACAAATAGCTTGATGATCTACATAGAAAAAGAAATTGCTGATAAGTTTGATTCGGAAGACATAATTGATGAATTCAAAAATCTTAAAGGTTGTCGGGCTGAGTTGTAATTCCTTGTTCAGGTTCCATTTATCTCGTATCATTATATATATATATATATATATGTATATATATGTCTTCGTATAGCCGACCCGACCCGAAACATAACGATAGGAAAAATATTTTTGGGTCCTATCACTTTACGCCCCCTCGAAACTTTTGGTTAAGCTCCGCCACTGGTTCTTATTCAAGCGAAAATTTCATCACAGCTTAGCGATGGAGCTACTGGTAGGGAAAATTCTTCACTAATACAGAAGTGGCAAATCATCTATTTAAACGATATATATTAGAGTATCATATTGCACGTTTTGTCCTTAATACCTACCAACTAGTAACTACACTAGTGTATTAGTAAACATTAACCATCCAACGTGCATTGAGGTAATAGGCATATGTGTCATTTAACATTAATGATGTCTACTTGTCTAGTGTAGTTAGTAAATGTTAAGGAACAACGCGCAATAGATTATCTATAATATATTAAAAAGGAGAAGTGATAGTACAATATTGTAATTTGACCAGAGGTACACATTTTTAAGAAGTATGTACAAACGACTGCAAGCTGGTAGAAGTGGAAGTTCATCAGCCTTTTAAGACGCTTCAGGGGCAGGCTAGGGATTTCACTCATGAACCCTAATATCCAATTATAAATGAATCGTCTTGCAATTGAGACGTGAAGATAGAAAGGCAGATTGAATGCGAATAATGATGGGATTCTCCAGGTTGAAACACACAAGACGCATCTCACTAATTTTGAATGCCGGAGCGACACAAAGTTTCAACAACAACACTGATTTAGAGAAAAAGTTTGCAGGGTTTATATCCAGATTCGTTGATATACTGTCACCGATGGCGGTTGGAGTCGCTATTTCATTGGAAATCGGCGGAGGTGCGATGCAGTTTCAGACTATCACTCCGATGTCTTTAATACCACAAGGGTATCGATAATAACTGCAATAGTCATCCAAGCAGCAACCCTAGGGTAAGAAACACTTCAACATGACTACAATTTCAACAATTGTATGTTATAATTTTCTTTCTACAATTATCTTAACTTGAATCTTGAATCTTGAATTGGAATTTGAGTTTGATTCTTTATGAGTTTTTTTCACATATCTTTACTAATCATGATCACGCCCCGCTTGTGGTATGCTCATATAATGTATATATGTGTGGGCGCTCGGGGGGCAAAAGTGAAAGGGCACTAATTTTAACGTTATTTTACTAATTTCGTGAAAATAACGTTAAAAGAGGGGGATGGTTAATCATGCATCATGTGGTGGCGTTGATAGCCAAAAGACAAGGGGGTACATGCACTAATCGGTGTTTGTCTCAATTGCCGAGTGTTATGTGCCTTATGTCCAAGGCTTGATGCAAAACTACAATCGAGCCGGGGGTCTCATTGGAAGCAGCCTCTCTATTCCTATGGGGTAGAGGTAAGGCTGTCTACATCTCACCCTCCTCAGACCCTACCTTAGCTTTGCTATTGGTGGGATATACTGAGTATGATGATGATGATGATGATTTACTAATCATGATGTGTTGTTCTTGTTGTGTTATCATATGGGTTTGAGTTGATGATTCATATCTTTAGTTGGGTTGGATGAAAGTTATTGTTTTGATCGGAATATTGGGGTGTTTGGTTTGCAAATCTTGAAAAGGGGGAGTGCCAATCTGGTAGTGTTATTGGTTTTTATTGTGTTTTGGTTTTGTGGGTATTAAAGATAGTGATAACTGTGTGCTTAAGTTGGAATTTTATTTGTTGTTCTTTGTATCTTGCGTTCATGGGAGGTCGATAATGTAATTTCCATGTAAATTTTTAAGACGCTCGTTCAGATCATGTTCTTGTTTCCCTAATTTTTCATCCGCGCTCCTAAATGTGCCCCTGATCCAATGAGATTTCAATGATTCCTTCTGTTTCTTCCATCATGCAGTTGTGTAATCGATTCAATTTTCGTTTATCTCAACTGAATACGTTACCACAATGAATTTCGCATTAAAATTATGAAGAGAAACTGTCTTCATCCTTTCAAATTCCCATCATCAGCCCTTTAATTGGAATTGAGGAGTCATTTTAAGACGCTACAGGGTCATTCTACTTTGACGATGGTTGTTCGATTCGGCACCAGAAGGTCAGCACACATGTATGGTTAGGGTTCAGCGGTGGTTGACAGTCTTCTACGAACAGCAAGGGGGTAGGGTTCCGGCGAGTCGAATTTGACACGACGATGGCTACGGGTGTTGAATGATGAGGTAAATTGTTACAATTGTTCACTTTCACTTGCATCTAATTTGTTTTCGGTTATTGCTTCATTAATTTTTAAAACATAAAGGTTTACTTGTGCCACCAAGTGCTTGATGAAATGTGTCATCCACGTTTGCTGCAACTGAATGGCTTACTTATGCCCACCAACTGCTCGATGAAATATGTCATCCAAGTTGGCTGCAATTTGTATGTGCAGATTTGTAATTATATCAGCAGGTATGGTCTTTTTAGTGATGATTCCAACCTATTTACTTATAAAGGGCAGGTTTGCCACCCAAACTGTATAAAAATGTATGGTTACTCACAAATTAGTTCTTAACCAACTTGTAGTTTGTTTTTTTATGTTACAATTTTATAAAAGTGTCTAAAGAAGAACATATACATAAGAGTTTTGATAGTTTTTTGTTTATTATCTTGTACAGTAATTTATTGTGATTTTTTAGCTGTTCAGCTGCAGTAGGTTTGAGTATTATGCAATAGTGTATGTTTAGCTCTTTAAGTGGTTTTAGACAATTATAGCAAATGCTATGTCAGTTGAAGTTCTTTACTTTCAGCTAGAGCATCCATTATACAACAATTATATCTAACTTCATTAACGGTGTATTTGATAAACTGATGGAAGAACCAAAGAGATAGGAAATCATGCTAATCAAGTTGACGAGATGCAGACTAAGAATATTGATGAATTTAAGACGGCATTTGAGGTACGTTCCAAACATAAAATAAAAAAAGACTAAAATGTCATTTTCGTCCGCCAGTTTTGCGACTTTCGTCCAATGGTTTCATGATATGATTTACACTTCTGGTGATTTATGTATTAGTTTTTTTTATTAATTATTATTTGTCAAAAACTCAAAACAACTGATTATTTCATTTGTTTGTTGTCTTCACAGGTGCCGCCTCTCCATTGCTCTTGGATGGGGTTGATTTCTGTCAAAATGGCAATGAACTAAAGGTATGCAACATAGAAACAACCCCCCCCCCCCACACACACACACATACACACAAACGTCTGTCCTGAATTCATAAAATTAATGGCTAAAGTTTACGTTTCTGTTGTGGTTAATTTAGTTTAGGCTTCATCTATTTTGTGTTCACTGCGTGGTTGTCATCCTTACCCGAACCAAAATAATCTTTATTTAAGCCGGCCCGTCCTTACCCGAACCATAATAATATTCTTTTAAAGTCCCCATTCTGACTCAAACCCATCCTGACCCGACCCAAATCAAACTAATAATTTTTAAATCGGCTATTCTTTTCTGAACTCAGCTGTCCCGAACCCGCCCTGACCTGTTACCGCGTCCAAACATAAGGAGTGAGACAGTTTGACTTAAACATAATAAGTGAGACATTTTGACTTAAAACATAATAATGTTTGCCACTAAATGTGTGAACTAATCTGCAAAAAACTGCATCTGAGCTACAATGGGTTTGGCACCACTAGGCATATTCTTGATTAATGTTTTGGTCTTTTGGTTTCACAAAATTGTTTGACTGACAATTTTGATAATAGTGTGTTGGTGAAAAAAAAAGGGGTAGCTTTTGGAGTTGCATTTTTTTACAATGTATGCATACTAGGGAGGCAATCCTGACCCAAGAGCTTTGGAATGTGTCATTTTTTGACCCTTTATAAACCTTTATGGGTGGTTTTGGGTTAAGTGATACAAGTCCGAGGGTCAGACTGGGTTGGACATATAAATAGAGGGATATAATTACGTCATTTTTGACCCTTTATAAATAGAGGGATATAATTACGGGTCAAGTTGGGTTGAAATATAAAAAGAACGGGTTGGAACGGGTCGTTTAGGTTGAAGATGTATTCAACTATTAGTTATATAAAAATATTATATTTGCTAAAGTGCGCGTCATAGCAACATAGCCGGGTTCGTTAATCTGTTAGAAATCTGTAAAACCGGGAACCCGCAGCCCACGATTGTGTGCACGTGGTCGAGTTCGGTCTACGGGTTAAACACGAAAATCTCGTTTTCAGAGAAATACCGAACCAACCAGCCCGCGAGCCTCTATGCGGCGACGAAAAAGGTGGGCGAGGAAATCGCGTATACTTATAATCATATTTACGGGCTGTCGTTAACCGGGTTGCAGTTTTTTATTGTGACGACCCGACCCGTTTGCCAGATCTATCCTTAGTAGAAATTGTACAAACAGGTTGTGATGGCTAACAGAACACAACTTCTAAGTCATAGCTGGCTATAACTCAAATAAGGCTCCAAAATTTTGGCGGAAAAAACAATTGAAAAAAATTCAAATGGATGTAAAATTACTAACAGAAAGAAGGTCCCTGTTACATTCATAATAAAAACCAAAATATACAAAACTGGACTTTGTATACTTGTTTTTTAATCCAAACCATTCCTATGGTGACTCATGTTCATGTTCTGAGTCCCTTGTTTTTCACAGCTCTACTGCGTACAGGTCAAATTTTGTTCCTCGGTGTAATTCTGTGAAGGATGTAAAACCACACGACTCAAGCTGATCTCTAGATCCAATAATACGCAGGCCTTTCAATTGAACTATGCTCTCTGGAAGACCACTTATGCCCGCATCGACTATATATAACTCTTTCAAAGATTCTAAACACCCAAGTTCCTCTGGCAATTTCTCAATTTTATCACAACCAAAGAGTTTTAAACATTTAAAACAACCTTAAAGTCCAAACAGGTTGTGATGACTACCAAACATATTACTCATCCGTTTTCTTAAAAAAAAATTATAAACAAAAGACTTATATGTGATAACAAAAACTATCTTCTTAGAAAAGTAATCTAACAGTTTCTGCAGTTGAATACATCAACTAGACCTGTTTTTAATCAAAACATTCACAGCTGTTTTTAATTCAACAAACGAACAAGACCTGTTTTTTATACATGTCAACCCGTAAAAAAAACTGACCCGACCCGAAGCCCGTTCCAACCCGAACCAAAACAACCCTTTCTTATAATTGACCCGTTTTGACCCGACCCTGTTTTGACCCATGACCCGACCCGACCCGTTTGCCAGGTATACTTAAGTGAGTATTGTAGTGTATTATGTACTAGATTAAGAAATGATTTATATTTTATAAATTTTGGTTGCATCTAGGTATACCAACAATCTATTTCAGCCTCGAGAAATGCTTGTATATATTCTAGATGATTCATGATACAACTGTTCAGGCCCTTATCATGGCAGAATTGATTCCAAATTTTAGACTATCTCTTAGCTTATTGTTCCAATCGTTCATGTATTTTCTTTAAATGTCAAACATGTTATGGTCATCTATTACAACTAGGCTCATATTTGGTGATAAGGACTTTGTTTGATGGCTTGAAATCCCATAGTGAGACTAAATGGGTAATCTTGATTCTTGTCTTTTTTCCCGCCACGTATAGTTGACACCGCCGCAACGCGCGGGTTTCCCACTAGTATACATAAATGAAGAAATCTTTAATTTAATTACTCTAAATATTACTCCGTATTTATATATTTAACTATAAGTGTTTACTTAGAAAGTGGCATGGCCTACTTAATGCATTATTAAGTAGAAGAATACACCTTATTGATGCCAATTCATGGTGAATGCATTATTAATTCAATGGTTTTGGCCGTCTGTTATACTTTAGGTTTTTGGGAATAATTTGACCCATGTCTTTTAATTAATTTAAGGGGCGTTAATGAAGGTTAAACCATTTCCTTAGTCTGAGGTGAAATAAAAGAGGGTAAAGTGGGTGACGTGACGCGTATATGTAGTTAAAGGGCGTGAAAATATATCACGTGGTCTTAGTTGTCACGGTGAAACTTATTGATGAAATGTTGTGAAGATTGTTTATGTATATACTTACTGCTGTTTAACAAGTTATATTTTAAATAAAAAATAGGTTAATATTATATCATCAACTCTTAGTTAAATGATTTGATATTTGAGCTAATCTAGTCTAGATGATGGATTGATAATAACTTATTATAAAGCGTCAATAATTTACTCATTATTTGGCTCATCAATAAATACCGTAACCAAGATTATACATGTAAAAACATGTAAGCACGTCGTCTAGGTGTTTCAAGGTACATGGATTCCTCGCTTCTCCTCAGTTCTTTAAGCACAGAAATTGGTGTAATTAAAAGTTGCAATAATAGATAAATGCTTCGAAACTGTCGCGTCCATAAAATTTTGACGGCTTATATTTAGTAAGTATCAATCCATAAGTTTGTTCGTCTAAATTTAAAAAAAAACACAAAAAGTAGTTATATTTGTGTAAATTTTTTTGAACGGCTAATTTTTTCCCCTTAAATACTTACATCCTCCAAGAATTGAACGTTGGTCTCGTCACAAGAGATATTTCCTCTTGACCACTAGGTTATAGCCTAAGTGGCATAAATATAAACATAAAAATGTTTTTCTAACTACTTATATAAATATAACTTATTGGTAATTATGCTTTCTAGTAATAAAAATGGGTTTTCCAACAGAATATATCATAACTGAACACAATTTATATAAAAAACATGTAACTGAATCATGTATATTTAAACTATTGATTTATATGTGTGTTTTTTATGAATTGTGATGTATTAGACTTATTCGTTTGTGCTCATTAATGTTAATCTATGTTCATTTGTTTTATAAGTTATGTTACTTTGTGTTTATTTATGTTTGTTCAGTTAAGTTAAATTCGTTTTGTGTTTATTTATGTTTGTTCAGTTAAGTTAAATTCGTTTAAGTTTGTTTGTGTTCGTTTGCATTCGTAAACTGTTCATTTAAGTTTTAAATAAAAGAATACAACATACCCATTTGAATGGCCTATGTTTGTGTTTGTTTGGTTCGTTTGCAAGCCTACAAATGTCAAATAACGTGACACAATTGATTAAAGATATAAATACCGACTTTATCTCAAGCCAAATATTTTTTTAATATATATCATTTATTCGTATTTATATTACATGCATCTCATGAAGTTATCATGTACCGTATCCTACATCACTTGGATTAACTCATGTAATAGTATTTTAGTAACATTACACGTTGTGTTTGCATAGTAATGATAGAAAGATTCACCCAATTATGTGACATTAAGCACATCGACTTGGTCGTGCGGTGTCCTAGACTCCTATCACTCAAGTGGCCCATTAAGCACATGGACTTGGTCTTGGCAGGTGCTATCACTCAAGTGGCCCAGCTATATATAGTCATGGGTGACTAAACAACTTGTCGATAAATTTCCACAAGTATACTTATGATAGATGGGATATGTCTCATATCGAGTCAAATTAAACTAGGCCCTATGGAAAGATATTCAAGATTGTAACAGAATATATTGATGAAGTATTTCACAACCGATTCTCCTTTGACCTCATTTGAAGAAATAAAATGTAGTATATTTTTATTTATATCCTAATTTCTACTGTGGCAATGATGACCCATTTTTTTAATTTTTAGAGAATGGGTAGACTTGGAAAAAAATTGGATACCGATTGAAGAAACACTGGTTTAATTGACCGGAATCAATTAAACCAGAGGGTTTGAATCTGCATAAAAGGGTTATATCTTTTCGTTTGATTCAGGGGTGAATGATCTTCTTCCTCGAACAACAACTGCAAAACAAACAGCCGTTAGACTCGCCACGAGAAGAATAGGGGTTCTCTCCGTGCCCACCCTCCGGCGTGAGAATAAGTACAGGGTTTGAAGAAGAAGAAGAGGAAGTAATAGTAAAGTGAAGTGAGAGTAACTTGAGAAATTGTACCTGAATTATCCTCTATTTATAGCCGAAGTTTGGGCGGGAAAGTTTGTTGATGAAAACTTGACCGAAAGTGCTTTTCCGTAAGCGGTTATTTCGTCCTCCGTTAATCACTAACGAGTGCGTGCACACGGATCGTGGTCGTGATCAACGGCTGGGGTGATGCCATGTGGAA
This sequence comes from Helianthus tuberosus, assembly GCA_030545235.1. Lineage (NCBI taxonomy): Eukaryota > Viridiplantae > Streptophyta > Magnoliopsida > Asterales > Asteraceae > Helianthus > Helianthus tuberosus. The sequence goes on along the minus strand of JARYGA010060219.1, from coordinate 5,576,966 downwards.
AGTGGGCAAGTGTGGATCTTCCTTTAATTCAGTGCCATCATCGTGATTTTGAGGAGTGCCTGGGATGATGCCACGTGGTCATTCGGTTATAACCGAATGGTTGTGCACGATGAAGCTTTCTAGAAGGATACAGCTGTAGTCCGATGTGGCTCTCCTTCATGCTAATTTTGTTGTAACAGAGAAGTTACTAATATCACCCAAGTCTGGATGATATTTACGCGGGGGTTTTGCTTGGATTTATCCTATCTGTTATAGAGGCTAGCGCAAGGATTTGTTAGTTTCCTTTTGGCGCGCAGATGTTTAAAACTGTACTTCTTTTTAAGTTCTCTTTTGGGACCAGTGCGCGGCCGTCAAGGTTCTTTTTAAAGAGAGCTTATTGGCGAGGTTGTGGTATGGTCTCAAGCACCTATGCAAGGTTTTTGGGGCCTTACTTCTTCAACCCCCCCCCCCCCCCCCCAGTCGAGTGTTGCTCTTATGCAAATAAGTGGAGCACTAGACTATGAGAGATGGGTGTTTTTTTGTTGTGGAGTTTTTGGCACGAAAATATTGGAAGTCTTCCTGGAGAAGATTTTTCTTGATTGATATTGTGCATCTTATTAAAATGAATTTTTTATTAATCATGAACTGTCTGAAGTGACGCGAAGTTTGTGCCGTTATCAGAATTGATGCGTAATGGTAACCTGAATCGGCAGATGATGTGTTCCCATATGAACTTGCGGATCACCATTGCTGTATTCGACGCCAGAGCTTTTGCTTCTACCCATTTGGTGAAGTAGTCTACTGCTACTACTATGAACTTGACTGCGCCGGGCGCATCAGGAAAAGGACCGGCGAGGTCGATGCCCCATTGTTGGAAAGGCCAGGCTGAGGTGACTGGAACCAGGGGATTCTTCGGACGGAGGGTCTTTGGGGCGTGGCGCTGACATGCCGCGCATTTGCGCAATAGTTCCACTGCGTCTACATGCATTCCAGGCCAGTAATAGCCCGCATTCATGATCTTTTCGACCACCATGCGTGGGCCTGCGTGGATCCCACCTAACCCTTCGTGAATTTCTCGGACTAAATATTGCGCATCAGTCTTATCAACGCAGCGTAAGAGTGGACCCATGAATGATTTGCTGTATAAGATATCGTCTGCCATTTCGTAATTCAATGCCTTGTGCTGAATTTTTCAGGCTTCCGCTTTTCCTTCTGGGAGAATCCCATGTTGCAAGTACGTAATGATCGGGGACATCCAAGATGGGTTCCCGACCTCTATGATGTTTACTTGTCTTAGATGAACATATGGATTAGATAATACCTCGATGCGGACTTCTTTCGCGAGGTGCTTAAAACTAGCAGCGGCCAGTTTACTCAGCGCGTCTACATGTTTGTTTTAGCTTCTGTTGATGTGGACTATCTTGAATGTTTGAAACTGGTTGATAAGGATTCTTGCTTGTTCCAAATATAAAGCCATGGCTTCGCCTTTAGCGTCGTAATGACCGTTGACTTGTTCTGCCACGAATTTGGAATCGACATGCGCTTCGAGGTTCTTTGCTCCCATTTTGAGTGCCAAACGAAGGCCCGCGAAAAAAGCGTCGTATTCTGCCTCGTTGTTGGTACTTTTAAAATCCAGGCGAATAGCTTACATGAGCTCATGATTGTCATGGCTGACTAAGTGAAGACCTGCGCCTGCACCATCGTCGTTTGAGGTGCCATCTATATGTAATGTCCAAACCTTATGATCGAAGACTGGGATAGGATTTTGGATTGCCTCGCACTCTTGGATTTTGTCAACGGGAACTTCAGTGGCAAAATCTGCTAAAACTTGCCCTTTAATTGCTGGGCGAGGTTTGTACAGGATTTTGTATCCTCCTAACTCGATAGCCCATTTGGCCAACCACCCCGCGACATCACGTTTAGACAAAATTTGTTCTAGATGATAATTTGTAAGGACGGTGATAACGTGGCCAGAGAAATACTGGCGCAGTCTTCGTGATGCGTGAACCAGTGCGAGGACAAGTTTTTCAATCATAAAATAGCGTGTATCTGGACCAGTTAGCGTTTTGTTGATGTAGTATATCGGAGTTTGAACGCCATCCCTTTCTACCATTAACACCGCACCGACTGCTACTTCCGCTGCGGATAGATATAGGATTAATGGTTCTTCTTTTCGTGGTGTTGTTAAGGTTGGTAACTGGATCAGACACTCTTTTAGCTGTTTGAAAGCTTTCTCTGCTTCTGGTATCCATTGAAAATGGCTCTTTTTGGCGCAGTTGCGCAACGTGCTGATGAATGGGTAAGATTTTGCAGCGTGATTTGCCAAAAATCTGTTGAGTGTTGCTAATCGACCCGCGAGACGTTGCATCTCTTTAATTGTTGCTGGTGATGGCATTAGTTGGATGGCCTTTACTTTTTCTGGGTTGACCTTAAAGCCATCTCTGGTTATTATGAACCCTAGGAATTTGCCTTCCTCCATTCCGAAGGAGCATTTTATTGGATTCAGTTTTAAATTGACGCTGCGCAGGGAGTCAAAAGTGCGCTGAATGTTTGCAAGCATAGACTCTTCTTCTTGGCTCATAATAACATGGTCATCCACCTAAACCTCTACTGTTACCCCAATATCTTCTCCGAAGACTCTATCCATCAACCGTTGGTAAGTAGCTCCTGCATTTCGGAGACCAAAAGGCATTTTCGTGTAGCAAAAAATACCTTTGTCTGTGCGGAAGGCCGTTTTGTCTTCGTCTTCCTCCTTCATTTGCACTTGATGGTAACCTTTATAGCAGTCTAGAAAACACTTCCAGCGGAAGGATGCTAGAGAATCGACTTTTTTGTCTATTTCTAGGAGGGCGTAACCGTCTTTTGGGCAGGCCTTGTTGAGGTCTTTGAAGTCGACACACATGCGCTACCCACCATTGTGCTTTTGCACCATTACTAGGTTGGCTACCCAGGTTTGATATTGCACTTCGCGCAGGATCCCAGCGTTAAGTAATTATGTTACTTGTTCGTTCATTGCGTCTGCTTTTTCTACGCTAAGACTGCGCCTTCCTTGCGCGGCTGGTTCCGCCGAAGGTCGGACATTTAGGCAGTGTTGTGCTATGTCTCTTGGTACTCCAGTCATGTCTGCCGGGGACAAGGCGAAGATATCCATGTTGTTAGATAGGAGTTCCTTTAACTTTACACGAATTGCCGGTGAAATGGCGTGTCCCAACAAAATGGTTTGGTCAGGATATTCTTTATTGAGGACCCATTTTTCTGGTTCGTTTGATGGTGAAGGTTTGGCGGATTTTGCCGGTGGCTCATCGTCCACATATATCACCTCTTTGCTGGAATACAAAATTGCTACCCCGGTTTCCGTCGGAAAACCACAAGCGGCGTGTGGTATGGAGGTAATCATGCTAAACTCTCTCTGAGATCTTCTCCCTAATAATACATCATGACGCGATGTTGCTGGCATAACCATAAAATTAACTGTGACCGTGCGGGAATGTTCTCCGTCTGAGAGAGTTACAGGAAAAGCGATTTGTTGCAGTGGAAAAACAGCTTCGTTGCAGAAACCAGTGAGAGGAAAATCGACTGGTTTTAAGCGTGCCTTATCCTCTGGGTCAAGTTGCTTAAAACATTGCTCGTAAATTATATCCATGGAACTTCCTGGATCTACAAACATATAATCGGTACGGTAATGGCCGAAGATGCAAGTGAAGATTACCGGTCGTTCTTCTTGAGGGCCTCCTGGAACGATTGGAAAGACTACTTGCTGCTCTCTCCAGTGCTGATTGTGGCTTCTTTTGTGCGGCCTTTGTGAAGGTCCTCCCTGCACCATATAAATCGGATGTATTTTGGTTTCCTGACGGTTGTTATCTTTCGAATTTTGTTCCATATATCTGAGTGATTCCAAGTATCCTTGGGTACTAAGTTGGGTGTCCCACTGACGTGTTGACTGTGGGTCCAACGTTGAGATGCCGGATCTTCTCTTGCACTCTTCTCGATCATCGGATCTGTTGTACAGCAACTCAGATCTGGCATTTTGAACAAAAATTTGGTTCATAGCGTTCTAGAATCTGGTGAACCAGTACTCTGGAGTATCCTCCGGAAGTAGATCTGGGCGATTATGAACTCCTGTTTGCATAACGGAGCTTTTTCCCTCAGGATAAGTGTTGATGCCATCTATTTTCCCCATGATTCCGTCGATCCGAGTATCCTGGGTTGGATTACCCTTGGTTTCAGATCGAGGACTTGATGGGTGAATTGACGAGTTTTCTGCCATGGAGAGCAGAGAATGAGGAGAAAGTGAATCGAAACGAGAAAATGTGAATAAAACTGAGAAATCGGTGGGCGCCAATGAAGAAACACTGGTTTAATTGACCAAAATCAATTGAACCAGAGGGTTTGAATCTGCATAAAAGGGTTATATCTTCTCGTTTGATTCAGGGGTGAATGATCTTCTTCCTCGAACAACAACTGCAAAACAAACAGCCGTTAGACTCGCCACGGGGAGAATGGGGGTTTTCTCCGTGACCACCCTCCAGCGTGAGAATAAGTACAGGGTTTGAAGAAGAAGAGGAAGTAATAGTTAAGTGAAGTGAGAGTAACTTGAGAAATTGTACCTGAATTATCCTCTATTTATAGCCGAAGTTTGGGCGGGAAAGTTTGTTGATGAAAACTTGACGGAAAGTGCTTTTCCGTAAGCGGTTATTTTGTCCTCCGTTAATCACTAACGAGTGTGTGCACACGGATCGTGGTCGTGATCAACGCCTGGGGTGATGCCACGTGGAAAGTGGGCAAGTGTAGATCTTCCTTTAATTCAGTGCCATCATCGTGATTTTGAGGAGTGCCTGGGATGATGCCACGTGGTCATTCGGTTATAACCGAATGGTTGTGCACGATGAAGCATTCTAGAAGGATACAGTTGTAATCCAATGTGGCTCTCCTTCATGCTAATTTTGTTGCAACAGAGAAGTTACTAATATCACCCCAAATCTGGATAATATTTACGTGGGGGTTTTGCTAGGATTTATCATATCTGTTGTGGAGGCTGGCGCAAGGATTTGTTAGTTTCATTTTGGTGCGCAAATGTTTAAAACTATACTTCTTTTTAAGTTCTCTTTTGGAACCAGTGCGCGGCCGCGCAAGGTTCTTTCTAAAGAGAGCTTATTGGCGAGGTTGTGGTATGGTCTCAAGCACCTATGCAAGGTTTTTGGGACCTTACCCCTTCACCGATTCATTTGCTTCACCTCGTACAAGATAACAGGTTAATTTTGGTCTACTTAACAAGAAAACGTATTGTAAGACTTGTTAATTTAAAAATGGTTCAAATAGATTTAGCAACATTCATGACCATTATTTATCCGGACGACCTATTCGTTCTATTCGTCGGCACTTCCACTGTCTCAGCTACTATCAGCGCGGCTACTGCTTCACCACCCACCACCATCACCACAATCATCGCCACCACTAATACCACATAGTAGTCTTCGCCACCGCCAACACCACCTCGTAGTCGTCACCACACCATTGCTGATGCCACATCCATCGTCACCACTACCACCACAAAAGGTATAGCGGGTGAACCTACATTTTTAGTATTTTTATTCCAAAACGACTCTTCTCAACCCCGCTCCATTTTGATCTGAATATTACATTACTACTTTTTATAAATTATTACTTTAATTTAAATACGTAAGAGTGTTTTCCTTTCTTTTTAAAATGCCAAGTATTTTTAATTTAGTTCCAAGTGGAAGAACAATAAAATTTTTGTTCCAATCAGTCGGTAAGAAATGTTGTTGTATCATGTTTGGGTTATAAGATAACATGAAGACCAGATATGTATATGTAGGATGAACTGATTATTAGATGATAGGATTAGGTTCATTTGTGAACAAGCCCATTGATTATGAACAGTAGTGTACTAATTCTAGCCCTTCATTATCAATACACAAGTGTAAATTAATGGCCATAATTTGACTATGAAAAATAAACTAGTGTTGATACATATTGTGTGGATACGGCTCGTTACGGTTTGGCTCAGTTACGAAGTGAAGACCGAGGTCAAGATATCCTCCTATCTTGACCCGGTACGATGTCTATATTGTGTTTAATGTAAAACAGATGCATATATGCAATCTGTTATATGTTCTTTCATGTTTGCAATTGTATGTTTGTTTATCTGCAAGTTCTGCATGTAGCAGCATCACCACGAAAGACCATAGGCCTTTATGGAAGTCCACGAAACATGTCATGGACAAAGAACCTGTATGGTTTCCCACGAAGAACCTTATTCGTGGCCTATATCTTCGTCACATGATACTCATGAAAATCCATTAGTCTTTCGTGATTATAGTCATTCGTGGGTTGAGTAGTTCGCTGGTAATGGACTCAACGAAGAACTAACATGTTTCATGGCTTGAGTCCTTCGTGGGCCTCTTGTTTGGGCCTAGTACCTTTCGTGAAGGATCTGATATTGTGGCTATAAATAGAACCTTCCAGCACAGAACAAACAATGAGAACACACCAGGAAGTTTGAGAGTATTTGTCTTGTATTATCATTGTAACTCAACTCTTCTGGATCTATACATTTGAGCTTCAATCTTTGAAATCCTTCTTGTATTTTGTGTTCTTTGGCTTGGTTTACATACCTACCTGGATTCCGCACTCGTGGGTGTGTTTGATAACAAGGAAGTAGGTTTAACTTGATCCTTCGAGTGGACCTAGAAGTGTTATCAGAGCTTTGGCAAAGCTCTCTTCCTTGTTAAAACCAAGCTCTTTGTTGCGTTTTCGAGCATATTTTTGAAGGATACTGAAAGTTTTCTTGAACATTAAACAAGATATTCAAGTTTTTGAAAGTAAAATGGGTTAAAACTTTGGAAAAACTTGTTGTTTGCTAAAAATTTTCATAAAAACCTTGTTAAAACACATGCAGACATGTTAAAATCTGGTTTTTCTTAAAATTTCTTGCAAAATCTTGTTTCGCCATATTTTCTGGTGAGGTGTTTGGCCGGAAAAGTTACTGGAATAATCTTGTTGTAAAAGGATAATCTTCAAGTTTACTGAAAAAGGTGATTTTTGAATATCTGTCATATAACCAAATCTGGTTTTTCACCAACTTACTTTTCTTGTTCAGAAACCATATTCTCCTTAAAAAGGAAACATTCCACCAACTTCTTTACGAAAAACCAAGTCACAACTTGTTTTTGTCTCTACCTCACGAAAAACCATTTTTCATCAGCTTTTCAACACACGAAACATTAAGTCAACGAAACATCCATTTTCAAAAATTCAATCTCACAAAACATATACGTTTTTGTCTTATTCAGAGAAAAACCCAGACTTCACGAAACATATAGTTCTTCATCTGGGTTGATTCTTCATTTGATCCAATTCTTCGTAGGCCTCTATTTCATGAAACTTTAACTAGTTCTTCGTCCGTTCAGTTTTCGTGGAAAACTTCAGGCCCAACAAACATTTGTTATATTTGGGCTTAGTCTTATTTTTTGTGGGTTTGGCTGGGTAGTTATTGTTCCAACTATTCTTCGTGGGATAGTTATTCGCGAAAGATTGGTTATTCTTCGTGGACATCAGATTGTTTTGTGGACTTCAGATTGTGGGCTTTAAATCTTGGGCTGAGGATATTTATTCATCTGGTGTTATTTTTCGTGGGCCTGTTTTTCATTCCTTATCTATCGTTGGATTAAATCTTTCGTGGGTTATTGAAAGTTATTAGTTTTTCGTGAGCCTGAATTTTTCGTGGATTCTAGTCTTGCACAGTTGCTTCACAGAAGGTTCTCATTTGGTGTTAAGTTGGTTATTTTCAATCTACCATGAGTTCAGATTGGTGGAGTTGGACTCCTGATGCTAGTACAGACAACATGTATACGGGTAAGGGTTTAGTACCTTCATGTAACACCACGAAAATTCATGTCCAATAACGTATTGACACATGTCATAACCTTTGAACGTGTGAAAGAATACTTTAGAGGGACTAAAGTTGACAAACAAGGAAAGTATGTGAATATAAGGGTTCAAAGTGTCAACAATGAATAAGTATACTTTATTATAACCCTACATGATGTTTATACTCTTTAACGAATGAATCATGGATCATACGAAGCTAATTGTGAAAGAAAGTGAGAAATTACAAACTACAGGGGTTAAATGTGTCAACATGTTTAAAGTATACCTCTGAGTGACCTTTTAGCAAACCCGAAGCTTTGTAACAATTGATTATGCTCACCAGAATACGTGATAAAAATTTCACAAGTTTTCGATTAAGTATGAGAAAGTTATAACGATATTCGTATACGAGGGGTTAAAAGCGTCAACGAGGCAAAACTTGTGTTTTCGGTTATCATTTAACAAAACCGGACCTAATGATGAATGGTTTTATCTCATGGATCATAGAAATATAAATTTCAAGGGTTAAAAGTGCCTAAAATGGAAGTAATTGCGCATTAGAAAGTTCAGGGGGTGAAAGTGTCATTTCTGAAACATGTTTGGCTGAGAAGCTTGGTGCTGGCGTAGCGCCAGCACTTGTGCCTTTATCCGTGGTGCTACGCGAGCATGTACCAGTGACAGCAAACATCTGGTAACGTGTCAGCTTGCATGTTTACACGATTCAGCAAGTTTGCCACCCTTTATCTGCATGTTACACGTCCCTTAACACCTGTTATCACCTTTGGAGTAGCCCTAACACTTGTGTCCACCTCCTTGCACTTCCTTGACTATATATAGAGCCCTTGGTTGCATTTGTGAACTCACACTTTGAGCAATTCACTTGGAAAGCTTCCAAACTCTTGTTTTGAAGATTTCTGGAGCTCAAGGACACTTCTCAAGCATTCTTAGTCGTGCATAGGACCTCAGTAAGTGCCCATAACCTTTCTTAATTCGTTTTACTTAGTTAATTAGCCTAAAGTCAAACCGTCGTAATTAAGATTTGACTTCGTCATTAATCTTAAATTATCCAGTCAAATTTCAAATTGAAAGTACCTATAGGTTGGTAATTATGTGGGTAATAAACCCTTAAAAGGATAACCTCTGATTCCCGCTCTAACTAGGTCAATTGTCGGGTCAAAGCTAATCTTAAAAAGTCAACAGAAAACTTATTTTCAAATTAATGCATAATTAGCAATGTAGGATCCATGCAACCTGTTTTATCATTAATATAACTTGGTAATTAATGTAAGAACATGTCTAAACATGTTCAACCCGACAATTTTCAGTTTAGGCTCGGTTCGGGACCGAAAGTCGCATAGTTTGACTTCTGCTTTGACTTCCAGTTCTGACCCATTTGAGCATAGTTTAGAATTGCCTTAGAGCTTTATTTGGACTAGGTCTCATGTTAGTGTAACCCTCTGAGGTTGTACAACTTGGTTCATTAGTTATCTGATTCATATGCATGTTTCCGTTAAATGCTTAAATGTTGACTATTATGCCCATATGACCTTAAAACGTGATTTTTGAAAATGTAAAAGAATAGAAACCTTAGTTACTGATTTATAAACTTGTCCCTAAAATTTGACATCAGTTTGAGGTCTAGATTAGGAGTTATGCTCATTAGCGTAATTAGAAAGCTTTTTATTAAATAAACGGCGTAATTAGCATATAGCCTATCTAAACCCGATTTTTTATACCAAACTTTTTACCCACTGATGTAATATAATATTTTGGGATTTTTGAAGATTTTTATTTATTTTTAGGCTGAGCATAACATAGAGTTCTAAGCTTGATTCGGTAATTGTCGGTTTTGCCATTTTGGCCTATAAAATGAGTTTTACAAATCTTTTTGATATCAAACCTTTTTCTACTGATCTAATATGATAAATAGAATATTTTGAACCTTCTGGAATAATAAAAATATTAGTTTTTCTTAAAAAAAACAGAAATCGCTTAAAATCGCCTTTTTACGCGTTTTAAGCGCATAGTATGTATTAAAAACTATTTTTAATATATAAGACTTGATACTGATGTCTGTCGTTAGTGACATGCAAAAACTGAAATAAACTAGTAGCTAGAGTAAGTCGGATATCGAACCAGAGGAGGATTGTGGAAAGTGTCACAATGCTAAGTGTTAATTAACTATTACTAAAAAGTTAAACTCAATTGATGGTTTGATTGATTAAACTAAAAATTACGAAAAACAAGTTGTAAATAATGGGAGAGAACGATGGTTCCTCCAGATTTCAGGTTTTGAATCTAGATTCAATTATGTGTTTAATCGAAACACTTACATAGACATAAGTGTTGAATCTAATTAACCAATTGTGATAATCAACGACTAAGTACTCCGGTCAATACATAACGGGAGGTTATCGAATGATTATCAATTACAATTACAAACCCTAACCCCATGTCAAATATATCCCAATTACTAGAACTCTCGGGAACTGAATGCTTAGAAATTAAGGTTTAAATAAATGCAATTGTTTACAACCAATAAATCAAATCAAGGTGAAAAACATCGAATGCTTAGATCACCGAGTCATACGATTGTCACAAACACATAAAATTATCCAACTTACAAAACCCTCCATCTGGAGAAAACCATAAAAGACTAGCCGCTCATGTCTGTTGATTGATCTTCGTAGCCTTCTCTATCCTCTCGTTTCCCTCTTGTCTGCGTCGGCCGTGAATGTTGATGATGATTTTGATGTTGACCAAAAACCCCAACTTAAATGGCGGCCCAATTAAAGAAGTCGGCCCAGCCCATGTGCGGCCTCTTTCCTTTTTCTTTTAATTAGTCAAAATATATTGTGATGGTTTCATAATACTCCTCCACTCAAGTCTTTGCATGGCCCTTTAATAATGTTGTCACATGCATCCAAGAGAAGTCAGCCGCCCCTAATTAATAATAATGATGATGTTGGATTCTGGATGATGATGACGTCCCAACAAGGTGTTGATCCTTTTTTTCTTTCAAACAAAATCGTCCAGCAGGTGTTAATGTGTATTAGAATTTTACAAGGCTTTTAATATCCCTCCAATACTAACACACTTGCGTTGACATTCTACACCGTAACTTACGGAAATAAACCGTAGGTTACGATACGAAACTTCTGTGAACGTTGTGAATGGATGCCATCTCTCAACCGTAGGCTACGGTTTAATAACCGTAGCTTACGTCCATGTTTGTATATTCCATTTTTGCATGCACTTAAACTTTATATAATTGACCAACAAGCCCCTACACTTCAAACTTTTATATTTCTCGCAACTCCAAGCTAGCATTCGGCCCGAAACCAATCCCGAACAACACCATTTACTATGTCTATCAAACCGAAAGAGCATACATCTTGGAAACCGGGAGAGACAAAAACCTTGGTTTGCAAATGACACAAGAATAAGTATATATAGGTCCACCGCACTCAGTTGGAAATTAACTTTCACTTAGAAATCCACCTTCACTTGGATTTCACCTTCACTTGGAAAATCCACTTTCACTTGGAAAATCCAAACTACAGTGGACATTTACAAACACTCAAAGTCAAACGAAAAATCATTTTGCTTGACCATTTCAAACGAATGGATCTAAACACATTACTAAGTATTACATAATCATCTTAAAATGTAATATAATCTATTTGGACAACAGCGGACCAAAAAAACACTAACACTATAATCTATAATCAATAACCTAATCATTATTTACGTTTAAAGGTTAGTTTCATACAATATTGCTATATTAATACAATCTAAATAAAACAAACACTGAAACCATCTAAAAGTGAAAAATTTTCAAAACTATAAATTGTTGGTCATTCTGTATATATATTTATAGGACACATAATATATTTATCCATTTTACTTTTAGGCGTAACATTTGAAGATATAAAAATCATATATTTGATGTCATTTTTGGAAAAAAGATATAGATTACTTTTAAGTTTATTTTTAAAAGTTTATTATTTCCCGCTCATTAGACATGAGTAGCATACAATAGTAGTCTCCTCTGTTTTAAGAAAAAATCCTCGGTGAAATAAAATAAAAAAATATTTTTTCATCTATTATTAAAAGGGTAAATTACTTTTTGAGTCCCTGTGTTATATGTGTTTTAACTAGTTGAGTCCAAAAGCAAAAAGTTTAACGACCTGAGTCCCTATAAGCAATTTCTTTAACCTTTTGAGTCCATTTTTAACCATTCTGTTAACTCTGCTGTTAAGTCCCCCACGTGCAGTCCATGTGAAGGGGTATTTTCGTCCATTTAACCTCCCCTGCCTTACTTTATAATTGTTCCCTTTTATCTTCTTCCACATAAACTAAAAACCCTAATTCTTCAACATGATCTCTCCCTTTCATCTTCTTCCCCGAAATTAAAACCCTAGATCTTCATCATGATCAATCAGGTTGTATGCGCATGTGGCTCTGCAACTATCATTCGAACCTCGTGGACTGCAACAAATCCAGGGAGGAGATTCCATTGTTGTGCAAGAGAGGTAGTTGATTCGATATAAAGATCCACAGGTAAAGAACCCTAATTCTTGTGTTTTATGTGTTGCAGGGAACTAATTGTGGGTTCGTAAGCTGGGCTGAACCTCCATTATGTGCACGAGCAACGGAAATCATACCTGGATTACTAAGATCCATTAACAGTCATGAAGAAATGGCAAGAAAAAAGGACCTCGAAGTGAAAAGGTTGAAGATTGTGTTAGGGGTTACCTGGGTTTTGTGTGTAATGTATATGCTGTTGGCATGAAAGTTGTACCCTTCTTACCCCATTGACCTTTTTTTGTCAACATTATTGTAAATGGTCAGTGGGGATGTCTTTTGTACCCAATATGATGCTAATGAAAAACAAGTTATGTTTTGCCTATCCAGAAGTTACGTTTTCGCTATCGGACAACTTACGTTTTGTCTTGTGTTTATGCACTCTACAATTACCAAAGTAAAAGACATGGCCTAAACAAGACATGACCTAAACAGACATGGCCTAAACAATAAGATACATTACCTGGAAACAAAACTGATGACCTAAACAAAAACACACATTACCAAACCAAAATACACTTCATACATTCAAACATTACATAAAGTAGCATCCAAAAGTACAATATCTTAGTTAAGTTACCAAAGTTTGCATAACATTACATACTAAACCAAAAGACACTTCAAACACTATATAACAAAAGCATCATATGTCTAACAAGGTAACAGTCTAAAGATCAGCACTTTGTGAAGCAGTTTGACTAGCCTTGGCTCCTCTTCCACCCCTGCCACCTCTACCAGCCTTGGCTCCTCGTCCACCCCTGCCACCTCTTCCAACCTTGGGCCCTGTTCCACCCCTCCCACCTCTTCCAGCATTGGTTGTTTGAGTCTCACCTTGACCTGCAGTTTGACCCTGAGGTTGAGCTGTTGTTTGACTCTGAGCTTGAGTTGCACCCTGACCCTTGCAGCTCCTCTTATTATGCCCAACATTCCCACATTTCTTGCAAGTTTTAGGCACTCCTTGCCTTGTCATTTTCCCCTTCTTGTCTATCAAAAGCTCAGAAATCTCCACCTCTGACTTCTTCCTTTTCTTCTTGGGCCTTCCCACTGGAGTATGATGAATTGGAGGGATAAGGGTTGTTGGGCATTGTGAAGGTGTCCAGTACTCTCTCCCACTGATAGGTTCAATTGTGTGCATGTAAACATCCTTCCAGGTTTGAAGCCAATAAACCTTATCAACCCATGACTCTAAAACACCTACATTCATTCCATTCCTTGCCATATCCCATATGGCAGCTACACCATGTTTACATGGCATAGCTGTTAACTGCCACTTTCTGCATGTGCAGGTTCTCTCATTAACATCTACCTTGCACTAATCAGCATATCCACCAGTAACCTGGAATCTACCCCTACCAGCCAAAATCACTGAATACTGACTTGCATCAGCCTTGATTTCATCAAACACTCTTGTAGCATATGGAGTCAAAGGTCCATTACTTTTAGCTATGACTTTGTGAACCACAACAATTTTTTTCATCAGGTATTCTCTGATATACTCAAGAAAGGTGATTATTGGTTTGTCCCTCCCCTTTACAAGCTGGTTGTTGAATGACTCACACATGTTATTCAATAAGACATCAGTCTTGGCCCTACCTGTCAAACAGAATATTCAAACAGAACATTGAATATTTAAAACATAACAAAAAAACTGTTAGTGTGTAATGAAACAAACCAAACCTGTGAAATGTGATCTTGCCCAAGATTTTGGTGGAATCTGGCTTAACCAGTCAAACAAGTCACTGTCAAGCAGTCTTATGGCATTCATCTTTCTGTTAAACTGTGGCATTGTGGTAGCACATGCAGCATCCCATAACATTTCCTTGAATAAATTGCCACTCCATCTTGGTTTCATATTCTCATGGATGTGTCGTAAACAGAACCTATGCTCTGCCAATGGGAATATCTTTGCCAGTGCTGGTATTAATCCCTATTATGCACACATGACAATGTTAATTCAAGACTGCATAAATAATCAAGAAATTGCATAAAGAACTAACCTTTTGTCTATCAGATATGAATGTGAAGTAGGACTGTTGATGAAGACCTAAGTCATCTCGAAAATTCCCTAAGAACCACTCCCAACTGCTTTTATTTTCAGCCTCAACTATTGAGTATGCAACAGGGTATATCCCGTTGTTTGAATCAATTCCAACAGCTGTCAGTACTTGCCCAGGGAATGGGCCCTTCATGAAACACCCATCTAATCCTAAAATATCCCTCCCATTTACCTTGAACCCTTCTTTGAGAGCACCCAAACATATGTAAATTCGCCTGAACTGTCTTGTTGGACTAGCAGGGTTGCACTCCCTTTCCACATCTATCTTAACTGTTGTGCCAGGATTGGATCTAATGAGCTCTTCACAATATTCCCTTAAAATAGAATATTGAGCTTTGAAATCACCTTCTATTCTGTGTAAAGCCATTACCTTTGCCCTGAATGTCTTCTGCAAACTTAACTGAATCTGGTTCTTCTTCTCCAATTGATCTTGAAGTGCCAACAGTGGAATTCCTGGGTTGGAAGATAATATGCTCTCCACTTCTCTTGCTACAGCAGATACAGTGTATAACCTAACCTTTCTTGTGGTCAAACAAGTATGATTATCAAGGAAAGTTTTTACACACCATGGCTCTTCATTTCGAGATCTGGAAACATGAAGAATCCATTCACATGTGGGCTTTGGATACCTAACCCTTTTTGGTTTCTTTTTAACCTTCTTTTTTGGTGGTTGGGAAGTAGGGTTGGATGTATTTAATACATCAACATCCCCTGTTGAAGAAGATTCCCCTTCTTTTTGACTGGGCCCACTCAAATTTGCAAAATCCCCAAACTGCCCTTGTGGTGATTGCATGCCTTGTACGTCCGGATTCACACCATGACAAACCACCCTAAATCTTCTATTATCATTCCTTCTTATTACCAACTGCCTTCTTGAGTCCAATGCATGTTTTTTAATCATCTGCTTCAAGTCTTCTTTATTGTTAAACAACTGCCCAACATAGAATGGCCCTCTTCCACCCCTGACCCCCTTTCTCCTCTTTCTCATCTTCTTCAGGCCCTTCTTTAAGGGAGGGTCATTTTCATCAGCACTTGCAAAGTCTTCAAGGTCAATCTCAGTGGTTTCCTGTTCATTTTCTTGTTCATCATTCTGATTTTCTTCACCATCTTCATTTTCTTGGTCATTAGCTTCTGTTTCACCAACTGTTCTAAATGTATCCATATCCACTTCAAGTTCTTGAATCATATTGTGTTTATCAATATTGTAATCTAAGTCATCACCATCATCATTATTGTTTTTACCAACCTTTTTACCTTCATGCTCTCTTTGGTCATCATCCTCATCTGAATCAGGTGGCTCATGTTCCATCCTGTAATCCGGATCATCGGAATCCTCTTCATCATCAGTAAACTTCAAAGATGATGAATGAGTATCAGCACTTGCATTTACATTATCCTGCACATCTACTTGTTCAGTATCTTTTCCATTTTGATTATCCTGCTCATGTTGTTCACTATCTTTTGCAGCTAAGTCACTACTTACAGCATTCAAACCTAAGTCATTTCCATCTTCTATGTCATCTCCTAAGTTAATACCACCTTCTAAGTCATCATTCACACCTGATTCATTTACATCATTCACACCTGATGGGCCACTATCATCCAACCACCCAATTTCAAGTCTTCTAACACAACCTCTAGGTTTAGCTCTAACTCTAACAGGAACATTCCCAACTGATGGTGCAGCTTCAGCAATTTCTTCAATTACCACATTTGATGTGGATTTAGGTGGTGACAGGAAATATGTGTCAAGTTTTGGAAACCAATGTTCAACATAAACCTCAATCTCTCTAATCCTACCAACATATTGACACATATCTATCACATCCTGATCAGTCCCTAAAGCCCTCATCCCTTCAACCAAACTTTTATCCGGAATCCTATAATGGTAATACACAACTTCATCCTCCGGATAATGCAGCATCTTAAACATCGTGTTAAACTCAATAACAGAGAATTCATCAGCATCTATGTAGTCTATATGGTTGCTTTTACCTTTAGCATACTTCAACACAGGTTTAACAACAAACTCCCCACCATGAAAAATGTGAATGCTGAACATTGTAGGCTCACCAACTGAAATGAAGTAAAACAGAGTTGAGATTACTGTAAAAGGATTCATGTTAAAACAGAGATGAGATTTAGGTTATTAGTTACTTACCATACTCCTCATATGGATCGAAATGTTGTCCATAACCACGAATACACCACGTTGAGATGTCGTGAAGATGCGCCATTGTTCTTCGTTCATGTGGATGATGATCGACAGGATGATTTGAAGTTATCAGGTGGAATTGTGAGAGCGAGTGAATGATTGGGGGTGATAATAGGGTTTAATTGAGGTTGGTGGCATTAATAAAGGTGGAATTAAGGCAGGGGAGGTTAAATGGACGAAAATACCCCTTCACATGGACTGCACGTGGGGGACTTAACAGCAGAGTTAACAGAATGGTTAAAAATGGACTCAAAAGGTTAAAGAAATTGCTTATAGGGACTCAGGTCGTTAAACTTTTTGCTTTTGGACTCAACTAGTTAAAACACATATAACACAGGGACTCAAAAAGTAATTTACCCTTATTAAAATTCATACTTATCTGATTCTTTTACTTCTCTATTGAACAAAGAACACAAAAAAGTTATGTTTTTGTATGCATTTTGAGTCAATATTACTATTTAATAATCCAAGATGGAAATAACTGATCACGCCTGGCTATGACGAACTACTCAACAGTCATCACGCTGGGATAGCATGTAGAAACTTTATCTCCTTCTATAAAATTTAAAAGATATTTTTTGTTCAAATGAGGTGGTTTTTTTTTAAATGCTAATTTACACACTCATTAAATTTATCATTAAATCTACACCAATGATACTGACAGGTTTGGGAATTATTTTTTGGGGTATGAACGAGATGTTCAACAAAAGTTTTAAGGGTACGAGCGGGATTTTGTCTATAGAATATACTAATTTTTTTAAGAGGGCCGTCCACCCATCCACCCACCCATTCACTTGGGTCCGCTCTTGGTTATTAGAATCATCATCCATTTGAAAGTAACACTTTTACTACACTCTTTGATATTAATTAGTAGGATAAAAGCAAAAGATTGATATAATAAGAAAAAATGTTATACTTACGTTGAGCCTAAAAGTTTGAAGAAATTTTCCATCACTTGTTATTAAATAACTTGACATGAAAACCAAAAACACAAATCTTTTTTAAATTTCGCCTACAGTTATGATGCTTTACAACTTGTACGTTGTTCAAGAATAAGTGTACATTAATCTGGATTGAAGAAAAAGAAGGAATACAATCCCACATCTCATTCCCTATATAATATGACTCTTGCTGGTTAAAATTAATCAAACATATACACAACTACTCGAAACCACCATGGCCATCACTGTAAGCATACCACTTCTAATATTATCAATCTTCTTCGTACTCAATTGTATTTCAACTCCATCACTCTCTTGTCCTTCCCATCAAAAACAAGCACTTCTTCACTTCAAATCCACCATCACCACCACCCTCAATTCTACTTCTTATCAGATCGTACAACTAAAATCATGGAATCCTACTTCCGATTGTTGCTCTTGGGAGCGTGTTAATTGCACCGAAACCAAAACTGTCACAGAGCTCCACCTCGATGGTTTATTCGTTCCTCTTCCTGATATTGATCAGCTGGCTCTCATATTTTCCGATATCTTGGCTCCGCTTTTCCATATCAAGTCACTTAAACTACTTAATGTCTCCAACAATTATTTGCTCGGAGAAATCCCTGGAGATGGATTTGTGAATCTCACCTCACTGGTTCACCTTGAGATGCAAGACAACTGGTTCAACGGCTCCATCCCCAGCCAACTTTTTCTGTTGACGAATTTACGCTACATGGACCTGAGCAACAATACGCTCAAGGGGGAACTAGGACCTGAAATGGGATCTCTTCGAAATTTAACAACACTTATGTTAAATCTCAATTCTTTCTCAGGTCAAATTCCTTCTCAACTGTTTGAACTCAGTTCTCTACAAGTACTTGATCTAAGTGAAAATCAACTTGAGGGGGTTTTAAGCCCTGAAGTTGGTAAGCTTCGAAATTTGACTACACTTGTGTTAAATGTCAATTCTTTCTCCGGTCCAATTCCTTCTCAACTGTTTGAACTCAGTTCTCTACAAGTACTTGATCTAAGTGACAATCAACTTGGGGGGGTTTTAAGCCCTGAAGTTGGTAAGCTTCGAAATCTAGAACGGCTTGAGTTAAGGGCTGATAGTCTTTCAGGAAAAATCCCTGAAGAGATTGGAAACTTAACCGAGTTAAGGGTCTTCTCCTTACAAAGGAATCATTTCTTCGGAGGAATCCCATCTTCAATTAAAAAGCTCAAGAAACTAGAAAGTCTGGATTTGTCTGAAAATTCTTTCACAATGCAAATTCCAACCTCCATTGGAACATTAACCAACATCACCGCACTTGACCTGAGCCACAACAAGTTTACAGGTCTAATACCATCATCGATGCAAAACTTGAGCAAGTTAGTAATCCTTCGGCTCAATGACAACATGCTCATGGGAGAAATTCCAATTTGGTTGTTCAATATCACAACTCTAAAGAAGTTGTTCATCGGTGGAAAAGAAGACAACTTGATTTGGAACAACGAAGTTAACGTTGTTCCAAGATGTAGTCTAAGAGAGATCTCTATGCCTTATTGTGGGATTTCAGGTCAAATCCCTAAATGGGTTTCATCACATAAAGATTTGTATTTTCTTGATTTAAGCGGGAATAAACTAGAGGGAAGATTCCCAAGTTGGCTCGCTGAGAGGTACCTTGAAGTGATATTCCTTTCTGATAACAACCTCAGTGGACCAATCCCTTCACTCCTATTTGAAAACGTGAACTTGTTCTACCTTGATTTGTTCCGGAACAATTTTTCTGGGGAGTTACCAGAAAATATAGGCAACGCCAAAAGGATCACAGTTCTTCTTTTGTCTGAAAATAAATTTTCTGGACAAATTCCAATGTCCATCTCCAGAATATACACTTTAAAGTATCTAGATTTATCCAGAAACGTATTAACCGGTCTCAGATTTCCAGTATGGGGTGATAAATCTAATTTGAAAATCTTAGATTTATCAGAAAACTGTTTTTCAGATAAGATCCCGACGAATTTTCCTAAAGGAATCCGATATCTTTATTTAAGTGGGAATAAGTTTTCAGGAAATCTGCCATGGAATTTGAGTAAATTGGTCAACCTCACACTTCTCGATATTCATGATAACAGAATTACAGGAAATTTACATGATTCTCTCCCTCAAATCCCAAATATTGAAATTCTTGTCCTAAGAAAAAATTCCCTTGAAGGATATATTCCCAGCAATATCTCCAACCTTATTTCTCTTCGAATTCTTGATCTCTCCGACAACAAACTAACCGGGAGTATTCCAAGAGAGATAACTAACCTCCCAGGAATGATTAAGACTCCGATCATTTCAAGTTCACTTCCCTTTTCCCATCCCATTTTGGATTCCAGTTTTAATCGTGGCGCTCGGGACTTGATTGTAAATTGGAAGAAATCTTTTCGAGGCCTAGCAATTCGTAACATTGACACCTACATTCTGTTGGATTTGTCGCACAATAGAATAACCGGTGAAATCCCTCCGTCATTGGGCAATCTCAAAGCCCTAAAATTGCTGAACATTTCACACAACGAGATTTTCGGGCGCATTCCCGTGTCATTCGGCAATCTAGAGAACATAGAAAGCTTGGATCTGTCATACAATGAAATCTCTGGTTCAATTCCTCAATCATTAGTGAAGCTCGGCCAACTTACAGATCTAGATGTGAGAAACAACAGGCTGACAGGTAAGATTCCTGTTGGTGGGCAAATGGACACCATGAGCGGATTTGAAAACAACACTGGTTTATGTGGTATGCAAATCAATGTCACATGTCCTGAGGATATAACACCGGTGGAAGCAGCAGATAATGAAGATGAGAATCAATCATGGTTTCTATGGGAGGGAACTTGGATTGGTTTTCCAGTCGGGTTCTTCTCATCAATCTTGATCATGGGCTACTTTCTGGATTTCTTTCGGCTCTTCAAAATTTGGTGAAATTTCTAGTTTCCTTCTTGTCATTGTTATTTAGAAATAGCACATGATTGATCCACCTATATAAGATGTTTAACTTCCTGTAATCAAGTAACGTTGTCAATGAAAAGTGATATCATTTCGAAAAATATAAAGTCTATTAGGTTTTAGTTGATATTTCAAGTGATGTTTGCCTTGGAGGAATAAAAAGCTTTTGCATTTAATCTTTATAATATCTGTTATTTAAAATCAAATTTTTGTTTAGCCCATAATACATAGACGACGTCGTCGGTAACATTCTAACATTCTGATACAACTCCCACTTACTGTTTTGATAACATGGCAAGAAACAAGCTCAACAAAGTTAAATCAGTTATGTTTAACAATCACATTGGATCTTTAAAACATATTGTAACATTCGTAATACTCGCATGGGATTAGGATCAAATACAAAGGATCCTAATTGTAAGAAGGATTTATAGAGTGACAAGTGTCCAATAACCTAATAAAAACCCACTACACAAAAAAACCCCACTACAAAAAAAAAAAAAAAAAAAAAAACCCTTAAACATCCACCACCACCAAAAACCTAACCCCCCCCCCCCCCCCCCCCCAATCACCCACCCCAAAAAAAAAAAAAAAAAAAAAAAAATTGTTTTTTTTTGCCAAGTGGGTGGGGGTTTAGGTTTTTGGGTGGTGGTGGGGGTGGGGGTGGGGGTGGGTGTTTAGTTTTTTTTAGAATTTTTTTTTGGGGGGGGGGGGGGGGGTTAGGTTTTTGGGTGGTGGTGGGGTGGGGGTGGGTGTTTAGGTTTTTGGTAGTGATGTAGTGGGTTTAGTTTTAGGTTATTGGACACTTGTCACTCTATAAATCCTTCTTACACTTCTTACAATTAGAAGTCTTTGTAGAATAAGTTGACCCTACTTGCATGTATGTTGAGCTTCATGAACAACATGACCATTTGTTTGACTATGGTCTTCTGAAAAGGTATCAGCAGGTTTGTCATCTTCACCATGAAACAATATAACGATTCAGGCCACACTAACTCTTTCATGAAGAAGCAAGGTGATAGGAGTAGACCCATTCAGGCCACACTAACTCTCTTATGAAGAAGCAAGATGATAGGTGTAACACCCCAAAGCACCTGTTCAAATTAAATGGTAAGATAACGGATAGATCACGGTTCGTTTTGGATACAGATTTACCACCAAAACCAACGGTAGGGCTGCGAGTCACTCCTGAAGATACATAAATCACCACTCCGGTTAAGAATTCGAGTCTAAGAACACCACCCAACGTGCCACGGTTGAGCTAGCACAGAAACAATAAATTTAACTCAAAATCCGTTGAGATAAACCAATCAAAGATATTTTTTTATACTCAAAACAAACTAATCTACATTAATAAATTTAACTCAAAATCCATTGACGACCTCCTACACAGAATCACCACTTCTGCTTAACCACTCTGATTTTGTTAGTGATGATGGCCGAATTTCATCATGATATATGTTTGGGATAATTAGTGTATATCTCCGACCCCTTTGTGTTGCAAATCCTTAGTCCTTGATTGAAAGTCGATATTGGGTATGCATTTATGATGTGGTGTTAATCTATCACTACTAGAAAACTGATGTTATTCCCACGTCAATTTCCGTGGGAAATCCGTGGGTAACTGAGTTTGCCCACGGATTTCCCACGAAAATGGGTTGTAGGAATTTTACTCGTGGGTAATCTGTCGGAATTTCCAACACACATCCTACGGAATCAATTTAGAAATAACATATATTTTTATTAAATAATAAAATTTATATTTTAATATCATTAATTTTGTTCAGTATGAAATTTTTTTTACGATAAATTGGATTTCTACACATTTCCTACTAATTGTTAAAATAAAAACGAATTTCGTCAGAATTCCGTCGAAAATTTCCGACATATTTCTTACGCACCGATTCCTACAAATTTCCGACTAATAGTTAAAATGAAAACGAATTCCGTCAGAAATCCGTGGGAAATTTCTGACACTTTTCCTACGCATAACAATTTGTGGCTTTTTTGTCACAAAACTAAGACCCTTTCTTGTTCGTCAGAATTTCGTGGGAAAAGTGTCGGCATTTTCGTTCGTAGGAAATGTGTAGGAAATTTTGATAGGAATAGTAGCAGTTTTCTAGTAGTGTATATGACTGTACTTATTTCAACTTAGACACCCGCTGGTATTGATCTATGCTAATTTTTTATGGGGTGTTAATCATAGGCCTCGTTATATATTTCCGCAAAGATACGTTTCATAGCATCTTTCCACAAACATACTGTCGAATACCCAAATCCCTGATGACGTTCAATGGGGTCTTCGCTGACGTCCAGATATCCTGGTCCTTATTGCTACAAAATAATAAACCGTTAGCCTCGTCACGGGCGGCCCCGGGAGGGGGGTCCGTGACCAAGCTCCGGCGTGAGAGTAAGTAAACTTGTCGGAGAGTGAGAGGAGCCTATTCCGATGAGTGTGATCACCGGAATATTTCCTCTAAGGTGTAAATGCAATAAATGTATGAGTGTGTTTAATGTATAAGAATATTGGTCGGAATAAATGAGGGAGAAATAAATGAGAGAGCCTTTAATGTTATACCTCTGATGATGCCCCATTACCGTCTCCTTCTCCTTGTATAAGTATCAGACCTTATCTTGCATGTGGGATATTTTGTTAAGGTAATCCGACGGATCTTAAGAGTCTTCGGGGGGCTCAGACACGTGTCTGGCCCCTAACGATAAGATGATAGCTTCATTAAATGTTTCCGGCTGGGAAGTACGACTTCCAGCCAAAGATCCTTTTCCAATCGAGCATTAAATGTGGCCTGTCCTCTCTGATCCTAGTTTCCCGCCTGTTTCGTAAAGGGAGAGCCTTAGTGGGCAAGGCAAACTACTGTTGGGTCTATTTCCTGTTGGGCCTGCATGAAGGCAGCCCAAAGCGGGTAAAATAGGCTTTCCCATTGGCCGTCGTCAAGTCATTTTTAGTCCCTGGTTCTGAGACCCGAGGCTCATGATCCGGGGTTGAATCATAACTGTTCCGGAAGTTGATTTTCTTGGGCGAAGAGTGTGGGCCCATCTCTGATCAGTTATTAATTATCCTTTCTTTTTATAAAACTCATCATTTCACCAACGGCGGGAGTTAATCCCATAGGTGCACGTGCCCCCGTTTTGAATTTTGAAAGGATGGATGATGTGACGGTTCCCTGTGCGTCAGTTATTTCCTTTTAAATACCCCCATTACCTTTTAAACTGCCTCTTATTTCCTTCTGGTTCTTTCTTCCCTTCCGTCATTTTTCTCCGATCACCGCCCCCTTTAAACATGAGTCGTTCCGGCCGCTCTTCAATTCGATCGGTCTTGACAGCGAGAGACTTGAAGTCTTTTGTTGAGACGTACAACATTCCTGAGCGGTTTTCTCCCTCCATGCCGGGCCCTAACGAATCGGCTGAATGTACCCCAGACCGAATTCCCCTTTATACATTGGCGTTCTCCTCTTGCGGAGTCCGGTATCCTCTTTCACCTTTCAAGGTTGCTTTACTTCGTCACTTCGGGGTTCACTTCTCTCAGTTGCATCCCTTAGGGTTTATGAGAGTGGTGCACTTTGAGTTGTCTTGTGCGGCCATTTCTGGCGAGCCATCTGTCCCTTTGTTCTGCATGTTCTATAAACTGATCTCTGATGGAGATTGGTTTACTTTTGCCAAGCGATAGAACAGTGTGTCGAAACCCTGTTACACCTTTATGCCAACCCCCACATACCCGAAGGATTGGAAGAGTAGGTTCATCTTTGTTTCCGCTGCCATGATACCAGAGTCCCCACTGCCAAGGGATGCTGAGGCCGTTATTGAAGATACTGTTCCCACCCTGTCTGCTAACGAGACCGTTCATTGGAAACGTATGTATGAAAACCCCACGAGGGCTTTTACTTTTTCAGAGGGAATCTTGGCCATGGGGGGTTGAGCCCTTCCTACTCAGTTCGTCCCAAGGCTTTTTTCGGTAACAAAGGTAGCTTTTTGCCCTGGATTTGCTGTCATTTGCTTTTGTTCTTGGTATTTGTGCAGTCATCTTTGGTGTTTTTATTATGTAGAGTTGACTTTGTGGAGACTGCTTCAAGGGGATTCTAAGGATGTCAAGTTTATAGTTGGTGATGAGGTTGATGCTGATTTGAACCGGGGTGTAGGGATGCAGGTCACCAGGGGGTCTGCCCAGGCTGGGGGCTTCGTTGCTGTGGAAGGGGGTGAGGAGACCTCCTCTGATGGGGAAGAAAGTTCCCCTGATCCCGCCCCTGTTAAGCATTCTGATCGAAGTGATGATGAAGCTCTGGAGGTCCGTTTAGTTTGTAAGAGGAAAGCTGCAAGTCCTAGGCCAACCCCTGCTCCTCGTGATATCCGGCAAAGGCTCCGGAGTGCCAGTGGGCAGAAGCCCCCTCCTTCATCGAAGGCTGCTTCCGAACTTCCCCCTGTTGGGGTTAAGGGTTCTTTGTCCAAACACCTGAGGTCTTCAAGTCTTGTGAGTGCACCTTTGTTGGTGAGCTCCTTTTTCCTCTTACCTACTTGGTTTATATTTTTTTCGTTATGGGGAGATTTTTGATGTTCTTTTTTCCTCTTTCTTTTTGTGTAGGGGAGTTCTCATGACCCAATAGAGATCCCTACTGGTCCCTCATCTTCCCGTGTTCGGGACAAGACTCCGGAAGTAAGCATGGCTCATTTTACCTCAGCCCTTGAACTCTCTCCTCACCATGCTACTGGGACCAGTAAACCCACTCAGCCTGAGGGTTTTGCTCATCGGTCCCCTTTTGCTCCTCTGTTTGCTGATGCTATCCCTTTCACCTGTGTCCCTAAATGGAAAATAACTCATTCTTCGGTGATAGGGACCCCTGAGGCTGCTAGGGATTTTTTGAGTCATGCTATTCCTCCCTCCCATAGATTCATGAATTCTGCTTTGAGGGATGATCTTTTTGAGGATCAGTATAGCATGTCTCTCTGTGAGAGTTTTTTCATGGGTGCTGGCATGCTGCAGTGGATTGACGATTTAAGGAGGGCGAATGAAGGACTCAAGGGTGAACTCAAGACCTCCTAGTCTGTTGCTGCCGCACTCAGATGTCAAGTGGTCGAGGCTGAGAGAAAGTTGCAAGAGGAGAAGGTACATAGCCTTTCTCCTCCCTCCCCCCTTTTTTTGTTTAGTTTCCAACATGTTTTTTGTATTTTTTTTCTTTTTTATGATATTTCTTGCCCAGGGGGCTGGAGCCGTGTTGGAGCGAAAGGAACGAGCCTGGGAAAGAGAGATGGCAGTGCTGGTGGAAGAGAAGGAAGAGTTGGCTGCTGAGTTAAAGCATCTGAAGGAAGTTGGCTCCGTTTCTCAGGAGCAGCTGAATACCATGTATGCAGATTATGGGATAACTTCTGATGACAACCAGCGGTTGGCTAAGGAGAAACATTGGTTAATCACTGAAGGTTTCGGAGCCTTCCTTACTGCCGTTTCTCAGTCAGAGGAGTTTAAAAGTGGCTTGGAGGAGGTATATAGGGCGTACCGGGATGTTGGCTACCAGGCTGGGCTGAAGGATGGCTATATTTACTCTGCTCAGTGTCTGGGCAGAAAAGAGACTCCGCTTTACAACTCCAAAGCTAAGAAGAGACTATCCAAGCTGGATGAGGAGTTTGGGGGTAAGACCCCGGCCATTCTCAAGAAGATCCTGGAGCATCCTATGATATCAATAGATGAATTGAAAGCCCTGTTTTCCTCCGCTACTCCTTCGTCTCCACCGTCTTTGTCTGGGGATGGTCCCCAGTGATTTCTAAACATTAACTTCTTTCGATATGGTTGTAATCTGGATAATTGCTTACCCTAGGATACTTTAAACTTTTTTGGTTGTTTGGAAGGAGGACCTTCGTGTAGGGGTCCACCTAGGTACTTAATCATATAACCTATGACTGTATGTTGCTATCTTGTCTTTTGCTTGTTTTTTGTTGTGTGTTTTTATGTTGCAGGGGTCAGGTCGGCGCTTCCCTGAAGACTTTTGGGCTGTTTGTAAGGAGCCGTGCTTTAGTCTGTTTGTTATGCCTGTTGGCTTGTATGTTAATTGTTTAAGCCAATAGGGCTTCTCATTGTTTTTTCGTTTTGTAATAAAACTTTTCTTTTTGTAATTTGTTTACAAAAGTGTGTTGTGTTTATGGTTATTTGATAAACCGGGATTGTCTATTCGAGGCCAATCACTGGACAAGTTTATAATGCAAGATTATGTTTTTGGTTTGTCTGTCCGTTTTCTCTGGGTTAGCTAGACCCTATTCTGCCCCACAGCCGGGCGTTTGGTATGTTTGATATACCTTGTACACGTGTGTTTGTTTATTGGTTAGGCTTATAACATTTCTGAGCACGTCTGCCTAGATGTAACACCTGTTATCTTTGTCAAAAGAGGACAAGTCATTTGTCCGTCTGTCATTCATTGCTTGGGGACTAAATTTCCCAGTACAAATTCTTACAAAAGATCCTTTCTTGGGGTACGCCCCAGATTAATAGTTAATCATTACAAAAGTGGCTCCTTGGCCGTTTTTCCTGGGGATAGACCCCTCATATGTGATACTTCCTAAGCTGCCTGAGGTTCCACATCCTTGGGACCTCCTTGCCTTGGAGCGTTTCCAGTTTACAACTTCCTTTGTCGTTTGCCCATATGACCCGGTAGGGCCCTTCCCAATTTGGTCCTAGCTTTTCGGTGTTTTCTTGTAGGCTGGCTTCGTTGGCTCTTAGGACCAGGTCCCCCGGAACGAGGCTAAGTTTTTTCATCTTGGCATTATAATAGCTTTCGAGCTGCTTTTTGTACTTAGCCTCCTTGACTACTGCGACTTCCCTTCTTTATTCAAGCAGATTTAGGTTCATCCGGAGGTCCTGCTCGTTTTCGGCCTCCCTGAGCTTCATTCGGGCAGTTGGGGATCCTATTTCAGCCGGGATAATAGCCTCTGTCCCGTAAGTTAAGTTGAAAGGAGTCTCCCCATTGCAGTCCTTAGGGGTGGTCCTGTATGCCCATAACACAAATGGCAGTTCCTCCAGCCACCCTTTTTGTTTTCTTCCGAGTCTCCCTTTCATCCCTTTGATAACACTTTGATTTGCTCTTTCCACTAGCCCGTTACTCTGGGCATGGGTGACGGAAGTGAACACTTGGTGTATGTGCATTTGTTCACACCATGGTCTGAAGGGTTTCCCGGCAAATTGTACGCCATTTTCACTCACGAGCTCCTTCGGGACACCATATCTGCATATGATATTGTCTAACACAAACCGCCTCATCTGTTCCCCGGTTATTTTTGCCAAGGCTCTTGCTTCTATCCACTTGGTAAAATAGTCGATGGCGACCACCACATACTTGACCTCTCCGGGACCTTCCGGGAATGGCCCTATTATGTCGATGGCCCATTTTTGGAAGGGCCAGGATGTTGAGACGGGTATCATCGGGTGTTTGTGCCAATGAGTCATAGGTGCATGTACCTGGTAATTGTCACATCTCTTGATCTCTTCGGATGTTGTTTCGTACATTCAAGGCCAATAGAATCCCGCATTCATTGCCTTTGCTACTACCGTCCTTGGCCCCGAATGTATCCCACAAATCCCTTCATGTATTTCTCTGATCACATACTTAGCTTCTTCCATGTCAACACACTTCAAGGATGGGCCTAAGTACGATCTTCGGTAAAGTTCTCCGTCAACCAGCTCATACTGTAAGGCTTTTACCCTTACCTTTCTGGTTGTCCAGTCTCCCTTGGGTAATGTTCCGTCCCTCAGGAATTTTGCAATTGGTGTCATCCATGTTTCTTGTGCGTTTTCAATTGCAGCTACCTCCTCTGTACCGAGGGGGGGAGGTCAGGACTTCCACTTTGACTTCTCTTGCTAGGTGGTCAAAGGCTACTGAGGCCAGCTTACTGAGGGCATCAGATTTTCTATTTCTCCCGCGGGGGATGTATTCTAGCTTGAAGGTTTTGAACGCTTCGGCTGTTTCTTTTACTTTTGCCACGTACTGAGCCATGGTGTTGTCTTTAGCCTCATACTCTCCCTCGCATTCTGCAGTGTTGTTGATGTTTTCGAAGTCCAGTCTGATGGCATACGTCAGTTCGACCCCCTCAGGGCTGATTAGTGTAACGCCTGCTCCGCTACCTTCTTCGCTGGAGGCTCCGTCTGTGAGCAGCTTCCATACTGCCTCATCCTCCCTTTCTTTCTCTTCCTTTTCTAAAGCTTCCCACTTTAGAAGCTCTTTCTCTTCATCCTCAGGGACCTCTGCCAAGAAGTCGGCCAGTATTTGTCCCTTTATTGCAGTTCTGGTCTTGAATTCCAAGGAATGTTCTCCTAACTCGACTGCCCACTTAGCCAGTCGTCCCGACAGCTCCGGCCTTCTTAGCACCTTTTAGAGGGGCTGATCCGTCATCAAGGTGACCTTGTGTCCTTGGAAGTACCTCCTCAGCCTTCGGGATGCTAAAACAAGGGCCAAAGCTAGCTTTTCCAGGGGCATGTAACGCTCCTCGGGGCCTTTGAGGGTCCTGCTGATGAAGTATATTGGTATCTGCTTCCCTTCCCGTTCCACCATCATGATCGCACTTATAGTAGTCTTTGAAGCGGATAGATACAGGAGCAAATCTTCCCCTGGCACTGGGGTGGCCAAGGTCGGGAGCTTGCAGATGTAAGTCTTCATTTCTTGGAAGGCGGCCTCTGCCTCGGGGGTCCATTTAAACCTGTCTGTTTGAAGGCAGTCCTTTAGCACCTTCATGAAAGGGAGGGTCATGTCAGCTACTTTTGATAGAAAGCGGTTTAATGCAATTAGCCTTCCGTTCAGCTGTTGGATGTCTTTAAGGGACCTGGGGGATCACATTTCGGCCACAGCTTGAGTTTTCTCCGGGTTAGCTTTAATTCCGCCCTTAGTAACTACTACCCCCAGGAATTTCCCTTCTTCTACCCCAAAACAGCACTTCCCAGGGTTTAACTTCATATT
The DNA here is from genome assembly GCA_030545235.1 of Helianthus tuberosus. NCBI lineage: Eukaryota > Viridiplantae > Streptophyta > Magnoliopsida > Asterales > Asteraceae > Helianthus > Helianthus tuberosus. Next base: position 5,547,379 of record JARYGA010060219.1, on the reverse strand, counting down.
CACATCCTGCATGGTTCGGATGGTCTCGGCTATGTCGTCTATCATGGCCATTTCGGTCAAGCTTTTGATAACAATGTCGTCCACATATACCTCCAGGTTTCGTCCTCGTTGTTCCCTGAAAAGGGCATTCATGAACCTTTTATAGGTGGCACCGGCGTTCTTGAGTCCGAAGGGCGTTTTGGTATAGCAAAATGTCCCTTCGTCTGTTATGAATGAGGTCTTCTCCTCGTCTTCCATTGACATCTGTATCTGATGGTATCCCTTATAGGCGTCCATGAAGCACTTCAGGGGATACTGGGATAATGAGTCCACCTGGACGTCTATCTCCGGGAGTGGGTAGCAGTCCTTGGGACATGCTTTGTTCAGATCTTGAAAATCAATGCACATCCTCCACCCCCCGTCTTTCTTCTGGACCATAATCGGGTTAGCAACCCAAGACGGGTATTTCACTTCCCTTACTATTCCGGCTCTGAGCAGTTTCCTGGTTTCTTCACAGGCGGCCCTCCTCTTACTAGGGCCCATACTCCGCTTTTTCTGCTTTAGTGGCTTTGCCCAAGTGTATGTATTGAGTCGGTGTTCAGTTAGGCTTCTCGGGATTCCTGTCATATCCCCATGCTGGAATGCAAATACGTCTATGTTGAGAAGGAGCAACTCCTTGAGAGCACTTTTGCACTTGTCACTCAGGTGACTTCCTACTTTAACCGTCTGCTCCGGGAACCTGTCACAAAGGACCCACTCTTCGACCCCCTCCTTCCGGGGCTTCTCGGATGTTTCCCCCTCGGATACGGAAGAAACTACTTCTTATGCAGATTTAACCCAAGCCAAGCCCTTTGGTGTCTGGAACACTAAGGCTCCGTGTGGGGTGGATGCATGTGCTTGCAGATCTCCGATCCCAGGTCTTCCCAGGATTGCGTTATACTTTGAGGGTGCTCGGACTACCATGAAGGTTAGGTTTATAGTTCGGATTCGATCCCCTACCCCGACTGTGAATGGGAGTCTGATCTTTCCCAGGGGGTGTGACACACTGTTATTGAAATCTACTAGGGGGATGGAGTCCTCCTCAAGTCTATCTATTACGTCCCTGTCAAATCTGAGGAAACAATGCTCGTATATAACTTCTACCCCAGATCCCCCATCCACGTGTATTCGGGCCACCTTGTGGCCGGCTATTATGGCTGAGATGTTGAGCGGGAGCCGTTGCACCTCGTTTTCCTCTAGGTGTGGCATTAGGATGGGAGCTTTCATGCAGTGTGGGGAGCCCAGGATTCTGGCCTTTACACTCCTGGTGGTATCAAACTCATTCCTCCTTCTGATCATGTCAACGTCTGCCCTCCCAGGCTCCCTTACATCTTTCCCTTTACGATCCCCTCCCCCTTCCTTAATTTCCTTGACCAGATGGGCCAGTTTTCCCGTTTTCACCGCGGCCTCTATTTCTCTCTTTAGGTACATGCAATCATCAGTTCTATGGCCAAACCCTTTGTGAAAGTCACAATACTCATTAGGTTGTGCCTTTGGCCCAGGTTTTATGGGTGGTGGCCTTGGGAAGGAGCCCTTCACCCTCTCAGTAGCTAGTATTTCACTTAGGGTTTTGGTGAGAGGGGTGAAGTTGTCAGAGTAGGGGGACGAGCCTCTTCCCCGGGGCCTATACGGGGAGTACGAGGGTCTCGTTCTATCGTGCAAAATTCTATCAAAAGCAGGTTTTCTTGAATAAGGTGTACCTTTTTCGGGAGGTTTTGTAGCCTTGGTGAGCCTTCGGGGTGGGGTGTCCATCTCCTTGGCTTTGCTGATTGTGTCCTTCCCCCTGACAAAGGCTCTGACTCTGTCCATGAGGTTGTCAAACGAGTGTGGGAATTCCTCTCCCAGCTTCTCGCACAATTGTGCATGCTTTAACCCGTTGATGAAACTGCTGATCTTCATGACCTCTGGGACATCCTTGATGTTCATGCTTTCCTTGACAAATCTCTCCATGTATTGGTCTATTCGCTCGTTGTCCCTCTGTCTTATGTGCAGGATCTCGTTTGGGTTCTTGACCACTTTCCTTTGCTGACCAAAGTTCCTCAGAAACTTTTCACTTAACTCTTCATAGCTGTCGATTCCGCCGGGGGGAAGGCTGTCAAACCAAAGCCTGGCTCCCTCCGTCAGGGTTTGTACGAACATGTGGCACCAGACCGGCATGGGCCACCGCCCCAGCTGCCCTGCCCCTCTGAAGGCATGGAGATGGTCCTCAGGATCTCTGGTCCCGTCATACCTGTCGAAGTTTGGAGGTAGCTTTGTTTTAGGGGCATTGGTGATTCTGCAATCCTCCTCGTGAATTTTGAGATTTCAGCCAAGTCCCGCGGGAGGTATGGTTGATTCAAACCACAATCACTTTGGTCTTCCTTTTCTTTTCCTTTCGGTTTCTTCCCCGTGAAGAGATCCTCTCTTTCCTCTGAGGACATCTGCCTAAGGGCCGTCATGAAAGTCTCTAGCGGGTCACTCCCACTGCCCCTGTTTTGTGGATCCACCCCGTCCTGACTAGAGGGTGTGTCGAAGGACAGTCTAGCCCTGAGGCTGTCAAGTTTCTCTTGTCTCTCTAGGTCCTCGAGACACTTTTTTAGTTTCTCTTTGTGCATGGCCACGAAATCCGGAGTGATGGCCTCTTCCATTTCAAGAATTTCCACTTGGTTTTCGTTTTCTTCTTCATGGGTTATATCTTCCACTGTGACCTTATCATGGTCATTCTGTACCGTATACGTGAGTTGTGTGGAGTAGCCATGCTGTCTCTTGTCAAACGGGTTATCTCGACGTCGGAATTTCAGAGTGGGAACACCAGTCGGACTGAAGTCCCACGGATGGCGCCAATGTCGAATACCCAAATCCCTGATGACGTTCAATGGGGTCTTCGCTGATGTCCAGATATCCCGGTCCTTATTGCTACAAAAGAATAAACCGTTAGCCTCGTCACGAGGGGGGCCGGGAGGGGGGTCCGTGACCAAGCTCCGGCGTAAGAGTAAGTAAACTTGCCGGAGAGTGAGAGGAGCCTATTCCGATGAGTGTGATCACCGGAATATTTCCTCTAAGGTGTGAATCCAATAAATGTATGAGTGTGTTTAATGTATAAGAATATTGGTTGGAATAAATGAGGGAGAAATAAATGAGAGAGCCTGTAATGTTATACCTCTGATGATGCCCCATTACCGTCTCCTTCTCCTTGTATAAGTATTAGACCTTATCTTGCATGTGGGATATTTTGTTAAGGTAATCCGACGGATCGTAAGAGTCTTCGGGGGGCTCAGACACATGTCTGACCCCCAACGATAAGATGATAGCTTCATTAAATGTTTCCGGCTGGGAAGTACGACTTCCAGCCAAAGATCTTTTTCCAATCGAGCATTAAATGTGGCCTGTCCTCTCTGATCCTAGTTTCACGCCTGTTTCGTAAAGGGAGAGCCTTAGTGGGCAAGGCAAACTATTGTTGGGTTTATTTCCTGTTGGGCCCGCATGAAGGCAACCCAAAGCGGGTAAAATGGGCTTTCCCATTGGCCCGTCGTCACATACATATCACAAACTTGCTCGCTATACAACATTTGCTTTTTGTTGAATCATTTTCTAGTGTGGATCCTTGTGTCTGGTTTGAGAAGTTCTAATCTTCCTCTAAGACCTCTAAGAGTCAACAATCAAATTAGTCTCCTATATCATGATATGTTTCATGATATGTGTGTATTTACTCGGTTTTGAACAATACAATCATATATCCATACATATTAAAACAAGTTGTTTACTAAAATAAAAGAGGGTAATTTTTTAATACATATGCACTACTTTTAATTCTATGACTCTATGTGGTGTGGTCATATCACCACCCAATATACTGTGGACCATGACCCCCACTAACATCCACTATCCTCTCCTACCAATCAAAATCATCTAATTAATTGAAAGAGGATCATGGTTGTCATTGATTAAAGCATGCGAACCACCATGGTTTGGGAAGACTGTGGTGTACCACGAGAATCATGTCCCGCGTGACAATTGATGATCCAATCCACCACCCCCATACCTGATAGCCTAAAACGTGAAGCACAATAAGACTATAGAGTGTGGTCAAGACCCTCAAGACCACCCTTACCCTCCATGTTAGGGCCATGTCACCCCACTCTCATCCACCATCTTATATGGTGTGGTAATGACCCAAACCATCATCTCCATTTTTTAAATTTATTTTGTGTAAAATATATTTAACTAATTAAGGAAAGGGAGGTGCATGATGGTTCCCTAAGGCTAAAGGGTGTGAGTGTCTTGGTTGGGACATGATTTGTCATGTAGGAACACAAATAAAAGGTTACACCATCCTCTTGCTTGATCCACCATGGTTCTCATGGATTAAACCATGGCAACCATGGTCCTAGTTTCCATTTTTCATGATTTCCTTTCCTTTGTCTTTAGACAAAAATAAATTAAAATAAATAAGGGTTAGTGGTTTGGGTAATGACCACACCCTTAAGGTAGTGGTTTTAGATGGCGGGTGACATGGCGATGAGGTGGAGGGTCATGATGGTCATAAAGGTTATGACAACACCCTATAGCCTAAAGGGGGTGGTGTAGCACATCAGCCACTATCCTAGGTGGCAATCCATGACCATCCCATGCCCCCATACCCCTTAGTCTAAAGATATTTGAATATAAAAAAAAAATGGAAGCTATTTTTCAGATTTAAAAGAAAAAGTTAAACGTGTTGTTACAATTACCCTTTAAGTGATACTTAACTTCCTATTAAATATAACAATTACCAAGAAATTATGTTATTTGATCCTCCACATATATATGTATGTAGGGGTACATGTCATACAAATTTAACCAGTTTATTTTATTTGATCCTCCACACGAGAATTTTTAGGTCCAATACTAAAACAAGAAACACATAATCACTCATATGTTATGCATATAATTTGTGACTGAGAGAGAGAAAGAGAAAGAGAGAGCAGATTGTTATACACAAATTCGTATATCATAAAACAAAGTAATATATATAATATTTTATTAAATTCTCGCACTTCTCTAATTAAAGTTGACTTTGTTTTAATTGTTGTGTGCGTGTATATTGACAAAGATCTTAGAATATAAGAAAGCAAGGTAGAAAATAGGAGAGCGTAACATGTTGTGAAAACACTCTATTAGGTTTAGGAGGGTGTTGGGATGTGGCTCATAGACCACAATAAGCCCATTCCCAAATGTCTAGCTCAAGATGGGGTTTACAATTCTACCTTCTACACTTTCATTTTGGTCTAAATCTTCTTAAATCCGACTATCGATGACCATGGTTGTAAAAATTCCGATTAGGCGCCTATTAATCCCCAATTAATCCTATTAATCGCTAGTCTTCATCCCATTGTCCGATAACGACTAGCGATTTTTACAACCATGTCACTAACACATGTTCTGAATAGAAAATTACACTGAAAGTTCTATATTTTAACTTTCTTGCAACTAAATGCTTATAAAACAAATCATAAAATTGTAAGGAAAATGAAGATTTTGTGTCATATTTTGGATTATGTTAATAATAATAATAATATCTTTAATTCGTATAATTTCAAGTCCTTATAATAATTTAAATGAGCTCGAGCCGAATACAAGTCTTAATAAAAACTTTTTAAATTAATGAGTTTGAGTATGGACTTTATACATCATGCCTTTTATGATTGTAAAACTAAATAAATCTATGATTTTTTAGAGTTATTTTTGTTTTTATTTTTTTGCATGCTTAGTCTCAAAACTTGTTCTTTTTCGGTGTGGTCCATAGCTAATGAGGTTAATTTTTTCTGTTAAAATGAAATAAAATTACCCTTTCTATTGGGGTGTTTATAATTCGGTTTCCGACCGTCCAAATTCCGTCATCAGTTTGGTTTTGCGGTCAGGTTTTTTCCTTTAAGTTTTGGTCGGTCGGTTTCAAAGTTTGAAACCGTAAACAACGGTTTGATTTACGGTTTATACAAAAAACCGTCTGTATAAAACCGGACCGGACGGTTAGATTTAGTAACATGTTTTATTTGTTTATTTTTAGAATATTTCATACAACATATATATATATATATATATATATATATATATATATATATAATTCATATCGTATATATTTAGTTATTTGTATATATTTATATATTTTCTGTTTTTTTTTGTCATTTTTAAACAGGAAACTTTGTTTTAGACACCACATTTTTTTATCTAGTTTGATTTAACTTGATTTTTTCACATCGGGTTGTTTTGGACATTAGACAACTTGTTTCAAACTTTTTACATATTTTAACAAGATCGGTTTATTCTGAGAGATTGTTTCAAGTTTGTATTATGGACAATATTTCAGAGAGCACGTTATTCTATTTTAACAATATTATGGACAGCGCTTTATTCTATTTTAAGTTTTAACAATATTATGAACAATATTTCAGAGAGCACTTTATTCTATTTTAACAATTATATTTTGTGTACTATGAATTAATATGAAGACGTAATAAGGGGTGGGGGTGGTCACTAGTGATAGAATTCTATCACTCACAAGCACCCAATCAAGTTCCGCCATGTCATCAACCATTTTTTCATCACTCACAACCTTTTTTGGTGGCAATGGTCATCACTCACCACCACACCCAACAATTTCTCCCCCAACCAACAATTACCCTCACAAAAAAAAACCATCACGCCGTGAAGAAAATAACGAAATCGGGTTTACGATTGAACTATAACGCGTTGAACTTGGAGTGGCGGTGGGTATAACGCGTTGAAGGTTGTGTATCACGGTGCTATAACGCACCGCCCCTTGTCCTCTAAGACCTAAACCGCGAAATCAAACAGGAATCAAAACCGTTAGTAACCTTTCAGTTTGGTTAGGTTTTCAAAGGTTTTCAATATTAAAAAACCGTTAGTAACGGTTTAATTTAGGGTTTGACCTAAAAACCGTCAAAATCAAACCGTGAACACCCCTATTTTCTACATTAAAATAGCATCATAATAAATGAGAGTGTAAGTCAAGTTCAAGCTTGCAAAATTACCAACAAGCCGGTATCAATTTAAGACATGAAACTTAAAATGAACTTTAGGAGTAGAGACTACCACCCCAATTTAAACGGGTCAACTCTATCGTTCAATGATGATGGACGTATGAATCTACTATTTATATCTTTTTTTTTTTTTCTCCTGCAAGTATACATTTCATAACATTTTATTGCAAGCATGCATGCTAAGATCACAAACATCCTCGTTATACTATTCTTGCTTTCTATTCGGTCATTTTTTAGTAAAAAGTGATCATGCTTAAAAAGTAGAAAAGAAAGAATAGAGGGTGGAGATACAATAAGAAGTTTATTTGGCTAGGAAGGCTAGGAAGTGATCTTGACCATCCATTTAATTAATCAAGGGCTAAGATTAAATGAATGAAATTGAAGCAAAAAAAAAGAGGCGCGTGGGTTTGTTAGGGGCATTCTAGTCAATCCAGCACAATAGTTTCTCTCTCCTCCAATTCCTCCTCCCATTTTTTAAACGTTAATAACTTTTTCATACGACATTATTTTTTTATAAAAATTGCACCAAAAAAACCAGCGTTTTTTTATCTTTAAAACGAGTATACTATTGCTATATTTTCGGAAAAAAAAATTGAAAACCCAGTTGCGTAAAACGCAATGAAAAAAAATGTAAAAAAATGACATTTTTCTAAAACGCAACGCACCAAAAACACAAAGAAATTTCTTCTTTCTAAAACGCAATGACCAGAAAACACAAATAAATGTCTTATTTCTAAAACGCAATAGCCTAAAAACATAAAAGAAAGTGTACTTTATAAAACGCAATGCACCCAAAACACTTAAAAATGTCTTATTTCTAAAACGCAATGCACCCAAAACACTTAAAAATGTCTTATTTCTAAAACGCAATGGCCAGAAAACACTTAAAAATGCCTTATTTCTAAAACGCAATGGCCAGAAAACACTTAAAAATGTCTTATTTCTAAAACGCAATGGCCAGAAAACACTTAAAAATGTCTTATTTCTAAAACGCAATGCCTAGAAAACACATAAAAATGTCTTATTTCTAAAACGCAATGGCCTAAAAACACAAAAGAAACTGTTCTCTCTAAAACGCAATGAACTGAATACACATAAAAATGTGTTTACCTAAAACGCAATGAGTAAAAACACTTCAAAAATGTTTTATTTCTAAAACACAATGACCAGAAACTGTTGTTCACAGAACCAGAAACTGTCTAAAACGCAATGAACAGAAACTGTTGTTCATAGAACAAGAAACTGTCTAAAACGCAATGACCAGAAACTGTTGTTCACAGAACCAGAAACTGTTGTTCATAGAACCAGAATCTAACTAAAACGCAATGACCAGAACCTGTTGTTTATAGAACCAGAAACACTGTCTACGAATGCAGTTTTCCAGAGACAATTTACAGAAAATTAATTTTTCTGATGCATTTTTATTACAGCAATTTAATAGGAATTTACAGCTCAACCCCAGCCAGGGGCTCTGCCCCTTGGACTCCGCCACGGGCTGCCGCCCTAGGACCCCGCTACCAGGGCGATGCCCCCGGACCCCCGCCAAGATCGTAAAACGCAATGACTAAATCAAAAACCCAGATCGTAAAAATGAAATTAAAGAATTTCTTACATGGATCTAAATGATTTCTTCAACAATTGACGAAGTTTGAATAATTGAAACACTTATCAGCGCTCAAATCGAACGAATCGAGTGATTATATCCAAAATCACCGGAAAAAACGAGATTTTTTATGAAATTAAACTGGGTTTTCTTCAAAAAAAGTTGAAGAACACGTTGATCGGGTGTTTGAATCATTGATTTGTGATGAAAATCGCACTATAATGTAGTGATTATTGAGATAGAAGGTGAAGAAATGGTTGAAGATGGTGGGTTTTTGAAAATGGTGGGTTTTGAAGTTACTGGGTTTTGAAAAGGAAGAAGAAAGGGTTTGATTGACTAAAATACCCTTTTTCTTTATTTTAAAGGTTGCCACATGTCCTAATCCTATTGCTTCCTACATTTCCTAGCCAAAATAAACTTCATATTTGATATTTTCCCTAGATGATTAACTTTAAACTAAGTGAAAGGATTCTTATTATTCATTAATAGCTGGAGTTAACTTTCGTTTTGCTACCTATGTTTTGGTCATTTTAACGGTTTTGCTCCAATAATATAAAAATAGCCATTTTCCTCCCTGATCTTTCGAGTTTGTCGTCAGTTTCCTCCCTGGCTCCAACTCAGTTAAAACGTTCAATTAAAAGTAGGGGTATTTAAGTAGTTTACTCTCTGGCTCTAACTCAATTAAAACGTTTAGTTAAAAGTCGCGGTAGTCGTGGTCGGCAGGTGGTGGTGGATGGTTGTCGATGGTGGTGGCCGCTAGAAAGAGTGGTTGAAAAGATGGTGGATCAGAAAAGAATTACTTATATACATGTAAATAAACAAGTTATAGGTTTATTTAGATGAAAAGACTTGCATGCCCTTGCTTTTATCTATAAAATTACCAAAATACCCTTCTAGTTAATGGATTTTTTGGATGGAGTTAGAGGCGGGGAGCAAAATGACTATAAGTTAGAAAAATCAGGGAGGAAAATGACTATTTTTAAACTATTGGGGCAAAACCGTTAAATTGACCAAAGCACAGGGAACAAAATGGAAGTTAACTCTAATAGCTGAGTACCTATGATTGGTCTGAACCTGATCCAATTCCAACGAAATCACATAACAAGTTGAATGGATTAAGATCAAGGCACTTATCCTTAAAATTTGTTTAGTACTGACATGTGGCATCAAGGCACTCCCTTCAAGATCAAGCCCCTCAATTTTCTTCACTCATCAATTTTTTGAAGATCACACTCAGGGGGCGGTGTACAAGGCATTATGGGACGTGATCTCTGCCACTTCACACCCAATTACATTACCCACTACACATGATCTTAAGACGAATGATTGTGCATATGCACAAAGATAACTTCACAAGAAACGGGTTAAAGCCAAACTTCCATTTAAACGTGTAAAAAGTACTAATTAGCTGGAACCTAGACATAAGGCTAAAAGTGAACAAAATCAAACACAAATTATCATAAGTTAAACGAGCTTCTCAACTACTTAAACATTACACCCCAAACTTGAACAAATTTTAAGTAGCATTATCTTAGAGAATTCACAATCCATTTCTCATCCACATATCTATAATTTAACTAAAAACCGTACTTATCCTCAAAATTTGTTTAACTTTTAAAAACTTCTCACATTTTTGTTCCCGTATCTAGTTCTATTTAATAAAATAATACTTTTTCTTTGATTATAAATTTTCTTGTTCTTCATCTCACAATATATAAAGAAAAAGGATGGGGAATAAATAGTAAATCCCAAATATGAACCGCTTTCCACAAACCATGCATGTTTTCTTTTAACCGGTTTACCGATACGTGGATGAATGTTTTAGCCAACATTTCTTCCTCCGGGAAGTCCATTCCACCCGGGTGGCCCGGTTCGTGAATCTTCCCTTTTTGTTGCCTTTAGTGTTTTCCACATTACCCTCTATACGCTCTTCACTTCCAACTTGCATTTCTTCCAAGTTAGGTTCAAATTGCGTTTCTTGAACATATTCATCGTCACCGTCATCTTCATCAACGTCATAATGTCGTGGTTGCTCTCGTTCCACATTTTCTTCTTCAAAATGAGATGAGTTTCTATACGTCCCAAACGGTTCGAATTTTTGCATCACTTCCAGCGAGAAATCAAGCCAAACCAATGGAACCATAGGTTGTGAAAAAAAGGTTTGATTGTTGCCCTAACATATAGGGCGGTGGAAGGGGTTGCCTGGTAATGTGTTACGTAGGAGGTTGTGGCATATACCCTTCACCACCAAAAGTACCACCTTGGCTCGAACCGGTGCCTCATTTGCTCGAACTAACATCTCGGGATTTTTTAGAGAGTTAAATGGGTTTTGGTTTTGAAATAATGAAAGATTTTGAGAGTGTGCGTGTTTTAAATTTGTGGGTGGGAGTTAAATATGTAAAGTGTCTGAATTTGATTTTCTTAAAACAAGCAATTGGCCGTTTGACAACGGTCGGATTCCTCGACACACACAACATCTCGAGCGGGTAGTGGCGCTAGCTAGCCGAACCCGCTAGCCATACCCGCAAAGGTGGCAGTGGTGTTCTGGCGTGGCTTCAAACCCGTAAAGCCCTACCCGCTAAGTGCCCGGCCTGCCTGAGGAGGAACCAAACCGGTTTCAAACCACCTTTTCAATAAAGATCATATAGAGAAAATGAAAGGGGAACAGATAGTAAATCCCAAATATAAAGATTCACTTTATTTTCCTGTAAAAATTGAAAAATGATATAGAGTGGTGTTTTTCTATGACTTCTTTCTATCTTCCCTTAATTTTAAGTATGTTATGGGCCACCATGGGGATAGAGTCCGGGAATGCTCATCCATTAGCAGCATATGAAGCCCAACAGCCCAATATCTATATCCCTACGTCGTCGTTTTGCTTATAATCCTTATTTCCAAGCTTTTTCTTTCGTAAAACCCTAAAGTTATCCCCAAATCAAAATCGAACCGAGATAAAATATGTTTCGATTCAAAAAAGGTTCCTGTTAGATCTTTGCTTCAATTCAGATCCGTTTCAAAGCAATGGAAGTCTCTGATCGATAGCCCTGAATTCATCACTCATCACACCCTCAACCAGACTCAACCGCAACATCTACTGGTAAGATACACTGAACGTTCCGAGATAAAATATGTATCGATTGTTGATGATGATAGTTTTCCCCGACACAAGTTTTCTCCCACTGTTTCTCCGACTGCTAAGCTACTTACCCATATTCGAATGATCGCTTCCTCTCACGGATTGGTGTGCTTGTGTGGTTTTGCTTATGACAAGAATCTTATTATTCTTTGGAACCCGTCCATTAGGAAATCTGTTGAAATTCAGCTGCCGAATAAATTGAATGCTCTGGGTTTTGGGGTTTGTCCTAAAACTATGGACCCTAAGATTGTCAGGGTTACGCGTAAAACTAACGTGCAGGTTTATACATTAAGCTCTGGGGCTTGGAGACGCGTATCAATGAATCTGTGTGTGCCCCCGGGGTTTACGTTTTGTTCTTATCAGGTAGTAATAGATGGGATTATTTATTGGATTACCTGGAATACGAGTGGGTCTTGTGATAAGCTAATTTCATTTGATTTGACAAATGAAGAATTTGGAGTGATAGAGCTTCAAGATAGTTTAAAAGACCCTAGACATCTATGCATCTCTAAGCGTAAGGAGTCCCTTGTGGTGCTTAATTACCATAAACCGGCCTTGGTTTGCGATGTATGGATGATGAGCACAAAAGATGATCGAAAATCATTGCTTTCAAAATTATTCACGGTGAGTTTTAAGGCGTTAGATGGTTTAGTAAGCCATAGAATTGTTGGATTTAGGAAGAATGGTCAACCGATAATTGAATACCAATGTAGTGGTGGTGGTTTTCTAGTAACAACACTTGAAGTTTATGAACCCTGCACGGAACATAGCAATTATACCGGGACGGATTTGTGCTTCATGATAAATAATGCTTCGCTCTTCATGACAACCTTCCACACAGAGTCACTACTTCTGCTTAATCATCATGGTGCCATCATTCATTGATGACGGCCGTGTGATACGTGCCAACATACCTTGTTGCCATCATCTACGTGGTTAGTAGCAGTAGAGTTAATTAGGAGGTTTTATTTTCATTTTAGTAGGCATCCAGTTTCTCCATATATTATTAGTGGTAGCTATTTCCATTTTGTTTGTTATTTAAACTGAAAGTTTGACGGAATGAAACGACAGAAATGTGGCAACAGTTGTTCATGTTCTTCTCTAATGTTTTTGGGAGATTAGCGTTAGCCATCTCGAATTAGCTTATATCACCGTGTTCCATCATTCGAAACATAATTGGGTATTCGTTTTTTTTGCTTGTTGACTGAGTTATTTTATTTTATTATTGTACTTTTTTTTCATTTTTGGTATTGAACTGGGTAAGCTAAATATTGTGTGTGTATGTGAATTGATAAGGAAGAGAGTAGAGCTAATAGGAGAGCCTAACATATTGGGGAGACGCTCACTTAGGAGGGTGTTGGTGTTAAGAGGTGCATAAGAAATAATGGGTTGGGTACCAACTCGAGTTTTTTGTAGAAATAGTGTCATTTCGATTCTTGTTTTGTAGAATGGTGTAGCATTGAAAAGTTTTTGAATAATGGGTAATACACTTGTAGGACAAGCGTAATGTCAGATTTTCTTGCTAATGCGCTTGTATTAGAAGCGCATCCCAATTAAATCAAATTCAAAGTGGCCGGAGTAATGTATTTTCACCGGGGAAGACAAAGTACGGTCGCCGGAGAAGTATTTTGACACCAGACTTGAAGTTTATGCCGGAGTTCCCCGGAGAAGATGATTGGAGTAAGGTTTCTGGGATACACTTGCTGAACAAACCAAGTCCGATGTCAAAAACTTCTCCCGCTACTGTACTTTGGCTTCTCCGGTGACAATACATTACTCCGGCGACTTTGAATTTGATTTTGATTTAATTGAGATGCGCTTGTATTACAAGCGCATTAGCAAGAAAATCTGACAAGCGTATTACCCATTATTCAAAAACTTTTAAATGCTACACAATTCTACAAAACATGAATCAAAATAACGCTATTTCTGGAAAAAAAACTCGTAGGAACTCCGGGTTTGAACCCGAACTGACTTGCTTTTGAAACCAATTTTGGATGAACCTGGCTTGGACCCTAACAGACCCTCAAGGTTTAAACCCTGTCGAATCCATTTCTTTCACATCAAACTCGGTTTCAACTGACTCGGTTTAGTCAAAACCTGGTTATGATTTATCTAAAGGGGCAAATGGGTCAACCGATTTCAAAGTTATCCGAAGTGTATCAAAATCCCAAAAAAAAACTCCTGAATTGTTATTTTAGAAGGGGAAAAAAAAAAAGAAAACCTTTAGTTTGGAGTTGGCCCAACTTGCTTGTTTTGACTTGCACTAAAAGGCAAAAGTCACCCATCTTGACTCGGCCCGTTTCAACATGTAATCCAATGGGTGACTTTTTCCGTTTATTCTTTTATAAAAAAAATGCAGCCAAATCAACATAGTAATTTTAGAAACTTACTCCGGTCAATTCAAGTCTTGGTTTAAAAAAGTGAGATGCGCACAAAAGCGACCAAGTCTAAAAACGAGGCGTGAAGCGCAAAAGTGGCGAGCTTCTCGTACCCGAGGCACAAAATGATGTATAAATTTGTAAGGCCTCCTAATCCAAGATCTCACTCAGCTAATGCAACCAACAGGTGTGCGGAATCCACCTAATGATCAACCACTGTAGATGAAACACTAGAATGCAAAGATTTGTGAGAGAAATCAAGAATACACTGAGTATTCTTGATGAGGAAGATGAATGACGTCACACACACACAGTAGCCGCCAGACAAAACACACACAATGATTAGGGTTAGAAAGGTGCACAAAATTTCACACAGAATCGCCGCCTTGTCTATTCCACATAAAGGTATATATACAAGGCAAACCCCGGACTTCCAAGACAAACTAGAAGCCCGGACAAAACATACTACACAAAACTCTGACTTTTGTCCTAAACATAAACTCAGACAAAAGTCTAGACTAAAACTTGGACAAAATGTCCAAGGTTAAAACTTGGACTAAGTTTCAATACATATCCAATAAAGACCCTATAAATTGGAAGGCATGCACTTATCACCTAAAGTGCATTAACAAACTCCCCCTTGATCAGTTCATGGTCTTCATTGGTCTTGAGATCTTCATCCTTTCTTCGAGTACTCGCTTCCTGCCCATACCTTGTTCTTCACAAAGAATTGAACTACCTTGATGAACTGATCAGCTAGCACACGATCTTCTTCAAGGTATTTCAGAGGCAGACGTCGAAGCTTCTTCAGATGTGCTTCCCTTAGGTTGACAAGCCAAATCGGATCCAGAATTTTTGCAATCTCAACAGTCACTATCTTCTCGGTAATCACCGCTTCCCCAGTCTTGCCATTAAGATACCAATAACCTATGTTGTCAAATTTATCGAGATCAAACTTGCGCATAGGGATTTTACGGAGGCATCTCGCTGGAGGATAGACCATCTTCCATTCTTCCTTGCCAGTAAACTTATTTAAGTACTTAACTCCTCGACCAATTGCTGGCTTGAACATCTTCCATTTACTTTCTCGACTCTCAGCAACGAGATGAGGAATTAATCCTCTGATGCTAGCAACATTCGTATGGTTGTTGAGATCCAGCTGAGCAATGTGATGGAGATCACGAGCTGGAAGAGTCTGAAGGAACTTGGCTCTTGGCCTGAAATACTGTACCCCATCGGTCCTTTTGATCATTACCAAGCTGTGTTGCTCTTCAAAATCCCAACTTCGAATCTAACCCGAATATTCACCTTTTGTGTTTATATACCTCTTCCTTTGAGTTTCGTCGGGAAGATGTTTAAACCATTTGTGAGCTGCCAAACTAACTTCCTCGGGAATTCGAAAAGGATTAAAGATTTCTTCAGGCATCTCACTACCAAACACAAAGCCTCTAATAACATCGCTGTTAACCGGTAGGGACTCGTACTCGATCCTTTTCCCTTGCGCAGTCTCAATGAAATTGAACTTACCAGCTAGTTCATCATCAGTTCGCCAGTCTTCAACCAGTTCCTCAACCACTTCACCAGCTCCTAAAACCAAATCAACAGCAGGATCTAATTCAGAATCAGATAGGGCACTTGTATCAGCATCTACAGGACCTTTATCTCCCCCTGCAGCTGCACCCGAGGACTCCCCCTCAACTTGAGCCGAGGTTGCAGCTTCAGGAGCACGTACGCTCCTTGACTGCTCCCACTGCTTAGCAGCGTTGGGATCCTTGTCCTTATCAAGATCATCTCTGATTTTCTTTAGCTCATCTATCTTACATTGAGCCTGAATCTGAAAATCCGAATTCTCCCCCTGAGCAGCAAGGAGTGACACGAGATCCGTCACAACACCGAGAAGCCGATCTGTGGTACTAGCCAAAGTCTTCTGTCGGGCTGAAGTCGAGGCATCTTGTGTTATGAACTTTCCCAACTGAATACTCTGGTCTTTGGTTAGACGAAAGAGCTGAGCCATCTGCTGATCTCGAACTGCATCCGTTTTCTTCAAGTAAACAATTTCTTTCTGCTGCTTCGCGATCTGATTCTTATGTTGTACCATGACCTTAGCTGCATCCTGAAATTTGCCACGAACAAACTTTTGAAAATTCTGCTCTTGACCCGAACTTGATGGTCTAGAGGCAGAAACTGTCGAAGGTCTAGGAGCAGCAGGTCTAGAACCAGACGGTTGTGCACCTGATGGCTTAAGACATGAAGACGGTAAAGCTGTAGGTCTCTGAGATCCTTTATTCGATCGCACTGGTGGACTTTGATCGAAAGCAACCTTCGGACGGACTTTCCGTGTCTTTGGCGCTCGCATATCGGTGAAAGCACTAGGCCGCGGTGGCAAGGAAGAACTTCCTGATAAGGCAAACAAATTGCCCGTACCCATTGGCGAAGATAACGACTCAAAAAGCGGTACTGTAGGAATCTGAGAAGACATCATCGGCGTTAAAGGTTGAACCGAAGTAGTCATGCTGGTAGCCTCCACAAAGGAAGTGAACGGAAGTGAAGAAGACAGTGACGGAAGAGCGATAGTTAACTCCAAATTTAGGAGACCTCTGGAATCTGATGGAGCAGCGCTTGATGTAATCGTAACTAAAGCAACTATTGGACTCGAAGACTGAAGATCCGAAACAGTAACACGTCGTCGCTTATACGTCTTGAGAGGAGCTGGCACACGGACAGTATCAGTATCAAGACGACGACGGTCTTCATCATCATCACCAGAAGAAGAAGACGAGCTAAAAACGATTGAATCCAAATCGTTCGCTCTATCATTCCAACTAGCTAAGCGTATACTCCAGTCGGAAGAGGGACCGAAAGAAGCAACCTTTGCTCGAAATAACTCAAGTTTTCCCATTTCAGAGGGTGTAATACGATTTTGAAGTTCCTTCATAACTAACAGGAGATATTGCTTTTCAGATGGCATATCATCCACAGAGATTTCTTCGATAGGACGCTTCCCTTTGTCAACTGCACGGGAATACAGACCCGCTTCTAGAGCCGCATCAAGCTCTAGGATTACCTCATCAGTTTCTACAGCAACTCCCGTTACCGAAGACGTAGAAACTGGAGCCTGAACAAACACATTTTCCTGACTAAAAGCATCAACAATTTGTTCAGCAATAACTGGTTCTTCAATGGGTTCAGGTTCCGGAGAATTAACCGGTGGTTGTTGAAGATCAACCTGAGGTTGAACAACCACGGGTTCGTGAACATTTTCCTCAATTGCCTGCATTCCTCCACTAAAGAAGATCATGAGCCATCGTATCCGTTCCCGATTTTCGTGCAGACAGACACTGCATTAATACATGAAAGAAGTATCTCCACTGCCCAATAATCAAACCCTTGGCGATCTCCTTCCTGGTAAAAGAACCAACGTAACCGAAAGATCTAACCCCACATTCACGAATTTGCTTTACATAACACGTGTTTCCACAATCTAAGTCACCAAACCGCAAAGCCGCACGAATAATTGCTTCCGTGATGACAATAGGGCTTCCATGAATAGTAGCTTCGATAGAATCATCAACAATCTGAGCCGTACGCCAAAACTCCTCAATATACGCTTGCACTTGATGAATATTTTTTGAAATCGCGAAACCAATTCTTGAATTTCGAAGAAAACGTATAATATCAGAATATTCGGCTCCACCACGAACGTTTTCGTTTAGCAATGCAATTTGATTGTGATTACGATGAAAATTTCGAACAGGACGAGGCGGTTCTGCCATCTCTGTTTGAAAAACAAAACACGAAACATATGCATCAGATATAACAGGCTAGGAAACAACAGTATGCAGTTTACACATAGTAAAGCTTCAATGTTCAATTTTTGTCAAAGGGTATTAGCACATAGACTGAAGCAAATTTGAACTACTGAAACAGAGACCAAAAGAGGTTATACTTTGAAAAAGACACAAGAATGAACGCCCAGACCCCGAATCTTAAAACTTGAAATAGGAACAGTTAACACAAAAGCCAAAACTCGGACTGTTGAAAACTCAGAACAGTTAATCACAAAGACCAAACCTCGGACTGTTGAAAACTCGGAACATATTTTCTATGATTAAAACTCGGATCAAACACACAGACTAAAAACTCGGAAAGTTAAACATCGGAACTTAGAATTTCTTTCATCATTTTAAAACTCGGATCCACTGTTTGCTGATTTAAAACTACGAACATCTTCGCTCTGTTAAAACTCGGAACTTATGAAACTCGGACCCTCTTGTAAAAACTTGGAGTTGAGATCTTGGAACTGTGAAAGCTCTGTTTTAAAAACTCGGAACTGTGAAAGCTCAAAATAACACACAAATTGAACTTGCTCACAATAACACACAAAGTGAAAGCTCTGTTTTAAAAACTCGGAACTGTGAGAGACTAAAAAACTCGGAGTTGAGATCTTGTAAAAACTCGGAATAGAAACAGTTTTGATCAAAACAAAACTCGGATATTCAAACAACAAAACTCAGAACTGAACCAAAACTCGGAACAGAACCAAAACGATTTTGATCAAACAAAACTCGGACGTGTTAACGGCAATAAAAATTTGGATATCCTCATCAAAATAAACTTGATTTGTTACCGAACTTACGGAAACAAATAGGCCATTTCTCCGATATTCAAACAACAAACTTCACAAACCTTTTGAAGATCAAAACGCGATATTTCAAATTTCTTTTATCTTCTTCCTTTTACCCAAAAGATACCCGCCAAGAACATCACAAGGACTCCACTAAACTACACTCAAACAAGCAGTTTTTTACCTAATCAAGCATATTCAAAACACATCCAAGCAAGATTTTAACCAACAAAGCACAAAATTAACTCAAACATTCAAACTTTCTTCAAGATTCAAAACCCCCAACCTCAAGAACACCAAGTTCTTGAAGCCAAACACAAAACCCCCAAATTTTCTCACAAAACCCTAACTTCAAAGTAGTTCACTAACATCAATTATCAACAACATTCAACAAGGAAAGAACATTTAAGCATGAATCAACAAGAAATAAGAACACAAAGTTCAACCGAGATGGAAATCCAAGCCCTAGAAACCAAGATTCTTACCTAATTTGAGACAATGGAGATGTTATGAGTGTAGAAACACATACCTTGAAGAAGACTTAAGGTTCTAATCACAAGTGAGAAAGAGATTTGAAGGAAGAAAGAACAGAGGAAAGAGGGGGGTCGATGCAGGTCTTCTATCTACTGAGACTTGGTTGAGAATGTGAGAAGAAACAAAACCCTTATATACATACCAAAACTCGGATCAGAGGGTTTATAAAAACTCGGACTTGAAACCCAGAAAGGTTTTCTTTAATATTTGTTTTATAAAATCCAAAACAAGGCTTTGACCGACTAGTACCATAAACACGGCAAGTCACTATCAAACTCTGAATTTTGTCTTTCAAACGTTGACTAAGAAACCCCCAATTTTAACTTTGAATTTTATTGATCAAGATAATCTTTGAAATTCTAAAAAAGATTGACTTTCAAAAACAACACTTCTGTAACAACTCTCATCAAAAGTCATATTTATTAAATTAATTTGTCCAATAGGAAACCCTAATTGAGACACCCAAGTGATTCTGTACAAACCCTAAAAATTCCAGAACAAACAGAATCAGGATCAGGGCCCCTAAAACTCAAGGGGGGTAAACCCTAGTAACGATTATCTTAAAATCTCGTTGTCTAAAATCGAATTTACAAAACAGTTAAGTCGGCAAGGCTAGTCCCAGACGTGGCTGACCTAGGGTGAAAACGTGTCCCTTGCGCACCGCAAGGGTTCATGCTTACGGTGCGCAAGCATGGCCAATTTTTGTGTATAAATAGCAGACATTGGCATTCGAAGTTTGGCGCTTGAACGACGTAAATTCTCGTTACGTAGACTGAGTTATAGCAGAAATACTTCTAAAAACACACACGGTTCACTAATCGACGCCGCAATCAGGGTAATAACTCGATCGCTGATACGATTCAATGTCCGATCGATTAAACTATCCAATGGATGTTTAAGTGCTGCCCACATTAGGGTTTATGCTTTGTCATTCGTCGTTAAATCGATGGATGTTTAATTATCGCACTTTATCATTCGTTGTGAAGGTGTTAATCTCGTGAGTTATCGTAAATGTTGTATTAAGTTACTAACCGAATTGTGTGCTTGTTATAAATTTAGGTTAAAAGGCTAATCAGTAGGCTAGGCTCTGCTCAAATTAAATCTGCAATGTGAGTCATTCTCTTTTTATCAAATTTGATTTCAAAAGCATGTTTAATTTCAATATTATAATTACAGTGATTAAGTTTATGTAGTCACCAAATTACAGCCGGTATGTGGGGTATTGTGCACATTACTATTGTTTTTATCACTTTAGGTGGGCGAACCTAATTAGTGATACTCGTCACTATTGGGTGAACGGACTCAATAGTGATATGACCACAGTCACGAAACGAGTCGATGACAAGTACTGTGGGTATTTGGTTGAAATAAACATTGAAATCTCTCTTAATACTGTGAATTATAACAAAAGAGTCATTTTAGCAAAATGAATGATTCACTCAGTATTTCCCTCTGACAAAACTTTTTCAAACATGTTTCAGGTGATCTGTTGTGATCCAGGAAAAGTGCCGAGAAGCACTACAAGCTTAAGGAAGTGGCTCAGTATAAAAATAAAGAAACATGTTTTGTAAAATAAAAGATTTCTCCGTGAAGTCTCAAGATTGTAAATTACCGGGTTTTATCCCGAGTTGTGAAATAAAATAATCGGGAAATATTTCAGTTTTAAAAAGATCCTGACGGTAAACTTCCGCTGTTAAACTCAATTAAATAAATACCACGGGATTTCTGTCACGCGGCTCCTGAAACGGGTCAAACCGGGTCGAGGGCCGTGACAGAAAAAGGTGGTATCAGAGCCACTTATTTAAGCCTATTAAGTATTTAGAAAATACTTAATTTTTCTATTTTTGTGATTTTATGTTTTATTAACTGACTAATTGTTAGTTACAGTATGGGTAAACAAAAGCTGTCAAACATCTATCTTAAATTAGATAGGTCATCCAACGAAAAAGGAAGTTCATCCCAAACCAAAAATTACCCTGCAATCCCTGAAGAAGGAATATTTGTGCGAAAGGCACATTATGAGAAACCACTTTCTCCTAGTAAAAGAAGTCTGATTATTAGAAAAAGTAAGGAGGAAATAAGGAAAATCCGAGAAAAGAAAGTTAAACAGGAAACCCAGGAATTAAACAATAAAACACCTTGGGAGGACAAGTTAGATGAGAAATGGGCAGATCTGTATATGCTAGCTACAGTAGCAGTAAATGCAAATCTTTAATAATTTTGACCCAAGTTTTAGCACCTTTATCAATTTCAGTCTAGAAACCTTATTTCAGTAAATAAATAAATTTACAACCAAACCTAGTGTGTTTTAACTTTTCAGTTATTTTGTAGTTACCCAGTATGAAATAATATTTAAAGATTTTCTATGAAATTTGGTATAAATTTTAACTTAGTATTTGTGTAAAACAGCATGAACGACTTGTCTGACGCTCTTCAGAACTTAAATCTCTATCCAGTAAAAATAGAGGTTTCCAGAGATTTCAATAGGTATATACCAGACATAGAAGAACCTATTGAATTTAATGCTTCACCACCTCCAGAGAAACCCAAGCCCAAGAAAAGGAGGAGATTTGTAGGATGGAGACGTGTGCGTAGGAGAAAACCCGTCCCTAGAAAGAATCCTAAAATTGAAAATCCTTTAAATAAAGGGAAGGAAATTGAAGCCGGGGAAGAGTCTAGGCAAATGGAGATACAGTTTGATGAATATTCAAAGCAAATAGAAATAGAGACTGGAGGAGGATTTAATCAAACCCAGATAGAAATGGGAGAAAGCTCTAAGCAAAATCAAGAAATGACATTGCAAGAAGAGCTGGATTTTATATTGGCAAGCTGTGATACTATTCAGCCTGTCAATAGAAATTTTTTTACCCAGCCTCTTGAATCTCAATTACCAATAAACTTAGAACCAGCAATCCCAGAACCTATAGTCCATACCCAACCTTTAGGAATGGACGAATGGTGGACAAATGACTGGCAATTTCAAAACCTGCTCAACAGTCCTAATTCCTTTCTTCCTCAGTTTGACCCGGAACCATTACCAAATCCACTCATGAGTAACGAGAATTTAGCAGAACTTCGCCATTTTGGCGAAGAATTAATGGATGCGGGAAATAGAATCCGGGAGATAGGGGGACAAATTGCATGGAAGTATGATGAAAGGGAGCTTCGTTTTTAGGAAAACAAATGACGAAAGATAGTAGGTTTATGAAACTGTTGTTGTGTAATAGTAACAATAAAATCAGTATGTGTAAAATAAATAATAAAACGGTTGTATATAGAAGCATGATATAATTTATAAAACAAATGAAATTTTAGAAAATTTACAATTGTGTTGGTATATTCGTTTACGTGGTTATGTGCAATTAATTGTAACATTGGAGTATTTCTTTGATACTAATTATTTATCTATAAATTAATTATCAGATGGAAAACGCTAATAACGAACCAGTAAATGAGGTTAATCAATCTGAGCAACACCCGGGGGATCAATATATGACTAGACAAGATATAGAAAATATAGTTGCTCAAGGGATAGCTAATGCTATTCTAGCAATAGTTGCTGCTCTTAAAAATCCAATTGAGCCTCAACAAATCATTCCAAGCAAACGTATTTCTGAAGATAACTTCAGTAATAGCGTAAACGGAGGCAATGATCATGTTAATCACGATAATGAACCACGGTAAGCTCCGCTCTCTAAAAAAATGAAAGCTGCAACACCTGGTTGCACTTTCAAAGAATTTCTTGCTTGTAAACCATCTGAGTTTGCAGGCAATGAAGGAGCAACTGCGGCACTACGTTGGTTAGAGAAAACCAAGGCAGTAATTGCCATAAGTAAATGTGACAAGGATGATCAGGTCATGTACGCGTCAAATCTTTTTAAAGAAGGGGCGCTAGAATGGTGGAACACGGTGCTACAGGCTAAAGGAAGAAATAGGGCTTATGCCATGAACTGGGAAGAATTTAAGAATTTTGTAGAAAGAAAATTTCTGTCCCGAATATGAAAAAGATCAAATGGCAAATAAATTCCTAAACCGTCGTATGACGGGTGTAGATTGTCGCGGTTATACTTCGACATTCTTTGAATATGCTAGAGTGGTACCAACACTGGCTTCGCCAGAACCGGTACTCATTTCTCGCTATATTTGGGGATTAATTAGTGAAATCCGCAATATCGTTAAAGCTGCTAGACCTCGCTCTATTGACGATGCAGTAGAATTAGCTAACACCCTAACCGACGAATTAGTACGCACGAGAGATGAAAATAGGAAAAAGGAATTGGCTCAGAAAATTACCCAAGGATTTCGGGTGGGTAATAATAGCAACTTCAAGAGGAGAGGAACAGGGCAATCTTCAACTCCACCGTTCTGCAGGAATTGCAGAAAGAAACATTTTGGAAGATGTAGTGTAACCTGCAATTTTTGTAAAATGGTAGGACATCGTGAAGAAAACTGCAGGAAGAAATCCACAATCTGTTACAATTGTGGAGAAGTAGGACATTTTAAAACAGAATGTCCAAAATTGGTCAAACCAGCAGACAACAAAGCTAAACCAGCTGACATGGCTACAAAAAAGAATTACAGAGCATTCCAGCTAACTACACAAGAAGCAGAACTCATTCCAGATGTGATAGCTGGTACGTTCTTAGTTCACAACTTGTATGCAAAAGTATTATTTGACTCTGGTGCAAACCAAAGTTTTATTAATACTTCATTCTGCCATGCTCTTAAATTACCATTAACCAACATTAGGCAAATTTTTACAGTCGAAACGGCTGATGGGAATTCAGTTAAAATAGATAAAGTTCTGCAAAATGTAGAAATAGAACTTTTAAGTCATAAATTTTCTGCAACCTTATTGCCCATGAAATTAGCTGAATTCGATGTTGTGTTAGGAATGGATTGGTTAGTAACCAACCATGTTCAAATTCTTTGTGATAAGAATTCCATAGAAATTCAGGCATCCACCGGAGAAGTAATCACGATTATAGGAGATAAACCACGTAAACCCATGAAGTTCATATCAGTAATGAAAGTTGCTAGTTATGAACGAAAACAAGGAATAGTATATATGATTTCGGTAATCATTAGCACTAAGGATAAAGAACTTAAGGAAATTCCTGTAGTCTCAGAATACCCAGAGGTATTCCCAGAAGAATTACCAGGATTACCACCAGATAGGGAAGTAGAGTTTAGAATTCATCTAATTCCAGGAACTATACCGATAGCCAAAGCACCTTATCGGTTAGCACCCACAGAAATGTTAGAATTGAAAAAGCAATTAGATGAATTACTAAGCAAAGGTTTCATCCAACCTAGTTCATCCCCTTGGGGAGCACCAGTATTGTTTGTTAAGAAAAAAGATGGTTCAATGAGAATGTGTATTGATTATAGAGAATTGAATAAGGTTACAATTAAGAATCGATACCCATTACCTAGGATTGATGATCTTTTTGATCAACTTCAAGGAGCTAGATATTTTTCTAAGATTGATTTACGCTCCGGATATCATCAATTAAAAGTGCAAGAGGAAGATGTACCTAAGACTGCTTTCAGAACTAGGTATGGTCATTACGAGTTTACAATCATGCCCTTTGGGTTAACGAATGCACCTGCAGCATTCATGGACATGATGAATAGGATTTGTAAACCGTATTTGGATAAATTTGTGATTGTTTTCATAGACGATATACTTATTTATTCAAAAAGTCAGGACGAACATTGTCAACACTTGCATGCACTCTTAACTTTGTTAAGAAAAGAAAAGTTGTATGCCAAATTCTCGAAGTGTGAATTTTGGTTACAAGAAGTGCAATTCTTAGGCCATATGGTAAATCATGAAGGTATTCATGTAGATCTTGCTAAGATAGAGGCAATTACCAATTGGAAGGTTCCACAAACTGCAATGGAAATTAGAAGTTTTATAGGTTTAGCTGGCTACTATAGACGGTTTATTAAGGATTTTTCCAAGATAGTTGTACCATTAACTAAGCTAACCTGTAAAGCAATTAAGTTTGAATGGGGACCTAAACAAGAAGAAGCTTTTAGAATCTTGAAACGAAAACTAACCAATGCCCCAATCTTAGCCTTACCAGAAGGAATTGAAGATTTTGAAGTATATTGTGATGCTTCAAAATTAGGATTTGGATGTGTATTAATGCAACGCAAGAAGGTAATTGTGTATGCTTCAAGACAATTGAAAAAGCACGAAGAAAATTATACGACTCATGATTTAGAGTTAGGAGCCGTAATTTTTGCCCTTAAGATTTGGAGACATTATCTTTACGGAAGTAAATTTACTGTCTATACCGACCACAAAAGTCTAAGATATATATTTGGGCAAAAAGAGTTAAACATGAGACAAAGGAGATGGATGGAAATCTGAAGTGATTACGACTGTGATATTCAATATCATGAAGGAAAGGCAAATGTAGTAGCAGACGCCTTAAGTCGTAAGTATCATGAAAAACAACGACGAGTCCGTGCTCTCAGATTAAATCTACAACTAGATTTAATGGAACAATTGAAGAATATTCAGGAAACAGCAATCAAGGATGATGCTGAAGGAATGAAGGGACGAATAAAAGAATTAGAGCAAGGAGCTGATGGAATTTGGAGATTCCACAAAAGCATAATTTGGGTACCTAAACAGGGAGAATTAAGAAATAAGATTTTAGAAGAAGCCCATAAGTCAAGGTATACAATTCATCCAGGGAATAATAAGATGTACCAAGATTTAAGAAATAATTTCTGGTGGATAGGCATGAAGAAGGATATAACTAGATATGTTTCTAAGTGTCTTACTTGTTCACAAGTTAAAGCAGAACATCAGAAACCTTCAGGTCTACTACAACAGTTAGAAATGCCGGTATGGAAATGGGAACTCATAACAATGGATTTTGTTACTAAGTTACCCAAAACCAGAAAAGGTAATGACGCGATTTGGGTAATTGTGGATCGATTAACCAAATCTGCTCACTTTCTGCCTATGAAAGAAACCTTTAGTATGGAAAAATTGGCAAAGTTGTATGTAGATAAAGTCGTATCTCTACATGGAGTTCCACTCTCCATTGTATCAGATAGAGATAGTCGTTTCACTTCTCATTTTTGGAAAGGTTTCCAAGAAGCTATGGGAACTCGACTAAGCCTAAGTACTGCATATCATCCTCAAACAGACGGGCAAAGTGAAAGAACAATCCAAACTCTGATGGAGAGTGTGAAACCGGAGCTTTAAAGTGTTTATTTTGCGTGTTTTGTTTGGTTTTAAGTAATTATATGCATTGAATAAGATAACTACGAGAATTATGGTTTGTGCAGGTTAGTTGCTTAATTCGAGGAAGTTAACGCGTTTAGAGACGAAGCGGAATGTTCAAGATTGATAAATGCATCACTTAGTCAACAGACATACACATGTGAGCTTGAGTGTGGACGGCAGACTTTTGGAGGGTAGGAGTCAACAATTCATCATACAACACTCATGTGAGCCATAGATGTGAACCTTGGAGTTAGAATTTGGGAAAGATAAGAAGTGGTGGCTGTCTTCTTTGTGTTTCACGTGAGGACAAGAAATGAACATGATCATTATGGACCATCGAAGTTGGGCAGCCATATTATTTTATCTTGGGCTCTCATAAGACAACTTCATCATCATCCCCATTAATGATTGGCAGCCCATTATCACGAATAGTTGGTGGCAGCCGTACATCTCCATACTCTCGATATTTTTGGCAGCCACTCACAATTTGGAAGGAGCCTTTTAATTAATCATCGTTACCATCGAAAAATGGGCAGCCACATAACACAATTTTGGACTTTATGGACGGTCGATTATTGGCAGCCACCATCTTCTACTTTTAGCAGCCAATATTAATCCTTTGGGCTCCCAATCGGCCCAACATCATCATTAATACCCATCGATTATTGGCAGCCGTATGGAATTAATTTTCAGTTTTAAAAAACGGATGACCAACATCATTATAGAGGATTATCGATCAAACACAAGGAGGTTGGAACAAAAATCACGTGAGGGTTTCAAGGATCACAACCGACATGCGCGGCTAGTCTCTTCGGATTCACCCCGGTGTAGGTAGTTGTATATTTCTAGGGTTTATGCATTTGTTCTTTGATTCGACTTTGTGACAACTTGTATTGATTTTTGAAACCATTGACAATAGTTTACATTTGTTTCGTATTCGTAAATTGTCGAACGATGTTAAAAGTTATGACTTTGCGAAATGGTTATGTGTAGTTATGCATTGTCGTGGTTAGGATTTACTTGTGTTGATTACAAAGTGTATTCTTGTCCGTTCTTCGGGACGTTGATAGTTATTGGCACCTAAGTCACGGTACACTAAATCCGCTAATCGTATGCAATTGAGTTGAATTAAAACATGTAGGAACCCTAGGACTTACAATTACCGAAACCGCGTGTGATCCGTATTCCTAATTCTTGTTTTCAATTAAGTAGTTTAGTTTTGAAAGTTTCGTTAACAAATCATCGTTTTAGATAATATCAATTTGTCGGTTCACTCCGATATCCTTTTAAACTAATTTAATAAATAAAATTAGCAAACTTCATAATCACTTTGTACATTATTTGTAAATAGTCTAACTAATCGAACAGGTCGTGCGATACTGACCACATGCTCTTCGTGGATACGATACCCGACTTACCCTAGCTACCTAGGTTTAATTGGGTTTTTGACTGATCGGGACGACACGGTCACGTCAAAATGGCGCCGTTGCCGGGGAGCTAGTGCGCTTAGTATTTCATTGCTTGTTCGATTTTAGTTTAGTTTTTCTTTCTTGTATTTTTGTGATTTTACTTTGGGTGGTCGAGCTTGTTTGTGCAGGTACATGTTTTGCAGGTACCATCTTTCAATATGAATTGGGTAGATGATGATCCGTGTGAGTGTTGCGGAAGCGGAGAGCACTATTTAGAGGATTGCTCTGTTTTCTACGAAAAAGTTCAAGCCAACAAGGAACGGGAAGACTACCTCAGCGGATTGTTTGATTATAGGAGGGCGGATTATGAAGATTTCAATGGTCCATCCTCACCTTATCCATACACTAGACCACCTCCACCACCGGAGCAAGAAAAGTCATGCCCTTGTTGTGGAAAAGTTCACATACATGAAGATTGTCCAGTGTTTTGGAAAGATCCAGTGTTTTGGAAAGAAAAAATAAAGTCCGGTTACAAGCCACCTTCATATCAAGAATACAACCATTTAGAGATGAATTACCATTATGAGCAAGAACGGGGTTACAACAACTATGAACCCGACTTGCCACATTTCTCAAGTTATCAGGAGGAGTATGATGACTATTATCATGACTCCCCTCAACCGACATACGAGGAGCCTCAAGATTCATTACACTCTAAGCTCGACACGATCATGGACATGATGCTAGAAATGAAAAAGAAAGACGAGTTGAGAGACAGATCATTTGAGGCTTTGGTTATTCAGGTTGCTCAACTAACCGAGGAGATGGCCCAACTTAGGCGAGACCAAGAGGTTTGGGCTAATGGTACAATAGTAGATGGTGAGGTGGTGGAAGAGGTTATCGATCTTCCCGAGCAAGAAAATGAATGTTTGAACCGAGCGGAAGACATGACACCGCAAGACAAATCGGATTCGAAAGAAGCTCACATTCATATTCATCCTTCTCCCAAACTTATCACTCCAACCAACAAAGTTGGGGATGCGGGTTCGGGCATAAGGACTCTAAAAGTGGCGTTGCAAGACATTGGCCATGTTGTTAAGAGACGGCCCCGAAGTTGTACATTGCGTATGCCGAATATAATAAAAAGAGTATGGATTCGGCATGCTAATTACCGAGCGTATGTTGGAAACTCGGTAGGCAAATGTGCACTTCGACCGCCATGAGAGGTAAGTCAGGTATAATTGTTGTAGAGTTTGTATTATTTTCGTTTTGTTTTTATTTTCTTAGATAAATGAACGTTGTGGGTGTGTTCCCTATATAACCCTCACGAGACCTCTCGTCCTCCCAAGCTATTGGGGGGTTTAAAAGGGCTTGTTGCATAAGCTAAATGCAACCGTGATTCCTACGAAAGTGAGTTAGGCTTGTTATTGTTGTAAATTATTTTTACACATAAATCAAAGTAAATTAATGTATGACTTGGTAATATTTTCATAAAAAAGTGGTAGAACTAGGTAGCTAATAAATTTTAATGGTTGTGAGAAGCATGCTTCTACACAAGGGTTAAGATTTGTAGGTACATTATGTTCGTGGGACGACCGCTTTCTTGAAGAGAAGAAGAGCACACGAGGAATGAGCTCCAAAAAAAAAAAAAATCAGGTGCATACGTTCCCTTTTTACTTTTGATTTTTAGTTAGCAAATAAGTGGAGTGTAAAGTGTATTTTATTTTCCGGGGTGAAATTTTGGGGAGGTTAGTCGTGTCGCATCCCTTGTGCGTTTAATACTCTAGTTCTTACACATTGACGACAATATGTACCTCAAGTGTGGGGATGGGGGAGTAGTAAGAATTTTCGATTTTCACCCGTTCATTTAAATACTACACATTGAGGACAATGTTTACCTCAAGTGTGGGGATGGGGGAAATTTTCAAAAATTTTTCAAAAATATATTGTTTTGAAAGCGATCTTAAAAGCACAAGTAACTAAGTCAATGAGGGATGTCACAACCCATTTGGTCTTTTGTCATGGTCAAGTTCAAATTAATAGCATGACGGGTATTTAGCGGGTGGTTATTTGGGAATAATCCGCCTAAGAAACTCGTCTTTTATGCATGTCACATACCATACCCTTTTAGATATGTGAGGTTTTGAGCCACTTTTACATCATAGGATTACATATTCATGTTTCTTTGTTTGAGTGGACCATTAGTCATGTATTGTAGAACTTGCAACTTTTGATACGTTTGAGACCATAGACCGAATACAAGCACGAGAAAGATTAAGGCATTAGGTGAACCTTTTTCTTTAAAACCATTTATTTATCCTTACCCAAACAAATTCCCTAGTGGCCCACTTTGAGCCTAAACCTTTCGTTTGACAACCCGTTTAGCCTATAACCGTTAAACCTTTTCTTTTAAACCCGTGTGATGAAAATTCGATGGTATGATTATTTGTTTGTATAGTTGTGTTTGCAAAAAAAAAAAAAATCAATCAGAAAATGTTGCGAAAAAAAAAGAGAATAGAAAATCATTGAGAAAAGTACAAAAATACGAGTTAGTAGTTGTTGAATAAAAGGCTAAATTTGTTGCCTTGTAGTTGATGTTTATAGTTTAGTTTTGTTTAGAGTAGTCGTTTGTAATAAAAAATCGAATTTTTCATCACCTTAGCCACTTAAAAAAAAAGTAAAAAAAAAAAAAAAAATCCTATTCCATACCCTTAGCCTAGCCCCGTTACAACCCTCCAAAGACCTTATGACTTGTTCTTAGTATTCGTGTTCGGTGGTGGAGATTGATTGAGTTGCAAGCCTATGCGGGTAAGTGTTCTAATCGGTTTGAGTAATTATTTCAAAAGCGCTAATGCATCAACTATTAGCCAATTTTAAACCGAGTGGAGAGAACATTGTGAGGGATGTGCATGATTTATTAGTTTCAAGGGCGGGTTAGTCTTGGATAACCATGTTATATGGGATTATCCACTTTTCCGTTAAATATTTCGTAAATTGTAAAAAAGTTTGAACCGGGTATGACATTAGACCTTAACCTTTGTCTCGGGAATGGGAAGTGTGTTTCTCGTTCGACCCACGTGAAAGTGAAATACAGATTTGCTTGAGGGCAAGCAAACGACAAGTGTGGGGATGTGATGGAGAGTGTGAAACCTGAGCTTTAAAGTGTTTATTTTGCGTGTTTTGTTTGGTTTTAAGTAATTATATGCATTGAATAAGATAACTACGAGAATTATGGTTTGTGCAGGTTAGTTGCTTAATTCGAGGAATTTAACGCGTTTAGAGACGAAGCGGAATGTTCAAGATTGATAAATGCATCACTTAGTCAACAGACATACACATGTGAGCTTGAGTGTGGACGGCAGACTTTTGGAGGGTAGGAGTCAACAATTCATCATACAACACTCATGTGAGCCATAGATGTGAACCTTGGAGTTAGAATTTGGGAAAGATAAGAAGTGGTTGCTGTCTTCTTTGTGTTTCACGTGAGGACAAGAAATGAACATGATCATTATGGACCATCGAAGTTGGGCAGCCATATTATTTTATCTTGGGCTCTCATAAGACAACTTCATCATCATCCCCATTAATGATTGGCAGCCCATTATCACGAATAGTTGGTGGCAGCCGTACATCTCCATACTCTCGATATTTTTGGCAGCCACTCACAATTTGGAAGGAGCCTTTTAATTAATCATCGTTACCATCGAAAAATGGGCAGCCACATAACACAATTTTGGACTTTATGGACGGTCGATTATTGGCAGCCACCATCTTCTACTTTTAGCAGCCAATATTAATCCTTTGGGCTCCCAATCGGCCCAACATCATCATTAATACCCATCGATTATTGGCAGCCGTATGGAATTAATTTTCAGTTTTAAAAAACGGATGACCAACATCATTATAGAGGATTATCGATCAAACACAAGGAGGTTGGAACAAAAATCACGTGAGGGTTTCAAGGATCACAACCGACATGCGCGGCTAGTCTCTTCGGATTCACCCCGGTGTAGGTAGTTGTATATTTCTAGGGTTTATGCATTTGTTCTTTGATTCGACTTTGTGACAACTTGTATTGATTTTTGAAACCATTGACAATAGTTTACATTTGTTTCGTATTCGTAAATTGTCGAACGATGTTAAAAGTTATGACTTTGCGAAATGGTTATGTGTAGTTATGCATTGTCGTGGTTAGGATTTACTTGTGTTGATTACAAAGTGTATTCTTGTCCGTTCTTCTGGACGTTGATAGTTATTGGCACCTAAGTCACGGTACACTAAATCCGCTAATCGTATGCAATTGAGTTGAATTAAAACATGTAGGAACCCTAGGACTTACAATTACCGAAACCGCGTGTGATCCGTATTCCTAATTCTTGTTTTCAATTAAGTAGTTTAGTTTTGAAAGTTTCGTTAACAAATCATCGTTTTAGATAATATCAATTTGTCGGTTCACTCCGATATCCTTTTAAACTAATTTAATAAATAAAATTAGCAAACTTCATAATCACTTTGTACATTATTTGTAAATAGTCTAACTAATCGAACAGGTCGTGCAATACTGACCACATGCTCTTCGTGGATACGATACCCGACTTACCCTAGCTACCTAGGTTTAATTGGGTTTTTGACTGATCGGGACGACACGGTCACGTCAAACTCTAGAAGACATGCTCCGAGCATGTGTAATAGATTTTGGTGGAAATTGGGACGATCACTTACCTTTAATTGAATTCTCCTATAACAATAGTTATCATTCAAGTATTGAAACTGCCCCATTCGAGGCATTATATGGAAGAAAGTGCAGAACTCCAGTATGTTGGGCAGAAATAGGAGAAAGTCAATTGTCAGGTCCCGAGATAGTGCAAGAGACGACTGGCAAAATTTCACAAATCAAGGAAAGGCTTAAGACGGCTCGAGATCGCCAGAAAAGTTATGCAGACAATAGATGTAAGCCGTTAGAATTCCAAGTTGGAGACAGAGTACTGTTGAAAGTTTCTCCTTGGAAAGGAGTGGTTAGATTTGGTAAGAAAGGAAAGCTAAGTCCAAGATACGTAGGACCAATTCCAGTGATCCAACGTATAGGACCAGTTGCTTATAGGTTACAACTACTAGAAGAGTTAGCTGGAGTACATGATGTATTTCATGTATCCAACCTCAAGAAATGTTTATCAGACGAATCTTTGGTAGTACCTATCCAAGATATAGAAGTAAACGAAAAGTTAAAATATGTTGAGAAACCTCTTCAAATAGAAGACAGAAAAGTGAAGTTTCTCAAGCACAAACGACTAGTGCTAGTTAAAGTAAAATGGGATTCAAAGAAAGGAGCTGAATACACTTGGGAGCTGGAATCTGAGATGAAGAAAAAGTATCCTCAATTATTCCAGTAAATCTCGAGGACGAGATTTTTATTAAGGTGGGGAGAATGTAACAACTCTCATCAAAAGTCATATTTATTAAATTAATTTGTCCAATAGGAAATCCTAATTGAGACACCCAAGTGATTCTGTACAAACCCTAAAAATTCCAGAACAAACAGAATCAGGATCAGGGCCCCTAAAACTCAAGGGGGGTAAACCCTAGTAACGATTATCTTAAAATCTCGTTGTCTAAAATCGAATTTACAAAACAGTTAAGTCCGCAAGGCTAGTCCCAGACGTGGCTGACCTAGGGTGAAAACGTGTCCCTTGCGCACCGCAAGGGTTCATGCTTACGGTGCGCAAGCATGGCCAATTTTTGTGTATAAATAGCAGACATTGGCATTCGAAGTTTGGCGCTTGAACGACGTAAATTCTCGTTACGTAGACTGAGTTATAGCAGAAATACTTCTAAAAACACACACGGTTCACTAATCGACGCCGCAATCAGGGTAATAACTCGATCGCTGATACGATTCAATGTCCGATCGATTAAACTATCCAATGGATGTTTAAGTGTTGCCCACATTAGGGTTTATGCTTTGTCATTCATCGTTAAATCGATGGATGTTTAAGTATCGCACTTTGTCATTCGTTGTGAAGGTGTTAATCTCGTGAGTTATCGTAAATGCTGTATTAAGTTACTAACCGAATTGTGTGCTTGTTATAAATTTAGGTTAAAAGGCTAATCAGTTGGCTAGGCTCTGCTCAAATTAAATCTGCAATGTGAGTCATTCTCTTTTTATCAAATTTGATTTCAAAAGCATGTTTAATTTCAATATTATAATTACAGTGATTAAGTTTATGTAGTCACCAAATTACAGCCGGTATGTGGGGTATTGTGCACATTACTATTGTTTTTATCACTTTAGGTGGGCGAACCTAATTAGTGATACTCGTCACTATTGGGTGAACGAACTCAATAGTGATATGACCACGGTCACGAAACGAGTCGATGACAAGTACTGTGGGTATTTGGTTGAAATAAACATTGTAATTTCTCTTAATACTGTGAATTATAACAAAAGAGTCATTTTAGCAAAATGAATGATTCACTCAGTATTTCCCGCTGACAAAACTTTTTCAAACATGTTTCAGGTGATCTGTTGTGATCCAGGAAAAGTGTCGAGAAGCACTACAAGCTTAAGGAAGTGGCTCAGTATAAAAATAAAGAAACATGTTTTGTAAAATAAAAGATTTCTCCGTGAAGTCTCAAGATTGTAAATTACCGGGTTTTATCCCGAGTTGTGAAATAAAATAATCGGGAAATATTTCAGTTTTAAAAAGATCCTGACGGTAAACTTCCGCTGTTAAACTCAATTAAATAAATACCACGGGATTTCTGTCCCGCGGCTCCTGAAACGGGTCAAACCGGGTCGAGGGCCATGACAACTTCACTCAAAGACATAAAAGTTTGAACAGGAAAAATATCACAACTTTGAACAAAAATTTTATCGAACCCTTTAAAAAGACGAAGTTTCACACACACACTTAGATGTATCTTGCACGACCGATTTTTATGAAAAGGACTTATTTTAAGTTACCGAATCTAGTGTTTTAACACCTTATTAAAGAATATTCACAACCCTTAGAGTATTTTTCAGAATGATAACTCGCACATAGAAACAAGAAAGCAAAATCTTTTTGTTGGTTTTTGAATTTTTGACTGAATTAAAGGAATTAAACCTAAGAACGTATTTACACTAATTATCTTTTTGTGAAATCGGAGCAAAGGGATCATATCGGTTTTTCTGTCAATATCCAACACAAGAAGCATAGTTCTTCAGTTTAAGCTTTTAGAATGATATTAACAGTTCAAGACGTTCAACGGTATTGTGGTCCACTTAAGCTTTAGCACGCTTTCGAACACTGTTTTCGAGATATGCTATTAAGTGTATTAATAACTGATTGTAACTATGTTTACCCACCTCAGAATATACTCCCGTATCAAGGTATGCACGAGAGTTCATCTTACTGGTGAGTATACCATTTATCATCTGTTTTGACGTATAAAATGATGTGAGATACTCACTTATTTAGAATTGAAAACAAGCCCTATGTGATAGAATCACTTATTGATGAGGAACTTGATTTTCAGATGCATGAGGGCACAGGAGCAAGTCCGTGAACAGGTTAGTACCATCGTACAGACAAAGAGACGAACTTGAATCCCGCATAAGAGCTGTGATATATTATCACATATTTTGTGGGACATGTGATTGTTTATCACTTATTGAGGTCGAATGCATCATGTATTATATACACGAATGAATGATATTTACACGTATGTATGGTATCATGGAAGATCTAGACTTGCGTCCCCGTTGTTTTCGGTAAAAGAAACAACCATGATACCCAGATGATAAACAGCATAAAGACCACGTATCTCAGAACCTCGGCAATCTATCAAACGAAATTACGGTACCAAGACCATATATCCGAGAGATGTACCACACAAGTTACGCAGTTCATTATGTTTATATACCAAAAACAGGTTCTTATTGACACGTAAAACCTACCGAAGCAACGTATAATGAAGCTGTTACAGTTAACGGTTAATTTTATATATTACTATAATCCTGCACCAGATACGACTAACCGATGTACTATCATTTCCCTTATATCTCAACACGACTTCATTTTATATTTTTCAAATGTTTTTATATTTTTCTTAAAATTTATCCTACAACTAAGTAAAATATTTTTGGAGTTTTTCAATTTTAGGAAAGCGGTAAGAACTGTACAGAAAACATAAAATAAAGTTTCTATGCGAGTTTTGAAAAGCATTTTACTCGGGGTTGATCATGCCAATCATTCGAACCAGATTTTCAAATCTAGCCCGATCGAGTGTCTTCGTAAACAGGTCGGCAAGATTATCGAAGGTGTCTACCCTAACCACTTCTATTAAACCCTTCTCAGCACAGTCGCGAATGAAATGATGCCTAACATCTATGTGCTTAGTGCGTGAGTGATTAACTGGATTGTTAGTTATGGAAATGGCAGAGTTGTTATCGACAAGAATAGGAGTTCGAGTAAAATTCAAACCGTAGTCCCTCATTTGCTGCTGAATCCACAAGACCTGAGCACAACAGCTTGATGCAGCAATGTACTCGGCCTCGCACGTGGATAGAGAAACGGCAACTTGCTTTTTGCATTGCCAAGAGACAAGACGGTTCCCAAGAAGTTGTGCGCCGCCAGAGGTTGACTTTCTGTTCATCGGGCACCCTCCGAAGTCTGCGTTAGCATACGCCATCAAATCCAGACCACCTTTAGCTGGATACCACAATCCAAGCTTAGGCGTCCCTTTCAGATATCTGAAGATACGCTTGACTGCTTTCAAGTGAGACTCCTTCGGAGTTGATTGGAACCTGGCACACAAACAAACAGAAAACATAATATCTGGTCGTGAAGCAGTAAGATACATTAGCGAACCTATCATTGCTCGATATAGAGTCGGATCCACTTCAGGATCTTTCTTCTTATCGGGTGAAAGCTTGTGATTTGTCGGGAGAGGCGTGTCATAGGGTAAGCTATCTTCCAATCCAAATCTTTTGAGAATCTCGTGGACATACTTTGTCTGATGCACGTATGTCCCGGTTTTTTCTTGACTCACTTGAAGACCTAGAAAGAAGGATAACTCGCCCATCGCGCTCATTTCAAATTTTGACTTCATCACCGCCTCGAACTCACGACACAATTCTTCATTTGAAGAACCAAAAATTATGTCATCAACGTAAATTTGCACGATCAGAAAATCTCCCCCTTTCTTCAATATGAACAGTGTGGAGTCAATCGCGCCACGCGAGAACCCGTGCTCCAATAGATGTCTTGATAAAGTCTCGTACCACGCCCGAGGAGCCTGATGGAGACCGTAGAGAGCTTTGTCCAACAGATAGACTTTGTTGTCAGATCCTGGAGCTTCGAAACCCGGTGGTTGGGATACATACACAGTTTCATGCAATTTCCCGTAAAGAAACGCGCTTTTCGCATCTAACTGATAGACTTTGAAACGCATGTGTGCAGCAAAAGCTAGAAACAAACGAATGGCTTCCAGTCTTGCCACTGGTGCATAAACTTCGGTATAATCAATCCCTTCCTCTTGATTGAAGCCTTGAACAACCAACCATGCTTTGTTTCTGACGACAACACCCTTATCGTCTTTCTTGCACTTGAAAACCCATTTCGTGTTGATTGCATGTTGGCCCTCTGGAAGATCGACCAAATTCCACACTTTTAACTTGTCGAACTGAGCTAACTCTTCTTGCATCGCCTCACACCATGAATTATCCTTCAGAGCCATCTGATAGTTCTTCGGCTCTATTTGAGAGATAAAACATTCATGTAGGCTAAGATTGTAGATTTCTTCTTTCTTGATAGCAGAGAACAGACACTGCATCCCTGAAATACTCCTTCGCGTTTGCACTCCCGCATTTGGATTCCCAATAATATTATCAACAGGATGATGAATATTTGTTCTTGGAACTGGAATTGCTGGAGCTTGAATATTGTTTCCCAAATTCGATTGAATCTCCCCCTCAGCATTCGCATTACTACTAGAAGCTTGATCATTTCCAAAAGACGCATTAACATTTGGATATGCTGAGAAGTCAATGTAAATATCACCACTTGTAGTTTGAGCAGCTGCATTGGGGATCTGCTCAGCAACAACTTCATTTACGATCGAAGAATCAGCGACTGGAACATTCGAAGACACATTAGTAGGAATACTTGCTCTCCAGCTCGCATCCACTTCATCTTTAATCACAAGATGTGTGTACACAACCTCCGAATCTTCTTCTGAAACATCAGGAAAATCAAATGAATCAAATAATTTATCATAATCGTAACCACTTTTAGGACCGAATTCGGACGGTGGAGGATCGTAACTCAAAGGAGTTATATCAAACACGATCTCCACTGTACGCTTCTTAACATTATAAACGCGTTTGTTGGGAGTTCCATTGGCATAACCCAAAAAGAACCCAACTTCACCAACTTCCCCCATTTTAGGAGTATCTTTGGTGCGTTTGATAACACACTTGATCCCAAAAGGTTGAAAACCAGATAAGTTTGGTTTCTTGTTTTCAAGCAATTCATAGCACGTTTTATCTTCTCTTTTGACCGTAAGCACATGATTTAACACATAACATGCAGTGTTTACCGCCTCGGCCCAGAAGAAAACTGGCAATTTTGATTCAGAAAGCATAGTTCGGGCAGCCTCAATTAGGGTACGATTCTTCCGTTCTGCAACTCCGTTCTGTTGAGGAACATATGGTGCGCTGAACTGATGAACTATTCCCATTTCCCGACATAACTCATCCATATAATGATTTTTAAACTCAGTGTCGTTGTCACTTCGGATTTTCTTAATAGGAAGTGAATAATTTTTCTCAAGTTGTTTGAACAAGTCTCTTAAAATACCAGCAGTTTGGTCCTTTGTTTTTAAGAAAAATACCCACGAGTATCGTGAGAAATCGTCAGTGACAACTAGGCAATAAGACATCCCACCAATGCTAGCAACATGGATTGGGCCGAAAAGATCCATATGAAGCAATTCAAGTGGTTTTTGGATTGGGTTAACAGTTTTCGGTTTGTGAGGCTTTCGTTTAATTTTTCCTTTTTCACATGATTCACATTTGTTGTGCATATTGAAGCTACGTAAAGGAACCCCCAACACTAAGTTGTTTTTCACTAAGTGGTTCATTTTTCGCAGATGCACGTGGCCCATTCTCCTATGCTAGAGATACGATTGATCTTCAGTCGCCTTCGAAAGTAGACATGTCACCGGAGCAGACGAGTTAACCAACGGTCGCATGTCCATGACATATGTGTTATTCACCCTTGGAGCCCTCATTACGATCCAATCTTCAGGAATAGCAAATCCCGGACGCAAAACGAAGCAAGCTTTATCAGTGAACAACATCGTGTACTTGTTCTCACAAATTTGAGAAACCGACATCAAGTTATGCTTCAGTTCTTCAACGTAGTTCACTTTATGCAGCGTAATTTTTCCAATTGACACCGAACCTTCACCGGTGATGTATCCACCCTTCTCACCGGCAAAGTTAACATAACCACCTCGAATTTGTTTGAAATTACTCAATAACTCTTTATTGCCTGTCATGTGTCTGGAACAGCCACTATCGATATACCAAATATAGATAGCCCTCTTCAGCTGCTCCTTAATGCCAGCCATGAATGCACACGCTTCATTTTCTCCGGAGTTTTCTTCCAACCTTTTAGCTTCTGCATCCGCAAATTGCTGCATTTCAGCTGTGGAGATGTTGAACTCAAAGCATTCTCCCCTTTCTCCATCTTCTGTTTTGTTAGCCTTTTCAACAGACTCTTCATTCAGGTTATCTTCATTCTCAGCAACATTGCCTGAATCCAACTCTTCCCGAAAAACCTCAGCTACAACCGCAAGTTCCTCAATGCTAGTCTCTTCGATAACCTCTTCACATACTTCTTCGTTCACAATTTCAGCTATAAATTCTTGTGACACAATAGCTCCTGAAATGTCTTCCAAAGCACAACCCCAGTCGTAAGGCTCAGTCACACTTTGTAGAGGTTGAGCCACCATAGCATTGTTTGTC
This sequence comes from Helianthus tuberosus, assembly GCA_030545235.1. Lineage (NCBI taxonomy): Eukaryota > Viridiplantae > Streptophyta > Magnoliopsida > Asterales > Asteraceae > Helianthus > Helianthus tuberosus. Next base: position 5,507,393 of record JARYGA010060219.1, on the reverse strand, counting down.
GAAGGTGTATCATTTTCAGAACCACTTGGACGAGTACTTGAGTTAGAGGTAGCAGTTGATGCATTGTTGTGAGGTCTTGTATTGTTTCCTCGAGAGTTGCTTTCTCTGTCAGATCTTTCCATTTTCGGCTTTCGACAATCACGTGTGAAATGCCCGTAGATGCCGCAGTTGTGACATTTCACCTTTGACATGTCGACTCCCATTCGAGTCTTTGTCTGACCTCCTATGAACTTCCTACCCGTTCTCAACAGAAATTTCTTCGCTCTACGGACTAAGAGTGCCATATTGAGTTGTAGATCAAGTTCTTCCATTTCGTCTTGGTCTATCTGGTCAAAGTCCTCATCGAGACTTGACGGTTCAACGAGCTTTCCAAGACAGAAGTTCTCGTAGGCAGTCATGAAGGAAGCCAAAAGGCTCATGTTTTCTTCTATCAACTTTAAGCCGCTTGCATCTAACTTTGGAATGCTCAAGTTTGTTGCTTGAGATTTCTAAGCTCCACTAGAAGAGTACATTCCTTGATTGGAATTTGTTGTTCCACTTGAACTGACATTGTTGCTCATAAAGGCGTGTTCACTTGCAGGAACTTCATTCTCTGAATATAGGGCAACACCGTTTACTCCATTACTACCCTTATCCGTCGGTTTTGAGGCTTTATATAACTGAGGATCTTGGATCTTCTCAAAATCAGATGCTTGATCTTCCATATTCCAAGCATAACCCTTCAGTTTTTGTACAACTTCTTCCAATGAGAGCTCCTCATAGAGAACACCTTCTCTAATCAAAGCGGTGTACATATTCCATTCTCTGGGAAGGCAATTCAGAAACTTCTCAACTTTCTCAAATTCAGTGTAGATGCCTTCTTGACTCCGATCAAGTTCGCTCAACAGATGATAAAATCGATTTACCGTGTCATCGAATGGCTCATTCTTTAAAGCTTTAAACACAACAAATTGAGTCTTCAATCGTTCGAGACGTCGTTTCTTGTACATTGCGTTTCCCTCATACCGTTCAATCATGCTATCCCACAACTCCTTCGAGTTACTTCTCTTACGGAAAGTATGAAGTATAGATTGCGTCATAGCCATCGTAATCATCGACATTGCTTTCTCTTCACAATCATAGAATTTTCTTTGGTCATCGGTAAGTGCCAAATAAGTATCAATCGTTAACGTTCTTACTGGTGTAGCTCCACATCCTTTAACAATACACAACCAAATCTTGATGTCTTTTGCTCTTACATACCTCTCAAACCGATCCTTCCATTCTGGGAAATCCAATTCATTAATCAACAGAGGAGGCTTGTCGTTACTCCCCACTTCAGCATTGTGTTTGAGATTCTGAACCATTGCAGTAAGATTGTTCGCCATTTGAACAATGTTTGAATGAAACAGTAAGTTCACAGAAGGTTAACAGTAGGTTTCCAAGCAAAAGAGTTACTGAGAGAGTTTCAAAGTCCAAAACTCGGAGAAGAAAACACGGAGTGCAATGTCTGAGGCTTTAATCAGAGTGCAAACCCAGATAACAACCTGAAATAGAACACAAACAAAAACTCCACACTACACTGTTAAGAAATTAAACTCGGACCACTCTACTCTATGCTAAAACACGGACTTGTTGAACTTGATAAGAAACTCGGATTCACAAAATAAAACTAGGACTAAGAGTTTAAAACTCGAACCAAATCTCAGACCACAAATAAGGGTTTAAAACTTGGACCAAACATAGACAACAAAGTAAGAGTTTAAAACTTGGACCAAACCTAGACAACAAAGTAAGAGTTTAAAACTTGGACCAAACCTGGACAACAAAGTAAGAGTTTAAAACTTGGACCAAACCTGGACAACAAAGTAAGAGTTTAAAACTTGGACCACACCTAGACAACAAAGTAAGAGTTTAAAACTTGGACCAAACCTAGACAACAAAGTAAGAGTTTAAAAATTGGACCAAACCTGGACAACAAAGTAAGGGTTTAAAACTCGGACCAACTTAAACTCAGACCAAAAGGAGTGGAACTAAAACTCGGAGCAAGTAAATTTCTCAAACTCGGATCCAAATGAACCAGTGTCCAGACTATCTCCCCAATGTGACTTCACACTGGTTCAACAATACCCCGGAAACACAAACACAAAAGTTAAAGCACGGACAATGCTTCCAAAGATCAAACTTAGGAATCTTTTTCAACCTAAAACACTGTATGAACAAAAGCCAAAACCCCTGTAAAAACCCAGATGAAGATCAACACTAAAAATCACCAAACTACTCAAAATCCATCACCAAATCACTAGAAATGAATGAAGAATCATGAATAAAACACAAAAACTCACTAAACACTCACTAAACCCTATCAAAGATTGAACTTTCCTCACAAAAACCTTCAAACTAAGAAACACCTACAGTAGTATGAGCACACTGCTCTGATACCACTTGTAAGGCCTCCTAATCCAAGATCTCACTCAGCTAATGCAACCAACAGGTGTGCGGAATCCACCTGATGATCAACCACTGTAGATGAAACACTAGAATGCAAAGATTTGTGAGAGAAATCAAGAATACACTGAGTATTCTTGATGAGGAAGATGAATGACGTCACACACACAGTAGCCGCCAGACAAAACACACACAATGATTAGGGTTAGAAAGGTGCACAGAATTTCACACAGAATCGCCGCCTTGTCTATTCCACATAAAGGTATATATACAAGGCAAACCCCGGACTTCCAAGACAAACTAGAAGCCCGGACAAAACATACTACACAAAACTCTGACTTTTGTCCTAAACATAAACTCAGACAAAAGTCTAGACTAAAACTTGGACAAAATGTCCAAGGTTAAAACTTGGACTAAGTTTCAATACATATCCAATAAAGACCCTATAAATTGGAAGGCATGCACTTATCACCTAAAGTGCATTAACAAAAATTTTTACATATCCCATGGTTTTTAGTATCAACTTATCCAAAATATAGCTATAAATAAGGTTTATATATGTTTTTACCTACAAGTAGAAGCCAAAACCTATTGTACAACAGTTTGATGCATAAAAACACCCTAGGTACAAGAGATGTGCGCCCAAGTTTGAAAGTCCCCCAATATTGTGCTTTTTTGGCGCTTCTTGTTAAAAGTCCGCCTCGCGCCTCAGGTGCGCTTTTTACAACCCAGATAGGAAGTAGGAGGTATTCTTTCATCAAATTAATGATGATATGAAAAAATTAGAAAAAAAAGTTTCTTGTAATTAAATTACTTCATGAAAAAAGTTTCTTATGAACTAAAATTATTTCATGAAAATAATGTTGACTAGCCTGAGTATAATAATGTTGACTAGTCTGAGTATAAAAACTTAGAAAAAAAAAGTTTCAACTAAAATTAAATAAAAAAAAGTTAATGGGCTTAAAAAGTTATAAAAGAAAGAAAGAAAAGTTAATTAGTTTTCTTATTATATATTAAGTGAAAGGACGGTCATTAATGTACCTATGATTGTTCTTAACCGGTCATTAATCCATTATTTGTGGCATAATGGTAGGGAGGCTTGGGTTTTCCAATGGAGACCTAAGCTTAATCCCCATTTGCGTCGCTTTAGTGGATTAGAAAATGATGGATAGAGTCTAGCCTCCTTGTAGAGGTACAAGGTTCTATCCTGAGTCCACCTGGGTTTTCGTCCCACCGTGTGTTACGTTAAAGAGTGTTCAGCTCTTGTGGTCGCACAACATATGTCAAGTGGCAGTCGGTAGTATAGTTTTTTGGAGGAACACCCAAGCCAAACTCTGAGGCTAGCGTGGACCCGGTTAAGACAACATAGTCTGACCAAAGTGGGGCAATTAGGATCTCTAATTTAAGAAATAGAGATAGCCTAAGGGGCTGTTTGGTAGCCTCTGAATGGTCATTAAGAGGCTACCTCTTAATGGAACCATTAAGAATTTTATCAATGAGAAGGTAGAAGAATGTGACATGTGATGATTTACCATTCAGATGTTACCTCTTAACCATTCAGACTTGAGGTTACCTCTTATTCATTCACAGGTTTTAAATCATTAAGAGGTAGCATCTGAATGGTCATTAAGAGGCTACCAAACAGCCCCTAACACAAGAAAGTCTTTGTAAAAAAAAAAAAAAGCTCTCCTAAAAATAAACAAGTCAAGTTAAATGGACGATGGATATGGAGCCCAGTGGCCCATAATTCATATCATTGTTGACCTCTTTCATGCAAACTTAACATCCCCCATTACATGATCCTGTAAACCCTAAAATCGAAATCCAAGTCCAAAAATGTCGGACAACATTCCGTTCGAACTCCAAGCAGAAATCATCAAACGGGTTCTTCCTGTCAAATCTTTGCTTCGGTTCAGATCAGTTTCAAAGCAATGGAAGTCTCTGATCGATAGCTCTGAATTCATCACTCATCACACCCTCAACCACGCTCAGCCGCAACATCTACTGGTAAGCTACATCACAGGAGCTACTGGGCGCAGAGTTGTTTCTCTGGATGCATGTTTTCCGGAGGACAAATATGTTTCAATTGTTGATGATGATTGCTTCCCCCGCCACAAGTTTTCCCCTGTTGTTCCTCCAACTGTTAAACTTCTTCCGCGTCCGTTTATGCTCGATTGCTCTCACGGATTGGTGTGTTTGCACGGATGGACTCGTGATCCAGTGAACAGTAAGAAATTGGTTGTTGTTTGGAATCCACTAATTGGGAAATCTGTTTGTATAGAGATACCGGATCGAGCCTATATTGTTATTGGTTTCGGGGTGTGTCCTAAAACTAGCGACCCTAAGATCGTCAAGCTTTCACGTTTTTTCGATAGTGAGGCCGAGGCTAAGGCTGAGGTTTTCACATTAAGCTCTGGGGCTTGGAGAAGTGTACCGATGAATATTCCGTTTAAATCATTGCAGTTCTGGAATTCACAGGTGGTTATAGATGGGGTTATTCATTGGCTTACTTATGAGAAAATTACATATAAACTTAGATTTTATTCATTTGATTTGGCAAATGAAAAATTTGGAGAAGCTGTAGACCTTCCTTATAACTTAGCAGACTATGGAAGGCACTACGGTATATCTAAGATCAAGGATTCTCTTGTTGTGCTTAGTCATCACTGTGTTGTTACTAATTTAACACCGAAACCATTTTGTGACGTATTGATGATGTTGAAAAATGGTGTTTCAAAACCCTCCTTTACAAAACTATTCACTGTTAACGACGTTGAGGTTAATAGTATGATTGGATTTAGGAAGAATGGCCAACCGATAGTGGATCGGACGAAGACGCATGGATATGATGGTGAACTAGAAGTTTATGAACCCTGCTCGGAACGCATCAACGGTCTTGGGATTTATGGGTCGGCCTTTATGATGACCTCCTACAAAGAGTCACTACTTTTGCTTAATCATTCTGATTCTATCATTCACTCATAGATGATGAATCTACTTTTTAAATCCTAGTTTTATTATTTTTGTACTGTTCTTTTTTTATAGCTTTTAGTTTAGCTTCCATCAGACTTAATGGTAACTTTTCTTATTATCATCTAATTGAATACATGCTTCTAGTATATGTTTAAATCTTGCTTGATTTATAATCTCAAAAGCAAAAACAGATGCTTGCTCCTTAAGGTTATAGTTCTTCCAATTCAGCTATTGATCCAACCAACATGTAGGAATAGCAATAATAAAACATTAAAACTACCACAATATAAACCGAGCCGAGCCAGGCCAAGCTCAGGCTTGGCTTGATTATAAACCAAACCGGCTCGGTTTGGCTTGGATTTGAAACCGAGCTAAAAATCTTAGCTCAAGCTCGGGTTGGTTTTTAATCGAGCCGGCTCGGCTCGATTAGGCTCCAATCTAAAAATAAATATTAATACATTGCTTCAACATTCAATAGTTTAAGTTACAATTCAATAGTTCAAAAAGAGATTGAAAATAAGTTCAACCTCAACGAAATACAAAATAAGTTTATTAGCATCCAAATCAACTTCCTAACATGTCATAGATATCTAAGTGCACTTCTAGAGCTTCCAGATAGTTTACAACACTCTACACATCTGTCCATCTTGAACTTTAAAGGTTCGCTTGCTGTGCTTATTTACAATGAGGCTGCCCTGGTTTGTGATATATGGACCTTGATAAAAACTGGTGATCCAATATCTTGGTTTTCAAAAGCATTCACTGTTAGTTTAAAGTGAACAAATGATAGAATAATTGGATTCAAGAAGAATGGTCAAATGATAACAGAGCACTTAAGTATGAGGCATGATAATTTAATAGGAACGACACTTGAAGTTTACAATTCCTACTCAGAACACCACAATTATCTTCTAGTGTCTGTTTCCTTTGATTCGTATATCATGAAGACCTATTACACAGAATCACTACTTCTGCTTAACCACTCTGATTCTGTCATTCTGTGATGAATGATGACCGTATTTCATCATGCTCTATGTTTGTGATAATTGGTGCAGATCTCCAATCCTTTGTGTTGCAAATCCTTGGTCTTTGGCTGAAAGTCGATCTATAGGGTGTTTTTATGCATTTATGATGTGGTGTTTATCTATATGGCTGTACTGATTTCAACCCAGCCACCCGCTGGTGTGTGTATATATATATAGAGAGAGAGAAAGTGTATTGTATAATTGGCCTTAACGTTCAAGTGTACGCGATGAGTATTCTGCACGTTATAAAACCTCAAAAACATAAATCCGCATGTTGGAATTTGTCCGAGTTTATGAACCGCATGTTGGAATTTGTCCGAGTATATCATGATAGGTCTCAACATGTGTTGGTGTCTCTCTCTATATATATATATATATATACTCCAATAAAATATATGTGCGGTGTGCCACTACAGGGTAGTGAAGAAAGACGTGTCCTTGTACTTGGTTACGTCCATACGTGTGTGTGTATCAAGCTTAAGGAGTCTCTCGCTATGCTTGGTTACCATAACAGAGCCCTGGTTTGCAATATATGTATGATGAGCAATAACTGTGATCCAAAATTCCTGCTTATGAAACGATTTACTGTCACTTCTAAGGCAGTTGATGATTCAGGAGGTTATAAAATAATTGGATTTAGGAATAATGGTTAACACATGGTTGGGAATTCGGATTTTCGGTGGGTTCCCCACTTTAATATTTACCATACTTTGTATTTTTTTTTCTTTTTTAAGATTTATTAAGTAGTTTCTTTTTTTAATTTTTAGGATTTATTAAGTAGTTTTTTTATTTTTTTAGGATTTAATAAGTAGATTTTTTTTTAAATTTTTTTTTGGATTTCATGTAACTTTTTTTTATTAATATAAGTTTGTGTTTTATTATCTAAATGTCAACTATATAAAAAATATATATCCACATGTCACCTCACGCCGGCCTGGTCACGCCGCTTCCACACCCCACTTTTTTGGGGTGGATTGGTGAAGCCCACACTTGCGACGTATCAAAGCAATGCTCTCAACCCAGACCCCCACCTCGCAGTCTAAGATGAAAACGTTCATCAGTTTCGAGTCTCCATTATTACTATTGAAGATGCCTTTACAAAAGTTATGAAGATATGCCTTGCTTCGAACAGTTACATAGAGAGATAATAGGTGGACGGGGAAGAAGACAAATGGGGGCGAGGTGCGTCATAATTATTTATTATAGTTTTAGAAAAAATAATGGATTGGTATCAATTATCAAGGGTAATTTGATTATTTCAAACTCATTTAAGAGAAAAAGAAAAAAGTTAGTAAAAAAGACTGAAAGTACTACCAAAAAAGCACATTCTTTATTTCAAAAGTTACCAACACATTTCAGATTTCCACAAATCGATGTCAACATTTTGTATTAATATGTTGTGAAATGGCTAAAACTACCCCTTAATAATAAAAAACAAAAACTAACATGGGAGGGTTATATAGAAAACCCTATCTATATGAAAAACCCTAGAAAACCCAACCTCCCGACATTTTTTTTTTTGAAAAAATTAACACATGTAATATACATGTTTTTAAGAGTTTTGGGCCAAAAAAATCAAAAAAGCGCCGAAGGGATCTTTTAAAAAAAAAAAAAAATTTCAGCAACTTTCAGCATTGTTGTCTAACACATGTTAGGCACTGAATTTTGTTTATTTTTTTTTTAAAAATCCCTTCGGCGCTTTTTTGTTTTTTTTGGACCAAAACACTCTAAAACATGTATATTACATGTGTAATTTTTTTCAAAAAAAAAAAAAATGTCGGGAGGTTGGTAAAAATGGGTTCCCATTTGGGTTTTCAGAGTTTTCTAAGAATTTGAGGGTTTTTTTATCTATCTTTGTCCTAAATAAATATACCCCTTCTCTAGTTCTTTTTCATCATTCGTCAACGAGATGAAAAGAGATGAAAATATAAAAAAAAACATGTTCTCGAGTTTTTTTAAGGATAGGAGGGGAAGGAAAAGGGAAGAAAATTTGTCTATACATTCATCCTCCCAAATTAGAGAGATTAGGAGAGAATATTATTAATTACTAAATTGCCCTCATATCTTAACTAAAATATTTTATGTTTAAAGGGTATAATGGTAAAAATGTTACTTTCTTTTCTTTTTCTCCTAACTCGGGAACACATAAAATGCTTGATTTCTTCTCTTTTCCTTTATTTTTCATTAAACTCGGGAACACGAAAAAAATCACATCTTTTCATTCCTTTTCTCTCTTAATTTATTTTCCTTCCCCTCACCCTGTTAAATGAGACTTGGGAACATAGTGTTAGAGTTCTCCCTCTTCCCCCTCTATTCGGCCCGACCAACACCACCGGCCAGACCACCCCACTGCTTTCTCGCCAAAACCAGAAACTCAAAGGAGACGGGTATTGTTTTTTTGTTTTTTTTTTTTTTTTTTGGATAAAGGGCATCGCCCGGCAAACTAATATAACCACAAACAAAAAATTACAACCTCATGGGGGCATTACCCCGTAACATCCCCAAAACATGCTTTGGGGACCAAAAAATAAGAGACCATACAATCCCGTCTAGGGGAACAAAAGAACCGGACATTAATTTGAGTTATACGCATATACTCATCAAGCCTATAAAATTTACAAAGGAAGTAATTTGTCCCAACTTTCCGAGTCGAAGTATAGATGTAGGTTCTGTTTGTTTTTGCTTAAAATGTCTGTAAAGAGCTTATGTCTGCGGGCGGGCAGACATAAGCACCTGAAGACTGTTTGTTATAAAAAAAAAAAAAAGATCTTAAAATAGCTTCTAACAGCTTAAAAAAAAAGCTATGCATGATAGCTTCATGAATCAGCAGATCTTCACACAGCCACCCACCCTTCTTCTTCCTCTTCTCCACTGCCACTGCCACCACCTCTTCTCCCCTGCCACCGACACCACCTCTTCTCCCCTGTGTAACTTCAGAGACAACCCATATGACAACAACAGTCCCAATCATAAGCAACCCAGCTCTATATCTCCACCCCATCAATCACAACCAAAAACCCACAAATTTTAGTTCAAGATTTTGCAAGAACACCAAAGATCTATGCTTTTTGCAGACCCAGATCTTGAAACGGCTCAAAGATTGATTTTTTTTTCTTCCAAATTCACCAACGAAATCAGTTGGAAAAGATGGGTCAAATGGGTTTTGTTGGGGACCTCTGATCTGAGCTTCTGTGCATTAATTCTTGGAGAAATAAGAGAAGGGGGCGATAAAGAAAAGCCAAAATTGCAAAGCTTTAATGGGTTGAAAGTAACGGCAGTTACCTGTTGTGTGTGTGATGGCGGTGGTGTGATGGCGGAGGTGGTGCGGTGGTGGTGGCGGAGGTGGTGCGGTGGTGGTGGTGGTTGTAGAGAGAGAGAGTTTGTAGAGAGAGAGAGCAGAGAGAGAACCTGTTGTGTGTGTTGTGTGTGTGAAGTTGTTTTTGAAGAAAAAAACAAACCCTCTTCTTCTTGCAGACTGCAGACATTTGGTCCACATCTTCTCTTGCAGATGCCTGCAGATGTGGTCCGCAGACTACAGACATTTTACCTCTGAAAAAACAAACAGCACCGTAGACTCCTCCCAAAACAAAATAGCCATGAGTGGCACGCCAATAATTTTGAACCTTTAAAAGGCCGCATCCAAAACCCCTCCAGTCGATCTCAATATGGGCCTTCAGCTGGGTATACTTTCCTGGGCCTGAGCACATAGATCGGGTCCTGGCGACCTGGCATACACAGTTTTTGTGATGTTCTTTAAACCATTGTATCGGGTTTTCAGTTTGATCCACAGCAGCATAAGCTCATGGGCTTCTGAATCCCAACCTTGGTCCGTCAACAACGGAGAATAATATATCTGGGAACAACAGATCCAAAGCCACATCCAGTAAACACGGATGGACAAATGCAGCATGGTAAAATCGGAGCCCAAGCTCAGCGTGACAAAACTCAAGATCCAAACACAGCAGGCCATATTTCGATGGCCAACCTCAGAATAACAAGCAGAATATTTTACCGAATTACCCCTGTAAACCCAGTTGCCTTGCATCTGATCACGAACCTCAGGCTGGACTTTCAAAGCAGAAACCATCCATAAAGCTAAACCTGACCCCGCTGCTTTCTCGCCAAAACCAGCAACTCAAAGGAGACGAGTATTGTTGATAAATACGATGCTTCAATTTTACCAGTTGCTTAACAGTTCCATCTTCCATCACCAAACATCTCAAGAGATGCGAAGAACGCTAATGGTGGTTAAATGTGAGCGTCAATGATAGATCGAGAAGACGTGTGGGTTTATGGTGGCGGCTAGGGCGTATAGGCTCTCATTTATTTAAAAGACAGTGAACCAGATACTCAATATGATGATCCTCAGAAAACTGATGAGAGCATAGAAGATGAATTGCTTCTGTAATAATTTTGTATAAAGAAGCGCATGCTACATGAATATTGTAGATTTTTTTGTCCATTGTTTTTTTTACAAGTTATTCTCTTCAACTTACTTGTTAGTTAGTCTTCGTTGAATTAAAGTACTGCATAATAATAATAATTAGCATGATAATGCAACTGGTGAATAAATCTCTAGCAAGTGATCAGTAAGCGGGGCCGGTAAATAATCATATGCATTGTCATTCTCATTCCCAATCACAACTTCAAGACCCGAAAAGCATAACATTTTAACAAATTTAAGACGCAAAAGACCATCCGTCTCAAAACCGCATGTCAAAACAAAACAAATTTATTCATCATGTCACTAGAGTTAACAACAAAGAACAAGATCACCAAGGGCACGAATAATCGGATTTGTACCGTCCAACGATGATTTCTACGACAGATGATGCGCATGGGGAGCAAAAAAGGAGTTCTGAATAATCATCAAGTGTAAAAGAGCTCGAATCATCATTTTTAGCAAAAAAATAATGTGGGTACACCGTCATCTTCTTTAGTACAGGTGACTTGGCTAATATAAGCCTCACAAAATCCAACTCATTCTCCGAGTCAGTAAAACCTTGAATCTCAAATTCTTTCAAATGCTCCAACGTAATATCTGAATAATCATCAAGTGTAAAAGAGCCCAAATCATCTTCAACGTACATTTCTTCCCACATCTACATGAAGAAGTGTCTTGTGTGAGTGTATGTTGACATAAGAATCAAAACAAGTAGAATACGACATAGATTCTTGTTCTTTACCACTAGTTTAAGTTTCAGTTTCTCCAGATTTGGGGAGCTTCTAATCAGAAGAGCAAGAAAAGGTAACCCATATATGTGAGTAAAGCAAAGAGTATCCACACACAAATATTTCAAGTGGACTAATGATGTCGGGAGCTTTTTCGGAAGTCTCGTTGGAAAAAAATCCTTGAGCCGTAGCCAAAACAAAGATTAGTGATAACTAATAAGCAAACCAAAGGCTAATCAAGTATATATCATGTAGATAAAATTACCTCAAAGCCGAATACCCCAACACAAAGATATTCAATCACTGGTACACACTCGAATAGATCAACAATGGTGGAACCTTCAACATCATAGAGAATTGTCATCCCATGACCCTGCATAAATTACAACATTTAGACAAGTTATGGAAGACCATGGGAATTAAATTTTAATTATTGTAAACTTACAAGAGTCAATCTCTTAAGTAATGGACAGCTGGATAAAAGTCGGTGAAGCGTTTTCTTATGCGTCCATATGCTACTCAAATATAAGGTTGTAAGGCAACCAAATTCATTGAATGAACGTTTTTGGTAAAGAGCACAACCATGGAGATACAAACTTGTTAATTGGTGTAACGAGAAGAGAGAAATGGGTAACCTATGCCCCTCATCAGCTCCCGCCTCAAAATCAAGTTTTAATATCTTGAGAGTATTTTTCTTGGACAAATGAAGTATGATATGGTCAATCTCAACACACGAGGTATCTACTTCCATAGAAAGAGTGAACTTGTGTATTGGACCCTCGTGCATAAGCAGAACTTGGTATATCGCGTAGAAAAACTTACACCTCTTGGCCATATCTTTCCTTTTACTTGGTTTGTTAAGACGTAGCTCGATAGCAGACGGCTTAGGCCCACGAGTCCATTCTTGAAACTGATCCTCAATAAACACAAGTTTAGGGATTTTGGTCCAATGGTACCTCCATTCCTTAGAGAGGATGCTTGTCCTTGCTGCCTCTTGAATCGGTAGTAGACATAAGATGGTTTCTATTACGCCTACAGGAAGCTTGCTGATTCTATCCATCTTAGGATACCCTTATTAGCTGCAGAATTTGCTACTGTGAAAATTTGGTTAGTCTACACACAAATCAACGAACCAGATATGATAAGGAAAGAAGAAAGTCAAAGCTTTCAAACAACAAAATGGAATGGAACTGAGCCGATTAGGTTAGTGACTGTATCAAGGCACACATTTGTTTGAAGTATTGACGCAAAATTACCTAAATCCAGTAATGAACAATGTCTTATGATGTTTATGAGAAGTGATCGATATGAAAAGAACATACCTGATAAGCAAAAAGGGGACCAACGAACCAGCCGCCACCAGCGACATTGACGAGCAGAATAGAGTTAGGGTTCAAACACAAGTGGTTCCTGTACTTTGTGTTCGTTTTTGTTGGGACTCTGCTTTGATGTTTTCATTTCTTTATTTTTTTAGGAGTTAAATTTCATTTTAGTCCCCGTAGTTTGGGCCATTTTAACAGTTTAGTCTAAAAGTTTCATTTTAATTCATTAGGTTAACTTCATCCATTTTTTTATGTTAACGAAAAGGGCAATTCGACCATTTTAAATGTAATTCTGTTAACTAGAAGGGCAATTCGGCCTTATAAAATCACCAAATTGTCCTTCTCGTTAACAGAAATAAAGGATGAAGTTAACCCAGTGGACTAAAATGGCAACGGTGAAACATCTTTGGACCCGCAGGCAAAAGATGAAACCTTTGAACTAAATTGACAAAATGGCCCAAACCATAGAGACTAAAATGACATTTAACTCTTTTTTTAGTGTCAAACTAATCTAATTATATTTTCACTCTTCAGTCTTCACAATTTAAATTCTACATCTTTTGTATAAATTAGGTTATGGTATTGTTTCACACTTATCTTGGCGGGGTGAAATCAATGTTTTAAAAATCGGTTCAAATCTCCCGATACACACAGTTGAATCATCCGATACATTCAGTTAAACTGTTTCTGAGCCCAATCCGGTATGGTATAAAAACTGGATTTTAAAACATTGGGTGAAATGTGAAAGAATAAGATTATACGTTAAATAAATAAATAAATAAAATTAGAAAAACCAAAGAAAAATTTCCGGATAGCCCATATGGTTTGGTGAAATTTCACCTATATTACAACCTTGTTCCTTATGGTTTGTACACTCGTTTCTCGGACAGTCTCTAACATATGTGACTTAACTAAAATATCCTTACTATTAAAAAAAAAAAAATTAAAACAAAAAGATAAATTTAAGAGTAAATTACAAGTTTTGTCCTTTATGTTTACATCAAATTTCAAGCGCTGTCCTTTAGCGCAAAAGTTGACAGGCGGTGTCCTTTATCTTTCAAAATCTTGCACGTTTTGTCCTTTAGGCCAAACCCAGTTAGATTTTTTGGTTAAGTTTGATCATGTGCCTTGCACATGAGGGTATTTTTATCATTTCATTATCCAGGGGCTATTGTGTAAAATAATTTATATTAGAAGGACTATTGTATCAAATTTAAAAAATATATGAAACTCAAGTCTGCACATTCTCTCTCTCTAAACTAAACTCAAGTCTGCATGTTCGCCTTCTCTCCAGGGGCTATGGAAGAAGGTGAAACCATGATAATTTTTTAGAGAGATGGGGTGGTAGCGGGTAAAAAATGGTATAAAAATAGATGAGTTTTTATAAAAAGGGAAGAGGGGTTATAAAATGTGAGAGAGATATGAGATTGTAGTGGGTGAAAAGTTGTGAAAAAATATGTAAAAGAGGTGAGTATTTATAAAAGTGGGAGTGAATTGGGTATTTTTTTAAAAAATCACCGTTGGACTTATTGAAATAAAGGCAAATTTTTTTTTTTTTTATTAACGGCTACTTTTCAGATGGGGGCCCACATGTTTGGTCCGTCGCAAACGGCAATATTCGGACGATGGGGAAGGGACGGAGGGGGGCCGGCGTGGTGTGCCGCGCGTCGCCGAACCAAGACGGAGGGGGAGATGGAACCATATTGTCAAGCCTAAACTAAACTCTCTCTCTCTCACTTCAATCTGTTTCACTAACAGAGTAACAGCTCCTTACTAATTCAGTAAACTTCAAAATCACAAACAGATGAGTATGATATCAATATCACATCCATAGGCATATGATACCACATTCGTCATTAGATAATTACATCAAAAATCATAAATAAGTTTAAAAATCTAATAAAACTAAAAACAACTATGCAGAGTACAAATTACACAACAAAACCGAATACAACTAAACAGCAAGATGCATTCAGATTATCACAACACAAAATTCAACAAATAATTCAAAAGCATCAACCCTCTGAACAAAATATGTAACCTACAAAACACTAACTTCAGTTAAAAATGGAAAATTACGAACTTATACATATAATTCCACATTTATCATCCATCATAAAATAACTGCATAATAATTCCACATTCCTCATTATGTTCAAAAGTAGACATGGTGCTTTCTTCTTCCCAAAAATCCAAATCAACACCCCCAAAATCCCCAAAATCCCCAAAATCAAAAACCCAAAAAATCTATTCCGGCTATCGAGTCTCCGGCCACCACCACCTGCAATCGCCAGTAACACCACCTCAACCGTCACACCTAACCCACCACCACAACCACCCCTTCACTCACCGCCGCCCCTAACCCACTACCACAACCACCCGCCATCACCTAACAGCACAGCCACCTCCATACTCACCGTCGCCCCTAACCCATACCTTCAGTGACTCACCGCCGTGAACTATCACAAAGAGTGATGGCCAACCTGTTGTTAGAGAGAGAGAGAGAAGAGAGAGGGAGGGACTCGGATCAAGAGAGAGACAGAGTGTGAGAGTTATTATATATTTTTTATTTTTAAGTTTAATACAGAATAGCCCGTTGATATAATTTATCTTACAAAATAGTCCTTGGAAGGTGAAATTACAATAGTACCCTCATTTTCCTTGCACATGACTAGATTTAACTAAAAAATCTAACTGGGTTTGGTCTATAGGACAAAACGTGCACATGGTGAATATGTTCTCCCATTTACTTGCCCAATATGATGATCCTTAGAAAATCGAGAGCATAGAAGCTTGATCGATGATTCATGTAAGTACTAGCTAAATCAAACCAGATTAGAGCTTGGATAAACCCAATTTTGTATTCATGGAATCGAATTTGACTCGTATACTTTGAAACAGTAGATGAATTGCTGTATTGTCATAATTTTGTATAAAGAAGTGCATGCATGCCACATGAAAATTGTAGGAGTTTTTTGTCCATTGGTTTCTGTTACAAGTTATTCTCTTCGACTCACTTGTTAGTTACTCTTCATTGAGTTAAAGTAGTGCATAATAATGCAACTGGTGCTCTAGCAAGTGAAAAGTAAGCTGGTATGGCTTATTATTTCAGTGGTTATGGTAGATAATCATATGCCTTCTTATTCCCGAGTACAGCTTCAAGACCCGAAACATAAGATCATCCGTCTCAAAACCTCATATCAGAACGAAACAAATTTGTTCATTTCAGTAACGTCAACAAAAAAAACATAACCATCAAATGCATGACTAATTGGAATTATGATCAAACTAAATCTGTGTGTGTGATAGTCGTTAATTCAATTCTGGGTAACGGTTGCTAATTCACCTACGGGTGATAGTCGTTAATCCGCCTACAGGTGAAAGTCGTTAATTCACCCAGGGGCGGATATAGAGAATAATAAGGGGTAACCTTTGTTGCCCCTTGATACTTCGGCGGTAGTGTTAATTTTGGAAAAAAAATTGACGTTTTTTCGATTTCGTTGCCCCTTTAGAAAAAAAAAATTTAACCGTTGCTCCTTGACTTTTTTTCTAGATCCGTCACTAAATTCACCTTTGGGTGGCAGTTGTTAATTCGCCTACGGGTGAAAGTCGTTAATTCACCTTTGGGTGGCAGTTATTAATTCACCAACGGGTGACGGTTGTTAATTCTCCTACGGGTGATAGTCGGGTGACAAGTGTTTATTCACCTACGAGAGATGATCATTAAATCGCCTACCGGTGAAAGTTGGAAAATGAACGAATTTGAGCAGATCTGAGCTTTCGCTCTAACACCATGTCATTTTTGATAGAATGAATTTGGGGAAAAGTACTTTCTTCATCGATACGCAACTAGTATAGTATACAGATTACAAACTAACTTCTAACTAACAACTGTCATTAACCAAACTATAACAAACTACTTAACGGTAAACTAACGGAGCTGTACAAAATACAAAAAGAAGCCTTGGACCAGGTGGAGAGCTTGGGTGTCACACCCCGTTTTCCACGTGTCACCGGTGGGCCCGGTGGGGGAGTATCGTGACGTGGTTGGCAACGTAATAGTCAAACAACACAATATAATAATGCACAGCGGAAGCAATTTAAATAAGATACAACCGAATTTATTTATTGTAAACAAGGTCACAATTTATCCGGTGTTTATCCACAGTAGGATCGAATAACAAAATATTGTTTATGGTTCAACAGACTTCGGCATCTCTAAGTTTGCGAGACTTCTAATGATGCTTAGGAGAATTCCAGCCTATTTCGCCTAGTACCTGCATTTAATCTTTTTGGGAAAATACGTCAGTTTACACTGGTAAATACATTCAACCGACTCATTTTATAAAATGATTGAAAATTTGTTTGGATGCACATGGCATAAACATTTTTATTAACTTGGGAGAATTATTTAATATCATAATCTTGTGAACGAAGGTTAAATATAACCTTATTAGAATCCTAGCGGGTCTTTAATTATGCTTAAGCTTAGACCGGCTAGTTTCAAAGATACGGTTCGTACGCACTATTAAGCGAAGACCGGATAGAATGTGATTCAGACCCGACAAGTTTGAAGACTTGTTTAATATGGGTTCATTATTCACATTCTGGATTTTGAGATTAAACCGATAAGGTTTGACCCGTTTCGGCTAATTTATGTAAACTTGTTACATAAACCGAGCCGAACGCGTAAGATGCGTAACGGGTATCCGTAAGAGCCATATACAGGTTTCCTAAGTTAATATGCTTCAAATATGTTGTAACATCAGTAGGATGTCTTTCGTTATGCCCCGAACTAACTTAAACACAAACTATGCCCCGTAGGGGTAGTTTGGTCAAGTTAAAGTTTGTAAAAGCGTTTATATGTTCCGCTGAGTTACAGGTCTAAGGTAAACAGCAAACATATTCATTTTGATGTGTTATAACAGTAGGCTAAGGCATATATGTGAAATTTATCATATTTAACCAAACTATGCCCCGTAGGGGTATTTTGGTAATTTCACATAAGCCGACAAGCTCAAAACTGAAGTCTGAGTTTATAAACTTTTGCTTACTGTTAAAATATGATAATTTGCTTCTTATATCAGTAGGTATCAACCCGGGTATGTCCAATATGATTTTAGAACATACTATGCGTTAAAAACGCTAATTTAGGCGATTAAAGGCCATTACCGGGTTCGATACTTAAATCTGATATTTTTATATTTCCAAAAGGCTTAAAATAATTTATTTATCATAACTAATCAGTGGCAAAAGGTTTGGGATCGTTTAGATGTGTAAAACTCATTTTATGGCCCGTAAGGGCAAAACCGTCAATTAACGGGTTAAGCCTATGACTATGAGTTATGCTCAGCCTAAAATTAATTAAAAATATTTAAAATTCCCAAATTATTATATTATATCAGTGGGTAATTCGTTTGATACCAAAAAGCATGTTTAACTAGGCTATACGCTAATTACGCCATTATGTTAACATAAAGCATTAGTTTAGCGATAACGAGCATAACTCTTAATCTATAAGTCAAACTGACGTCAAACTTTGCATGCAAGTCTTTATATCAATATTCAAGGTTTCTACACTTTTACATTTTCATAATTCATGTTTTAATGTAATAAGGGCATAACGGTCCAAGTATGAGCATTTAACGGAAACTTGCATATTAATTGGATAACTAGTGAACCAAGGTGTATGATCACAGAGGGTTGTTCTAACATGTATCCTAATCCAATTAAAGCTCTGAGGCATTTCTAAAATATGCCCAAACGGGTCAGAACTGAAAGTCAACCGAAAAGTCAAACTATGTGTCTTTCGGTTCCGAACCGGGTCTAAACAGGAAATAGTCGGGTTGAACATGTTGGGACATGTTCTTACACTTATTTCTAAGTTATAACAATGTTCAAACAGGTTACAAATGTTCTAGATAGCTAATTATGCATAATTGACATTTTAAGCAATATGTTGACTTTTTAAGTAAATGTTTGACCCGACATTTGACCTGCTTAGGATGGTGATCAGGG
Source organism: Helianthus tuberosus (assembly GCA_030545235.1). Lineage (NCBI taxonomy): Eukaryota > Viridiplantae > Streptophyta > Magnoliopsida > Asterales > Asteraceae > Helianthus > Helianthus tuberosus. Next base: position 5,488,456 of record JARYGA010060219.1, on the reverse strand, counting down.
GAAACCCTTTTGGGGTTTTATTACCCACATAAATACCATTCTAAAACTACTTTTAATTCGAGATAAGACTGAGTCATTAGTGACTAATCTCGAAGTCAAACCGTAATTACGACGGTTTGACTTTTAGCTAATTAACTAAGCTAAACACAACCAAATAAGAACTAGAAGACTTACAATAGTCCAATGCACGAATTTTGATCAGAAGGGAGAGTTCCTTTGCTCCAGGAATGCTCCAAAGATCAGTTGCAAGAGTGAAGAATGAATGTGCACTTGAAGGCCTTTTTATACTTGTGCATACACCACAACAAGTTGACAACTAACTCTAGGGCCATCCATAACCATTCAACACTTGTTGCTACTGCTTAGGGATGTCTAGGGGTCTTTAAATAATGTTAACAACCGGTTTAGTGGGTCAGAAACGCGCACAACAGGCAACAGCCCGTTTTTTCGAAACTGGGCACCCCCTGCGCATCGTAGGGACATTAGGCCTACGATGCGTATGGCCTCTTCAGGGGCTGTTTGCTTGTTTCTTCATTTATTCGAAAAGGCAGCCCACTTGTACGACTTTAGGGCCTCTATTTGCAACTTAGGACCCTCCTAAAGTGCATGTTCCTGTATAATACCCTACCATTTAAGCTTGTTCCATTTGAATGCATTTGCAAGACCCGAAAACAAGGTCTATCGTTGCTTTTTCTTCGTGAGATCTTATCATGCCTTTGCAAGTTTATTATTGGCAATAATTCTCTGAATTGTGGCATGAGAATGTGTAGTAATATTATATCGGGTCTTGGGATTTATAATTGAGGTCGTTCAGAGGTAACAATTTAACATGACGCCACTTTAATCCTACCGAAACATCTTTATTTAAATCCGGGTTTTTCAACGCGTTTTGTCTTACATGACACGTGTCATTTTATTATAAAACCCGAAATTTTCGAGGTGTTACATCCTCACCCCCTTAAAATAAATCTCGACCCGAGATTTACTGAAACAGGTAAGGGTACTTTTCTTTCATCGTGGATTCAACCTCCCACGTGAAATCGGGACCTCTACGGGCATCCCATTTGACCTTAACAAAAGGTATATGCTTTCTCCGAAGCTTTCTTACCTGTCGATCTTCAATCGACACAGGTTTTTCCACGAATTTCAAGCTCTCGTCAATATGCACATCTGTATGCGGCATAACATGTGTTTCGTCAGCGGAACATTTCTTTAGATTGCAGATGTGGAACACGTTGTGAATTCCACTGAGCTCTTCTGGTAAGTTCAACTTATAGGCCACTGACCCGACACGTTCGATAACCTCGAAAGGTCCTATGTATCTCGGGCTTAGTTTGCCTTTCTTACCAAACCGCATCACTCCTTTCCAGGGTGACACTTTAAGTAGGACTTTTTCACCCACTTCGAAGTGAAAATCCTTACGACTTGGATCCGCGTAACTCTTCTGCCTATTCCGGGCAGCTTGGAGATTGTTACGAATCTGGACAATCTTGTCCGTCGTTTCAAATACGATCTCCGGTCCTGATAACTGGACTTCCCCAACTTCCGCCCAACAAACTGGCGATCTACACTTTCTACCGTATAATGCCTCGAAAGGCGCAGCCTTTATGCTGGTATGGTAGCTATTGTTGTAGGAGAATTCGATCAATGGTAGGTTCTTATCCCAGCTACCTTCCAATTCGATCGCACATGCACGTAGCATGTCCTCTAACGTTTGAATAGTACGCTCACTCTGACCGTCTGTCTGAGGATGGTAAGCCGTACTAAAGTTCAAACGTGTGCCCAAAGATTGTTGGAAACTCTTCCAAAAGTGTGACGTGTACCTAGTATCCCGGTCAGAGATAATAGCTACAGGTATGCCATGTAGGGCTACAATCTTATCAACGTATAATTGGGCTAACATGTCGGAGCTATAAGTCTCCTTGATGGGTAAGAAATGAGCTGACTTAGTCAGTCTGTCAACTATAACCCATATTGTATCATTGCCTTTCCTTGTCTTGTCTTGGGTAACTTGGTAATAAAGTCCATAGTTACCATTTCCCACTTCCACGTAGGAAGTTCAGGCTGTTGTAGCAAACCTGACGGTTTCTGATGCTCGGCTTTGACTTGCGCACATGTCAAGCATTTTGCTACATGGGCGGCTACAGACTTTTTCAAGCCTATCCACCAATAATTTGCCTTTAAATCCTGATACATCTTATCCGCACCAGGATGAACGGAATATTTGGAACTATGGGCTTCCTGGAGGATAACATCACGAAGTCCTCCAGAAATTGGAACCCATATTCGTCCGTTTAACCGTAAAACTCCGTCCTTGCTAAGAGTTAACTGCTCCTCAGTCACTCCTAACTTTTCATTAGGATAGTTAGCTTCCAACACAGCTTCCTTCTGTGCAGCTAACACCCTTTCTATCAAACTGTTCTTTATCTCCATACGCTTGGCGTTAATGCGAATGGGTTTAACCCTTTCCTTTCTGCTCAAGGCATCAGCGACTACATTCGCTTTGCCGGGATGGTATTTGATTTCACAATCATAATCATTCAAAGTTTCCATCCAACGGCGTTGCCTCATGTTTAATTCTTTCTGGTTAAACAGATGCTGGAGGCTCTTGTGATCAGAAAAGATCACAAACTTGATTCCATAAAGATAATGCCTCCACAGTTTTAGTGCGAATACAACGGCACCCAATTCCAAGTCATGGGTGGTGTAATTCTTTTCGTGCACCTTTAACTGTCGTGATGCATAGGCAATCACCTTGCCTTTCTGCATAAGCACACACCCCATACCAGTGTGTGATGCATCACAATAAACTACAAATTCTTCAGCACCTTCCGGTAAGGTAAGCACAGGAGCGTTGCTCAACTTTTGTTTCAAAACATCAAAGGATTCTTGCTGCTTAGGGCCCCAAACAAACTTAACCTTTTTCTTAGTTAAGGAGGTTAGAGGTGCAGCAATCCTTGAAAAATTTTCAATGAAACGCCGATAATATCCTGCCAATCCCAGGAAGCTACGAATCTCCGTAGGCGTTTTCGGCTCTTGCCAGTTCATCACTGCTTCAACTTTAGCGGGATCCACCTGGATACCACGCTCACTGACTACATGTCCAAGAAATTGGACTTCCCTAAGCCAAAATTCACATTTGGAGAATCTGGCATAGAGCTTCTCCTTATGTAGAAGTTTGAGAATACATCGAAGATGTTTCTCGTGGTCAGTTTTGTTCTTAGAATAAATGAGAATGTCATCGATGAAAACGATGACGAATTTATCTAAGTGCGGCTTGCAAACGCGATTCATGAGATCCATGAACGCAGCCGGTGCATTGGTGAGCCCAAAAGGCATCACTAGGAACTCGTAGTGACCGTAACGAGTCCTAAATGCTGTCTTGTGTACGTCTTCATCTTTGACCTTCAGCTGATGGTAGCCTGACCTCAAATCTATCTTTGAGAAGTAACTTGCCCCTTGAAGCTGATCGAACAAATCGTCGATCCTGGGCAATGGATATCTATTCTTGATCGTGACTTTATTGAGCTCGCGATAGTCGATGCACAGACGCATCGACCCATCTTTCTTCTTGACAAACAGGATTGGCGCTCCCCAAGGAGATGAATTGGGTCGAATGAAACCCTTAGCCAGCAATTCATCTAGCTGCGTCCGCAATTCCTTCATTTCGGTGGGTGCCAATCTGTATGGTGCTCTAGCAACTGGTGCAGCTCCGGGAATGATATCTATCCTGAATTCGACTTGTCTATCTGGTGGTAGGCCAGGTAGATCTTCAGGAAATACTTCTGGGTATTCTGAGATGACAGGGATGTCTTCTAACTTCGGTTTAGGCTCATCAATAATCACCTGTGCCATGTAAATGACACATCCCTTCTTCAAACACTTGGAAGCCTTGAGCATAGACACGTGCTCAGGCAGTCCGTACTGGGTATCTCCCCGAATGGTAAGTGATTCACCAGACGGAGTCTTTATTACCACCTGTTTCTGGTTACAGACGATTTGGGCCTGGTTATGAGATAACCAGTCCATACCCAGAACTATGTCAAAACCAGCTAATTTAAACGGAAGTAAAGACAGAGGAAAAGAATGATTCTTAATGGATATAACACATCCATCTAACACAGTAGAGACGGTTTCTATGGTACCATCTGCTAACTCTACCTCATAGTTCACTTTTAGGGTTTTGACAGGTAAATTCAACAATTTACAAAATTTATGATCTACGAAGGACTTATCTGCGCCTGAATCAAAAAGTACTCTTGCAAAAACATCATTTACAAGGAAAGTACCTGTTATGACGTTATCATCCTGCACAGCCTCCTTCGCATCCATCCTGAAGACTCTGGCATTAGTCTTCTTAGCCTCCTCAGGCTTCTTGTTGTACTTAGGGCAGTTAGTCTTTATGTGGCCCTTTTCGTTGCAACGGTAGCACGTTGCATCTTTCATCTTCTTGCAATCCAAGGTTTTGTGTTCCTTGGATTTGCACAAACCACAAGCAAAAGACCTGGACTCATTATTCGAGGTTGATTCGAATCTGCACTTTCCAAAGTGCTGTTTCTTGCAAGTTTTGCATGTGGGCTTCTCCCCAGAACGATGCCCATCTTTCTTCGAATCTGATCCCTTCTTGTGATCACCGCTCCCACGGTGCTTCTTGTTCGACTTACGCGAACCATCATCTTCATGCTTCCTCTTCTCGGCCGCCTTATTCCTCTGCGATCTCTGCCGGACCGCATCCAGTGTGAGAGATAAGGAAAGGTCAGTTACAGACCTGAAGGTAACTGGCCGAGAAGCTTTAACACTGGCCTTGATCTCGGGTTCCAAACCACCAATAAAACGAGCAATCCTCTTTGGCTCCGGGGTTACCAGATAAGGTACCAACCGAGACAGTGTATTGAAGCTTGTCAGATAAGCTTGACAATCGAGGTTCTTCATAACCAGTGATAGGAAGTCATATTCTATCTTTTCCACCTCATGTTGCGGGCAGAAATTTTCTTTGATCAGTGCGATGAATTGATCCCACGTCATGCTATACAACGGGATCTTTCCTGAGGCCTGTATCAGAGATCTCCACCAAGCTAACGCCTCACCCTTGAAGGACTGTGAGACAAATTTAACCACATCACCTTCAGCGCATCCGCTGATGTCCACGACCGTGTCCATTTCATCCAGCCACGTCATGCAGTCTACGGCTCCTTTTTCTCCCGTAAAATCCCTGGGTTTACAAGATACAAAGTACTTATATGTGCAACCCTTGTTACGGTGTCCCTGATGCAGTATCAACTGCTGAGATGGATTACTTTGGTGGTTGGTGGACTGGCGATCATCATCGTTTTTCTTTGGTCCATCCTTTTTGGGAGGAGGCTTATTATGAGCCTCAGAATGGGTCCTTGGCTTTGACTGTGACACAGAGTGGGTCCTACTCCGAGTACCACTGTAATCGTCATATTGTCTATTCAAAGCTTGTGTGACAGCCCCGTCTATGATTGCTTTTAGTTCAGCACCCGTTAATGTAATCTGGGCGTTTTCATTCGGCTCCACCGGATGGCTATTGCCTTCATTGGAGTCAGCCATTTGTATTGAACTGTTGCAGAAAACAAGGTCAATATTTTACTTGGGATTTTATCATGGAATTACCCCTTAGGGTAATTCGTTAACCATGGTAAACAGAGACCATATTTGGTTAACTTATTAATCGCATTAATTTAGGATTTTAATTAAAATTTGTCCTAAACATAAACAATAACGATATATATTAGCACATAAGGCTTGGTCACATGGACAATTTAAATTATAAGCTATGATTTCAGAGAATCGAGACTCTTATTGTTTGAACCTAGTTCATTACTTTTATTAGACATGGAGTCATAGCTACCACTGTCTTTTGGCTCATGTAGAAATGAGCAAGGCCCGTAAGCACTATATTACCACGTATGGTTAAGTACAATCATCTTAATTGATGATGTAAATCCAGGATTCAGAGATCATTAAACTGGGTTTTGGAATCTTCTAAAGAATCCTTATAAAAATGTGATTTTTAATGAAATCACTTCTGCCAGGAGTGTTAACATGTTTTAAGATGTTAACAGGAATTTGAATCTTTTAAACAGGTTTTACCACCTTGGCTCGGTCTTATATTTGACACTAAGCTAGGTTTTACCTTTTTAAGATTCTTAATTTATAATTACATAGGCAGATTAATTCAAAAGGAAATGATTTTTAATTTATTTATTTCATTTATTTTTTTTTATATATGCGCATAATGGCAACATGAAATTTATAAACTAACCATTCCATTAATTCATTTAGAATATTACACATTTGCCCTAAACGGGTCTTCCAATATCAAACTTACCATCGTAGGGGTCAACAGATACTTACCCTCGTAGGGGTTAAATAACACACATGCCCACGAAGGGGCTAAATATAATACATGTCCACGCAGGGACTACTTATTTAAACCACACACACCCACTTAGGGGTTTAAAACAAATAAGCATGCCCACGCAGGGGCTTAACAACCAACTACACCCATGCAGGGGCTTATACATCAGCGATGGAAGAATTTAACGATTCTTCTTGTTCTTCCCCTTGATCAGACCCATCAGTCCTTGGAGGAATGTTTGCCTTTCCCTTCGTTCTTCATGTGCTTCCCGTTCCACCTGCTCCAACCTATGCAAAATTTCCTCCCTATTTGGAGAAAATCGTGGTGGTTGCGACTGCGTCCTTATGATGGGCCTAGGTGGTATCGAGTATCCCTGTGTTGGGTAACTCACCCCCCAAGGATCCCCATAAGGTCCTTGCGTGCCATAGTTCGCTGCTACCGAGTATGGATCAGCCTCTCCATAACCGTAGTCATGATGTGTTGGTGGCTCAAACGGGTTGTAGCCCATACCTCCCGGGTATGCTGGTATCGGGTTTTCAAAACCCATTGGAGGCGGCTGCTGAAAAGCTGGCTGCGAAGGCCCACCCATTTGTGGGTCCTCATAGTGCGGTGGGTAGTGACTAGCACTAGACTGTCGTGGGGAATCGAAAGTGAAGTCCCCTGGTCGCACCGACATACGGGCACCGGTTCTTCTGCGCCTTGGCGGTTGAGGAGGTGGCGGTTGAACTGGTGGCGGTGGAGGCGGTGGCGTAACTGCCACAAAGCGATGATCCTCTGAAGAATCTTGATGATGCGGCTGTGCTTGTGGCTCTTGGTGCTGTTGAGAATGCTGCTGCTGCTGGTGCTGTCCATGTGATGACGAGTGGTGTGATGGTGTGTAATACCACTGTTGCTGATCAAATAGGGCCTGGAAGCTATCTGGACCACCATAGGGTGACCCGTGGAAAGACGAACCATCGGAGATCTCAATCGGATGATTTGGTGTACCACTTGCCGGCATGACGGGGTCCGTATCCTCGTCCATATCGTCGGCGTGATCTCCTGAAAAGTGGTCCTCCGGACCCAGTGGGTTAAAACCCACGGGCTCTGGTATGAACCCAACCGGGTTAAACTGTCCCCTAAAAATAGGTGTAGGGTCCCCATATGAATGATGAGATAGGGACCTCTGTAGTGGTACATAAGACGGTTGAGGGTTATTGGGTTCATAGGGATTTAGAGCAGGAGGTGTGGAAGTATGTGAAACCGATCGTCTGGCCGGCTCGTACTGGTTTCTTCGGTTTTCCCGAGGGTCGTCACTCTCGGTATTGGATGGAGCTCGCCTTCGTGAAGGTCCAGCTTCATGATCGTTGGGGGCGGTAACTGGCCCTTTTCCACGTCCTCGTGTTCGGAAGAATCTTGGCGGCATTTTCGATATTCCTGTCAATACAGCATGAGATAACAATACAAAGATATATGCAAAATTTAAATAAAGGACAACACAATCAATAGTGGAATTTGTCCTATGTTATAAGTCTAGACTCAAAAGTTTAGATATGTGCAATTGTGTAACTGAGATTAAACACAAAAGACTAGTGTTTAATTCACTCAGTGTTGGCTCTGATACCAACCTGTCACACCCCGTTTTCCACGTGTCACCGGTGGGCCCGGTGGGGGAGTATCGTGACGTGGTTGGCAACGTAATAGTCAAACAACACAATATAATAATGCACAGCGGAAGCAATTTAAATAAGATACAACCGAATTTATTTATTGTAAACAAGGTCACAATTTATCCGGTGTTTATCCACAGTAGGATCGAATAACAAAATATTGTTTATGGTTCAACAGACTTCGGCATCTCTAAGTTTGCGAGACTTCTAATGATGCTTAGGAGAATTCAAGCCTATTTCGCCTAGTACCTGCATTTAATCTTTTTGGGAAAATACGTCAGTTTACACTGGTAAATACATTCAACCGACTCATTTTATAAAATGATTGAAAATTTGTTTGGATGCACATGGCATAAACATTTTTATTAACTTGGGAGAATTATTTAATATCATAATCTTGTGAACGAAGGTTAAATATAACCTTATTAGAATCCTAGCGGGTCTTTAATTATGCTTAAGCTTAGACCGGCTAGTTTCAAAGATACGGTTCGTACGCACTATTAAGCGAAGACCGGATAGAATGTGATTCAGACCCGACAAGTTTGAAGACTTGTTTAATATGGGTTCATTATTCACATTCTGGATTTTGAGATTAAACCGATAAGGTTTGACCCGTTTCGGCTAATTTATGTAAACTTGTTACATAAACCGAGCCGAACGCGTAAGATGCGTAACGGGTATCCGTAAGAGCCATATACAGGTTTCCTAAGTTAATATGCTTCAAATATGTTGTAACATCAGTAGGATGTGTTTCGTTATGCCCCGAACTAACTTAAACACAAACTATGCCCCGTAGGGGTAGTTTGGTCAAGTTAAAGTTTGTAAAAGCGTTTATATGTTCCGCTGAGTTACAGGTCTGAGGTAAAGAGCAAACATATTCATTTTGATGTGTTATAACAGTAGGCTAAGGCATATATGTGAAATTTATCATATTTAACCAAACTATGCCCCGTAGGGGTATTTTGGTAATTTCACATAAGCCGACAAGCTCAAAACTGAAGTCTGAGTTTATCAACTTTTGCTTACTGTTAAAATATGATAATTTTCTTCTTATATCAGTAGGTATCAACCCGGGTATGTCCAATATGATTTTAGAACATACTATGCGTTAAAAACGCTAATTTAGGCGATTAAAGGCCATTACCGGGTTCGATACTTAAATCTGATATTTTTATATTTCCAGAAGGCTTAAAATAATTTATTTATCATAACTAATCAGTGGCAAAAGGTTTGGGATCGTTTAGATGTGTAAAACTCATTTTATGGCCCGTAAGGGCAAAACCGTCAATTAACGGGTTAAGCCTATGACTATGAGTTATGCTCAGCCTAAAATTAATTAAAAATATTTAAAATTCCCAAATTATTATATTATATCAGTGGGTAATTCGTTTGATACCAAAAAGCATGTTTAACTAGGCTATACGCTAATTACGCCATTATGTTAACATAAAGCATTAGTTTAGCGATAACGAGCATAACTCTTAATCTATAAGTCAAACTGACGTCAAACTTTGCATGCAAGTCTTTATATCAATATTCAAGGTTTCTACACTTTTACATTTTCATAATTCATGTTTTAATGTAATAAGGGCATAACGGTCCAAGTATGAGCATTTAACGGAAACTTGCATATTAATTGGATAACTAGTGAACCAAGGTGTATGATCACAGAGGGTTGTTCTAACATGTATCCTAATCCAATTAAAGCTCTGAGGCATTTCTAAAATATGCCCAAACGGGTCAGAACTGAAAGTCAACCGAAAAGTCAAACTATGTGTCTTTCGGTTCCGAACCGGGTCTAAACAGGAAATAGTCGGGTTGAACATGTTGGGACATGTTCTTACACTTATTTCTAAGTTATAACAATGTTCAAACAGGTTACAAATGTTCTAGATAGCTAATTATGCATAATTGACATTTTAAGCAATATGTTGACTTTTTAAGTAAATGTTTGACCCGACATTTGACCTGCTTAGGATGGTGATCAGGGGAAACCCTTTTGGGGTTTTATTACCCACATAAATACCATTCTAAAACTACTTTTAATTCGAGATAAGACTGAGTCATTAGTGACTAATCTCGAAGTCAAACCGTAATTACGACGGTTTGACTTTTAGCTAATTAACTAAGCTAAACACAACCAAATAAGAACTAGAAGACTTACAATAGTCCAATGCACGAATTTTGATCAGAAGGGAGAGTTCCTTTGCTCCAGGAATGCTCCAAAGATCAGTTGCAAGAGTGAAGAATGAATGTGCACTTGAAGGCCTTTTTATACTTGTGCATACACCACAACAAGTTGACAACTAACTCTAGGGCCATCCATAACCATTCAACACTTGTTGCTACTGCTTAGGGATGTCTAGGGGTCTTTAAATAATGTTAACAACCGGTTTAGTGGGTCAGAAACGCGCACAACAGGCAACAGCCCGTTTTTTCGGAACTGGGCACCCCCTGCGCATCGTAGGGACATTAGGCCTACGATGCGTATGGCCTCTTCAGGGGCTGTTTGCTTGTTTCTTCATTTATTCGAAAAGGCAGCCCACTTGTACGACTTTAGGGCCTCTATTTGCAACTTAGGACCCTCCTAAAGTGCATGTTCCTGTATAATACCCTACCATTTAAGCTTGTTCCATTTGAATGCATTTGCAAGACCCGAAAATAAGGTCTATCGTTGCTTTTTCTTCGTGAGATCTTATCATGCCTTTGCAAGTTTATTATTGGCAATAATTCTCTGAATTGTGGCATGAGAATGTGTAGTAATATTATATCGGGTCTTGGGATTTATAATTGAGGTCGTTCAGAGGTAACAATTTAACATGACGCCACTTTAATCCTACCGAAACATCTTTATTTAAATCCGGGTTTTTCAGCGCGTTTTGTCTTACATGACACGTGTCATTTTATTATAAAACCCGAAATTTTCGAGGTGTTACATCCTCACCCCCTTAAAATAAATCTCGACCCGAGATTTACCGAAACAGGTAAGGGTACTTTTCTTTCATCGTGGATTCAACCTCCCACGTGAAATCGGGACCTCTACGGGCATCCCATTTGACCTTAACAAAAGATAGAATCTGCAGGGTGATTAAGCAGAAGTAAGGATTCTGTGTAGGAGGCCATGTTGAAGACCCAACCATAAATCCCAAGACCATTCTTGTGTTCCAGGCCAGGTTCATAAGCTTCAAGTTCCCCATAACGTCCATGCCTCTGCTGCATTATCGGTAGGCCATTCTTCCTAAATCCAATTATACTACGAGTATTAGCCTTAACAGTGAACAGTTTTGTAAAAGAGGCATTTTTCAACATCATCCATACGTCACAAACCGCGTCGTCATCACGTGTAGATGAGTAATAATAATTAAGCACCACAACAGACTGCTTGAGCTTGGATATGCCAAGATTTCTACAGCCTATTAAACAATCAGGAAGGTTTAACTGTCCAAATTCTTCACTTGTCAAATCAAACGAAATAATCCTAAGAGGAGAATAGGCATCATAAGCTGCATCAAACCCGTCATAAGCAGCCCAGTGAATTACTCCATCTATAACTACCGGAGTATGTGGAAATATAACTAATTCTCGAGGCAGATTCATTGGTATGCTTCTCTAAGCCCCAGAGCTTAATGTGAAGACCTCAGCGTTGGCCTCGTAACCAACAGGATTCCGTGGAATCATGACAATCTTAGGGTCACTAGTTCTTGGACAAACCCCAAAACCAAATATATCTGTTCCCAACGGCAACACTATACCAACGGATTTCCTAATTGATGGATTCCAAACAACAATCACTATGTTCACTCGATCTTGAGTAAGTCCGACCAAACACACCAATCTGTGAGAGCAACCTAGCATTATCACCAAGCAAACAGTTGGAGAAACACTAGGAGCAAACGTGTGGTTGGGAAAGCTATCATCATCAACAACCGAAACATATCGTACCTCGGAATCTACTTTGTCTTTGCAGGCTATCAGTAGATGATGAGCCTGGTTGTTCATGCTGCTGTTGTGATGATGAGTAGTGATAAACTCAGGGCTATCGATCAGAGACTTCCATTCTTTTGAAACGGACCGGAACCTAATCAATGATTTCACAGGAAGAACCCTTTTGATGATTTCCTCTTGGATTTCGAAAGGAATATCGGCTGACATTTTGATAATTTGGGACCAGGAAGATTCGTAGGGTATCTGAAAGTTTGGGCCACATATGTATAAGATTCATCCCTGGGCCCACAAGACACCATTAATGATGAGGAGCTGGTCAATGAAACCCCATTAAACAGGCCCAATAGTTAAACCCAAAGGATATGAGTTTAATACTCCATTACCTACAAATTATCTACATCAAAATAATAAATCGATATAGTAAATAACAAAGATAAAATTAAGGTAAACAAAAAAGAAACCATAGAAACTTGGTCGGTTTTGGTGCGCTCGTTATAGCAAAGAAAAAAAAAGTTAAAGATTATGTTCAAAAGAGTGTCGACGTGTTCGTTAAAAAATATTAAACTAAATTTTTTTTTTCTCGTTATAGCAAGTAAAAAGAAAAAGAAAAAAATATGTCTAAAACGGTATTAACTGTGTTCGTTAAAAAAACTATTTAGGGGTAGAAAAGTAATTTGATTAAAGTAAAAGAAAAAAACAATAATTAAACTATATGAGTCGTAAATGAAAAAGTTTACACTAAACGACGAAATAGAATAAATGACAAAAAAATGGATGAACTTGCAGAACATGCATTAGATATTGTACAACACTATTTATCTTATCTTCGTTAATCTCCCTAATCTAATAAAGCAAATGGTTTTGGCTGAGGTGTCAACAGCACAAGCTCCATCCTTTCTCTCTTTCCTACATGGCAATCTCTGCCTTCATGAAGAAACAGGTGTCATCTCCTCACTTTTTTTGTTTTTTTTTTATAAAACTATTTATAAAAGTCAATGGTATGCCGGACAAAACGCCTGTTTCTCCCTCCTGCAGGTCAAAACTAAAGTCCAAAACCCTACACGCCCTCCCACCCTTCTTTCCCTTTCCTCCTGTTCTTCTTCTTCTTCTTCTTCTTCTTCTTCTTCTTCTTCTTCTTCTTCTTCTTCTTCTTCTTTCCTTCTCTGCCTTTCAGTTTTCCAAAAATAACTTCACATTCAAAATTCAAATTTCAAATTCAACTTATTCTCAAAATCCTATCTCTCTCTTACACCGCACACTTTCCTCTTTCCTTTCTACTGCTTCAAATTCAGGTATATTGCTGTTTTAGTTGACATAGTTAGGGTTTCATCAACTGCTTCTTTTTGATCGGATCTGCTCTTCGTGTTTCAAAACCCCTAAGTTTTAGTTGACAAGCAGTTGTTTTAAATCTTTTTAACACATGATGTTGAAGAACTACTCTCAGTTGATTATACTCCAATGGTAGGTGAAGCATGCGAGAATTAAGGTGGAGAAAATGCTTAGTGAAATCAAATCGATGAGCTACTGTGGATTAAGATTAGATCAAAAGGTCAGGAGTTAGTGGAAAATATTCATGTTGTAATATGTGGAAGGCCGTAATCGATGACGGTGATGCATGCTTGAATGTGATGACACTGAACCCTAAATCACTGACGACGGTGAGATTGGTTTTTAATGTTAACTTTTGCTTTTTTGTGATCTTTTATGTTGTTCTCCCTTTCAGTTCAAATCTTTTTTTAGTATGCAATGATGAAATTAGTTGGGTTAATTTGTGTGTTTTTATTTGGTTCGATTTGGTGAGTTATGTTTTGAGATTATGGAGTGATTCGTTGCATTTTTGTTTATCATTGATCTGTTAGTTGATTAGGATTTTGGTCATCTTATATCACCTTGATTCCAAGGGTTAGTATATATAATTTGTTCCTATATTTGAATATTTGAGTTGTCATTTTGGTTTTGGTTCCGATTTGGATTTTGCTTATTGTATCCTTATTTGGTTCTTGCAAGTTTTGTTTTAAATTGTACAAATATTGTTGCAGGTTCAAGAGTTTTGATCTTATTAAGTTATTATCCTTTAGCCATTTTTAATTTCTCATAGTTACAACCTTTTGTCATCATCAGAGGTTCTGGTAATTGCATTTGTTTTTCATAAATTGTTTTTGATTTTTGGTTAGATATTGGTTACAAAATTAAAGTTTAGCTTTGAATTGATTGTGTTTTATATGTGATTCCGTTGCACTCTTGTAGGACCGTGTTTTTGGACCGCAACCGTGATTCGTGTGTTTATGTTCATAGACGGGAGAGATTAGAGATTAACAAACAACTTCTTTGTATTAATCTGGTAGTATAACATTAGAAATCGGCCCGATTACAAGATAACCGAACAATACCAAAGGAGTATACATCCAGGGAGAGACCAAGTGGTGATCTCTCCCCCAAACACTAAAACTCACAGTGAACTCTCTCAATGAGCTCACCCTCTCTCACTTTGCAAATGAACCAAAGGGTTGCTATTTATAGCCACACCCCTTTGTCTTGCAAACACAAACGGTCAAACACATAACCCTCTCGTTTGACCACTTCAAACGAGCGGGTCAATACATATTCGTTTGACCGTTTCACTAACTATTACATAATCAGCATAAAATAAAACTAATCTATTCGAACAACATCGGACACAAAATCTGCATCAACAAATTCCCCCTTGTCCGTTGCTGTCGAATGCTGAAAATGCAACTACAATCGATCTTCAGTCAAGTATTTATCTTCTCTGTGTTAACAAATTCCCCCTTGACCGATGATCCAGATAAGTAGTATCTTGACGCTCATTGTATAATATTCCCCCCCTTAAATTACGTGTATCCGTGTTGGGTGTTGTGCAATGTCCTCACAAGGCTCAATTGACTGATTTTCCGCTGATCTTCCAATACTCCAACCGGCATTTGATAAGGGTTCCATTCTTTAAGAACTGCATCAAGTCTTGATCTGTCGTAAGAACTCTATTTCATTCAAGCATACTACATTGATAGAGATTTCTGGTGAACTGTCTTCTGTAAATCGTCTTTGTGGAATCGACCAAGTAATGCACTTTAATCCTCAACATCAATACTCAGGAAAGTCAGCTAGGCCAAGTATATCCCTTGCAAGCTCAACCAAACAACACGCTTAGTTTAACTACATCCAGATCTCATTGTCACGCCTTTGTGAAGTTGACCAAGTAAAGCACTACGGATCTTCAACATCAGTACTCAGGATGTCAGCTTGACCATGTACATCGTTTGCAAACTCAACGAATTAAGTTACCCCCAGATCCCTGTAAAATCCCAAAGAAACGTCAAACCCAAAACTGAATCCTGTAGGTCTTCAGCATTGAACTATCAACTTTCATAAAGATTCCCCCAGGTCTTCAGTGAACAGCGCTTTGAAACTACTGTCGAATTTAGATACCTATATGTTTCCGTGCAAAACTCTTCACGCTGGCTGGAGAATTAATTAAAATCCTCAAATATGTGGCTGTGCAAAACATTCCACGCAGGACCTTTAGTATCACCAGAAAATCACAAACTCTACCACCTGTGATTGCGTTTAGAAATTTACCGAAAAAATTCAATATATGAAAATTTTTATCCCCCCATTTCTTTGGTAAGATCTCTAAACCTTAACAGATTTCCTCCACTTCAAAGGAACTATCGTCAATTTCACAGAACAAATTCTCTCAACTGAGTAGAATTTATCTTCAAATGTTCACCAATTCCCTCCACTGAGCGGAACCGTCGTCAATCTCACTGAATGTTCTCGGTTTTTCGAAAAATCACGAAAACGACTTTCTTCTTTGCATATTCTAGTTGAAAAAGAAAGTCCCCTAGCACCCCGTAGGATCCGACTTGTATCCCTCCAAAGACTTTGTGAACTCGTTAGGACCGGTATTGACATTCCAGGTTCATTCAATCGTTACCAAATGCGAGAATATGACAATAAACAAAGTGCTTTCTTCTTTGCATATTCTAGTTGATAAAGAAAGTCCCCTAGCACCCCGTAGGATCCGACTTGTGTCCCTCCAAAGACCTTGTGAACTCGTTAGGACCGGTATTGGCATTCCAGGTTCATTCAATCGTTTCCAAATGCGAGAATATGACAATAAACGAAATGCTTTTGAACATTTACGAATAACCGATAACAACATAAACATTGACGTGCGGAAGTAAACATACCGTTTTTGGTTTTTGGTCCATAGTAGTCAAGTCACCAAATTTGACGTTTGCATCGGTAACCGTGACTACCCCACGTTTTAAAGAAAATCATGTTTTCATCATGCCTCATCATCCCGCGCGCTCCCGTACCCGTACAAATTTGATGTTAAAGCTTAGAAGCGTGGTTCAAATAAACTTCGCGAACACCCGATCCCACTTTTCAAATCACTTAGAATTCTTGGCTCAAATATAATCTTGAACTCACGAAAATAGTCTTGTACACTTGTAATAAATCCAACCTACTATATTTCGTGGCACAAAGTTGAATCAAAAAAATGAGGCCACCAATCTTGTTACTAACAACCTTTGAATTTGGCCAAAAATAAAAAATTGTCATCATGCATTTTGCCCACTAAAATTCATGGCCCATTTTAATTAGATGGAATCTAATAAAATCCAAAGGTCAACAAGTATGTGAATGGCCCAAATAAAACTTGTCAACATGCATTTATAGCCGCTAATTAACCCCAAAAGTCAACAACCATAAAGATCTTTATCAGCCGCTTCCATCATCTGTCTTCCTCTCTCTCTGCGATACACCATCACCAACCTCCAAACACCTTCATCCTCATATCTCTAATGAAACCCCCAACCCACTGAAATCAAACATTCAGCCACTGAAATCAAACATTTAGCCACTGAAATCAAACTTTCAGCCGTTAATCTCTGCGATAAACAAACTCAACCCCCTCCCCCCAAAAAAAATGTGCAGCCGTCACCATCATCTACCCTAGTCGCAGAACACATAGTTACCAGTCGATAACCATGTCTTCTCTTTCGATTTCAATCTTCTATTGATTTGTCTACTGAAAAGAATCAAAGGTTTAATTGGCGATTCCCGGGGTGTCAGTCGGTGCAGCTAAAGAAGCCAGATCCTCCTTCAGATCCGTATCTCACACCGCATTCTTGTGGGGAACCTTGTGGAAGATCGCTCGAGAAGGAGATTGCTGCTTCAGGTTTGGCTTCTGGTGTAAGTAGAGATAGATGGAGTTCTTCGTCAAGTAATTCTTCGTGAGAAGCAATAAGACACCATTTCAGCAATTAACTATATACAAAGAAGGTTCTTAGTTGGGGACCAGTTCTTCGTCCAAGTTAAAGTCATAATTCACTGGTTCTTCGTCATTGATATTCAATATGTTTTTTTTTTTAAATACATAAACAACAGGTGTTCTTCGTGGTATCTATTGTTGATTGGTTTTTCGTTGATTTGAGTTTTTCGGGGGGGGGGGGGGGGGGTGGTTCGCCAGGGGTTCTTCTTCGTGGAGGGTGTTTTTCGTGGGACCTGATATGAAGAAACCCTAAAGTTTCTTAAGAGCCGCCACACCCCCTTCAAGAACATAGCCACTGTTCATTCCCAGATCTGACAAAAATCACCTCAAAAACCATAAAAGATGATGAAAACTTGTTGAACTTGGTGTAAAACATAAAACTTAACCCTCTGGTAAGATCCGTATTGTTATGGGTCGAAACCATTGCATGGTATGGGACTTGTCCCACATCGGTTGTATGTGCAATCAATGTGTGGACGGTTACATACCAGACGAGAGATCTCAACCCAAAAGACTAGTTTGGTGGGTGAGAGAGCCCATTTGGTATATAAACCCCACATTGATTGCCCATACAACCGATGTGGGACAAGTCCCATACCTTGCAATGGTTTCGACCCATAACAATACCACTGTTACATACCAAACGAGAGAACTCAACCCAAAAGACTAGTCTGGTGGGTGAGAGAGCCCATTTGGTATATAAACCCCACATTGATTGCCCATACAACCGATGTGGGACAAGTCCCAAACCTTGCAATGGTTTCGACCCATAACAATCGACCCTCCTTAAGGGCCAACGTCCTCGTTGGTCACGGCTGGCTCTCTCCAGGCCACCACTCCGTGGGCCACCACTCTGTGGGCCACCACTCTGAGTTTGGCTCTGATTCCACTGTTACATACCAAACGAGAGAACTCAACCCAAAAGACTAGTCTGGTGGGTGAGAGAGCCCATTTGGTATATAAACCCCACATTGATTGCCCATACAACCGATGTGGGACAAGTCCTATACCTTGCAATGGTTTCGACCCATAACACCGTTCCATCACAGATCCGCATATTCGGGTCCAAATCTGGGTTTTTCTTCATTTCACCATTTTTTACATCTTGAACAAAAATCACAATAATCACAGATCTAGAGCACATGTGATTTAGCAAACGGTTAGATTTACTAAATCGGGTACCATGGCTCTGATACCACTTGTAGGTCCGTTTTTCTCGGAGGATCAATTACGAAACCTAGTCCCTGTTTATCACAAACACGATCACGAGTGCAGAATCCCCGTGACGGTGCAAACCAAACAATGTATAGCAAAGACACAAAGTAACCAAAGATTCACTAACTATTGATTAAACTGGATGAGAACATATTTACAAACACATACACACAATATTTGATAATACTCTCAGTAGGGTTATGCTCTCATACTGAACACCGTAGACGAACTATGCTATATATATGCTGCCCAGCCCATTACACTACGAAGAATGTAATGGGCCCACGAAGAACCCAAGCCTACGAAGAACAGGTTCTTCGTAGACTGTATCGACGAAAGACTATGTGACGAAGAAGGGTTCTTCGTCACACATCCTTTACCACGAAGAAGGTTCTTCGTACACAGAGATATCCCACGAAGAAGGGGTTCTTCATGGGAAGGCTACATGACAGCAACTGTTGCAACTGTTAACAGTTGCAACAGTTTAACAATAACACACACAAACAAAATGCAACATGCACTTGTTTAACATACATAACATAGACAAACGTCGTACCAAGTTAGATACGAGGATATCCGACTTGGTCGACTCGACGGAAACATTACAGACTCGATAACAAAAGACCGTACTATTACTTCATAAAATAAGAACAAGTTACAGACACAAAAAAATGCACCAACATAATATTGTACTCTCAATTTCATCAAGAAAGTTTGCAAGCAACTTTCATTTTTTCTTCTTCATTTATATTTCTTCTCAATACACATAGATATTACATACATATACGTGAGAGTTTGTGTGTTGAGTGTGTGTGTGTTGTGGGGCCTGAACCAACATTTGGTATCAGAGCGAAGGTTAAGCGAGTGCCCGTTTAAGAGTCGTGTTCAGAGAAGGGGGTGCAGCCCTCTAAACTGCATAGAAAGGAAGCAGCAACACATAATTCTTGTGTGTGTTTCTGTTCGTTACAGCAAGAAAAACACAGCAAGTGTTTCTTGTTAATCGCAGGTAGCAAGCAAGTTTTGTTTCGGTTGTGCATAACAACCAAGTACGAGTAAGAAAAGGCGCCACAAGAAAGAAGAAAGAAGAAAAGAGGCCGACGTCATTTAGCAAGAAAGAAAGGCCTCGCAAGAAAGATACCGGTGCAGTAAGAAAGAAAGAGAAGCACCGGCTAGAAAGAAAGGGTTGATCTAGATCAGCGAAACAGAAAGAAAGAAAGAAGAACGGCTGATTAAAATCAGCGAAGTAAGAAGAAAGAAGTCGCGAACGACGTGAGAAAGAAGAGTCGTCGCTAGAAAGAAAGCGAGAAAGACCGTCGTCACCGGAAGAGGAAACGGTGATAAGAGGACCGCCGTTGGAAAGCTTTTTCCAACGGGAGACATAGAAGACCGAGACCGTGGGTGTGACAATGAACAGAGGTTCACACCAAGATAGACCGAGAAAGATCGTAGACCGAAAGAAGCTTTTATCGAAAGAAAACTTAGACCGAATGATCGAAAGAAAGACCGAGAATGTGAACAAAGACCAAGAGTTCACATTAGAACGAGTCGTGAAACGATGACCGAAAGTGTTCACGATAGCAAGAGTAAGATCCGAATCATGTGTGGTTCGTAGCAAGTAGCAAGATGTTACAAGTGTGGTGCACTTGATTTCGGTTGATCCGAGAAGATATTGGACGTGACCAAGTGATGGTTCGAGAAAGCGATCCGGCGCTGCAGTGAACGAGGGCAATGAACAAACCGATTAAGGGGGTGATTGTTGGATTAATCGGTTTTGTTTACAGATCGCGGGTCACGGGTAAATGGGTCATCCATCAGCTAATGGGTCATGGGTAAGAAGCTGTCAAAAGTTGACAGGGTTTACAGGAGAAACTTTGAAAAGATGGACGTTTATGGCTCCTGAATAAAAGGATTTTGATTGGAATATTCTGTTTGCATGTGCTTTGTATTTTGGATATAAATAGTTTGGTTTTATTCTTTTAATATTGTACTCTCAATTTCATCAAGAAAGTTTGCAAGCAGCTTTCATTTTTTCTTCTTCATTTATATTTCTTCTCAATACACATAGATATTACATACATATACGTGAGAGTTTGTGTGTGTTGTGGGGCCTGAACCAACTGGCGGGTCAGAATGGGTCACTTTGAAAAGAGAATGAAAGTTGTTTGGGTCATACTGGTCAGTTTTAAAGGATATTCTCGTAATTATAGGATCCTTATTTTTATTGTTTGTCTAATAATATCATCCCCATAATTAGAGGAGTGATCAACGAGGAGTGCCTTATGGCTTAGCCTCCCTTTAAACCCTTTTTGTATTGTATCTTTTAAAACTATGAGAGACGAATGAAAATTATTACCATCTGCTTCTTTCTAGAAACCAAAATTGACATGGTATCAGAGTAGACCATGAATCCTAACATCTGAACGACCAACCTATCCATTCCTTTCTTTCATTACCACAACATACTATCACCAAAAAAAAAAAAAATCAAGAACCCTAAAAGTGAAAACAAGAAGATGAGCACAACAAGGTGGGATAACAGGGAACATTGTGATCACTGTGGAAGAGATTGCCATAACAAGGAGGGATGTTTTAAAAGAATTGGCTATCCAGAGTGGTGGCCAGGGAAAGGGAAGCAAAACTCAATAAGACCAGAAGCCGGTTGTGGCGAGTCGGATCCGAATGTAAGTCCGATACCTAGCTTAAATTCTGAGCAATACAATGCTCTTTTAAGATGTCTTGCAGGAAAAGAAAATAAAAAAGATGACTGGATTTTGGACTCGGGATGTACCGAGTACATAATATGTAACAACTCTCATCTAAAGTCCTAATTATTATTTTAATTTGGCCAATAGGAAACCCTAATTGAGAAACCCAAGTGATTCTGAACAAACCCTAAAATTTTTAGAACAATCGGAATCAGGATCAGGGCCCCTAAAACTCAAGGGGGGTATACCCTAGTTAACGATTATCTGAAATTACTCGCTGTCAAAATTAGAAATTTAGAATCTGTCAAGTCAGCAAAGCTAGTCCCAACCGTGGCTACCCTATAACCTATTTTTAACCTTTACGGACCGTAACATTGTGAGTCTTACGGACCGTAAGAACCCTTACGGACCGCAACATTGTGAGGCTTACGGTCCGTAAGCAATGCAAAATTTTGACTATAAATAGCAGACGTTGGCACTTGAATTTTGTCTTTAAAATTTCGTAAATTCGAGTTACGTAGACTGAGTTATCACAGAAACAGTCCACTAAACACACACAATCACTAATTGCTGCCGTAATCAGGGTAATAACTCAATCGCTGATACGATTCAACGTCCGATTGAATATAACTATCCAACGATTGTTTAAGTGCCGCTCAAATTGAGGTTATACTTTGTTATTCATCGTGATTTCGACTTGAATGTTTGAGTGCTGTTCGAATTCGGACTATACTCTGTCATTCGTTGTGAATCCGCTGAATTGTTAAGTATTGCACTTATGAATCGTTGTGAGGGTTTAATCTCGTGAATTGTCGTAAATGCTGTATTAGTTACTAACCTGTTTGTGTGTGCATTGTTATTTAAATTAGGTTAATCAAGGCTAATCAGTAGGCTTATACTCTGCTCGTTAAATCTACAATGTGAGTCATTCTCTTTTTATCAACTGTTTTACAATAGTCCAAAATATTTTTAAAGTTATAATTACAGTGATTAAGTTTATGTAATCACCAAGTTACAGCCGGTATGTGGGGTATTGTGCACATTACTACAGTTGTTATCACTTTAGGTGGGCGAACCTAAATTAGTGATATTCGTCATTCATTGGGGCAGCCAATGGTGATATGACCACAGTCATCGAAATGAGTCGAGTGACAAATACTGTGGGTAGTTGGTTTGATATCAGAAACATTGTAATCTCTTAATACTGTGATTTATAACAAATGAGTCGTTTTAATAAAACCGAATGATTCACTCAGTATTTCCCTGCTGACAAAACCTTTTTCAAACATGTTTCAGGTGATCTGTTGTGAGCAAAGGAAAAGTGCCATGAAGCACTACAAGCTTAGAAAAGTGGCTCAATGTAAATAAATAAAGAAACATGTTTTGAGAAATAAAGATTTCCCAGTGAAATCACTTTATTGTAAACTACGGGATTTATCCCTATATTATATATAAACGAGCAGTTTTAATATTAAACGATCCTGTTTAAAAAGACTTCCGCTGTCACTTAATTAGATACCATCGGATTTCCTGCCTCGCGGCTCTGGACCGGGTCAAACCGGGGCCAAGGGCCGTGACAGGAAAATGTGGTATCAGAGCCACTGATTTAAGCTTGCTATTGATTTTAGCCTATTAAAATAATTGAGAGATACTTAGGAAATTTAATTGCTATTATTTTTTTTATGTTTTTATTAACTGATTAATTGTTGAGTTACAGTATGGGTAAACAAAAGATTTCTGCTATCTACCACAAATTAGATACTACACCCATAGAAAAAGGAGCCTCTTCCTCCAAACATCCAGCAGATCTGGAAGAAGGGATTTTTTTCCGTAAAGCAAATTATGAAAATCCTCTCACCCAAGATAAAAGAAATTCGATTCTTAGAAAGGGACAGGAGAAAATAAAGAAAACCCAAGTCAAGAAAGTGAGGTTTAATCCAGAAATCCAGGAATTAGGCAATAGGTCACCTTGGGAAGACACATTAGATGAAAAGTGGGCAAATCTTTACATGCTAGCTACCGTAGCAGAAAATGCAAATCTCTAAACTATCAATAATCATGGTCTAGTAGAAAATTAATACCCAGTAAATAAATAAATTATAGTGTGTTCTCTTTCCTATAGTCTTTTGTACAAATCAGTATGCAATAAAACTTTAATGTTTATTTGTAAAACTTTGTTCCAAAGTTTTAACTAAGCATTTTTGTGCATTTTGTATATATGCTATCCAGCATGAGTGAGATATCGGAAGCATTTCAGAATCTCAACCTCTACCCAGTACCAATTGAAGTCTCCCACGACTTTACTGGTTATATTGCTGACATAGAGGAACCTCTGGAATTCCAAGCTCCACCGCTGGAAAAAGCAAAACCTAAAAAGAGAAGAAGATATGTAGGATGGAGAAAAGTGCGCAGGAGAAAGCCAGCTACTAGGAGACTCCCCAAAATAGAAAACCCTATAGACAAGGGAAAAGGAATCGAAATCGGAGAAAGTTCTAAACCAGCAGAGATAGAAATCAGGAAAGATTATAAACAAAAAGGAATAGAAATTGGAGAGAGTTCTAGACCATCTGAAGAAATCACATTTCAAGACGAAATAGACCGTCTACTGGCAAATTGTGATGTCATTAGCCCTATCCATAATAATCTATATCCATACAGAGCTGTAAATCAACTTCCTGTAAACCCGGAACCAGCTATTCCAGACCCACTCATCCACACTCAACCCTTAGCCCAATTGGAAGAATGGTGGACGAATGACTGGCAATTCGAAAATATCATCAACAGTCCTTATTCTTTCCTTCCACAGTTTGATCCAGAACCTATCCCCAATCCTCCCATGAGCAAAGAAAACTTAGCCGAACTCCGTCAGTTCGGTGAAGAACTGATAGGTACAGGAAATAGGATCCGGGAAATAGGGGAACAAATTTCCTGGAAATACGACGAAAGGGAGCGTTGTTACTAAACTACCAGTTGCCAAAAGAATAGTGGGGTTGGTAAGAATGTCTGTATAATAATAGTAGTAGTCAAATATAACTCTGTAAAATGGGAAATAAAACATTGTAAGATAAACAGTGTGTATGGATGCCTATATAATATATAAAACAAAATAGAAGTCGAAACATCGACAATTTTGGATACATATATCTGTGTTGTAAGATTTTATGTGCTTCTGTGTAATTGTTTTATTTACAATCATTTGATACTAATAGTTATATTTATAATAATTATCAGATGGAAAACGCTAGTAATGAACCAGTTAATGAAGGGAATCAATCTAAACAAAATCAGGAAAATCAATATATGACTAGGCAAGATATCGAAAATATCGTTGCTCAAGGGATAGCCAATGCTATTCCAGCATTTGTTGCTGCTGTAAAGAATCCAATCGAACAACAACAAATCATTCCTAGTAAACGTACTCAGGAAGACAATTTTAGTCATAGTGTAAATGGAGGCGGCAATCATGATGATAATAATCCACGACAGGCTCCACCTCCTAAGAAAATGAAAGCTGCAATGCCTGGTTGCACTTTCAAAGAATTTCTTGCTTGCAAACCTGCTGAATTTGCAGGCAATGAAGGAACAACTGCAGTACTGCGTTGGTTAGAGAAAACCGAAGCAGTAATTGCAATAAGTAAGTGTTCCGAAGAAGATCAGGTTATGTATGCATCAAATTTATTCAAAGAAGGGGCATTAGAATGGTGGAACACCGCATTACAAGCAAAAGGAAGAAGGATAGCTTATGCTATGAATTGGGAAGAATTTAAAATTCTTGTAGAAAGAAAATATTGTCCTGAATATGAAAAGGAACCAATGGCAAATAAGTTCCTAAATCATCGTATGGTAGGAGTAGAGTGTCGCGGTTATACTTCGACATTCTTTGAATATGCTAGAGTGGTACCAACTCTGGCTTCGCCAGAACCGGTACTCATTTCTCGTTACATTTGGGGACTGATTAGTGAAATCCGCAATATCGTTAAAGCTGCGAGACCTCGCACTATTGACGATGCTGTGGAACTAGCTAATACTCTAACTGATGAATTAGTACGTACAAGAGAAGAAGATCGAAAGAAGGAATTGGTTCAAAAGATTACCCAAGGATTTCGTGTGGGTAATGATAATAATAGGTTCAAGAAAAGAGGAAGGAGACAATCTGCACAACCACCTTTCTGCAGAAATTGCAAAAAGAATCATTTTGGAAAATGCAATGTAATCTGCAACTTCTGCAAAATGGCAGGACATCGTGAAGAAAATTGCAAAAAGAAAACCATGGTCTGCTATAACTGTGGAGAAACAGGACATTACAAAACAGAATGTCCTAAATTGACTAAAACCGCAGACAATAAAGGCAAATCAGCTGAAGGAACAACAACAAAGAATGCCCGAGCATTTCAGCTAACCACTCAAGAAGCTGAATTAATCCCTGACGTCATAGCCGATACGTTCTTGGTCCACGACGTTTATGCAAAAGTATTATTTGACTCTGGTGCAAACCAAAGTTTTATCAATACTTCATTTTGCCAAGCCCTTAACTTACCCTTAACCACCCTTAGGCAAATTTTTACAGTCGAAACGGCTGATGGGAATTCAGTTAAAATAGATAAGGTTTTGCAAAATATAGAAATAGAACTGTTAGGCCATAAGTTTCCTGCAAATCTGTTACCTATGAAATTAGCTGAATTCGATGTAGTATTAGGAATGGATTGGTTAATAGCCAACCATGCTCGAATCCTTTGTGATAAGAATTCCGTAGAAATTCGTACTCCCACAGGAGAAGTAATTTTAATTACAGGAAATAAACCACGTAAGCCTATGAAGTTCATATCAGTAATGAAAGTTGCTAATTATGAACGAAAACAAGGAATACTATATATGATTTCAGTAGTCGTTAGTACTAAGGGAAAAGAACTTAAGGAAATTCCTGTAGTCTCAGAATATCCGGATGTATTTCCAGAAGAATTACCTGGGTTACCACCTGATAGAGAAGTAGAGTTTAGAATTCATCTAATTCCGGGTACTACACCGATAGCCAAGGCACCTTATCGGTTAGCACCTACAGAAATGTTAGAACTGAAAAAGCAGTTAGATGAATTATTAAACAAAGGATTTATACAACCTAGTTCATCCCCTTGGGGAGCACCAGTGTTGTTTGTGAAAAAGAAAGATGGATCGATGAGAATGTGTATCGACTATAGAGAACTAAATAAAGTTACAATTAAGAATCGATATCCATTACCTAGGATTGACGATCTTTTTGATCAACTTCAAGGCGCTAGGTATTTTTCTAAGATAGACTTAAGATCCGGATATCACCAGTTAAAAGTACAAGAAGAAGACATACCTAAAACTGCTTTCAGAACTAGGTATGGCCATTATGAGTTTACAGTCATGCCCTTTGGACTAACAAATGCCCCAGCAGCATTTATGGACATGATGAATCGGATCTGTAAGCCATACTTGGATAAATTTGTAATCGTATTCATCGACGATATACTTATTTATTCCAAAAGTCAGGAAGAACATTGCGAACACTTGCATGCACTCTTAACTTTGTTAAGAAAGGAGAAACTTTATGCTAAATTCTCGAAGTGTGAATTCTGGCTGCAAGAAGTACAATTTTTAGGTCACATGGTGAATCACGAAGGAATTCACGTAGATCCTGCTAAAATAGAAGCAATAACCAAATGGAAGGTCCCACAAACAGCTATGGAAATTAGAAGTTTTCTAGGCTTAGCTGGATACTACAGACGATTTATTAAGGATTTCTCTAAGATAGCTGTACCTTTGACTAAGTTAACCTGTAAAGCCGCTAAGTTTGAATGGGGACATAAGCAAGAAGAAGCTTTTAAAATTTTAAAGCACCGATTGACAAATTCTCCAATTTTAGCATTGCCCGAAGGAACAGAAGATTTTGAAGTATATTGTGATGCTTCAAAATTTGAATTTGGATGTGTGTTGATGCAACGCAAGAAGGTAATTGCGTATGCCTCCCGGCAGTTGAAAAAGCACGAGGAAAATTATACAACTCATGACTTAGAATTAGGAGCCATAATTTTTGCCTTGAAAATTTGGAGACATTATCTGTATGGAAGTAAGTTCACTGTCTATACAGATCATAAAAGTTTAAGGTATATATTTGGACAGAAAGAATTAAATATGAGGCAAAGAAGATGGATGGAAGTTCTGAGCGATTATGACTGTGATATTCAATATCACGAAGGAAAGGCAAACGTAGTTGCAGATGCCTTAAGTCGTAAGTATCAGGAAAAACAAAAGCGAGTCCGTGCTCTTAGATTAAATTTACAAGTAGATTTAATGGAACAATTAAAGAAAGTTCAGGAAACAGCAATCAAGGACGATGCTGAAGGAATGAAAGGTTATATAAAGGAACTAGAGCAAGGAAATGATGAAATTTGGAGATTCCACAAGAAACGAATTTGGGTACCTAAGCAAGGAGAATTAAGAAATAAGATTTTAGAAGAAGTCCATAAGTCTAGATATACCATGCACCCAGGAAACAATAAGATGTACCAAGATTTAAGAAAGAATTTCTGGTGGATAGGCATGAAAAAGGATATAGCTAGATATGTTTCTAAATGTCTTACTTGTTCACAAATAAAGGCTGAACATCAGAAACCTTCAGGACTACTACAACAATTGGAAATGCCTATGTGGAAATGGGAACTTATAACAATGGATTTTGTTACTAAGTTACCCAAAACAAGAAAGGGTAATGATGCGATTTGGGTAATTGTGGATCGATTAACCAAATCAGCTCACTTTTTGCCTATAAAAGAAACCTTTAGTATGGAAAAATTAGCAAAATTGTATGTGGATGAAGTCGTATCCCTACATGGAGTCTCACTCTCCATTGTATCAGATAGGGATAGTCGTTTTACTTCTCATTTTTGGAAAAGTTTCCAGCAAGCTATGGGAACTCGACTAAATTTTAGTACGGCATATCATCCTCAAACAGATGGCCAAAGTGAAAGAACCATCCAAACTCTAGAAGACATGCTTAGAGCATGTGTAATAGATTTTGGCGGAAATTGGGACGACCATTTACCATTAATTGAATTCTCCTATAATAATAGTTATCATTCAAGTATTGAAACTGCTCCATTCGAGGCACTATATGGAAGAAAGTGCAGAACTCCAGTTTGTTGGGCAGAAATAGGAGAAAGTCAATTATCAGGTCCAGAAATTGTACAAGAAACTACTGATAAGATAACTCAGATCAAGGAAAGACTGAAAACAGCTCGAGATCGTCAGAAGAGCTATGCAGATAATCGCCGCAAGCCATTAGAATTTCAAGTCGGAGATAAAGTACTCTTGAAAGTTTCTCCTTGGAAAGGAGTTGTTCGATTCGGTAAGAAAGGAAAGCTAAGTCCAAGGTACGTAGGACAATTTTCAGTAATCCAACGTATAGGACCAGTTGCTTATCGTTTACAACTACCAGAAGAGTTATCCGGAGTACATGATGTATTTCATGTATCCAATCTCAAGAAATGTCTATCAGATGAATCGCTGGTAGTACCTCTTCAAGATATAGAGGTAAACGAAAAGCTGAAATTTGTTGAGAAACCTCTTCAAATTGAGGATCGAAAGATTAAGTTTCTCAAACATAAACGACTAGTTTTAGTCAAAGTCAGATGGGATTCAAAGAGAGGAGCTGAATACACTTGGGAGCTGGAATCAGAAATGAAGAGAAAGTATCCTCATTTATTCCAGTAAAACTCGAGGACGAGATTTTTATTAAGGTGGGGAGAATGTAACAACTCTCATCTAAAGTCCTAATTATTATTTTAATTTGGCCAATAGGAAACCCTAATTGAGAAACCCAAGTGATTCTGAACAAACCCTAAAATTTTCAGAACAATCGGAATCAGGATCAGGGCCCCTAAAACTCAAGGGGGGTATACCCTAGTTAACGATTATCTGAAATTACTCGCTGTCAAAATTAGAAATTTAGAATCTGTCAAGTCAGCAAAGCTAGTCCCAACCGTGGCTACCCTATAACCTATTTTTAACCCTTACGGACCGTAACATTGTGAGTCTTACGGACCGTAAGAACCCTTACGGACCGCAACATTGTGAGGCTTACGGTCCGTAAGCAATGCAAAATTTTGACTATAAATAGCAGACGTTGGCACTTGAATTCTGTCTTTAAAATTTCGTAAATTCGAGTTACGTAGACTGAGTTATCACAGAAACAGTCCACTAAGCACACACAATCACTAATTGCTGCCGCAATCAGGGTAATAACTCAATCGCTGATACGATTCAACGTCCGATTGATTATAACTATCTAACGATTGTTTAAGTGCCGCTCAAATTGAGGTTATGCTTTGTTATTCATCGTGATTTCGACTTGAATGTTTGAGTGTTGTTCGAATTCGGACTATACTCTGTCATTCGTTGTGAATCCGCTGAATTGTTAAGTATTGCACTTATGAATCGTTGTGAGGGTTTAATCTCGTGAATTGTCGTAAATGCTGTATTAGTTACTAACCTGTTTGTGTGTGCATTGTTATTTAAATTAGGTTAATCAAGGCTAATCAGTAGGCTTATACTCTGCTCGTTAAATCTACAATGTGAGTCATTCTCTTTTTATCAACTGTTTTACAATACTCCAAAATATTTTTAAAGTTATAATTACAGTGATTAAGTTTATGTAATCACCAAGTTACAGCCGGTATGTGGGGTATTGTGCACATTACTACAGTTGTTATCACTTTAGGTGGGCGAACCTAAATTAGTGATATTCGTCATTCATTGGGGCAGCCAATGGTGATATGACCACAGTCATCGAAATGAGTCGAGTGACAAATACAGTGGGTAGTTGGTTTGATATCAGAAACATTGTAATCTCTTAATACTGTGATTTATAACAAATGAGTCGTTTTAATAAAACCAAATGATTCACTCAGTATTTCCCTGCTGACAAAACCTTTTTCAAACATGTTTCAGGTGATCTGTTGTGAGCAAAGGAAAAGTGCCATGAAGCACTACAAGCTTAGAAAAGTGGCTCAATGTAAATAAATAAAGAAACATGTTTTGAGAAATAAAGATTTCCCAGTGAAATCACTTTATTGTAAACTACGGGATTTATCCCTATATTATATATAAACGAGCAGTTTTAATATTAAACGATCCTGTTTAAAAAGACTTCCGCTGTCACTTAATTAGATACCATCGGATTTCCTGCCTCGCGGCTCTGGACCGGGTCAAACCGGGGCCAAGGGCTGTGACATAATACAATATACCGAATGGCTCGATAAGAGAAGGGCTTCGACCGGTGAGCCACCGGTCTTAATACCAAATGGCGAATATGTGCCCGTTACTAGTAAAGGGAATAGTCGTTTGCCAAACGGGATCATAATAAAAGATGTACTTCATGTTCCAAAGTTTAGATGTAATCTTTTATCCGTAAGCAAACTATCGAGAGAGCATCAATGCTCCATAACTTTTTATCCAGATTTTTGTTTTATGCAAGACTTACGCTCGAGGGAATTGATTGGAGCAGGTAAATGTATAAGTGGATTGTATCGGATCAGGGCGGGGCAGAGCGAAAGATGTGCAATGGTGGTTACTGTGGATGTGTGGCATAAGAGGCTAGGACACACCTCTGGTAGTAAACTTTCTCATCTTGATTTTGTTGAAAAGGCATCCTTTAAAACTGAAGATTGTGATTCTTGTGCGAAAGCCAAACATACTAGATTACCTTTTCCCAAGAGCACCATTAAAACCAAAGAGTGCTTCAATTTAATACATTGTGACATTTGGGGAAGGTATAGAACTCCTTCACTTACCGGGAAGAGCTATTTTTTAACAATTGTTGATGATTATAGTCGATCCGTTTGGGTTTTTCTTTTGAAACATAAGTATGAGGCAAGTGATGCTCTAATGGATTTTCACAAGATGGTAAAAACTCAATTTGGCAAAATGATTAAAAGGATACGCTGTGACAACGGGGGAGAATTCATTTCAAGTCGCATGAATGATTTTTATGTTGAACAAGGCATAATACTTGAGACCACTTGTCCTCACACACCACAACAAAATGGTGTCGTGGAACGGAAGCATAGGCATTTACTTGAAACCGCGCGAGCCCTTCGTATAGAGGCAAATCTTCCAAAAAGGTTTTGGGGAGAATGTGTCTTAACAACAGCTTACATAATCAACCGTCTTCCTTCTAAACCCATAGACAACAAAACTCCATTTGAAATATTGTTTGAACAAAAGCCCGAATATGAGCACATGAGGGTATTTGGGTGTCTTGCTTATTATCGAATCACTGATACAAAGGGTGATAAATTCGAATGGAGGGGGAGTCCGGGGGTATTCCTAGGGTACCTACCGGGAACAAAGGGATACAAGAAATTCGACACGATCAACAACAAAATAGTTGTTTCAAGGGATGTGAAGTTTGTTGAAAAGGTGTTCCCTTATTTGAATTCGGATCGAATTGATAAACTAGAGAATGAAAAACTTTTTAGCTTCCCCCTTGGTATTATGAAGAAGTCGTAAGTGAAGAACCAACATATGGGCCGAACCTACAAAGCCCATTTGAAAATCCACATGTTGAAAATGTCAATATATCAAATGAAACAAATGAATCTCATACTCACATAGAGCAAGAAAATGGCACACACGATGAAGAACAAATTGAAACTGTGGTGAATTTTGAGGAACCAGAACCAAGCAGACAACAAAGAATTAAGACACGACCTAAACGACTTGATGATTTTCATGTGAATTTGCCACCATCCATCGATCACAGCGCACCAGCTTCCAATACAGAACCTTTGAACACCACAACACATCCATTAGCCCATTACATTTCTTATAAAAAGTTTTCCAACTCACACAAAGCATTTTTAACGGCTATTACTATACATAATGAGCCGAAATCATTTCATGAGGCTATGCAGGATGAAAACTGGAAGCTAGCAATGAAAGAAGAAATCCGGGCTCTTGAAGAAAACAAGACATGGACCTTGGAAACATTACCGGATGGCAAACGGGCAATCGACTCCAAATGGGTGTACAAACTTAAATATAAACCAAATGGTGAAATCGAAAGATACAAAGCTCGTCTTGTGGCAAAGGGTTACACTCAAATGGAAGGTGTCGACTTCCATGATACTTTTGCTCCAGTCGCTAAGTTAGTTACCGTTCGCACCCTACTTGCGGTCGCCGTTAAGAAAGAATGGTTGATCCATCAACTCGACGTTAACAACGCGTTTTTACATGGTGGCTTAGATGAAGAAGTTTATATGAAGCTCCCACAAGGTTTCTCGAAGAAGGGGGACACTCGCGTTTGTCGACTTCGTAAGTCCCTTTACGGTTTGAAACAGGCTTCCCGGAATTGGTACCACAAGTTTACCACTTCTCTAATTGCCACTGGTTACAAGCAATCTCATGCGGATCATTCTCTATTCACTTTCAAGGATGGAGCTACCTTCGTGGCCATTCTTATCTATGTAGATGACGTAATTATAATGGGAAATAATGCTACTAAAATTCAAGAGACAAAGCAATATCTCGATGAAAAATTCAGCATCAAGAACCTTGGTTCGCTCAAGTATTTCTTGGGAATCGAAGTTGCCCGCACTACAGATGGGTTAGTTTTGAGCGAGCGCAAATACACGTTAGATTTGCTTGAAGATAGTGGCATGCTCGGCTGTCGACCGAGTTCTTTTCCCATGGAACAAGGGTTGAATCTCGGTCAATGTGAAGAAAGCCCTAAAGTTGATGCGCAACAATATCGACGCCTCATTGGTAGGCTTCTTTATTTACAAGCTACACGTCCGGATATCGCGTACTTCGTCAACTTGTTAAGCCAGTTTGTTTCTGATCCAAGAGAGGATCATTTGACAGCTGCCAATCGGATCTTAGGCTACCTAAAATCTAGTCCCGGTCAAGGTATTCTTTTACCAAAACTTGGTGGTTTAAACCTCTCTGCCTTTTGTGATGCCGATTGGCTTGGTTGCAAACTTACAAGACGTTCACGAACTGGTTATGTACTACTTCTTGGTGGAGCACCAATATCTTGGAAAACAAAAAAGCAATCGGTGGTTTCTCGTTCTTCAGCCGAAGCTGAGTATCGCTCTATGGCCACTACCGTTAGCGAAGTTCTTTGGATGCGATGGCTCCTCACCGACCTACAAGCCGCTCAAGATCAAGCCACGCCTCTCTTTTGTGATAATTTGGCAGTTAAGCACATTGCCAATAACCCCGTTTTTCACGAAAGGACGAAACATGTTGAGATGGATTGCTACTTCGTTCGAGAACGAGTCGAATCCCGCGATGTTTTACCGCTGCATATCAATACAAAGAAACAGATCGCTGATTTATTTACAAAGCCTTTGGGAGCCCAACGTCTTCAAACTGTACTTTGCAAGTTGGGCGTTCGTGACCTACACGCTCCAACTTGAGGGGAGTAAAGGATATTCTCGTAATTATAGGATCCTTATTTTTATTGTTTGTCTAATAATATCATCCCCATAATTAGAGGAGTGATCAATGAGGAGTGCCTTATGGCTTAGCCTCCCTTTAAACCCTTTTTGTATTGTATCTTTTAAAACTATGAGAGATGAATGAAAATTATTACAATCTGCTTCTTTCTAGAAACCAAAATTGACAAGTTTGGTTGATCGCAGTTTAATTTATTTCAACAAAATCAATACGTAAAATTTGAATATAAAACTGACGATTGGGGAGTGTTACATACGAAAAATAATAAAAATATACACACGAAAAAATGCATGAAAAGATGGAAGCATACACGATCTATTAGGTAGTTAACTAGGAGGTGTTAATTGTTATTATTGAAGTTCGCTGTTCCAAAAAAACTAGGAGGTGTTACATAAGTACTAGCGACACGTTATACCTGAATTATGTCTTAATGAATTGCCAGGTGGCAAAAGTTTGTAGGGTGTATTCTCCTAACTTGGTATTCTGGAAATTAATTAAATAGGTAGCAAATTAAACAAGAAAATATGCATCCTCCATAATATCATAATACTTGGAAGATTTGTTTGTAATAAGCCATACCTTGATAAAGCAACTGACAAACCCTTATTCTTGAATCCACCTGAAACCGACTGATAGTCCAATACACCTAAAGATTTGTGGAAGTCGAGAGTGAAATATTAGGTACGTCAGAGTTTGCAATTTTATGTATAACGAGTACCAAAAAGTAAACTAACCTGCAATTAGACAGCAACAACAATGCCATCAGATCAGATGATAATTCAGTAGATTACATTACATATCCCTAACCCTCACAACCGTAAAACACAAATAAGATGATACCAAATCTTCTGTCGAGTGGAAAGCGATTCTCCTAAAACATGAAGAAGAAAAAAAAAAGACCGTTGAAACACGGCGTATGGTGCTTGGGTTTCAACTTTCAAATGTTTTTTTTTCTTTTGGTTTATAAAGGGTAATAAATAATGGGCTTAGAAAGTCTTTCAGTGGGCATAGAAAGTGTTAATTTAAGTAGGCTTAACAAGTACGTCTAAAACAAAACCAATAATTTAATTTACACACATATTTGACCAATTGAGACCATTTGTAACGCATTATATTCCAGTATACTTACATGTATGACCCATTACAACCTGATACTCCCTGCTAAGATCTATGATAACATATTACAAGCAAACTGAAGGGATATGGTCCCAAATCTCGCACCAAAGCAGTCGCAAGTGACCATCACCCTTATCAAATACTCCCACCAGCAAGAACTTATCTGCATCCGTGCCGGCACGCGTGAACACAGCTACCGAATCCAACCGGTCAAGTGATGAGAAGATTTACTATGTGTATGAAAACGGATGTTGCACATGGCGATGTGGCTTGGCACCTGTTGATGCAAATTTTGTGTCCGATGCTTGTCGAATAGATTAGATTTATTTTACGCTGAATTTGTAATAGTTAGTGAAACGGTCTATCGAACGTGTATAGACCCGCTCGTTTGAAGTGGTCAAACGAGAGGGTTATTCGGTTGACCGTGTGTGTTTGCAAGACAAGGGGTGTGACTATAAATAGAAAACCCTTGCCATTTCAAACACTTGGAAGTGTTAGGAGGTTTGAGACCTCACCGGGAGAGATCACCACTTGGTCTCTCCCCGGATGTGTACTCCTTTGGTATGGCTCGGTTAGCTTGTTAATCGGGCCGGCTTGTTATGTTATGTTACAAAATCAATACAAGCAAGTATTTCATCCGTCTCTAATCTTCCCGTCTATGAACATAATCATGATAATCACGGTTTCGGTCACGAAACTCGGTCCTACAATTGGTATCAGAGCCATGGTACCCGATTTAGTAAATCTAACCGTTTACTAAGTCACATGTGCTCTAGATCTGTGATTTTTGTGGTTTTGTTCAAGATGTAAAATAAAAAAAAAATAAAAAAAATGGGGAAGCATGAAGAAAACTCCGATCTGGACTGTTTATGCGGATCTGAGCTGAAACGGAACACTCCAGAGTGTTAGTTTTTATGTTTCACATCAAAATCAACAAGTTTTCATCATCAAATATCATGTTTATACAAGATTTTCGTCAGATCTGCTCCGATCAGAACAGGGATAAAGGGCAGAAATATCGAAAAGAGAGAGAAAGAGTTGCTGCTGATCTTCGGTTCACCAGAAAATTCATAAATTTCTGGGTTGTTCTTCATATCTTCAACCAATCTTCAAAAAGTTCTTGATAATATTCTGGTTTGATCTGCATTTGGGTTTGAATTAAAGTGTTTGTTGATTGTTTATTAAACAATTGTTGACTATTGTTACAAAAGGCATGATGATGTTTTAATTGGTAAATGTGAGCCGAAAGTTGAGTTGAAAAGGAATCCTTCTTTGTGTCAGATGATAGAAGGATAAGATAGTCATATTCAGTCGCACAAGATGATATTGTGTGAATTATTCCTTCTTTTGGGCCCACTTGAGTTGAATTTAATCGCACAAGACTTGTTTACTCGCACAACAGATTTGGGCTTCTATTTCAGTTTTCATTTGGGCCTGATAGTTTGTTGCTGGGTATCGCAGAAAGGTGGTGGAGGATGAAGATGATGTCTGGTAGTTGTCGGCTAAATAAATGTTGCTGCTGATTATTCGATTGAAGAAAAAGAGGTTGTCGGCTGGGTTTAGATGAAGTTTTCTGGTGAAGTGGTTCTTTGAAGGTGTATCGCAGAAAGAAGAGGATGACAGATTGTTAGCGGCTGGGAAAATGCATAGGGTTGTTCACTTTTGGGTATTAATTAGATGGTTTATTTGGGCCAAATTTATGTTTTTTTTTGGGCCAGCTATCAACAAATCACATGGGCTAAGTGTTACTAGTTGGGCAATATTTTTTTTGGGGACCACAATCCAAATGATTAAATTGTAGCAGATGGTTTATCGGATTGTAATGTACATATATCGGAAATTTATTTGGGGTCGGGTGTTCGCAAAGTTTAGTTGAACCGGGCTTCCAAATTTCAACATCAAATTCGTACGAATTTGGGAGCGCGCGGGATGATGCGGCATGATGAAAACAAGAGATGATGAAAACATGATTTTTGTTAAATGTGGGGTAGTCACAGTTACCGATGCAAACGTCAAACTTGGTGACTTGACTACTATGGGCCAAAAACAATACGGTATGTTCACTTCCGCACGTCAATGTTTATGATTGTTATCGGTTATTCGTAAATGTTCGAAAACATTTTGTTTATTGTCATATTCTCGCATTTGAAAACGAACGTATGAACCTGGAATGTCAATATCGGTCCTAACGAGTTCACAAAGTCTTTGGAGGGATACAAGTCGGATCCTACGGGGTACTAGGCGAAATTTCTTTATCAACTAGAATATGCAACGAAGAAATCCTTTTTGTTTATTGTCATATTCTCGCATTTGGTAACGAATGAATGAACCTAGAATGTCAATACCGGTCCTAACGAGTTCACAAAGTCTTTGGAGGGATACAAGTCGGATCCTACGGGGTACTAGGGGACGTTCTTATTCAACTAGAATATGCAAAGAAGAAAGTTGTTTTCGTGATTTTTCGGAACCGAGAACATTCAATGAAGATTGACGACAGTTCCGCTCAGTTGAGGGAATTGGTGAACATTTGACGACAGTTTCTTTGAAGTGGAGAGAATCTGTTAAGGTTTAGAGATTTTACCAAAGAAATGGGGGGATAAAAATTTTTCAAATGTTGAATTTCTTCGGTAAATTTCTAAACGCAATCACAGGTGGTAGAGTTTGTGATTTTCTGGTGATACCAACGGTTCGGCGTGGAATGTTTTGCACAGACACATATTTGAGGATTTTAATTAATTCTCCAGCCAGCGTGAAGGGTTTTGCACGGAAAAATACAGGTTTCTAAAGTCTACAGTAGTTACAAAAGCGCTGTTCACTGAAGACCTGGGGAATCTTTATGAAAGTTGATAGTTCAAGACTGAAGACCTGCAGGATTCGGTTTTGGGTTTGATGTTTCTTTAGGATTTTACAGGGATCTGGGGGTAACTCAATTCGTTGAGTTTGCAAACGATGTACTTGGTCAAGCTGACTTCCTGAGTATTGATGCTGAAGATCCGTAGTGCATTACATGGTCAACTTCACAAAGGCGAGACAATGAGATCTGGATGTAGTTCAACTAAGCATGCTGGTTGAGCTTGCAAGGGATACACTTGGTCTAGCTGACTTTCCTGAGTGTTGATGCTGAAGATTAAAGTGCATTACTTGGTCGATTCCACAAAGACGATTTACAGAAGACAGTTCACCAGAAACCTCTACCAATGTAGTATGCTTGAAGATCAAGACTTGATGCAGTTTTTTTTAAAGAATGGAACCCTTATCAAATGCCGGTTGGAGTATTGGAAGATCAGCGGAAGATCGGTCAATTGAGCCTTTTGAGGAAATTGCACAACACCCAACACGGATACGCATACTTTGAGGGGGAACTATTATACAAGAAGCGTCAAGATACTACTTACCTGGATCATCGGTCAAGGGGGAATTTGTTAACTCAGAGAAGATGAATACTTGACTGAAGATCGATTGCAGTTGCATTTTCGGCATTCGACAGCAACGGACAAGGGGGAATTTGTTGATGCAGATTTTGTGTCCGATGCTTGTCAAATAGATTAGATTTATTTTACGCTGAATTTGTAATAGTTAGTGAAACGGTCTATCGAACGTGTATAGACCCGCTCGTTTGAAGTGGTCAAACGAGAGGGTTATTCGGTTGACCGTGTGTGTTTGCAAGACAAGGGGTGTGACTATAAATAGAAAACCCTTGCCATTTCAAACACTTGGAAGTGTTAGGAGGTTTGAGACCTCACCGGGAGAGATCACCACTTGGTCTCTCCCCGGATGTGTACTCCTTTGGTATGGCTCGGTTAGCTTGTTAATCGGGCCGGCTTGTTATGTTATGTTACAAAATCAATACAAGCAAGTATTTCATCCGTCTCTAATCTTCCCGTCTATGAACATAATCATGATAATCACGGTTTCGGTCACGAAACTCGGTCCTACAGCACCGCATCCTATGAACATTTTCGTCACGACAAGGGATAAGGTAACAACAACAGTTACCGCACATGGCGATGCGGCTTGGCACCGCGTCCTATAAACATCTTCGTCAAGCCAAGGGACGCGGAAACAACCGTGGTTATCGCAGATAGCGATGCGGCCTAGCACCGCATCCTATTGACGATGCAAGTGGGACTGACACCTTGACTCAGGTGGCCAAAACAGCAAGTGGCACCAATGACAGTCATCTGTCAGCCCATACGTAAGCGACACTGGCAGACAGACTGACAGCCACAGTGGGACGTGGCGTCACCTCCGTGACCGACAAGCCTGACACACCTGCAAGGGGCTGCGCGTTATCAGTCTAGCCACTCAATTACCCTCCTTTACTCCTCGACTATAAATACCCATCCCGGACAAGGTTTGAGGTATCGCCTATCAAACTCTCTCACTCTTACTACTATCACACACTTTGCTCTCAAGCAAATTACTGATTCTCACGCCGGAGAGTGGTAACAAGGAGCACCACCCACCCCATCCTCCTTGTTACGAGTCACGGTGTGTTTTCCTTGTGCAGGAGACAGATCAGCGGACGATCCAGCCATCGATCCTCGTAAATAAGTGATTAACCCTACTTGACGAGACCAGTGATTTAACCTCCCTTGGTTAACCACTGTTTCGTCACAAACATAACGGACTAAAAGTCACTCACCAAAAATGTGACCCATTCAATCCATGGTAGACGGTTGTTTACCGTGGTTAGTGGTTAGTGACGGATGTGTTATTCATTCGTCACAACTTAATTAACATGTTCTTATTCAAGCGAAAATGGAAAAATTACAAGTTTTGTACTTTATCTTAATACCACTTATCAGGCGGTGTCCTTTTTAACGAATTTTGACAAGTTTTGCCCTTTACAAGGAATTTTGTTGCACGTTTTGTCCTTTAGGCTTAACCCAGTTAGATTTTCTTGTTAAATCTTGTCACCCAAGGGTATTTTAGTCTTTTTACCCGTTTATTTCAAGAGTCAACCCTAAAATATTTTGTTTTATTCTTTTAAATAATATTAAATAAATGGCTAAAAAGACTAAAATAGCCTTGGGTGATAAGATTTAACAAGAAAATCTAACTGAGTTAAGCCTAAAGGACAAAACGTGCAACAAAATTCCTTGTAAAGGGCAAAACTTGTCAAAATTTGTTAAAAAGTACACCGCCTGATAAGTGGTATTAAGATAAAGGACAAAACTTGTAATTTTTCCAGCGAAAATTTCATCAAAGCTTAGTGATGGAGCTACTGGTAGGAAAAATTCTTCACTAATACAGAAGTGGCAAATCATCTACTTAAACGATATATA
Source organism: Helianthus tuberosus (assembly GCA_030545235.1). NCBI lineage: Eukaryota > Viridiplantae > Streptophyta > Magnoliopsida > Asterales > Asteraceae > Helianthus > Helianthus tuberosus. The sequence goes on along the minus strand of JARYGA010060219.1, from coordinate 5,448,377 downwards.
CTAGAGTATCATATTGCACATTTTGTCCTTAATACCTTCCAACTAGTAACTACACTAGTGTATTAGTAAACATTAAGGATCCAACGTGCATTGAGGTAATAGGCATATGTGTCATTTAACATTAATGATGTCTAGTGTAGTTAGTAAATGTTAAGGAACAACGTGCAATAGATTATATACATAAATGAAGAAATCTTTAATTTAATTACTCTAAATATTATTTATATATTTAACTATAAGTGTTTACTTAGAAAGTGGCATGGCCTACTTTTTTTTAACAGCAAACCAACTTTATATATATATATATATATATATATAGTTAGGATCCTGTAAAAAAGGCCCAAAGTGTGAGAAATGTAAGAAAGAATCTCAGCCATTAGATCTTTTGATCTAATGGCTGAGATCAATAGGGACCAAATTGTAAAATATTTTTGTTAATTTGTACTGAATTGAAATATCTAGGGGCAATTGTGTCTTTTTATCTTCATTTTATAAATCAAAATCCCTGCAATTTCGTGAGAATCTCTCATACGTTCCCAATTTGTCTCTCTCTCTCTTCTTCCATATTCAATCCTCAATAAAAAAAACCATCGATCTGGTTGCCGGCATCAGAAACACCGCTGAAATCGTAGTCTTCTGCCATTATCGATCTGGTGCGGAACGCGAACCCTCACCACCACCGTTCCTGTTCGTCTTGCTACACCGGAGTCACGATCGTCGCTCCTGTTAAAGCTATCGCCTTTGCCTCTGTGTTTCTGATTGTTCGCCGGTTAGTTGCCGGAGACAGTGACAGACTGACGGAAATCTCTTTGCCGGTCTGATCTGACGCTTGTTGACATTTAAACGGACTGATCTCGCCGGTTAGTCACCGGAGACAGTGACGGAAATCTCTTTGCCGGAAGTGGAGAAGATGATACAGATGTGTTATATTCTTTCATTAATGGTGTTTTTTTTTTCTTTTATGAATGGTGTTTTTTTTTTCTTTTCTGAATGGTGTTATTTTTTCTTTTCTAAATGGTGTTATTTTCTTTTCTGAATGGTGTTATTTTGTTTCTGAATGGTGTTATTTTCTTTTTTTTTTTTCTGAATGGTGTTATATTTATTTACTGAATGGTGTTATATTCTTGTACTGAATGGTGTTATATTATTTACTGAATAGTGTTATTTTGTTTACTGAATGATGTTATTTTTTGTATACTGTAAGACCCTAATTCGTACATGACAAAAGTCGCAGCGGAAACACGAACCATAAAATTTCTTTCATTATAAATACCTCAACCTATTTAAAATTTAACTTTAACATAGCTCTTTCACATGAATCCGTCATCATTCTTATTTACTGATTAAAAACATAGCTTATGTCTACTACAACATACACATCAACGTTCCCGTACAATCTCTCTAGTGACTCGATCTTCGATCTCTATTCCTTAGTAATCCTCATGGCTTGTACTACCTGCGCTCACCACATAAAATTCATAACGTTAGTACGTATCATAAGCATATAAGATTTATTCACGTTTACTTTTCATTTCATTAACTCTTTACATCCCGGCTTTCCCTCTGATCATACGATCCGTAGTGAGACTTCTTTGGTATTCCTGCGTTACACTTCATCACCAGGCACGCTATTATCATCGTTAGTACTCAATTTCAGTGAATGCATGCTTACATACTTTCATACAAACTTATACATATGCCTACGATCACACTGTTATGGGTCATTTTCTGAGTATGCATATCCTGACTAATATCCCGCTTTTAATTGTTTGTTTGTGACCAGGATACTGAACGGGGATATTGCTAACATCTTGGGCGATATCCTGAGTTTGAGTGAATTAAACACGTGCAGGTTAATGGCTGTAAGTTACTAACGGTCATCAGGACTTCTTCTCCTCAAGACTCGGGCGTATTTGTTATGAGGAAGCCGTTGAACCCGAAAGACTTGGTCCTCAACGTTCAAGTGGGAATATTCGCTGGATCCCGGAAGTTTAGGATAGTTTGTTACATTATCTTTACTATAAATAGATGGGGGCGGATCAGTTTAAGGCACACAATTTACATTTACATTCTCGAACACTTTCACTCTCTAGCTCATTGCAAACACCACACTTGTATTCAAATTTCATTGTAACACATAGTCGATCCGCACCACATCTTGCACTGTATCCTGACGTTTGAAGTAATAAGAAGAACAAGGCAGCTGCGATTGTCAGCTCCCGAGGTTTTATGCCGGCGATCTAGATTGATCAAGGGCTTTCCTCGTACATCTCGTGTCGTTTACTTTACTTTTGCTCATAGTTTGATCATAGATACAGCTCAATATCCTGAGCCGTATCCTGAATACTGATTTTCTAAATAACTTAACAAGCATATTTTCAATACACTTTCTAGCACACTACCTCACTTTACTAATTTGATCACTTAATTGCTTCGGTAATTTTTGACCAAAACAATTTGGCGCCCACCGTGGGGCAAGTGGTGCTCTCTTTACTAAAATTTTTTGTCAAATCGCTAATCGGTTTTCTATTTTCAAAACTTTTTGCCACATTATCCATAATGGCCTCAAGATCAAACATGAGTTCCTCTACTGTGTCTGCTATGACTTCTGCTACTACCGGTTTGGTGCTTCCACCACCTCCTCCAAGGATGCCAGCCTCTTCACGACCTCAGGATATTATCCCTACTCGCAGTGTTCAGGATTCTGCCCCTGTTCTAGCTTCTAATAATGAAATTCTAACCTTATTTGGAAGTGTGCAGGAACAAATGAGGCAGCAACAGGAAACAAACCAAATGCTTTTAAGGAAATACAACTCCTGAAGTCTGGCTCGAGCAGATCTGCTGAGGATATTGTCACTCCATTACATCCCAGAACTTTGAACTTCAGTTCAGCTGTGTATACTGAGGATAATAGGGGGAATATTGTGCCCAGCCTTCCTCAGAATCATACTCCTGAAATACCCTCCTCGGTCAGGATGTCAACCATGAGGAGCTCAGGATATGCTTCAGGATATGGGCAAAATCCTCCAACGGGTAACGTGTCAAATAATAATAATACTCATGCTACTAACAATAGTGGATCTTTGCAGGATACAGGTGTAACATCAGCACTTACTAGGGAACTTCAGAAGTTAAAGGACATGATATCTAGTGTACCTGGGGTGGTCCAGCCGATCCCGGAAGTGTCCCAAGACAGCCACAAGATATTTCGTTTTGTATATCCTATCTGTGATGCTGAGATCCCAAAGAGATTTCAAACCCCCAACATGAAGCTTTACGACGGAACTACGGATCCTGAAGAGCATATTGCTCAGTATAGGGAAAGAATGGAGATTAACCCTATCCCTCCGGAGCTCAAGGAAGCATGCTTGTGCAAGGGATTTGGTTCTACTCTAACAGGATCAGCCTTAAAATGGCTGTTAAACGTTCCTCCTCACTCAATTACTTCGTTTGCTCATTTGGTTAATTTATTTAACAGTCAATTTTCTTGTAGTCAGAGTTTTGAGAAACTAACCAGTGATCTTTACAGGATAACTCAAGGGCCTCAGGAATCCTTGAGGGATTATGTGAACAAATTCAGTCGAGAATCCTTGGATATCCCACATCTTGATGTTGCAACAGCTGTGCAAGCTTTTAAGATGAGATTACAAAAGGATTCTCAGTTTTATCAGGATCTTGTAATGAATCCCTGCAGGAATCTCGACAAAGCTCGTAACAGGGCTTTGAGATATATCCGTCTGGAAGATGACAGGAAGATGCAAGAAAGGATGAACTCATCTAACACTTATGAGTCAACTAACAGGAAGTCAGAATCCTCATTCAAGTCATATCGGCCTAAGCCATATGGTAGAAATGAAAACAAGAGAGTGAATGCTGTCGAAGATGAGGATCCTGAAGAGTATCCTGAGTTGTCTGAATATTGCTTTTCTGTTAACATTCCTGAATTGATGTATGCCATGCAGGGTCTAGGAGACAAGGCTAGGTGGCCTCGAAAGAATCAACAAAAGGCTGATTGGAAAGATAAGTCAAAATGGTGTGCTTTCCACGAAGATTTCGGACATATAACTGAGGATTGCATTGCTCTAAGGAAAGAAATAAGCTATCTTTTAAGCAAGGGATATCTGAAAGATCTCTTAGGAAGAAAGAAGAATAAGGGTCAGGATACTGAGAAGGATCCTGAGCGAGCAGCATCACCTCCCGCGGATGCCAAGATAATCAACTTCATTTCGGGAGGATCCGACATTTGTGGGACTTCGTATTCGGCAGCAAAGAGACATGCAAAGGAAGCTAAGGCCGAAAGGGGAGACAAGCCTGTCAGGATGACTACCCTCACAACTGACAAAGTGATCACTTTTGATGCTGATGACAGGGATACTGTCCAGGATCCTCACCATGATGCTCTGGTAATAACGTTATATGTGGCTAACCATTTCGTACGCAGGATATTGGTTGATAACGGCAGCTCCGTTAACATAATCCAACTAGAGACTCTAAAGAGAATGAATGTATCTCCAATGGATATCACCTCAAAGTCTACCGTGCTTGTTGGGTTCAGTGGAGAGGCTAGAAACACGGTGGGAGAGATAAAGTTGCCAGTATACGTTGAAGGAGTCAACTCGATACAACGTTTCTGTGTGATGGATTCTCTATCCTGCTATAACATCATACTGGGAAGACTGTGGATTCATGATATGAAGGCTGTGCCATCAACATATCACCTATGCATCAAGATACCTACCCCTTGGGGAGTTGTCAAAGTTGATAGTGATCAGCAGGAGGCGAAAGAGTGCTACTCATCCTCGATGAAATCCTCAACCAAACCTAGTGCAGCATAGCAATTAAAGACGCGGGCCCAGGATATCGTGGAGGATCCGGAGCAGGATGTGAAGAAAATTATCCTGGATCAGGATAATCCCGATATTTCGATGCTCGTAGGGACCAATATCCCTCAGGATATTGAAGAACAATTAATTAACTTTTTGAAATGCAGGATGTCAACGTTTGCATGGAAGCATGAGGATATGACAGGCATATCCAAAGACATTATCACTCACAAGCTTGGAATTGATAAATCATCCAAGCCTATTCAGCAAAAAAGAAGGAAGTTTGCTCCTGAGCGGAATACGATTATCCAAGAGGAAGTTGAGAGATTGGTGAAGTCCAGGATGATCAGAGAGGTTAAGTTCCCAAGGTGGCTAGCAAACGTGGTTGTGGTACAGAAGAAAAATGGGAAATGGAGAGTTTGTGTAGACTACAAGACTTGAACAAAGCTTGTCCTAAAGACCCATTTCCTCTTCCCCACATTGACGCAATGGTAGATGCCACTGCCGGACATGAAATGCTGACCTTCATGGATGCATCCTCAGGATTTCAACAGATCCAAATGGAGCCTTCTGACCAGGAGGATACTGCCTTCATGGCACCAACAGGTATTTATTGTTATACGGCTATGCCTTTTGGTTTGAAAAATGCAGGTGCAGCATACCAAAGATTGGTAAACATGATGTTTAAAGAAAAACTGGGGGACACCATGGAGGTGTACATTGATGATATGGTGGTAAAATCAAAGAAAGCCCAGGATCACCTCCAGGATATTAAAGGAGCGTTTGATATCCTGGATCAGTATAACATGAAGCTGAATCCTGCTAAGTGCCATTTTGGAGTGGGGGCAGGAAAATTTCTAGGATATATGGTGACCAAAAGAGGAATAGAAGCGAGCCCGGAGCAGATTAAAGCCATCTTGGATATTAAATCGCCCTCAAATATGAAGGATGTTCAACGATTAACAGGGCGAGTGGCAGCATTAAACAGGTTTATCTCAAGATCCTCAGAGAAATGCAAAGATTTTTATGATATCCTGAAGAAGAACAAAAGGTTCGAATGGGGCGAGAAGCATGAAGCGGCCCTACAGGATTTAAAGCAATATCTTTCAACCGCACCTCTACTGATGAAGCCTGAGAATGGTGAACCATTATCCCTATTGTTATGGGTGAAATTCTGAACCCTTATATTCTGGAAAATATCTTGGTTTATATCTTGGTTATGTAGTATCTGTTTACATCCGGGATGCTGGTTCAGGATATTGGTAATATCCTGAAAGGTATCCTCAGGATTACTAATGGATTGTGTGCAGGTACGTGGGTTGGAAGCTGGCAACGTTCATAAGACTCATTCCGCGGAAGACTCGGTCCAAGTCGTTCAAATGAAGACGTTGAAGCCGTATTACTCGGTCAATAACGTTCATAATGGAATATTCGGAGTACCTCATATTTGTAGGGATTATTGTTTGTAATTCATTACTATAAATAGGTGGGTATACCAGATCAAATAGGACATCACAATCACACTCGCTACACTCTAACACTTGCTCTCGAACAATTCTTACTTTCATTGTAACACTTAGCGATCTGGTCTATATCCTGCACTGTATCCTGAAGTTTAAAGCAATAAGAAGAACAAGGCAGCTGCGATTGTCAGCTCCCGAGGTTTTATGCCGGCGATCTAGATTGATCAAGGGCTTTCCTCGTACATCTCGTGTCATTTCCTTTACTTTTTGCTCATTGTTTACTCATTGTTTGATCGTAGATACAGCTCAATATCCTGAGCCGTATCCTGAATACTGATTTCCTAAATAACTCAACAAGCATATTTTCTACATATTTTCTAGCACACTACCTCACATTACTAATTTGATCACTAAATTGCTTCGGTAATTTTTGACCAAAACAATTTGGCGCCCACCGTCGGGCAAGTGGTGCTCTCTTTACTAAAAATTCTTGTCAAATCGCTAATCGGTTTTCTATTTTCAAAACTTTTTGCCACATTGTCCGTAATGGCCTCAAGATCAAACATGAGTTCCTCTACTGTGTCTGCTATGACTTCTGCTACTACCGGTCCGGTGCTTCCGCCACCTCCTCCAAGGATGCCAGCCTCTACACAGCCTCAGGATATCATCCCTACCCGCAGTGTTCAGGAATCTGCTCCTGTTTTAGCTTCTAACGATGAGATTTTAACCTTATTTGGAAGTGTGCAGGAACAAATGAGGCAGCAACAGGAAACAAACCAAATGCTTTTAAGGGAAATACAACTCCTGAAGACTGGCTCGAGCAGATCTGCTGAGGATATTGTCACTCCATTACACCCCAGAGCGTTGAACTTCAGTTCAGCTGTGTATACTGAGGATAACAGGGGGAATATTGTGCCCAGTCTTCCTCAGAATCATACTCCTGAAATACCCTCCTCGGTCAGGATGTCGACCATAAGGAGCTCAGGATATGCTTTAGGATATGGGCAAAATCCTCCAACGGGTAACGTGTCTAATAATAATAACACTCATACTACTAACAATAGTGGATCTTTGCAGGATACAGGTGTGACATCAGCGCTTACTAGGGAACTTCAGAAGTTGAAGGACATGATATCAAGTGTACCCGGGGTGGTCCAGCCAATCCCGGAGGTGTCTCAAGACAGCCACAAGATATCTCGTTTTCCATATCCTATCTGTGATGCTGAGATCCCAAAGAGATTCCAAACCCCCAACATGAAGCTTTACGACGGAACAACGGATCCTGAGGAGCATATTGCTCAGTATAGGGAAAGGATGGAGGTTAACCCTATCCCTCCGGATCTCAAGGAAGCATGCTTGTGCAAGGGTTTTGGTTCAACCTTGACAGGATCAGCCCTGAAATGGCTCTTGAATGTTCCTCCACATTCAATTACATCTTTTGCTCACTTAGTAAATTTATTTAATAGTCAATTTTCTTGTAGTAGAAGCTTTGAAAAATTAACAAGTGATCTCTACAGGATAACACAGGGGCCTCAAGAATCCCTTAGGGATTATGTGAACAAGTTCAGCCGGGAATCACTAGACATTCCTCATCTTGATGTTGCAACAGCTGTGCAAGCTTTCAAGATGGGGCTGCAAAAAGATTCTCAATTTTATCAAGACCTTGTAACGAACCCATGCAGGAACTTGGATGAAGCTCGGAACAGGGCCCTAAGATATATTCGGTTGGAGGACGACAGAAAGATGCAAGAAAGGATGAACTCATCCAACACTTATGAGTCAACCAACAGGAAGTCAGAATCCTCATTCAAATCGTATCGGCCTAAGCCATATGGCAGAAATGAGAACAAGAGAGTGAATGCTGTCGATGATGAGGATCCTGAAGAGTATCCTGAATTATCTGAATATTGCTTTTCTGTTAACATTCCTGAATTGATGTATGCCATGCAGGGTCTAGGGGACAAGGCAAGATGGCCTCGGAAGAATCAACAAAAAGCAGATTGGAAAGACAAATCAAAATGGTGTGCTTTCCACGAAGATTTCGGACATATGACTGAGGATTGCATTGCTCTAAGGAAAGAAATAAGCTATCTTCTAAGCAAGGGATATTTGAAAGATCTCTTAGGGAGAAAGAAGAATAAAGGTCAGGATACTGAGAAGGATCCTGAGCGAGCAGCATCACCTCCCGCGGATTCCAAGAAAATCAACTTCATTTCGGGAGGATCCGACATTTGTGGAACTTCGTATTCGGCAGCAAAGAGACATGCAAAAGAAGCTAAGGCCGAAAGGGGAGACAAACCTGTCAGGATGACTACACTTACAACTGACAAAGTGATCACATTTGATGCTGATGACAGGGATACTGTCCAGGATCCTCACCATGATGCTCTGGTAATAACGTTATATGTGGCTAACCATTTTGTACGCAGGATATTGGTTGATAATGGCAGCTCCGTCAACATAATCCAACTAGAGACGCTTAAAAGAATGAATGTATCTCCAATGGATATCACTTCAAACTCTACCGTGCTTGTTGGATTCAGTGGAAAGGCTAGAAACACAGTGGGAGAGATAAAGTTGCCGGTATACGTTGAAGGAGTCAACTCGATACAATGTTTCTGTGTGATGGACTCCCTATCCTGCTATAACATTATACTGGGAAGACCGTGGATTCACGATATGAAGGCCGTGCCATTAATATATCACCAATGCATCAAGATACCTACCCCTTGGGGAGTTATTAAAGTTGATAGTGATCAGCAGGAGGCAAAAGAATGTTACTCATCCTCGATGAAATCCTCAACCAAACCTAGTGCAGCATAGCAATCAAAGACGCGGGCCCAGGATATCGTGGAGGATCCGGAGCAGGATGTGAAGAAAATTATCCTAGACCAGGATAATCCCGATATTTCGGTGCTCGTGGGAACCAATATCCCTCAGGATATTGAAGAGCAATTATTTAACTTTTTAAAATGCAGGATGTCAACGTTTGCATGGAAGCATGAGGATATGACAGGCATATCCAAAGACATTATCACTCACAAGCTTGGAATTGATAAATCATTTAAGCCTATGCAACAAAAAAGAAGGAAGTTTGCTCCTGAGCGGAATACGATTATTCAAGAGGAAGTTGAGAGATTATTGAAGTCCAAGATGATCAGAGAGGTTAAGTTCCCAAGGTGGCTAGCAAACGTGGTTGTGGTACAGAAGAAAAACGGGAAATGGAGAGTGTGTGTAGATTACACAGACTTGAACAAAGCTTGTCCTAAAGACCCATTTCCTCTTCCCCACATTGATGCAATGGTAGATGCCACTGCCGGGCATGAAATGCTGACTTTCATGGACGCATCCTCAGGATTTCAACAGATCCAAATGGAGCCTTCTGACCAGGAGGATACTGCCTTCATGACACCAACAGGTATTTATTGTTATACAGCTATGCCTTTTGGTTTGAAAAATGCAGGTGCAACATACCAAAGATTGGTAAACATGATGTTCAAAGACAAACTGGGGGACACCATGGAGGTGTACATCGACGATATGGTGGTAAAGTCAAAGAAAGCTCAGGATCACCTCCAGGATATTAAAGGAGCGTTTGATATCCTGGATCAATATAACATGAAGCTGAATCCTGCTAAGTGCCATTTTGGAGTAGGAGCAGGAAAATTCCTGGGATATATGGTGACCAAAAGAGGGATAGAAGCAAGCCCGGAGCAGATTAAAGCCATCTTGGATATTAAATCACCCTCAAATATGAAGGATGTTCAACGATTAACAGGGCGAGTGGCAGCATTGAATAGATTTATCTCAAGATCTTTAGAAAAATGCAAAGATTTTTATGATATCCTGAAGAAGAACAAAAAATTCGAGTGGGGTGAGAAGCATGAAGCAGCCCTACAGGATTTGAAACGATATTTCTCAACCGCACCTCTGTTGATGAAACCTGAAAATGGTGAACCACTATCCCTGTACCTTGCTGTATCAGGGAATGATGTAAGTGCCGTTCTCATAAAAGACCATGAAGGTCAGCAATATCCTGTTTATTATGTTAGTAAAAGTTTGTTAGATGCTGAAACTAGGTACTCTCATTTAGAAAAATTAATACTAGCATTAGTTATGGCATCAACAAAACTTAGACACTACTTTGAGACACATAGGATACACGTTAAAACAAATTATCCTGTCAAAAATGTACTTAGGAAACCGGAAATGTCGGGTAGAATGGCTAAATGGTCAGTAAAGTTAAGTGCCTATGATTTAGTATATGAACCTAGGAATGCCATAAAGTCTCAGGCTTTAGCTGACTTTGTGGCTGATTTTAGTAGTGACATTCAGGATGAGGTAGACCTAGAAGTTCAACAGCTAGGAGAATCCTCAGGATCCTGGACATTATATACTGATGGTGCATCTAATATAAGAGGAGTAGGATTAGGAATACTACTAAAATCGCCACAGGGGGACATATTACCCCAGGCTATTAGGTGTGAATTTCCTGCTACCAATAATGAAGCAGAGTATGAGGCTTTAATTGCAGGATTAGAGTTGGCTAAGAGCATGAGTATCAAAAATTTACAAGTATATGTTGATTCTTTGTTAATCACTAACCATTTTAATGGATCCTATGCAGTTAAGGGTGAGAAATTAATAGAATATCTTGATATTCTCAAAAAATTAGCAGGATATTTCGATGTTTTTACACTTGAACAGGTACCAAGGGAGGATAATGCTGAAGCGGATGCCTTAGCAAATCTGGGATCATCAATCAGGATACCAGAAGGGACCCAGATACCAATATTACATATTTTGTATCCTGCAACGAATCCTCAGGATAAAGAAGTAGCGGCTATTCAGGATCCTGGATTAAAGTATCCTGAAAAGAATCCTAAATCCTGGACGACTCCAATCATGAGATATCTTAAGGAAGGACACATCCCCGAAGATGAAAATCCTAAAGCATTTAGGATGAAGGTATCACGATTCACTATTATAAATAATGTTTTATATAAGAAATCTCTTGCAGGACCGTATTTGAGGTGCTTGGAGGATCCTGAAGCCAAGGAAGTACTTCAGGATATACATGAAGGGGATTATGGTAATCACACCGGGGGCAGATCATTGTTCTCGAAAGTATTAAGGACAGGATATTATTGGCCGACGATGAGGAAAGATGCTGCAGAATATGCTCGAAGATGTGATGCATGTCAAAGACATAGTAACATACTACATCAACCAGCTGAACCATTATATCCTGTAGTTTCCCCTTGGCCATTCATGAAGTGGGGGATGGATATAGTAGGGAAGTTACCAAAAGCTCCGGGAGGAAAAGTCTTTATGTTGGCTATGACAGATTATTTCTCCAAATGGGTTGAGGCTGAAGCATTTGTCCAAGTTAGAGACCAAGAAGTAGTATCCTTCATAAAGAGGAATATCCTGACTAGGTTTGGAGTTCCAGCTGAGATTATTTGTGATAATGGGTCCCAGTTTATAAGCAAAAGGACTACTGACTTTTGCAAAAGTTGGGGAATCAAAATGATCACATCCACTCCAGTACATCCTCAAGCGAATGGACAAGCTGAATCTTCAAACAAGATAATAGTCAATAACTTAAAGAAGAGACTTGGGGCCAAAAAAGGAGGATGGGCGGAAGAGTTACCCTTTGTTTTGTGGGCTGATAGGACAACGGTAAAGAATGCAACCGGCCAAACCCCGTTTTCCTTGGTATTTGGAGCGGAGGCGATGATTCCAACAGAAATGACGATACCTACTGCAAGATCTATGCTGCAGGATCCTGAACAGAATCCTGAAGTCTTATGTCAGGATTTGGATACTATAGACGAAAAAAGAGATGCAGCAAGGCTAAGGATAGCAGCATATCAACAAAGAATATCCAGAGCATATAATAAGAACATAAGGACTAGAAGATTTCGAGTTGGTGATTGGGTGCTAAGAAAGGCTTTTCAAAATACCACTAATCCTGCCGATGGCAAGCTAGCTCCGAAATGGGAAGGACCTTATGAAGTTGAGTCAGAAGCAGGGAAAGGAGCATATCGACTCAGGAATGTGGAAGGGGATATGCTACCAAGATCCTGGAATGCAATACATTTGAAGCTCTATTTCAAGTAAGAGTAGAATTTATTTTCTATCTTGGAATGGTATGTATTCTATTTTTAAATATATTTTGTTTATTGTCTTGAACCCAATACTGACTTAAACATCGGAGGGGTGTTAGCCAAGCTAACACCCACCTTAGTTTACAATTGTTTTGCAGGATATGTTTCAGGATATAGCTCCAGGATATATGCTCAGGATAAGTCGAAAGATTAGAGGATTGGCCCCCTCTCTCACGTTTAAGGGATCCTGGTCCCTTCAAAGGTTTAAAGGTATTCACCTTTCTTTCGAATTGGGTTTAAACACCTCGCTTGGAGCGCAAGTTATCTAGGTATAGTTCAAGGTAGCGGGACCAGTTCATGTAAAAGTGGCTGATAATTTCGTTACTGTTGGCTATATCCTGGATCCTAAAGGTATATGAGGATTGATCACCCTCTCTCACGAAAGAGTATTTTCATACTCTCAAAGGTTTAAAGGTTTTCACCTTTCTAAGAATTGGAGTTTGTACACTCTCGCCTGTAGCGCATGAAATTTAGGGTTTATCCCCGGGGTATTAAGGGTCTATCCCAAGTATGCTAAAGATTCATTTCAGGATATCAGGGGTTTTGTCTCAGGGTATGCGGAATTTACTTAAGACAAGGTATAAATGCATTTGCGTTTCTGTGTCAAACACAGGGGACATACATTATACTGTTCAAAGAATGGATCCAAGTTCACAAGTATGCACTGGGGACAAAACTTATAATGGAAGATTAAAATTGGTTCTGTAAGAATCTCTGGTATGATCTCTCCTTTTTATTTGGACAATTTGTAGGTTATATTTTAATATCCTTATCAAGATATCTTTCAGGATACCTTTCAGGATACATCTATAATATATTCCTAAAAGTGTACAAACCAAACAATTTTTACAACTACGATTTTCATAACAATGACAACAATGATAGGGTCAAAAGAGAAGTTATATTATTAATATACCAAAAGATGTGCTCTTAGTTTCACCTCAAAACAAGGCCCATCCACTAAGAGCACTAATAGTTCATTACCATATTTACCCAACAGTTGAAGGCTTCATCTCAAACCGAGACCCATCCACCTTCAACTGTTGTATTGGTCAAAAGGCGTGCAGGAAATGTAAATTGTTCAGGTACGGGAAAGTAAAGTGCAGAAAAGTAAATTGTTTATGGGGCTACAAACCAACATTCAAATTCAAAAAGGTGGGCTCTGGCCTTGGCACATATATCCGTCATCGCCCACCTAAATGCCCTCACACAGCGGCATCTCCTCCAACCTTCTCAGACTTCTCCGCTCCAGCATCTTGACCAGCATCCTGCGCAGCATCCTGACCTATGTCCATCCCAGCATCAGCTCCAGCATCCTTCTTGTCTCCAGCTTGGACCACCACCTCTGCTGACTTAGAAGACTCACCGGCTTCAGCAGGAAATGGCACAGCTTTGCCTCCGAGTTCCTTTAACTTGGCCACCCAGGATTCAACTGGCCAAGATGGATAAACAAGGCCCGTCTCCTTGGCCTCATAGGCCATCTTGATGCGTGCTTGTAGCAGGGAGACGATAGCAGAAGCCTTGATTCCCTCTCAGAAGTTGATCAAGGCCTGATCATGATCCATTTGAACGGCGGAAAGTTTGACCTCGGCATCTTGGGTGACCTTCTTCAGCAGGCTTTCATAGTGCCGGGTCTTCGCTTCGGCAATGGCACCTTGGTCAGCGACGGTGCTTTCGAGCTGTTTGATCCTGGCTTCATGAAGTGCAACAGTACCACAGGCATCATTATACAAGTGGAGCAAATGCTGGAGGCCCTGCACATCAATTTCAGGTATGAGTTAGAATATATTGACCAGGATATCCTGTCAGGATATCCTATTAGGATATACGTGCAGGATATATGTGCAGGATATGCGTCAGGATATTACCTTGTTAAGGAAGGATGTCATTGGCTCTAAGGAATCGGAGAAGCTGAGTTCGTCATAGGAAAACCCTTCAAAGCCCGGAGCACTGACTTCAAGACCCTTCCTCTTTTTCGCTGTGGAAGTGCGGGTTCTTGGATTGGCCTTGGGAGCCAGGAGCGGTTTGGAGCTAGTAGCAGCAGGAGTCTCCTTCTTGACTGTGGCTGGAGTTGGATAGCTGTCAAGTTCATCAAGGTCTAGATAGACTGGGACTTTGCTAGAATCTGCACACAGGGAGTAAATTTCTAAATCTCTCCTAAGAATAGCAAATAAAAAACATATGTGTACAGGATATCTTGCAGGATTCTTACCAGACATGTTTGCGCTTGAAAGAGGGCTTGGAGTTGGTGGAGACGGATTAAAACTTCTCTCTGTTTCTGAAAGTAGTCTGATAGCGTCTATCCTTTTTTGAGAATCAGCAAGGGGAGGTGCGATCTTTCTGAAATCAGCTGCATACAAAAACAGGAGAAATAAAATTCATTAGCTGAGGATATGAGACAGGATAAGAGACATGATCATTCTTAAACCCTAAGTCCTACCCTTTCTTAACCATCTCATCGGATAATCCGGTCCACCAGGGATTGAATCCCTTTTTACGAAGAAAAACTTGGATTGCCAACCATCCTCGTTCCTGGTGGCACGAAGTATCAATGGATCACCGGAAGTAGAGTAAAATAAGAATCTAGATGAACCATGGCATCTAAGCTTGTAGGCTAAAGGGAGATCATGGACAGAAAGGTCAGGTATGTGGTTTCTCTTGATTTGGTCAAGAACAGACAAAACACGCCAGAGCATTGGCATGGTTTGACTGAAAGAAATTTTGGTGATATTAAAAAACTCGGTGATGAAGTCCGGAAAGGGGAATCGTAGCCCTAAGGTAAAGGGGAAAGCATTGAAACAAATCCACTCGTTGGAAACCATATCTGACCGGATTTCTCTGTC
Source organism: Helianthus tuberosus (assembly GCA_030545235.1). Classification (NCBI taxonomy): domain Eukaryota; kingdom Viridiplantae; phylum Streptophyta; class Magnoliopsida; order Asterales; family Asteraceae; genus Helianthus; species Helianthus tuberosus. The sequence goes on along the minus strand of JARYGA010060219.1, from coordinate 5,433,078 downwards.
AAAGGGTCGGAATATGGTTCCCTCCGGAAAGATACCGGAGGATTTTAAAGCCGACAGATGAGCACTGTCGAAGGTGCATCTTTCATTCTCCGGTTCTTGGAGAAGATTTTGTTGGATGAATGTGGGAGCCGAGTCGCCTGAACTGGACCTCGTTTGCCTAGGCATTTGGTCGCCTGAATTCTCGCCGGAGAAAGTTAAAAGATGAATAAGAAGATGAGGATGAGAAGATATAGGGCATGATGAGTAAATATAGGCCGGGTGGTTGAAAGCTATCACATCAATGGTCTTATCTCTTAATTACCTCGGCCACTGTGAAAAATGTAACCGTTAGTGCTGGATATCAAACGGTAACATTTTTGGGGACAATTGTTATGGGTGAAATTCTGAACCCTTATATCCTGGAAAATATCTTGGTTTATATCTTGGTTATGTAGTATCTGTTTACATCCGGGATGCTGGTTCAGGATATTGGTAATATCCTGAAAGGTATCCTCAGGATTACTAATGGATTGTGTGCAGGTACGTGGGTTGGAAGCTGGCAACGTTCATAAGACTCATTCCGCGGAAGACTCGGTCCAAGTCGTTCAAATGAAGACGTTGAAGCCGTATTACTCGGTCAATAACGTTCATAATGGAATATTCGGAGTACCCCATATTTGTAAGGATTATTGTTTGTAATTCATTACTATAAATAGGTGGGTATACCAGATCAAATAGGACATCACAATCACACTCGCTACACTCTAACACTTGCTCTCGAACAATTCTTACTTTCATTGTAACACTTAGCGATCTGGTCTATATCCTGCACTGTATCCTGAAGTTTAAAGCAATAAGAAGAACAAGGCAGCTGCGATTGTCAGCTCCCGAGGTTTTATGCCGGCGATCTAGATTGATCAAGGGCTTTCCTCTTACATCTCGTGTCATTTCCTTTACTTTTTGCTCATTGTTTACTCATTGTTTGATCGTAGATACAGCTCAATATCCTGAGCCGTATCCTGAATACTGATTTCCTAAATAACTCAACAAGCATATTTTCTACATATTTTCTAGCACACTACCTCACATTACTAATTTGATCACTAAATTGCTTCGGTAATTTTTGACCAAACCACCTATACCTCGCAGTATCAGGGAATGCTGTAAGTGCCGTTCTTATAAAAGACCATGAAGGTCAGCAATATCCTGTTTATTATGTTAGTAAAAGTTTGTTAGATGCTGAAACTAGGTATTCTCACTTAGAAAAATTAATACTAGCTCTAGTCATGGCATCGACAAAGCTTAGACATTATTTCGAGACACATAGGATACATGTTAAAACGAATTATCCTGTCAAAAATGTGCTTAGGAAACCAGAGATGTCAGGCAGGATGGCCAAGTGGTCAGTAAAGTTAAGTGCTTATGATTTAGTATATGAACCTAGAAATGCCATAAAGTCTCAGGCTTTAGCTGACTTTGTGGCTGATTTTAGTAGCGACATTCAGGACGAGGTAGACCTAGAAGTTCAACAGTTAGGAGAATCCTCAGGATCCTGGACATTATATACTGATGGTGCATCTAATGTAAGAGGAGTAGGATTAGGAATACTACTAAAATCGCCACAGGGGGACATATTACCCCAGGCTATTAGGTGTGAATTTCCTGCTACTAATAATGAAGCAGAGTATGAGGCTTTAATTGCAGGATTAGAGTTGGCTAAGAGCATGAGTATAAAAAATTTGCAAGTATATGTTGACTCTTTGTTAATTACTAACCATTTTAATGGATCCTATGCAGTTAAGGGTGAGAGATTGATCGAATATCTCAATATTCTCAAAAAATTAGCAGGATATTTCGATGTTTTTATACTTGAACAGGTACCAAGGGAGGATAATGCCGAAGCGGATGCCTTAGCAAATTTGGGATCATCGATCAGGGTACCTGAAGGGACCCAAATACCAATATTACATGTCTTATATCCTGCAACGAATCCTCAGGGTAAAGAAGTAGCGGGTATTCAGGATCCTGGAGCAGAGCATCCTGAAGAGGATCCTAAATCCTGGACGGCTCCAATCATGAGATATCTCAAAGAAGGACACATCCCTGGAAATGAAAATCCTAAGGCATTTAGAATGAAGGTATCACGATTCACTATTATAAATAATATTTTATACAGGAAATCTCTTGCAGGACCGTATTTGAGGTGCTTGGAGGATCCTAAAGCCAAAGAAGTACTTCAGGATATACATGAAGGGGATTGTGGCAATCATACTGGGGGCAGGTCGTTATTCTCAAAAGTATTAAGGACAGGATATTATTGGCCAACAATGAGAAAAGATGCCGCGGAATATGCTCGAAGATGTGACGCATTGTTGGGATTGAACCCTATCAGAGGAACTGATAATTAAAGCCAAAACTGGATCAGAGCAGTGGATCCAGAATAAGCAGACGATTACAGTTAGTTCATGAAAATCTCTCCCCTTGAAAGTGGCTTTGTATCTGCTGACCTCCTATCTGCTGATCTTACCAAGTGCTGATTCACAACTGCTGCCTTGCATCTACTGCCAAATGTTAAAGACTGATGGAAGACCAAATCTCTGCTGACTCAATCTACTGCCTTGAGTCAAGTACTGCTGATCCGGACAAGCACTGCTGGGTTCACAGCAGTGGAAGGATGCAGCAGCTGTTTAAGTGTCTTATATGTAATGTAATGTAATAGCAGTAGTTTAGTACATCAGTGTTTATAGATCAGAGGTTAGAGTTTGTTAGGAGGTTAGATGTCACTTTCATGGTGACGTCAGCTAAGATGCTCAGTGGTTTGCAAGTGCCTATAAATAGTTCAGTACTTGTACTGTTCTATTAGCTCTTTTACCACATCGTCTTCTTTGCACGAACAAACTACTGAGCTCTGGCTGAGGGGGAGTTTGCATTCATTCATCAATCATTGTAATCGTTGTTGAAACAAATTCAATCTTTCGATTCATTGTGAAAAGATGTTTGATTAAAGTATTACTCTCGTTTGATTGTATGCAAAGTTTGTTTTCATCTTAATTCCGCTGCACAACTCTTTCATTTTCATCTTAATCTCAAAACGAAAATACAATAAAAAAGAAACTCAGATCCAACAATTGGTATCAGAGCTTGGACAGTCAAATTTGATTTAACAATCATTTTGACATAAATAGTTCAGCTCACAACAGTTGATACTGATCGTTTGTTCGTCCGTTGAAAAACAGAGCAAGGATTAATCACCATTAAAGTTGATTTCTCAGTGTCTGTAAAACAACAAGAATGACGTCACAATCTCAGGATGATAAAAACAACATCGGCTCACTTTTTAAACCACCTATGCTAAAAAGAAATGAGTACAACATCTGGCAGAGAAGGATGGGTCACATCCTTGCTCAACAAAGCACAGGTTGTTGGAGGTCTGTCATTTATGGTCCCCATGTTCCTTCAGTGCCAAGCGCTGAAGATGCTAAAAAGTTCGTTCCAAAACCAGTTGAAAATTATACCGAAACCGACTTTCAAAAGATCGAACTAGATGCTAAAGCTTTTAGCATCATAGCATCAGCGCTGCCCAATGAGATATATGCTGGACTGTTACACTGTAACAGTGCCAAAGAGTTATGGGACGCACTTAAGGAACAGTTTGGGGGGACTGAAGAAGTCATAGAAAACAACAGGGAAATCCTGAACCAACAGTATGAAACATTTTGCTACGTTAAAGGTGAATCACTAACGCAACAATTTGAGCGTTTCAGCTGTCTCATCAGTGAACGGAGGCTTGTTAACACTACTTTTACAAACTCAACTCAAAATAGCAGGTTCCTCAGGTCACTGCCAGAAAAATGGGACACCATAGCTTTTGTCACCCGAAACTCACCTGAATTCAAGGATCTGACCTTGACCCAACTCCATGGTCGACTCCTGACCTACGAAAGGGAGTTGAACCAGAAAAGGAGGTTACAAGAGTCAGGAAAAGTTACCGATGATTACACTTTCGGTAATACTGCTCTTCTGGGTCAAGAAGAATCTGGGAGCAGTGGTAAGGATCAGGGTTATGATCACTTCATTGACATAACTGCTGGTGCAAATTTTAACAACCCTGATCCTCACTCTGCTAGTTATGCATTCACTGCAAATGAAAACCAGATGTCAGACAACTTAAGTTTTGAACTAAATGATTTGCAACATTTTGATCCCACTGATTTAGAGGAAATGGACATCCTGCACCAACTGGCTTTGCTAAGTGTCAGAACTAGCAAGTTCTACAAAAGAACAGGGCGAAAATTCCCAGGTTTGCATGGGAATCTAAGGGTTGGGTTGGATAAATCGAAAATCAAGTGCTATAAGTGTAATAGGTTGGGACATTTCGCTAGGGAATGTAGGAGTCAAACTACTGGTCCCATAATTACTCATCCTAGCTCAAATCCTAGACCTCAAAACCAAAACACTGTGCACTATGCCCAATATGCCCCAGCAGCTCAAGTGAACACTGCTCACTATGCTGCTGCCCCTGTGCCAGTACATTATGTCCAAACTACTGTTCCACAAATCCAATATGTTCAAACCCCTGCTCCACAGGTACAAGTGCAACCTGTTGCACCTCAAACCACTGCTCCAGCAGCAGCACAACCAGATCAACAAAGTTTTTTCACTCAAGGGTTTGTTGACTGGAGCAGTATGCCTGAAGACCTTAATGATGAAAATTTTGCACTCTATGCTTATAATGATTCTTCTCATGATGAGTTTTGTTTGATGGCATTAGAGTCAATACAGGAGGGGGTTGAAACTGAGGAGGAACAGCAGTGCTTTGAAACAGTGGAAGAGGTGACTGAAGCAGTGGTTACTGTTGTGGCTGGTGAACTACTGTTGGGAGAAAGTTCAGGTACCCTGATTGAACCACTGACAGATCCATGGTCCGAAGAGGACAAACAAGAAGAGAAAGAAGAAAAGGCTGGTGAAAAGAAGGTGAAAGCTGATGATGAGGAAGATCATCAATGTGATTGTGCAATGATGGCAGCTGCCAAGGTATCTCCTCAAGTTCTTGAAAAACTGTGTTCTGACAAGTGCATAATTGCTTTTGCTAACATCAAAGAGGTGAATGAAAACCTTCGGGATAAAATCTTGACTGATGAGGTTAAATTTGAAAAGTCTTTAAAAGAACTTAAAATCAAATTGACTGAAAAGGAAAAAGAAATCAGCTGTCTTAAAGAAGAGCAAAGCATCACCAAAACCCAACTTCAAACTATGGTAGAAAAATACCAAGTTTGTAAAAAGGAGTTGGAATCCACCCAGATTACCTGTGAAAGATGGGTGGAATCCTGCAGAGGATATGAGGTGATGCTTGCTAAACAGATTGAAAGCAATGTGAAATTTGGGGTTGGTTATAGAAAATATGATGATGAACATATTGCTTTTGAAAAATCTGTCCAAACCACTGATGAAGCCACTGAGCTCATCCCCACAAACAAGAATGGCCAAGAAGTGAAAATCACTGACAAACTTGGTAACAAAATCACACTTACCAGACCAATGGGCTCCTCCACTTTCAAGGAGCTTGAAGATCATCAATTTAAACCAAAATGGTCTGATGAGTGTGATATTCTTGAAAATTTCAAGCCAATGGACTTTACATCAACTGATGGTGTTAAAGCTCCAAAAGCTAAAGTCATACCTCTCAAGGACATCCCAGCAGTGGTTAAAACCTCTGCTGCAAAGGAGTCTGAAAAGAGAAAGAAGAAAGAAAAAATTGACAACTTGTTTTGTGAATTCTGTGAGAAAAGGAACCATCTAACAAAAGACTGTTTCCACTTAAAAGCTTATGATTTAAACAGAACAAGTGTCATTGTTTCAGCAGAAAGCTGCATTGTTTGTGGAAAAACTAACCACAAAACTCAAGCATGTGTGTATCTCAAAAACTTTGATGTGAAAAAGAATGAGTACATGGCTAAAACATCCTTGAGTCCATCATCATCATCAACATCTGTCAAATTCACCAAGAAACAACCACTGTTTGTGCCAGTTGAAACAGTTGTTACAAAACAGCTGAACCAAACATCTGTCAAAAGAGATGTTCAGGTTACTGATGCACCCCCTGCCAATCAGTTCAGAAAAGGCAAGGAAAAACAGTCTTACCAAAGGATTCCACACGTTTATGAGGCCTACAAAAGGTCCTCTAAACCCAAAGTGAACAGGCATCCTTTTGGTTACCAACAGGTGATTGGTCAGGACCCACAACAGTGGTTAGAGAAACACTGTCCTAAAATAGTCCAAACCCCTGACCTAACCACTGTCCATCACTCTGTATCCACCCCAGACACTGTTGAGACCCCATCCAAAGCCTTGTTGGCTTTGGAGACCCTAATGAACTAATCCTTTTACTTCATGTGCAGGGAGCTTCTGCATGCTTTGATAGTCTTTGGTATGTAGATAGTGGAGGCTCCAGGCACATGACAGGATGTAAAGCGCTCCTCAAAGACTTTAAAATCCCTGGAGGGGGTGATATATCCTTTGGGAATAATAGTAAAGGAAAAGTTCTGGGGTCGGGTACAGTGGAGTCTGGAAAAGTAAAATTTGAAAATGTCAATCTAATAGACAATCTAAAATTCAACCTTCTGAGTGTGTCCCAAATGAGTGACAAGGGTTTTGGGTCATTCTTCACAAAAGACTGTTGTAGGATTGTTGGACCAGAAATGGTCAAAAAGATTGAAGCAATAATCAAAACAGGTCAAACTAAACTTGTTGCTCAAAGAAGTGGCAATGTTTATGTTGTTGACATATCAAAAGAGTGTCCCAGAGCTGATGCCTGTCTGTTCTCAGCTGCCTCTAACAAAGAGACAGAACTTTGGCACAGAAGGCTGGGGCACACAAATCTTAAGACAATCACAGAAATTTCAAAAAATGGTTTGGTGAGAGGCCTGCCACAAAAATTGTTTTCATGTCCTGAACATTGCATTTCCTGTTTAAAAGGAAAACAGCATAAAAGTTCTTACAAGTCCATTGAAGAGTCCAAAACAACCCAGTGTTTGCAAATGCTACACATGGATTTGTTTGGCCCAGTTCAAGTCATGAGCCTCAAAAAGAAAAGATACTGTTTGGTTATTGTTGATGACTTTTCTAGGTTTACATGGACTTTCTTTTTACACTCTAAAGATGAGACTGCAGGCATCTTGCAAGACTTTGTAATACAGGTTGAAAAGCAATTTGACCTTCCAGTGAAAAGATTTAGGAGTGACAATGGCACAGAATTCAAAAATAGGGAGTTGGATGCCTTCTGTGTGAAGAAAGGGATTGTAAGGAAGTACAGCATCCCTAGAACACCAGAGCAGAATGGGGTAGTGGAAAGGAAGAACAGAACTTTGATTGAGGCTGCCAGAACCATGCTTGCAGATTCAGGTTTGCCATTAACTTTCTGGGCAGAGGCAGTAAACACTGCTTGCTATGTTCAGAACAGAGTTTTAATAAACCCCAGGCACAAAAAGACTGCCTATGAAATTCTGTATAAAATTAAACCACTGATCTCATATTTCAAAGTGTTTGGCTGCCCATGCTTTATTTTGAACTTAAAAGATTCCATTTCAAAATTTGCAGCCAAAATTGATTGTGGTTACCATTTGGGATACTCAACCACTGCCAAGGCCTACAAAGTGTTCAATACACGGACCAAGGCAGTGGAGGAGACTTTGAATGTAAAGTTCAATGAGCTTTCATCAATGAAAATCCCAGCAAACCCTGCAGATCTGTTTGATCTTGAAAAATTCACTTTTGAAAATACTGCTGTCAAGACTAACAGTGCAGGTTCATCAGAGGATACAACACCAGACTATGGGTATGAAATCATCATCCCTCAAAGGTCTGCCACAAAGGGAAAAGCACCAGCTGTTCAAAACAGTTGTCAAAGCTCAACCACTGCTACCTCAACAGTTGTTGACCAAAGTAGCCCATCAACCACTGCTTCCACATCCTCAAACACTGCTGACAAAAGTCCTCAAACAGTGGATAAAAGTCAGCAGTTGTCCACCTCATTACCTCCTATACCACCACCTTTTGAAGCCACTGCTGGATCATCAAAGTCCCCAGCAGTGGTTAGCTCAGATGATACACATTTGCAGCCTTCACCAACCAATGCCATCATACCATACCAAGGAGATTTAATCTTCTTGAGATCTCATCCACCTGATCAAATCATTGGCAACATAAATGAAGGGGTGCTCACAAGAAGCCAAACCCAAAACATTTGTCTTTTTGCCGGTTTTCTATCACTCCATCAGCCAGTCAAGTACCAAGAGGCACTGAAAGACAACAGCTGGGTAGAAGCCATGCAAGAGGAGCTCCAACAGTTTAAAAGACAACAAGTATGGGAGCTTGTACCACTGCCAGAAGAGGTTAGTCCCATTGGCACAAAGTGGGTCTTCAAGAACAAAATTGATGAAAGGGGTATTGTTGTCAAGAATAAAGCCAGGCTTGTGGTTCAAGGTTACAGACAGGAAGAGGGGATTGATTATGATGAAACATTTGCCCCTGTTGCAAGATTAGAAGCAATTAGACTGTTCCTGGCCTTTGCTGTCAACCACAATATGAAGGTGTTTCAAATGGATATCAAAAGTGCTTTCCTCTATGGTACAATTCAAGAAGAGGTGTATGTTTGTCAACCTCCAGGTTTTGAGGATCCATTTTATCCAGATCATGTCTACAGGTTAAACAAATCCTTGTATGGCTTGAAACAAGCACCAAGGGTCTGGTATGAAACTCTTTCCAACTTTCTACTCTCAAATGGTTTCAAAAGAGGTACCATTGATAAAACACTGTTTTTAAAATGGAGAGGGAAGGACTTAATGATTGTCCAGATTTATGTGGATGACATTATTTTTGGAAGCACATGTAACTCAATGTGTGAAGAGTTTAGAGAACTCATGACAGCTGAGTTTGAAATGCGTGCAATGGGTGAGCTGCAATGCTTTCTTGGTCTCCAAGTACAGCAAATGCAAAATGGAACTTTCATTCATCAAAGCAAATATGCTAAAGAACTTTTAACCAAATTTGATATGAATGATTGTAAACCATGCAGCACACCCATGGCAACAAATAAGCTGGTCATGTCTGATGAAAAAGATGAGCTGATTGACCAAACACTTTATAGAAGCATGATTGGGTCTTTACTGTACCTAACTGCATCTAGACCAGACATCATGTTTGCAACATGTGTCTGTGCAAGAAGTCAATCAGCTCCCAGAAAATCAAATCTCATAGCTGTAAAAAGGATTTTCAGATACATAAAAGGTGCTCCCACACTTGGTATCTGGTATCCAGCTAATGGGAACATCAAACTTTCAGGTTTCTCAGACAGTGACTTTGCTGGATGCAACACAACAAGGAAGTCCACCTCAGGAGGGTTCCAGTTTCTAGGTGATTGCTTAGTCTCATGGCAAAGCAAAAAGCAAGCAGCTGTTTCAACATCCACTGCTGAAGCTGAATACATTGCTGCTGCAAGCTGTACAGCCCAACTCCTGTGGCTTCAAAATCAATTGCTGGATTTTGGTATCACTGCCTTAAAGACACCACTCATGTTGGACAGTCAGGCAGCAGAAAATATCATCAAAAATCCAGTTTCCCATTCAACCACCAAACACATCGACATCAGACATCACTTTGTGAGGGATTGCTATGAAAAAGGTTTGATTTCTCTGCATCATGTCCCAACTAAAGACCAGCTGGCTGATGTGCTCACAAAAGCACTTGATACAGCCACTTTTGAAAGCTTGGTCTCTAGAATTGGGATGCTGAACATGGAATAACAAGCAACATCTTGTTTTTCTATGAATACAAGCAACAAAATGTTTTCATAAAATCAAAACTCCATCCTTAAAAATAGCTAAAAATGAAATTTTTCATTACATCCTTAAAAGTCTGCCATTAACCACTGATTGTTCAAAAGTCTGCTCTACCTCAAAAGTCTGTCAACTGCTGAAAGTCAACCCCTGCTCTCTCATTACTTTGATAAACTCTGTTGTTCAAAAGCAGTGTCTTATCCACTGATATGCTATCCACTGATAGTGAAAATCATCCACTGTTTTCATACCACTGCCTTCATCTGTCCCTATCACACAAGTACTGTCCTTCACTTTCAACAGGGGTTGTCACGTGGGCAGTACATATTGGTCAGACCTTTTGTAACGGCTGCCACCTCAGCATTCACTTTCTTCCCTATAAAATCCCCCACTCACCATCAAAACAGGGTTTTACTGTCGAATTGAATTCTTAAAAATTCTCTTCTCAAAGCAGTTTTTCATCTCATTTCTTCACAAATTTCTTCGATCAATCATCCTCAAAATGACAAAATCAAAGAAATCTTCAAAACCCTCATCCAACTCATCATCGAAAACAGCCTCTCAAAAGGCAATCTCCACTGAAATTCCACATAAACCATCTCACAATCTCCTGGGTCTTCTCACAAAACCAGGAACCACCAAAGTTTTCGATTCCATCATTGATCTCATGGAAAAATCAAAGTACAAAACTTTGATCACTGCAGATGCACCAATCTATTTGGCGACCCAAAGGGAGTTCTGGAAAAATGCAACCCTTGAAAAACAAGGCGACACTACAACCACCATAAACTCTTCTATAAAGGGTAAAGCTGTCCAAATTACGCCACAATCCATTTCAGAGGTCTTTCAACTCGGTGATCAGGAAGGTAAAATTTCTTTCACTAAAAACGAGTTACAAACTGACTTCATTGAGAGAGGGTATGAAGCCACAATGATGAAGAAAATTACCTTAGAAAAAGGTTATTTTCCTTCTGCAACCAGATTTTTATTTCATACCCTCCTACTATGTGTTTCAAACAAAACCACTTCTTTCAATGAAATCCCTTTAAAGATTCAAAATCTGGGATATGTAATTCTTCAAGGAGAAAATTTTAACTATTCTCGGGAAATTTTTAAAGATTTGGTTCACAATGTTGAAACAAAATCATTCTTACTGTTTCCAAGGTTTTTAAGTTACTATTTTTCAAAGAAATTCAGTAAGGATGATTTAGCTGTAATAAACCAAGGTGATTCTACTCAAATAAACAGTTTAACAACTGAAACCTTTTCAAGAATGTTAGCACCTTGTAAAACACAAGCAGAGGTGCCTGAGCAGATTTTAGCAGTTACAACTGCTCCTCAGGTATCTGCTGCTGAGCCCACTGCTCAAGGTGATCAAAGCAGCATCACAACTGCTTTGAAACCCACACCTAAAATCACCAAAAAGCCAACAAAAAGAAAAACACAAAAACCCCCCCAAAACCATCAAAAAGGCATCTCTGGAGGATGAGATACCAGAGCTCCTGCCAGTGACAACACAAAAGTCACAAGAAACCACTGCTGCTACTTCCTCACAGCAGTTGGTACAAATATCTCAACCCATAGCTGAAACTCCTCCCGTTTCTTCACAAAAAGAACAGGTTGTACAAATAGGGCCTCCACATCATGATGCTCTGGAAACACTCGTTTCTATCATCCACAGTCCAATGCCCGGGACACATCCTATTTCTACACCACTCATCACATCCAAAATTCCTTCACCAATAAAACCACTGTTGGATGCAATTGATTTGAACCAGGCATTATCCAGTCCTTCTCAATCACCTATTAATGAGAATATACCTCAACAACTGACTGGGTCTGATGTATCAATCTTTGCTAACCCACCAACACAACCTGAGGAGGTTACACCCCTTGAGTTACAAGTAACTCTTGGTGGAAATCTAAGTGAAGCAGCCACTATAACTGTTACACCCACTGGGTTACATTTGGACAGTGGTTACATTCATAAGACTTCCTTGGAGGCAATTCCTTTTAGAACACCTCTACCAACCACCAGTGGATTTATTTATCCTACTGGCAACATCAAAAGGTTGTCAAGTGTTGAAGGAAGAAGACCCCAGTACCAAGAAAAAGGGGCATCAGTGGTTAATGTTTGGAGTATATTCCCTACATCTACCACTGATAAAACCACTGCTAGTGGGAAATCAGATGATCCCATTAACTTGGGTGATGGTTTAAAGTACCAGAAATTGACGGATCGTATTGCAAAGCTTGATAACTCTGTTACAGAACTCAAAGATATGCTACAACAGGTGTTACAAGTTCAGAAGGTACAATCAACTGCTGTTCCACCTCAAGCACCTGTTCCACAAAGGGCACCTGCTACAAATGAGCTCTGGAATCTGTTTCAATCTTTTCTCCAACAACAAGCACAATTAGCAGATCAGCAACATGAAAAACATGTACAACAGCTGAGAAATGCAATGGAGTCAAGGTTCAAGAACACTCAGGCTGATTTAAAGGCTCTCAAAACTCAGATCTTGCACACCACTGGCACTGCTCCTCCACAAGTACGTTACATTTATCAACTCCCAGAAGATAATGCCAAAAAGGGGGAGAAAATTAAGGAGTGGAAAAGGAAGGGTATAGAGGATGGTCTCTATCTTGAACCAGAAACTTCAAACATGACCAAAAAGATCCCTTTGCCAGATGGCAGCAAGAAGATTGATGTGACAACAAATGCACTAGCAGAAGCAGTTGCAAGTGTAAAAAGGGATAGAGAGGCCAAAAAGAAAGCCAGGGTGGACAGAATGGATCATCCAGATCAGAGTACTTCTGGGTCAAAGGATCATGAAAATCCTGTTGAGGAAAAGAAGAAGCCTACTAGAAAAGTGAGGCAACCCAAATCCATTCCAACCAGACGTTCAAAGTCTGCTCAAAAACCACCATACAAAACAGCTGATGCATCAGGAGTTACAAAAACTACTGCTTGCCAAACAGATGTTCCATCAACACACACCACTTCAACACACACAACATCCACTGCTTTACCATCATCACCACCAAAAACAACACCTGCTGACATACAGCAGAAGACAGCAGATGTTATAACATCTGTTGTAATGACAACAGTGGTTGAAACACCAGTTGTTTCAACAGCTGTTAGTCAATCACAAACATCTTCAAAATCTTTAGCACTTGTCACAATTCCAAAACCTGTTCCTCTCTCTTCAGTCAAAATGTACAAGCCCTTACCTCCTGCAGGTGTTCAATTTCCTCTTGAACTAGCAGCTGTTAGAGAAGAAATAAAATCCTTTTACCTTGAGGATGACCCTGCCAAAAGGAGTTTGCCATCAATAAAAGGATATCCCTGGCCTAAAAATGTTGATGAATATTTGGAAATCAAGGCCAAGCAAGCTGAGGATATCTCAAAGAAAAACACACAAGGGAAATCTGATAAAGAAATTGCACAGAGAAGTCAATATTTGCTCACACAAGTCAGATCCCTAGAGCAATTTGCAAAAAATGTTAGTCAACAAATTTCTGAAAGAGCTGCTGAAACTCTGAAGAAAGACTATATTGAAAGCATCATGGCTCACAAGAAGTACAAAGGAAAGAGATACATGTACAAAGAGTGGACTATTCCTGAACTTGAAAATGAAGCAGCAAGAATTCAAGACATGATAAAAAGGAAAGTCACTCACACTCCTCCTAACTGGGCAGAGTTTAGAAAGAATGTACCTGACAAACAGGAAGAGCTGAGGAGAATGAAAGAGGAACTGGTAGCAGCTGATTATGGAAACAAAAGACAAGTTGCTAGATGGAAAGAAGATGTTGTCAGGGCTACTTACAAAAAGTTGGAACAATTAAGAAAGAAAGATCCTTCAGTTCCTCAAAAGCCTGACTATTCTAAAGCAGAGGTTTCTAAAAAACCACCAAAGCTGCAAGTCAAAAGAACCACTGCTCCAGCTGGTGCTGCCATCTACAAAAGAAGGAGCAAAAACCAGTTTAGCATGGAAACAATTCAAGATCTATTAGCTGGAGATGCCATTGTAAAAGCAGGCACGGAAGTAATGATAAAAGAAGATCTTGAATTGGAACAATCTGCAAGTACTGCTCAGCCAGTCATGAATAGGCCAGCCTCTCCAAATACTTCTGCAAATAAACATCTCCCAAGAAACCCACCAGGCTCAAAAATACAAAAGTGGGAAACTGACAAACAGACCTGCGTATTGACTTTGCTCAGGTCTGGTGGAGTAGTGGAGAAAATATCAAGGGAACAAGCTCTTGGCCTGAGTCTTGAAGATTTGCAGGATCTCCTTGATCTTCCACTTAGCAGGGATGATGAAGATACAGATGCCCTAGACTTTGAATTACAATTTAAAGGTCAGATAAGGGAGCTGTTGATGAGGCAATAAAGAATTCCACAAATAATGAAGAGTTTTGGCATTATCTGTTCCAGGGGGAGATTGTTGGGATTGAACCCTATCAGAGGAACAGATAATTAAAGCCAAAACTGGATCAGAGCAGTGGATCCAGAATAAGCAGACGATTACAGTTAGTTCATGAAAATCTCTCCCCTTGAAAGTGGCTTTGTATCTGCTGACCTCCTATCTGCTGATCTTACCAAGTGCTGATTCACAACTGCTGCCTTGCATCTACTGCCAAATGTTAAAGACTGATGGAAGACCAAAGCTCTGCTGACTCAATCTACTGCCTTGAGTCAAGTACTGCTGATCCGGACAAGCACTGCTGGGTTCACAGCAGTGGAAGGATGCAGCAGCTGTTTAAGTGTCTTATATGTAATGTAATGTAATAGCAGTAGTTTAGTACATCAGTGTTTATAGATCAGAGGTTAGAGTTTGTTAGGAGGTTAGATGTCACTTTCATGGTGACGTCAGCTAAGATGCTCAGTGGTTTGCAAGTGCCTATAAATAGTTCAGTACTTGTACTGTTCTATTAGCTCTTTTACCACATCGTCTTCTTTGCACGAACAAACTACTGAGCTCTGGCTGAGGGGGAGTTTGCATTCATTCATCAATCATTGTAATCGTTGTTGAAACAAATTCAATCTTTCGATTCATTGTGAAAAGATGTTTGATTAAAGTATTACTCTCGTTTGATTGTATGCAAAGTTTGTTTTCATCTTAATTCCGCTGCACAACTCTTTCATTTTCATCTTAATCTCAAAACGAAAATACAATCAAAAAGAAACTCAGATCCAACACGCATGTCAAAGACATAGTAACATACTGCATCAACCTGCTGAACCATTATATCCTATTGTTTCCCCTTGGTCATTTATGAAGTGGGGTATGGATATAGTGGGAAAGCTACCAAAAGCTCCGGGAGGAAAAGTCTTTATGCTAGCAATGACGGATTATTTCTCTAAGTGGGTTGAAGCTGAAGCATTTGTTCAAGTTAGAGACCAAGAAGTAGTATCCTTCATAAAAAGGAATATCCTGACCAGATTCGGAGTACCAGCCGAGATAATCTGCGACAATGGTTCTCAGTTTATAAGCAAGAGAACTACTGACTTTTGCAAGAGTTGGGGAATCAAAATGATAACATCTACTCCAGTACATCCTCAAGCGAATGGACAAGCTGAATCCTCAAACAAGATAATAGTCAATAACTTAAAGAAGAGACTTGGAGCCAAAAAAGGAAGATGGGCAGAAGAATTACCCTTTGTTTTGTGGGCTGATAGGACAACGGTAAAGAATGCAACAGGCCAAACCCTATTTTCCTTGGTATTTGGAGCAGAAGCAATGATTCCAACGGAAATGACAATACCCACTGCAAGATCTACCCTGAGTGATCCTGAGCAGAATCCTGGGGCCTTGAGTCAGGATTTAGACACTATAGATGAGAAGAGAGATGCGGCAAGGCTAAGGATGGCAGCATATCAACAGAGAATATCCAGGGCATATAACAAGAATATTAGGACCAGAAGATTTAAGGTTGGAGATTGGGTGTTAAGAAAGGCTTTTCAGAATACTACTAATCCTGCCGATGGCAAGTTAGCTCCAAAATGGGAAGGACCATACGAAGTTGAATCAGAAGCAGGGAAAGGAGCATACAGACTCAAGAATATGGAGGGGGATATGCTACCGAGATCTTGGAATGCTATACACCTTAAGCTCTATTTTAAGTGAGTTTAGAATTTAATTTCTAACTCAGGATGGTATGAATTCTACCTTTTTTAAATATGTTTGATTTAATTTGTTCTTTGTAACCCAATACTGACTTAAGCATCGGAGGGGTGTTAGCCAAGCTAACACCCACCTTAGTGTAAGGATGTTTTGCAGCATATGCTTCGGGATATAGCTCCGGGATGCTCACTCAGGATATTTCGGAAGATTAGAGGATTGGCCCCCTCTCTCACGTACAAAGGATCCTGATCCCTTCACAGGTTTAAAGGTATTCACCTTTCTTCCGAATTGGGTTTAAACACCCCGCCTGGAGCGCAAGTTATTCAGGGATAGTTCAAGGTGGCGGGACCAGTCCATGTAAAAGTGGCTGACAATTTCGTTACTGTTGGCTATATCCTGAATCCTAAAGGTATATGAGGATTGATCACCCTCTCTCACGAAAGGGTATTTTCATACTCTCTAAGGTTTAAAGGTTTTCACCTTTCTAAGTCTTGGAGTTTATACACTCCCGCCTGTAGCGCATGAAAATTTGGGATTTTCCCCAGGATACAAGGGATTTATCTCCAGTACGTCTTTGGGTTTTACCCTTGGGATGTAAAAAATTGCCTATACAATGGAAACTGATATTCAGAAGATTTCTAAAGTATTTGAAGACATTGTACACAGGGGACATTCCTACCAAGGTGGTGATGTAAAGTTAAAAAGATAAGGCTCGGAACTAATGCACTAAGTACCTCGCACAGGGGACATCTTCATTGAAGAAGTTGCAAAGACATTGAGGCTTGGTAGTAGGGTTATATACTACTCTGGGTATGATCTTTCCTTTGTAAACATCGTCTAAGTTTTTAGTAACATTA
Organism: Helianthus tuberosus; assembly: GCA_030545235.1. Lineage (NCBI taxonomy): Eukaryota > Viridiplantae > Streptophyta > Magnoliopsida > Asterales > Asteraceae > Helianthus > Helianthus tuberosus. Next base: position 5,416,275 of record JARYGA010060219.1, on the reverse strand, counting down.
TGTTTTATAAAAGATTAAGTATCCTGATATATTCTCAAAGTCCTTTTCAGGATATTTGATTAAGGTGTTTGAAACTAGTATTAGTTTGGGACTTTGATCGTTTAAGTATTATCGAAAACTGGTTTTGGAAAAATAGATTGTTTTTCAAAAGCCTTCTACAAAGTTGAACGAGCATTTGGGAGTCCTATCTAATAAAAAAATCTTTTGTAACATATTGCTGAGCATATTGATCAGGATATAACAAGATAAAATTTTTACAAAGCTAAGAGTTACATTAAGTAATGCAAGGCAATAACAAACAAATCAAAAGATAGTTATATTATTAATAAGTCAAAAGTTGTGCTTTTGGTTTCACCTTAAACCAAGGCCCATCCGCCAAAAGCACAATTAGTTTTTACCATACTTGTGTAACGGTTGCAGGATATATCTCAAAACAGGACCTGTCCACCTACAACCGTTACCACATTCAAAACGAGTTATACTAATTGATGACCAAGGGCTTCGTCCTAAAACCTAGGACCCATCCACCTTTGGTCATCATATTGTTCTAATGCAGGAAATATAAATTGTTTGAAGACAGGAAAAGTAAATTGTTTACACAACCACAACCATGAAATTTTTAAAAAATGGGCTCCGGCCTTGGCACGTATATCCATCATCGCCCACTTCGCCGCCTAAGAAGCGGCACCTTATTGATCAGTAACCTCCTTCCCAGCATTCGCACCAGCATCAGCCTCAGGATTCTTCTCGGCATCATCACCAGCATTGGCCGCCTCCTCTGCTGTAACACCTCGAAAATTCATGTCCTATAATGTGTTGACACGTGTCATATGTTTGAACGTGTGAAATAATGTTCTAGAAGGACTAAAGTTGACAATCATGGAAAGTATGTAAATATACGAGTTCTATCACCGGCGAATGCCAAACTATGTTTGATAAAAGTGTCATATGAGGATTGGCGTATCCTAGTGTGTCCCATAGATTATTTCCATGTCTGATCAGCATGGAGGTTTAATACATGGAACCCCTGAGATATCCCAATGGTCATATTGTACTAATGTCGACTAGTAGTATTCAAAGAAGATATCCAAAAATAAAATTGTCCAAGTAAATGTTCCCGATTAAGGAATTCGTGGACTAGTAACATAAATGTGTCATTTATTCGACACAAGCAACGATGAGTGAACTGGAGCTTGGGATATGGAAAATCTCTGTAACCTCCTTGTATCTTAGTTACCTTCTTCTAAGTTTACCCTGTTTACCTCTCTAGAGGCAGGTAGAGTTACGATTAACATCCCGCTTTGGGTTAGAGTGTTGTAAGAACTCCATGTTTATTATGGAACAACCGAAAACCTGATTAAGAAAATTTTAAGATATAGATTCATATATCCTAACTCGATATTCTAAGAGTTTGATATGGTTGGGTAAGAAAGACGATTCATTTTTGCTTATGCATTGTTACCGCAACCCTACTTAGGCAACGATTAAGAATTTGCCATCAGCTGCCCAGAATAGTCGAATTGTTCGACTAACGGCAAGGATTAGCTATTCCCTAAGAATTGTTAAGCAGTGGTTGAAATAACCATCTCACCTTAAGATAAGCTTTTCTATAAAAGTTGATAAATAAGTATCAAGGCTGCCCCTTTTGAGACCTTGTATAAATGGAATATTAAACAATCTATTGATTAGGACAATAGATTGGTAAGTCCAATTATCTTGATCTGAAAGTTGCATTGGAAGCAACGAACAAGATCATACAAATTCCTAACCATCTGTAAGTTGCCATTATTAGGCAGAGAATACTTCCTTTATTTCGGTAAATCTCGGGCCGAGATTTATTTTAAGGGGGTGAGGATGTAACACCTCGAAAATTCATGTCCTATAATGTGTTGACACGTGTCATATGTTTGAACGTGTGAAATAATGTTCTAGAAGGACTAAAGTTGACAATCATGGAAAGTATGTAAATATACGAGTTCTAAATGTCAACAGTGAATAAATGTATTGCACATTAGCCCTACATGATGCTCATACCTTCAAACGAATAAATCATAGATCATACGAAGCTAAAAGTGAGAGGTTACAAACTTCAGGGGTTAAATGTGTCAACATGTTTAAGTTATACCTTTGAGTGACCTTTTAGCAAACCCAAAGCTTTGTAACGGTTAATTATGCTCACTAGAATGCACGATTAAAATTTCATAAAGTTTCGTTATCGTATGAGAAAGTTATGATCAAATTCGTGTACGAGGGGTTAAAGCGTCAACGGTGAAAGTTATGACTTTTCGGGTTAACCGGAAGTGTCCAGGGACTTGGCAAAGTGAGTATAAGTCATAAAGCCCTTGTATATAAATAATAAGGGGTCAAAATGCAAGAATTAAGCTTAGTTGACCTTTCGGAGTACCAAGAGCCAGGGATGCAAACTGAAAAATGGAAGAATTGCCCCTGAGGAGGGCTAGCGCACTGCTACATCAGAAGCGTAGCGGTGCGCTACCAGTCACCCAGCGACCAGAAACTTGCTGTAGCCTGTTTTTCGCAATTGTGACCCATTTAACCGGTTTTTCTCACAAGTGGACGACCCTTAGACTTCCCTAGGCACTAGTAACAAGTGTTGGATGGTTGTGGTTGATCATAGACCTTGTTGTCAACACTTTGTGGTGTTTGAACTTACTATATAAAGGCCTTCAAGTTCACAACTTTTCTTCACACATTCTCCTGCATTCTTGGATCATTTCTGGAGCTATCAACAGCCTCAAGTGATCAACATTAGTGCATAGGACTCTTGTAAGTATGCTTAACCTTTTCTAATTGAGTTTAGCTAGGTTAATTAGCTAAAAGTCAAACCGTCGTAATTACGGTTTGACTTCGAGATTAGTCACTAATGGCTCAGTCATATCTCGAATTAAAAGTAGTTATAGGTTGGTTTTTATGTGGGTAATAAAACCTCAAAAGGGTTTCCCCTGATCACCACCCTAACCAGGTCAAATGTCGGGTCAAACATATGATTAAAAAGTCAACAGGATGCTTAAAATGTCATTTATGCATAATTAGCTATCTAGAACATATATAACCTGTTTAATCATTATTATAACTTAGTAATAAGTGTAAGAACATGTCCGAACATGTTCAACCCGACTATTTCCTGTTTAGACCCGGTTCGGAACCGAAAGTCCCATAGTTTGACTTTCACTTTGACTTTCAGTTCTGACCCGTTTAGGTATCTTTTAGAAATACCTTAGAGCTTCATTTGGACCAGGTTACATGCTAGTATAACCCTCTGTGATTATACACCTCGGTTCATTAGTTATCCGATTAATACGCATGATTCCGTTAATTGCTCATATGTTGACCATTATGCCCTTATTGCCTTAAAACGCGATTTTTGGAAAAGTAAAAGTGTAGAAACCTTAGTTACTGATATATAAACTTGTATGCAAAGTTTGACATCAGTTTGACTTGTAGATTAAGAGTTATGCTCAATATCGCAAAATTTATGCTTTATGTTAATAAAACGGCGTAATTAGCGTATAGCCTAGTTAAGCCGACTTTTTGGTATCAAACTTAATACCCACTGATGTAATATATTATTTTGGGATTTTTAAAGATTTTTAATTAATTTTAGGCTGAGCATAACTAGTAGTCGTAGGCTTAATCCGGTAATTGTCGGTTTTGCCCTTACGGGCCATAAAATGAGTTTTACTTATCTAAACAACTCCAAACCTTTTGCTACTGATCACATATGATTAATAAATTATTTTAAGCCTTCTGGGAATATAAAAATATCAGATTTAAGTATCGAACCCGGAAATGGCCTTAATCGCCATAATTAGCGTTTTTAACGCATGGTATGCCTTAAAATCATATTGGACATACCCGGGTTGATACCTACTGATATATGAGGCAAATTAGGATATTTTAACAGTAAGCAAAGGTTGATTAACTCAGACTTCGTTTTTGAGCTTTTCGGCTTATGTGAAATTACCAAAATGCCCCTTCGGTGCATAGTTTGGTTATAAATGATATATTTCACATATATACTTTACCCTACTGTTATAACTCATCAAATTGAGTATGTTTGCTGTTTACATCAGACCTGTAACTCAGTTAAACAGTTAAACTCTTTTACAACCTTTAAAATGACCAAACTACCCCTACGGGGCATAGTTTGTGTTTAAATTCGTTTCGGGCATAATGAAAGACATCTTATTGATTTCACAACATATTTGAGGCATAATTAACTTAGGAAACCGGTAAATGGCTCTAATGAATACCCGTCACGCTTATTACGTGTTCGGTTCGGTTTATGTAACAAGTTTACATAAATTAGCCGAAACGGGTCAAACCTTATCGGTTTTATCTCAAAATCCAGAATGTGTTTAGTTTACCCATATTATACAAGTCTCCAAACTTGTCGGGTCTAAATCACATTCTATTCCGGTCTTCGCTTAATAGTGCGTACGAACCGTATCTTCCTATAAGACTAACCGGTCTAAGCTCAGGCTTAATTAAAGACCTGTTAGCATTCTAATTAATTATTTATACCGTCATTCCAGACTAGAGCTTTCCGGTAAATTGTACCTACGCTTACTTAAGTGACTACGGCTGAGTTATTAGATTCTTGCTATTTAAGACAGGAGCTAGCTCAGGTAAATACTCTTAACTTATTTTCCCTATACGGGCTTGGAATACGGTATAATGATACCGCTTGGTCGGGTATTGAATATTTAATCTTAATGAAGGTTAAATTATTGAGGTAACCCGGTTTAATCTGTATTGTTTGAAATAAAAGCCTTTAAGGGTTAATGACCATGTCCCGGATATCCTTGACATCATTGTGTTATAAAATGGCCACGTCTTAGGTACGGGGTGTAGGCATACACCTGACAGTTACTAAGTAATAACGGTATCTCACTCTCTTGTGGGCCTATACTTGTGGCGTGTCTGTTAATCTTGACTCGGTTTCTACATCGGGCCCTGAACGTACAACGAACATGTAAATCTGTATACAAGGTTATAAATATAATTGTTCCAAGTATAAAAAGATTAATTTTGCCTCTGTGCATTTTAATCAAAGTGTCAATATATTTTGTGCCAAGTGCATTCAAATCAATTTACAAACTCTTTTCAAAATGAGTCGGTTGAGTGTATTTACCAGTGAAAACTGACGTATTTTCCAAAAGGGTTAAGTGGCAGGTACTGAACGTAATGGCTGGAAGCTCAGGGCACTAATAAGGAAATCTTGAAAGTTCTAGGCGTCTAAAGTCTGTTGAACAAATGATATGATTTAAGATCCGCCTGTGGATCCTTTACTTTCCGTTGTAATATTGAATATTACTTTATATTCGGAAATGTAATAATATTTATCTTTTGCTTCCGCTGTGCATTTATATATTGTGTTGTTTGACTATTATGTTGCCAACCACGTCACGATACTCCCCCACCGGGCCCACCGGTGACACGTGGAAAGTCGGGGTGTGACAGGTTGGTATCAGAGCCAACACTGAGTGAATTAAACACTAGCCTTTTGTGTTTAATCTCAGTTACACAATTGCACATATCTAAACTTCTGAGTCTAGACTTAACATAGGATTATTCTCAAATCCTAATATGGAAATTTTGCTTCCAAATTTTTATTGGATACGTCGCCAAGCGAAGAAGCTGTAAAAAAAAAAAAAAAAAAAATCTCCACGTCTGGAGCCTTGAAATGCTGAGCTTCGTACCGCGACCAGGATGAGACGTTCAACCCAGGGAGAAAGCATTCAGGAATTGAATGAAGAAGAAACTCCTTTGCTGAAGATCGTTTCCTTATTAGTCCTTATAAGGACATAAATATCATTCAGTCCCTCCGAGGACGACATTATTCTTTTGAAGTCCCATTTAGGGCAACCCTGTACTTGTTTAAATTTTAAAGGAACGATTAAGTTTAAAATATCATTCCTATATTATAAGATATACCATTATAATAAAAGGGCAAAATCTAAAAGGACAAGACCTAGCTTCGGGTCATATTAAGACCGGCCAAGATGGCAGTTCCTCAATTTAGATTTTGATCCTTAATAACATTCCTTTTGCAAGATCTACCATTATAATAAAATGGCAAAATCTAAAAGGACAAGACCTAGCTTCGGGTCATATTAAGACCGGCCAAGATGGCAGTTCCTCAATTTAGATTTTGATCCTTAATAACATTCCTTTTGCAAGATCTACCATTATAATAAAAGGGCAAAATCTAAAAGGACAAGACCTAGCTTCGGGTCATATTAAGACCGGCCAAGATGGCAGTTCCTCAATGTAGATTTAGATCCCTATTAACAGTTCAATTTAGAAATTTTTCTGCGTTAAATATTAATAAGAATCTTAAAGGTGAAACCTAGACTTCGGGTCATTTTAAGGCCGGGCCATGATGGTAAGACCTGTTTAAAAGATTTGAATCCCTGTTAACATCTGTAAATATGTTAACACTCCTGAGAGATGTGATTCGTTGGAAATCACACACGTAATTAAGGATTCTTCAAAAGATTCCTATCCCAGTTTAATGATCTCTAAATCCTGGGTTTACATCATCAATTAAAATGATCATATTTTAACCATACGTGGTAATAAAATGCCTACGAGCCTTGCTCATTTCTACATGAGCCAAAATACAGTGGTAGCTATGACTCCCTGTCAGAAAAAGGTAATGAACTAGGTTCAAACCTCAAGGCTTTGATTCTCTGAAATCATAGCTTATAATTTAAAAGTGTCCATGTGACTAGGCCTTGTGCCACCTTAATATCCGTGATGTTTTATAACTAGGATAAATTATAAATGCCTCGATTCTCTGAAATCATGGCTTATAAACTAAACTTGTCTACGTGACTAGGCCTCCCGTGCTATTATTAACTTATAATTTAGGATTTTGATAAAGATCCTGAACAATTATATATTTAACAAATTAACTAAAATGTGTATTAAAAACATAGTTAATAAATCGTTTAAAACGATGAAACTGTATAAACTTCCGTATAAACCTTGCCTTTTTTTTTCTTGTGTAGCAATTAAAACTACATGGCTAGGTCGGAAGAATTGAATAGTCACCCTCTGGAAAACCGCGATGATGAAAGGATTAATATAACCAGAGGAGAACTTCGTACATTGATTAACTCAGCGGTATCTAAAGCTGTGAAGGAGCAATTCCAGGAGTATAGTGAGACAAATAGTAAAGCCTCATCTGTACCCCACCCTAAATCCATCCCTAAAACTCATCCAGAGCCTGATAACAAGCCGCCCTCAAAGAAAGATGAGTTAAAGAAAGATGATGATCGACATTCATCTGGTCAAAACAGTGTTCCATCCAAGAAGATAGTGTTCGATGATGAACCGCATACCAAGTCCTGTACATATAAATACTTTGTTTCCTGCAAACCCCGGGACTTCACTGGGGAGAAAGGAGCAATAGATTGTATGACCTGGTTGGATGAAATGGACACAGTTGTCGATATCAGCGGTTGTGCTGAAAGGGATGTAGTGAAGTATGTATCCCAATCATTCAAGGGAGAGGCACTAGCATGGTGGAAGTCTCTCATTCAAGCTACGGGGAAGATCCCTTTGTACGAGATGACTTGGGATCAGTTCGTTGCTCTTATCAAAGAAAGTTACTGTCCTCAACATGAAGTTGAGAAGATTGAGACTGAATTCTTGACATTAGTCATGGAGAACTTAGATTGTCAAGCATACCTTACAAATTTCAATACCAAGTCTCGATTGGTTCCTTATTTGATCACACCGGAACCCAAGAGAATTGCTCGCTTCATTGGGGGTTTAGCCCCAGAAATAAAAGCCAGTGTTAAGGCTTCAAGACCTACTACATTCAGGTCAGCGGCAGATCTGTCGCTATCTCTCACACTTGATGTGGTTAGAAACAAGGCTGCCAAAGTCTCGGAAGATGGAAAGCGTAAAAGGGAGGATGAGAATTCCCATCGCTCCGATAGGAAGAGGAACTCTGAAGATAAGAAGAGTTCCGGGTTTAAGAGAGACAGCCAGCAGTCGGGAGAGAAGACCAGGTGTGAAACCTGTAAGAAATACCATCTTGGGAAATGCAGATTTGAGTCTCAGCCTCTACCGTGTGGAATTTGCAAGTCTAAGGAACATAAAACCCTGGATTGCAAGAAGTTGAAAGATGCAACCTGTTATGGTTGCAACGAGAAGGGGCATATCAAGACCAACTGCCCTAGAAATCAAAAGAAGCCCGAGTAGGCCAAGAGAACAAACGCACGAGTTGTCAGGATGAACGCTCAAGAGATGGTGCAGAATAATAATAGTATAATAAGTACTTTTCCTTATCAAGCAGTTTATGCAGAAACTTATTTGATACTGGCACATATAATTATATTATGAATGATAAAGGTTGAGAACTGTTGTCTCCACCTGATTAAGACTCCGGTCATTTAATGCAAGGTAGAATTTGGCCGATGATACTTTAGAAAATGCTCCAACAAATCCTATATTGATGTTTAATATCTATTAGAAATCACTCTTTTCTAATACCCTTATAGCAAACTTTTGGTTGCACACATAAGGACTCAATATAGTGATAAAAATCGATTGGTTGCCTTAAAAATCAAGCCCATATTGTGGGTGATAAGAAGCAATTAATTATCAAGACTCCTTATGAGACAACCCTCGTAAGTACACGTATCTGTATGATTAATAAATATTAAACACAAAAAAAAATGGTGGAATTGGCCGTCCCCGGAATCGAACCTGGGTCTAGGCCGCACCCTTTCGCGCGCCACCCTTTCGCGCGCCTAGCCAACTGAGCTAGGTGCCTAGTTTGTGAAACTTCCATTATTGATTTAATATAAGCACTTGTACAATAAACTTCCTTATCATTTATCAATGATAATTTCTGCTAAGTGTCCTGTTTTTAATACAGGCAATAATAAATCTTCATGAACCATAAACTTAGCAAATTTTTTTTATCATCCACAAGGTATAACTACCAAGGAAACCATAGTAACCGATTCTTATAGATCAGCAAGGAATCCTTCCGAAAATCTAAGAGTACTCTTTCTTTGCATGGAGTACGACAACATATGTTATTTTAATTATTTTTCTCATTGTTTTTCTATCACCGGCGAATGCCAAACTATGTTTGATAAAAGTGTCATATGAGGATTGGCGTATCCTAGTGTGTCCCATAGATTATTTCCATGTCTGATCAGCATGGAGGTTTAATACATGGAACCCCTGAGATATCCCAATGGTCATATTGTACTAATGTCGACTAGTAGTATTCAAAGAAGATATCCAAAAATAAAATTGTCCAAGTAAATGTTCCCGATTAAGGAATTCGTGGACTAGTAACATAAATGTGTCATTTATTCGACACAAGCAACGATGAGTGAACTGGAGCTTGGGATATGGAAAATCTTTGTAACCTCCTTGTATCTTAGTTACCTTCTTCTAAGTTTACCCTGTTTACCTCTCTAGAGGCAGGTAGAGTTACGATTAACATCCCGCTTTGGGTTAGAGTGTTGTAAGAACTCCATGTTTATTATGGAACAACCGAAAACCTGATTAAGAAAATTTTAAGATATAGATTCATATATCCTAACTCGATATTCTAAGAGTTTGATATGGTTGGGTAAGAAAGACGATTCATTTTTGCTTATGCATTGTTACCGCAACCCTACTTAGGCAACGATTAAGAATTTGCCATCAGCTGCCCAGAATAGTCGAATTGTTCGACTAACGGCAAGGATTAGCTATTCCCTAAGAATTGTTAAGCAGTGGTTGAAATAACCATCTCACCTTAAGATAAGCTTTTCTATAAAAGTTGATAAATAAGTATCAAGGCTGCCCCTTTTGAGACCTTGTATAAATGGAATATTAAACAATCTATTGATTAGGACAATAGATTGGTAAGTCCAATTATCTTGATCTGAAAGTTGCATTGGAAGCAACGAACAAGATCATACAAATTCCTAACCATCTGTAAGTTGCCATTATTAGGCAGAGAATACTTCCTTTATTTCGGTAAATCTCGGGCCGAGATTTATTTTAAGGGGGTGAGGATGTAACACCTCGAAAATTCATGTCCTATAATGTGTTGACACGTGTCATATGTTTGAACGTGTGAAATAATGTTCTAGAAGGACTAAAGTTGACAATCATGGAAAGTATGTAAATATACGAGTTCTAAATGTCAACAGTGAATAAATGTATTGCACATTAGCCCTACATGATGCTCATACCTTCAAACGAATAAATCATAGATCATACGAAGCTAAAAGTGAGAGGTTACAAACTTCAGGGGTTAAATGTGTCAACATGTTTAAGTTATACCTTTGAGTGACCTTTTAGCAAACCCAAAGCTTTGTAACGGTTAATTATGCTCACTAGAATGCACGATTAAAATTTCATAAAGTTTCGTTATCGTATGAGAAAGTTATGATCAAATTCGTGTACGAGGGGTTAAAGCGTCAACGGTGAAAGTTATGACTTTTCGGGTTAACCGGAAGTGTCCAGGGACTTGGCAAAGTGAGTATAAGTCATAAAGCCCTTGTATATAAATAATAAGGGGTCAAAATGCAAGAATTAAGCTTAGTTGACCTTTCGGAGTACCAAGAGCCAGGGATGCAAACTGAAAAATGGAAGAATTGCCCCTGAGGAGGGCTAGCGCACTGCTACATCAGAAGCGTAGCGGTGCGCTACCAGTCACCCAGCGACCAGAAACTTGCTGTAGCCTGTTTTTCGCAATTGTGACCCATTTAACCGGTTTTTCTCACAAGTGGACGACCCTTAGACTTCCCTAGGCACTAGTAACAAGTGTTGGATGGTTGTGGTTGATCATAGACCTTGTTGTCAACACTTTGTGGTGTTTGAACTTACTATATAAAGGCCTTCAAGTTCACAACTTTTCTTCACACATTCTCCTGCATTCTTGGATCATTTCTGGAGCTATCAACAGCCTCAAGTGATCAACATTAGTGCATAGGACTCTTGTAAGTATGCTTAACCTTTTCTAATTGAGTTTAGCTAGGTTAATTAGCTAAAAGTCAAACCGTCGTAATTACGGTTTGACTTCGAGATTAGTCACTAATGGCTCAGTCATATCTCGAATTAAAAGTAGTTATAGGTTGGTTTTTATGTGGGTAATAAAACCTCAAAAGGGTTTCCCCTGATCACCACCCTAACCAGGTCAAATGTCGGGTCAAACATATGATTAAAAAGTCAACAGGATGCTTAAAATGTTATTTATGCATAATTAGCTATCTAGAACATATATAACCTGTTTAATCATTATTATAACTTAGTAATAAGTGTAAGAACATGTCCGAACATGTTCAACCCGACTATTTCCTGTTTAGACCCGGTTCGGAACCGAAAGTCCCATAGTTTGACTTTCACTTTGACTTTCAGTTCTGACCCGTTTAGGTATGTTTTAGAAATACCTTAGAGCTTCATTTGGACCAGGTTACATGCTAGTATAACCCTCTGTGATTATACACCTCGGTTCATTAGTTATCCGATTAATACGCATGATTCCGTTAATTGCTCATATGTTGACCATTATGCCCTTATTGCCTTAAAACGCGATTTTTGGAAAAGTAAAAGTGTAGAAACCTTAGTTACTGATATATAAACTTGTATGCAAAGTTTGACATCAGTTTGACTTGTAGATTAAGAGTTATGCTCAATATCGCAAAATTTATGCTTTATGTTAATAAAACGGCGTAATTAGCGTATAGCCTAGTTAAGCCGACTTTTTGGTATCAAACTTAATACCCACTGATGTAATATATTATTTTGGGATTTTTAAAGATTTTTAATTAATTTTAGGCTGAGCATAACTAGTAGTCGTAGGCTTAATCCGGTAATTGTCGGTTTTGCCCTTACGGGCCATAAAATGAGTTTTACTTATCTAAACAACTCCAAACCTTTTGCTACTGATCACATATGATTAATAAATTATTTTAAGCCTTCTGGGAATATAAAAATATCAGATTTAAGTATCGAACCCGGAAATGGCCTTAATCGCCATAATTAGCGTTTTTAACGCATGGTATGCCTTAAAATCATATTGGACATACCCGGGTTGATACCTACTGATATATGAGGCAAATTAGGATATTTTAACAGTAAGCAAAGGTTGATTAACTCAGACTTCGTTTTTGAGCTTTTCGGCTTATGTGAAATTACCAAAATGCCCCTTCGGTGCATAGTTTGGTTATAAATGATATATTTCACATATATACTTTACCCTACTGTTATAACTCATCAAATTGAGTATGTTTGCTGTTTACATCAGACCTGTAACTCAGTTAAACAGTTAAACTCTTTTACAACCTTTAAAATGACCAAACTACCCCTACGGGGCATAGTTTGTGTTTAAATTCGTTTCGGGCATAATGAAAGACATCTTATTGATTTCACAACATATTTGAGGCATAATTAACTTAGGAAACCGGTAAATGGCTCTAATGAATACCCGTCACGCTTATTACGTGTTCGGTTCGGTTTATGTAACAAGTTTACATAAATTAGCCGAAACGGGTCAAACCTTATCGGTTTTATCTCAAAATCCAGAATGTGTTTAGTTTACCCATATTATACAAGTCTCCAAACTTGTCGGGTCTAAATCACATTCTATTCCGGTCTTCGCTTAATAGTGCGTACGAACCGTATCTTCCTATAAGACTAACCGGTCTAAGCTCAGGCTTAATTAAAGACCTGTTAGCATTCTAATTAATTATTTATACCGTCATTCCAGACTAGAGCTTTCCGGTAAATTGTACCTACGCTTACTTAAGTGACTACGGCTGAGTTATTAGATTCTTGCTATTTAAGACAGGAGCTAGCTCAGGTAAATACTCTTAACTTATTTTCCCTATACGGGCTTGGAATACGGTATAATGATACCGCTTGGCCGGGTATTGAATATTTAATCTTAATGAAGGTTAAATTATTGAGGTAACCCGGTTTAATCTGTATTGTTTGAAATAAAAGCCTTTAGGGGTTAATGACCATGTCCCGGATATCCTTGACATCATTGTGTTATAAAATGGCCACGTCTTAGGTACGGGGTGTAGGCATACACCTGACAGTTACTAAGTAATAACGGTATCTCACTCTCTTGTGGGCCTATACTTGTGGCGTGTCTGTTAATCTTGACTCGGTTTCTACATCGGGCCCTGAACGTACAACGAACATGTAAATCTGTATACAAGGTTATAAATATAATTGTTCCAAGTATAAAAAGATTAATTTTGCCTCTGTGCATTTTAATCAAAGTGTCAATATATTTTGTGCCAAGTGCATTCAAATCAATTTACAAACTCTTTTCAAAATGAGTCGGTTGAGTGTATTTACCAGTGAAAACTGACGTATTTTCCAAAAGGGTTAAGTGGCAGGTACTGAACGTAATGGATGGAAGCTCAGGGCACTAATAAGGAAATCTTGAAAGTTCTAGGCGTCTAAAGTCTGTTGAACAAATGATATGATTTAAGATCCGCCTGTGGATCCTTTACTTTCCGTTGTAATATTGAATATTACTTTATATTCGGAAATGTAATAATATTTATCTTTTGCTTCCGCTGTGCATTTATATATTGTGTTGTTTGACTATTATGTTGCCAACCACGTCACGATACTCCCCCACCGGGCCCACCGGTGACACGTGGAAAGTCGGGGTGTGACATATGCCGCCTTAGAAGGATGAGCAACGGGATGACCTCCGAGGCCCTGTAGTTTCTCCTCCCAAGCCTTTACATTCCAGGAGGGGCATTCAAAACCCAAATCCATGGCCTCATAAGCCATCCTTATCCTGGCTTGGAGAAGAGAGACGACCACGGATGCTTTGAGGCTATCCCGATATGAACTCATATTCTGCTGGTATTGGAGAAGGGCGGCATCTAGCTTGGCTTGAGCATCCTCATTGGATTTGTGGAGGGCAGCTTGATGTTCCTGAGTCATTGCCTTGTATTTGTCTTCATAATGCTGGGATTTGGCAGCCGCAATGGTCCCTTGATCAGCTATGGTGGCTTCAGCTTTCTCCAGCTTGATCTCCAACATCTTGTTAAGCCCGCATGCGTCTTCATACAAGTGCATAAGGCGGTCCAAACCCTATCGATAAAGACACAGGTATCGATGTAAAAATAGGCAGGATAAGGACTAACATACTTGTGCAGGATATTGAAAGGAAAATTTTACCTGTTTGAGGTATGAGGTGGCTTCGTTAAACCCATGGTTCTCGAGAGAGAATGTTTCAGAAACAGTTGGAGAATCTGACTCCTTTATCTTCCGAGAACTGGATGCTCGGGTCCTAGATGCCGGAGGGGCTTTAGGAGCAGAAATGGTCCTTGAAGAGGTAGGTTTTGGTGTAGCAGACGACTTTGGCTTGGATTCCTGTTTGATGGGTGCGAGGCTGGAGTAGCAATCCAACTCGTCAAGTTCGAAACCTTCAAGGTTGACGACTGGTACTACACAAGGGAAGATATTCTTAAACTCATCATACTTTTGAAAAGTAATTAATATATGCTGAGAATGTGCTTACCAGACATTTCTGAGCTTGATTTCTGGCTTGAATCTGTAAGAGACAGGGAGAAAGTTCTTTCACTGGAAGGAAGACGGTAGATTTCCTTGATCTTGGATTCGGATTCTGCGCTGGGAGGCACTAAATCTCTGAAATTCGCTGCATAAAAACATCAGGATATAAGTCCGGGATACAGTTTGAAGATATAATTGGGGATATTCCTAAAACCCTAAATCCTACCCTTGGTTAACCATTTAACCGGTAGATCGAAACCCTTATCAATAGAGTCTCTTTTTACGAAAAAGAATTTTCGTCGCCATCGATCCTCGTTCTTGGTGGCTTTAAGAACCAAAGGGTTCTTGGAGGTAGAAAACAGAAGAAAACGGTGATTGCCGTGGGATCTCAACCGGTATGCTATAGGAAGGTCCTCAACAAGTAGGTCAGGAAAAGGACGAGATTTGATTTGATCCAGCACTATTAAAACTCGCCAAACCATTGGCATAATCTGGGCATAGCTAAGGCCGGTGAGTTCAAAAAAGCGAGAGATAAAGGGTGGAAATGGGTACCGGAGTCCAAGAGAGAAGGGGTTGGCGAAGAAACAAACCCACTCATCGGATATCGCGTCTGATCGGGCTTCCCGATCAAAAGGGCGAAAGACTGTTCCGGTGGGGAAGGCGCCGGAATATTTAAGAGCAGCGATGTCGGCGTTGTTGAAGCAGCAGATCTCCTTTGCTGGATCAACAATGAAATTCTGACTTACGAGGCTTGAGGCTGGTCTGTCCGATTGTGATCTTGTTCGTGATGCCATGAAAGGTGTTGAGCAAACTGAAAGAAATTCAAGAAAGAAGGATAGAGGATAGAGAGAAAAGTAATTACCTGAAGATTGCTTGAAGAAAGATAAAAAGAAGCAGAAATGATTTGGCTAAATATAGGCTGAATATAGGGGGTAAAGAGTAAATATTGTATTGGAAATGGCACACTGTCATTTCAAACATCGTTTCATTTTAATAGCCTCGATCGACGAGAAAAGGTTTTGAAATATATCCGTTGGATTGGTATACCAACCGATATATTTGGGGACAATTGTTATGGGTCATTTTCTGAGTATGCATATCCTGACTAATATCCCGCTTTTAATTGTTTGTTTGTGACCAGGATGCTGAACGGGGATATTGCTAACATCTTGGGCGATATCCTGAGTTTGAGTGAATTAAACACGTGCAGGTTAATGGCTGTAAGTTACTGTAACAACTCTCATCAAAAGTCCTAATTATTATTTTAATTTGGCCAATAGGAAACCCTAATTGAGAAACCCAAGTGATTCTGAACAAACCCTAAAATTTTCAAAACATTTAGAATCAGGTTTAGGGCCCCTAAAACTCAGAGGGGGTAAACCCTAATTGATAATTATCTTCGAAAATGTGCGGTCAATAACAAGAATTAACGAACTGTCAATTCAGCAAACCTATACTAGTGACAAGGCTACTCTAGGCTAGGTGTGCATCCCAGGCGAGTCGCGACAGGGGTCACGACTTCTTCCGCGACACGCGGGGGAGTCCAACTTCACGTATAAATACTAGGCCTTGGGACTTGAAATCTGTCTTTGGAACGACGTAAATCCGAGTTACGTAGACTGAGTTATCGCAAGAACAGTTCACTAAACACACACAATCACTAATTGCTGCCACAATCAGGGTAATAACTCGATCACTATTACGATTCAACGTCCGATCGATTATAACTATCCAACGATTGTTAAGTGCCGCTCAAATTGAGTTATACTTTGTTAATTCATAGTGATTTCGACTTGAATGTTTGAGTGCTGTTCGAAATCAGACTATACTCTGTCATTCGTTGTGAATCCGCTGAATTTTAAAGTATTACACTTGTAAATCATTGTGAGGGTTTAATCTCGTGAATTGTCGTAACTGTTGTATTAGTTACTAACCGGTTTGTGTGTGCATTGTTATTTAAAATTAGGTTAATAAAGGCTAATCAGTAGGCTTATACTCTGCTCGTTAAAACTACAATGTGAGTCATTCTCTTTTTATCAAATTTGTTTACAAAATCATGTTTATTTTCAAAGGTTATAATTACAGTGATTAAGTTTATGTAATCACCAAGTTACAGCCGGTATGTGGGGTTTTGTATACATTACTTGATATCCGTCTCTATTGGACAACGAGTTAGCCAATGAGTGATATGACCATAGTCACAGACACCTTTGGACAACGAGATAGCCAATGTGTGTTCGAGTGACAAGTACTGTGGGTATTTGGTTTGATATCTGAAACATTGTAATCTCTCTTAATACTGTGAATTATAACAAAAGTGTCGTTTTAGTAAAACTGAATGATTCACTCAGTATTTCCCGCTGACAAAACCTTTTTCAAACATGTTTCAGGTGATCTGTTGTGAGCAAAAGAGAAGTGCCGTGGAGCACTACAAGCTTAGAAAAGTGGCTCAATGTAAATAAATAAAGAAACATGTTTTGAGAAATAAAGATTTCCCAGATAAATCACTTTATTGTAAATTGTGGGAATTATCCCTATATTATATATAAACGAGCAGTTTTAATAATAATCGATCCTGTTTAAAAAGACTTCCGCTGTCACTTAATTAGATACCACGGGATTTCCTGCCTCACGGCTCTGGACCGGGTCAAACCGGGGCCCAAGGGCCGTGACAGGAAAAGGTGGTATCAGAGCCACTGATTTAAGCTTACTATTGATTTTAGCCTATTAAAATAATTAGGAAAATTTATTTGCCATTCTGTGAAAATATGTTTTATTAACTGATTAATTGTTGAGTTACAGTATGGGTAAACACAAGCTGTGTGCTATCTACCATAAATTAGATACTGCACCCACAAGAAAAGGAACCTCTTCCTCCAAACACCCAGCAGATCTGGAAGAAGGGATTTTTGTCCGTAAAGCAAATTATGAAAATCCTCTCACCCAAGATAAAAGAAATTCGATTCTTAGGAAGGGACAGGAGAAAATAAAGAAACCCCAAGTCAAGAAAGTGAGGTTTAATCCAGAAATCCAGGAATTAGGCAATAAGTTACCTTGGGAAGACACATTAGATGAAAAGTGGGCAAACCTTTATATGCTAGCTACCGTAGCAGAAAATGCAAACCTCTAAACTATCAATAAGCCTGGTCTAGTAGAAAAATTAATATCCAATAAATAAATAAATTATAGTGTGTTCACTTTCCTGTAGCCTTTTTGTACAAATCAGTATGCAATAAAACTTTAATGTTTTATTTGTCAAAACTTTGTTCCAAAGTTTTAACTTAGCATTTTTGTGCATTTTGCATATATGCTATCCAGCATGAGTGAGATATCGGAAGCATTTCAGAATCTCAACCTCTACCCAGTACCAATTGAAGTCTCCCACGACTTTACTGGTTATATTGCTGACATAGAGGAACCTCTGGAATTCCAAGCTCCACCGCTGGAAAAAGCAAAACCTAAAAAGAGAAGAAGATATGTAGGATGGAGAAAAGTGCGCAGGAGAAAGCCAGCTACTAGGAGACTCCCTAAAATAGAAAACCCTATAGACAAGGGAAAAGGAATCGAAATCGAAATCGGAGAAAGTTCTAAACCAGCAGAGATAGAAATCAGGAAAGATTCTAACAAAAAAGGAATAGAAATTGGAGAGAGCTCCAGACAACCTGAAGAACTCACATTTCAAGACGAAGTAGACCGTCTACTGGCAAATTGTGATGTCATTAGTCCTATCCATAATAATCTATATCCTTACCTAGAAAACCAACTTCCTGTAAATCTAGAACCAGCTGTTCCAGACCCAATAATCCACACTCTACCTATAGGTCAAATGGAAGAATGGTGGACGAATGACTGGCCATTTCAAAATATTGTCAACAGTCCTTATTCCTTCCTTCCACAGTTTGATCCAGAACCTATCCCCAATCCTCCAATGAGCAACGAAAACTTAGCCGAACTCCGTCAGTTCGGTGAAGAGCGGATAGGTACAGGGAATAGACTCCGGGAAATGGGGGAACAGATTTCCTGGAAATACGATGAAAGGGAGCGTTGCTACTAAACTACCAGTTGACCAAAGAATAGTGGGGTTGGGAAGAATGTTTGTATAATAATAATAATAATAATAATAATAATAATAATAATAAATTCTGTAAAATGGGAAATAAAACGTTGTAAAATAACCAGTGTGTATGGATGCCTATATAATAGCTAAAGCAAAATAGAAGTCGAAACATCGACAATTTTGGATATATATCTGTGTTGAAAGATTATATGTAATTGTTTTATTTACAATCATTTGATACTAATAGTTATATTTATAATAATTATCAGATGGAAAACGCTAGTAATGAACCAGTTAATGAAGGGAATCAATCTGAACAAAACCAGGAAAATCAGTATATGACCAGGCAAGATATCGAAAATATCGTTGCCCAAGGGATAGCCAATGCTATTCCAGCATTTGTTGCTGCTATAAAGAATCCAATTGAACCACAACAAATTATTCCTAGTAAACGTACTCAGGAAGACAATTTTAGTCATAGTGTAAATGGAGGCGGTAATCATGACGATAATAATCCACGACAGGCTCCACCTCCTAAGAAAATGAAAGCTGCAACGCCTGGTTGCACTTTCAAAGAATTTCTTGCTTGCAAACCTGCTGAATTTGCAGGTAATGAAGGAGCAACTGCAGTACTGCGTTGGTTAGAGAAAACCGAAGCAGTAATTGCAATAAGTAAGTGTTCCGAAGAAGATCAGGTGATGTATGCGTCAAATTTATTCAAAGAAGGAGCATTAGAATGGTGGAACACTGTATTACAAGTAAAAGGAAGAAGGATAGCCTATGCTCTGAATTGGGAAGAATTTAAAATTCTTGTAGAAAGAAAATATTGTCCTGAGTATGAAAAGGAACAAATGGCAAATAAGTTCCTAAATCATCGGATGATGGGAGTAGATTGTCGCGGTTATACTTCGACATTCTTTGAATATGCTAGAGTAGTACCAACACTGGCTTCGCCAGAACCGGTACTCATTTCTCGTTACATTTGGGGATTAATTAGTGAAATTCGCAATATCGTTAAAGCTGCGAGACCTCGCACTATTGACGATGCTGTGGAACTAGCTAATACCCTAACTGATGAACTAGTACGCACAAGAGAAGAAGATCGAAAGAAGGAATTGGTTCAAAAGATTACCCAAGGATTTCGTGTGGGTAATGATAATAATAGGTTCAAGAAAAGAGGAAGGAGACAATCTGCACAACCACCTTTTTGCGGAAATTGCAAAAAGAATCATTTTGGAAAATGTAATGTAATCTGCAACTTCTGCAAAATAGTAGGACATCGCGAAGAGGAATGCAGAAAGAAAACAAGAGTCTGCTATAATTGCGAAGAAACAGAACATTTTAGACCAGAATGTCCTAAATTGGTCAAACCAGCAGATAACAAAGCCAAGACAGCCGACGGAGCTACTAAGAAGAATGTCCGAGCATTCCAGCTAACCACTCAGGAAGCCGAACTGATCCCTGACGTTATAGCTGGTACGTTCTTGGTCCACGACGTTTATGCAAAAGTATCATTTGACTCTGGTGTAAACCAAAGTTTTATTAATACTTCATTTTGTCAAGCCCTTAACTTACCTTTAACCACCCTTAGGCAAAATTTTACAGTCGAAACGGCAGACGGAAATTCTGTTAACATAAATAAGGTTTTGCAAGAAGGTAAGATAGAACTGCTAGGTCATAAGTTTTCCGCAAACCTGTTACCTATGAAGTTAGCCGGATTCGATGTAGTGTTAGTAATGGATTGGTTAATAGCCAACCATGCTCGAATCCTTTGTGACAAGAATTCCGTAGAAATCCGTACTCCCACAGGAGAGGTAATTTTAATTACCGGAGATAAACCACGAAAGCCACTGAAGTTCATATCAGTAATGAAAGTTGCTAGTTATGAACGAAAGCAAGGAATGGTGTATATGATTTCAGTAATCATTAACACTAAAAGTAAGGAACTCCCAGACATCCCTATAGTTTCAGAATACCCAGACATCTTTCCAGAAGAATTACCGGGGTTACCACCAGATAGGGAAGTAGAGTTTAGAATTCATCTAATTCCAGGTACTACACTAATAGCCAAGGCACCTTATCGATTAGTACCCACCGAAATGCTAGAATTGAAAAAGCAGTTAGATGAATTATTAAGCAAAGGATTTATACAACCTAGTTCATCCCCTTGGGGAGCACTAGTGTTGTTTGTGAAAAAGAAAGATGGACCGATGAGAATGTGTATCGATTATAGAGAACTAAATAAAGTTACAATTAAGAATCGATACCCATTACCTAGGATTGACGATCTTTTTGATCAACTTCAAGGTGCTAGGTATTTTTCTAAGATAGACTTAAGATCTGGATATCACCAGTTAAAAGTACAAGAAGAAGACATACCTAAAACTGCTTTCAGAACTAGGTATGGCCATTATGAGTTTACAGTCATGCCCTTTGGACTAACAAATGCCCCAGCAGCATTTATGGACATGATGAATCGGATCTGTAAGCCATACTTGGATAAATTTGTAATTGTATTCATCGACGATATACTTATTTATTCCAAAAGTCAGGAAGAACATTGCGAACACTTGCATGCACTCTTAACCTTGTTAAGAAAGGAAAAACTTTATGCCAAATTCTCGAAGTGTGAATTCTGGCTGCAAGAAGTACAATTTTTAGGTCATATGGTGAATCACGGAGGAATTCACGTAGATCCTGCTAAAATAGAAGCAATTACCAAATGGAAGGTCCCACAAACAGCTATGGAAATTAGAAGTTTTCTAGGCTTAGCTGGATATTACAGACGATTTATTAAGGATTTCTCTAAGATAGCTGTACCATTGACTAAGTTAACCTGTAAATCCGCTAAGTTTGAATGGGGACATAAGCAAGAAGAAGCTTTTAAGATTTTAAAACACCGATTGACGAATGCTCCAATTTTAGCATTGCCCGAAGGAACAGAAGATTTTGAAGTATATTGTGATGCTTCAAAATTAGGATTTGGATGTGTGTTGATGCAACGCAAGAAGGTAATTGCGTATGCCTCTCGACAGCTGAAAAAGCACGAGGAAAATTATACGACTCATGACTTAGAATTAGGAGCCATAATTTTTGCCTTAAAAATATGGAGACATTATCTGTATGGAAGTAAGTTTACTGTTTATACAGATCATAAAAGTTTAAGGTATATATTTGGGCAGAAAGAGTTAAATATGAGGCAAAGAAGATGGATGGAAGTTCTAAGCGATTACGACTGTGATATTCAATATCACGAAGGGAAGGCAAACATAGTTGCAGATGCCTTAAGTCGTAAATATCAGGAAAAACAAAAGCGAGTCCGTGCTCTTAGATTAAATCTACAACTAGATTTAATGCAACAATTAAAGAAAGTTCAGGAAACAGCAATCAAGGACGATGCTGAAGGAATGAAAGGTTACATAAAAGAACTAGAGCAAGGAAATGATGGAATTTGGAGATTCCACAAGAAACGAATTTGGGTACCTAAGCAGGGAGAATTAAGAAATAAGATTTTAGAAGAATCTCATAAATCCAGGTATACCATACATCCAGGAAACAATAAAATGTACCAAGATTTAAGAAATAATTTCTGGTGGATAGGAATGAAAAAGGATATAGCTGAATACGTATCTAAATGTCTTACTTGTTCACAAGTTAAGGCCGAACACCAGAAACCTTCAGGACTACTACAACAATTGGAAATGCCTGTATGGAAATGGGAACTCATAACAATGGATTTTGTTACTAAGTTACCCAAGACCAGAAAAGGTAATGATGCGATTTGGGTAATTGTGGATCGATTAACCAAATCAGCTCATTTTCTACCAATAAAGGAAACCTTTAGCATGGAAAGACTAGCCAAGTTGTACGTAGACGAAGTGGTATCTTTGCATGGAGTCCCACTCTCCATTGTTTCAGATAGAGATAGTCGTTTCACTTCCCATTTCTGGAAAAGTTTCCAGCAAGCAATGGGAACTCGACTAAACCTAAGCACGGCATATCATCCTCAAACAGACGGACAAAGTGAAAGGACAATCCAAACTCTAGAAGACATGCTTCGAGCATGTGTAATAGATTTTGGTGGAAATTGGGATGATCATTTACCATTAATTGAATTCTCCTATAATAATAGCTATCATTCAAGCATTGACACTGCTCCATTTGAGGCACTTTATGGAAGAAAGTGTAGAACTCCAGTTTGTTGGGCAGAAATAGGAGAAAGCCAATTGTCAGGTCCTGAGATAGTTCAAGAGACGACCGACAAGATTACTCAAATTAAGGAAAGGCTGAAGACTGCTCGAGATCGCCAGAAAAGTTATGCAGACAATAGATGCAAGCCATTAGAATTCCAAATAGGAGACAGAGTAATGTTGAAAGTTTCTCCTTGGAAAGGAGTTGTTCGATTCGGTAAGAAAGGAAAGCTAAGTCCAAGATACGTAGGACCATTTTCTGTGATCCAACGTATAGGACCAGTTGCTTATCGTTTACAACTACCAGAAGAGTTATCCGGAGTACATGATGTATTTCATGTATCCAATCTCAAGAAATGTTTATCAGATGAATCACTGGTAGTACCTCTTCAAGATATAGAGGTAAACGAAAAGCTAAAATTTGTTGAGAAACCTCTTCAAATTGAGGATCGAAAGATTAAGTTTCTCAAACACAAGCGACTAGTTTTAGTCAAAGTCAGATGGGATTCAAAACGAGGAGCTGAATACACTTGGGAGCTGGAATCAGAAATGAAGCGAAAGTATCCACATTTATTTCAGTAAATCTCGAGGACGAGATTTTTCTTAAGGTGGGGAGAATGTAACAACTCTCATCAAAAGTCCTAATTATTATTTTAATTTGGCCAATAGGAAACCCTAACTGAGAAACCCAAGTGATTATGAACAAACCCTAAAATTTTCAAAACATTTAGAATCAGGTTTAGGGCCCCTAAAACTCAGAGGGGGTAAACCCTAATTGATAATTATCTTCAAAAATGTGCTGTCAATAACAAGAATTAACGAACTGTCAATTCAGCAAACCTATACTAGTGACAAGGCTACTCTAGGCTAGGTGTGCATCCCAGGCGAGTCGCGACAGGGGTCACGACTTCTTCCGCGACACGCGGGGGAGTCCAACTTCACGTATAAATACTAGGCCTTGGGACTTGAAATATGTCTTTGGAACGACGTAAATCTGAGTTACGTAGACTGAGTTATCGCAAGAACAGTTCACTAAACACACACAATCACTAATTGCTGCCACAATCAGGGTAATAACTCGATCACTATTACGATTCAACGTCCGATCGATTATAACTATCCAACGATTGTTAAGTGCCGCTCAAATTGAGTTATACTTTGTTAATTCATAGTGATTTCGACTTGAATGTTTGAGTGCTGTTCGAAATCGGACTATACTCTGTCATTCGTTGTGAATCCGCTGAATTTTAAAGTATTACACTTGTAAATCGTTGTGAGAGTTTAATCTCGTGAATTGTCGTAACTGTTGTATTAGTTACTAACCGGTTTGTGTGTGCATTGTTATTTAAAATTAGGTTAATAAAGGCTAATCAGTAGGCTTATACTCTGCTCGTTAAAACTACAATGTGAGTCATTCTCTTTTTATCAAATTTGTTTACAAAATCATGTTTATTTTCAAAGGTTATAATTACAGTGATTAAGTTTATGTAATCACCAAGTTACAGCCGGTATGTGGGGTTTTGTATACATTACTTGATATCCGTCACTATTGGACAACGAGTTAGCCAATGAGTGATATGACCATAGTCACAGACACCTTTGGACAACGAGATAGCCAATGTGTGTTCGAGTGACAAGTACTGTGGGTATTTGGTTTGATATCTGAAACATTGTAATCTCTCTTAATACTGTGAATTATAACAAAAGTGTCGTTTTAGTAAAACTGAATGATTCACTCAGTATTTCCCGCTGACAAAACCTTTTTCAAACATGTTTCAGGTGATCTGTTGTGAGCAAAAGAGAAGTGCCGTGGAGCACTACAAGCTTAGAAAAGTGGCTCAATGTAAATAAATAAAGAAACATGTTTTGAGAAATAAAGATTTCCCAGATAAATCACTTTATTGTAAATTATGGGAATTATCCCTATATTATATATAAACGAGCAGTTTTAATAATAATCGATCCTGTTTAAAAAGACTTCCGCTGTCACTTAATTAGATACCACGGGATTTCCTGCCTCACGGCTCTGGACCGGGTCAAACCGGGGCCCAAGGGCCGTGACAGTTACTAACGGTCATCAGGACTTCTTCTCCTCAAGACTCGGGCGTATTTGTTATGAGGAAGCCATTGAACCCGAAAGACTTGGTCCTCAACGTTCAAGTGGGAATATTCGCTGGATCCCGGAAGTTTAGGATAGTTTGTTACATTATCTTTACTATAAATAGATGGGGGCGGATCAGTTTAAGGCACACAATTTACACTTACACTCTCGAACACTTTCACTCTCTAGCTCATTGCAAACACCACACTTGTATTCAAATTTCATTGTAACACATAGTCAATCCGCACCACATCTTGCACTGTATCCTGACGTTTGAAGTAATAAGAAGAACAAGGCAGCTGCGATTGTCAGCTCCCGAGGTTTTATGCCGGCGATCTAGATTGATCAAAGGCTTTCCTCGTACATCTCGTGTCGTTTATAGATACAGCTCAATATCCTGAGCCGTATCCTGAATACTGATTTTCTAAATAACTTAACAAGCATATTTTCAATACACTTTCTAGCACACTACCTCACTTTACTAATTTGATCACTTAATTGCTTCGGTAATTTTTGACCAAAACACACACGTAACAACTTACATACATACGTACCTACATACATACGAACGTACCCACATACGTGTATACCTTTTATACATCCATTCATACATACATACATACATACTTATTACATGCCTTCACACAAACCTACATACGTGCATACATTCGTACATACTCACTTGCGTACATATACATACTACCTACATACCCACCTACATACATACACTTAGATTTATAAAACATACATACGTATATGCCTACATACTTACTTACATATATATTTATAATCACCTATTGCCACATACTCAACTCATACTTACCTACTCATATACGTCTTCATATATCCGCGTGTACTTGCTCACACACTTATAATCTTACATACGTTTACACATACATGCTCACATACACTTCTACATACGTTTTTAGATACATTCAAACATACATACTTGCCTATCTACATAGATGCATACATTTATGCTCATAAAAACGTAAGTTACATTAGTCAAACGTAACTTGAAACGCGTTTAAACGAGTTCCCAAGACAAAACTGAGCAAACGAGCAACTTTCGCCAACCAGGGGGGGGGGGGGGGGGGCTCGCGTGACGCCAAGGGCCTTGGCGTCACGCTAGGCCCCTGTTTTCACAGAACAGGTGCAGCACAATGCTGCACATTCCCAGCACGATCCCGTTTTACGGAAACGAGCATAACTCTCTCGTTTTTGATCCGTTTTACCCGATTCTTTTTCCTACGCGTCCGTAATTTCATTCTCCATCTAATGGAGTTAAAATCCAACATCCGACATTATAAAATTTTAGACTTTTAACTCTTCGGCTTATTACCCTCTTACAAAATTTCGACCCGTTCATTCACTCATCAACATAACTTGTTTGCTTTACCATAACCTCTTATAATCCTAATAATATCAGTGACGTCTATCATAATTACTAATAGCTTGGATGCCTTGCATCCTCTTAACACATTATCGTTCATATGCTTATTTTGACCCGTTAAGGGTATTCGCGCATTAATTGGTCTATGACTAACAAAACCATACTCCCCACTTCCATTCTTGTCCAAATCATTACACTAATCGAATAACTTGTTTCTAAACTACTTTTTAAGATCGTTTGCCCAAAATACCCATCAAGGGCATTTTGGTCAACTTTAACCCATCCTTTATGCCGAAAGACTACGACACATATTTGACCTCAACCATCATGTTTAGTTAATTAAAACACCATATTACTTACTCGAACTAAGAAGTGATTACAGAAATCACTTACCTTATGCGTCCGTGCTCGCATCCGATTCCTTGCCTCTTCTTGACCCGTTAACACCTCATGCTTGAGCCCGTCTCGATGTGATTTCCTATACTTTCATTTCATCGAAATCACGCTCTTATTAACATACTCATTTGTACATGTAACCATCATATCACTCGCGTAATTCACACTTAACTTTCCTTAGTCATTTCTAACAAGCATTTAAAACATACAATCAACTTCATAACCTTTCCAACACACGTAATTCATCGGGTAATCAAAATTAACACATTTTAACATAACATGTATCAAACGACTTCCTATAATCCTGCTTTTACAACAATGAGTCAAATCATGTTTCTTATACTTAGTTGACTTTTGAAAGTCAACTATTAACCATATTTAACCATCGACTTATCATCATATACTCGTAACATCATAATCGACTATACGGACGACACTATATACATTTCATCATACACTTGATGCGAGTACTACCTTTTAAGCATAACGTACAACTATTTCATGCACAAATCTTCTAAACTCATACATAACCCATCAAAACCTACTACTAATCATCATGTATCATTCCCAAACAAACATCAAACATATCATCATCACATTTCTCCTAATTCTTCTAACAAGTAGTCATCATAACCACATAATACATCAATCTTTCAACAAGACTCGAACATGGGAGGTGATTCTAGTCATCATCTTCACCCTAACTAACGGGTTTCACCTCTAATCATCAAATTAACGCAAACCATACATAACCCATGTTCTATACGAGGATTCTAACCCTTGTACATGATCAATTTCATATTAACTCACGGATTAGAACATAACCCACTTCACCCATGATCACCAATCTTAAATTTAAGACATACCTTATGATCCCCCCGTGTTGGTGATCATTAATCCATGCTCGGTTATGGATTTAAGCTTTATCTTACCTTCCGATTTGAGCATAAAGATGAATTTAGGGTTTGAGGCTCCATGGGAGCCTCCTGATCTTTCTCGAACACACGTATGTGTGTGTTTGTGTGTGATTAAGTTATTTAATAACTTAACTTTCATTTGTTCCACTTTAGCCCCTCGGGTTTACCTTTAAAACATAACTGACACTACCCTCATCATTTAATAATTTTGACCATACCCTTAACTAGGTTAAATAGCCTAGTTATTTATTTCATGACGTGTCACATAAGAACATACAACAATATTTACATTCATATTTTGGGGCGTTACAAGTCTACCACCCTTAAACGAGGTTTCGTCCCCGAAACCTTTCTCACTTTCATCGAACACACATTATCTTTTCTTCCAGTCCATCCATACGACCACTAGCCCATCCTAATGAGAATCTTATAGCTCCAAGAACCCGTTCCGGAGTTCTTATTTGTATCGCTTTCACTAGTAGCGCTAATTTCCTAACAACCTTCATGGCTAGTAGTTTATTCCTCGTTCAAATATTCCTTCATCATATGCAATATATCCTTTGGTTTACTTTAATAATTCCAACATTTCATTATTAACATTCTTTCTGTTCATTTGCACATTCATATCGTTTTCGTCGACTAAACGACCTTACCTTGAATTTGAAATCTATACATACTCATATATGCTTAACTTTAACGTTAACCTTATTCTACATTTTCTACAGTTACGTATACCTTGCATACCTTTATATTATCCTTAAATCATTTCGTTCATTTCACATCACTATTGCTTTCACTTCATGCATTACTTAATTCACGTGTATAAATAGTTCATATCTCTCCAATCATGAGTTAAACATTTTACTAACCTCTTTTTCATTTCCCAAACCACGATCCGCAACCCAGATCGATCATCTTTTCCTCGAGTACTAGCCGTACAGGCCAGGTTTCATTCATTCGTGTAATGAGCTTCCGCTCGTGCACGTCCTTTCACCATTACGATTGGTTTCATCACATCAATAGTTCTAGCATTATCATTAACAACATCTGCGGTTAGCATATGTCATTCAAACAATCATTTCACTAGGTGATTACCCACCTATAACTCTTCTACAATTTCCTACGTACCTGCTATAACGTACCACACATTCTATTTCTTACCTGCAATCCTTTCATTCAATTAATCATTTCTCCAACTGAAGTACACGCTCGTACTTCCTTCCATTCATGCTTACTTGTGAAGACCTTATTACATCGTTTCAATATTTCTTACTAAGCTTACCATTCCCGCCCATACTCAAGTTATTGTCCGGGTCACAGCCCGTCATCATTCTGACTTCTAAGAGTCAATTACTAACACATCTAACACGTAACTTATACAGAACTTCATCTATTATACTATCACTTTTTACTTTATACTTATTTCTATGACCCGTTCGACTCAATCATGGTCAAACTGTCGACATCTTCTTAGGCGGATTAATTTTATCTTTCTATATTTTTGAATCCGTCTCACGGATTCAGACGCATCATTCATGCTTTTTCATTCATTGAATCCGCCTTACGGATTCAAACATTATATTCATGCCTTTCTTCCTTGAATCCGTCTCACGGATTCAAACATATCATTCATACCTTTTCTTCCTTCTATGATTTGAATCCATCTAATGGATTTCAATCATATCATTCACATCTTTCATTCCTTACATGTGTTGAATCTGTTTCGCAGATTCAGACATATCATTTCTACACTTCCTTTCCTTGAATCCGTTTTACGGGTTCAAACATTCCATTCATGCCTTTCATCACTTGAATCCGTCTCGCGGATTCAAACATTGCGTTCATACCTTTCATCCTTGAATCCGTCTCACGGATTCAAACATATTATTCATATCTTGTTGATCCGTACTTAATTACGGATTCCACATTCTTCATTCTTATCAGGCATGTTTTTCATACTTTCATAGTACTCCCAATTTCCCGAGAGTCTTGCTTCCCATTTCACCCACACGCCCGCCTGCTACCTAACTCTACCGGACATACCTGTAACAATTATCATGATCTCACGAACGTCATACGTTTCTCGTGTACTGGCCAGGTACACAATCCACATAGTAGTTTCGTGCCTTCATGTAATTGTCACCTTATGTCCGTAGACTTAGGTTTCGGCGCGTGTATCACTTCCAGTACTTCATTACTATACAGTCATTGTCTTTCATTTTTAAAATTCTCCTTCCCTTAATGAATTTTACCATTACTTACACCCACATACTAAATTCACGTACCTGGGCTCATTTGCCTACCTGTCTTATTACCTCTTTGCCTGCCTTAGTATTCATCCTAGACTGCATTCACGGATCATCCTCTTCCAACACTTATGCTTACCTTGCACATATAAGACCGTCAGTTTCTTTATACGTATACATAAGTACATACTTACATTAGCCTTTACCTTTGGATCTTGATCGAGTCTTAGATTGTACGGATTTCTTATCTCAAGAGCACACAAGTTTGAGTTCAAGTACTTACCTTCTCGTACTTGATTCCCTCAAACCAGGGCTCTGATACCAACTTGTAAGACCCTAGTTCGTACATGACAAAAGTCGCAGCGGAAACACGAACCATAAAATTTCTTTCATTATAAATACCTCAACTTATTTAAAATTTAACTTTAACATAGTTCTTTCACATAAATCCGTCATCATTCTTATTTACTGATTAAAAACATAGCTTATGTCTACTACAACATACACATCAACGTTCCCGTACAATCTCTCTAGTGACTCGATCTTCGATCTCTATTCCTTAGTAATCCTCATGGCTTGTACTACCTGCGCTCACCACATAAAATTCATAACGTTAGTACGTATCATAAGCATATAAGAATTATTCACGTTTACTTTTCATTTCATTAACTCTTTACATCCCGGCTTTCCCTCTGATCATACGATCCGTAGTGAGACTTCTTTGGTATTCCTGCGTTACACTTCATCACCAGGCACGCTATTATCATCGTTAGTACTCAATTTCAGTGAATGCATGCTTACATACTTTCATACAAACTTATACATACGCCTACGATCACACGTAACAACTTACATACATACGTACCTACATACATACGAACGTACCCACATACGTGTATACCTTTTATACATCCATTCATACATACATACATACTTATTACATGCCTTCACACAAACCTACATACGTGCATACATTCGTACATACTCACTTGCGTACATATACATACTACCTACATACCCACCTACATACATACACTTAGATTTATAAAACATACATACGTATATGCCTACATACTTACTTACATATATATTTATAATCACCTATTGCCACATACTCAACTCATACTTACCTACTCATATACGTCTTCATATATCCGCGTGTACTTGCTCACACACTTATAATCTTACATACGTTTGCACATACATGCTCACATACACTTCTACATACGTTTTGAGATACATTCAAACATACATACTTGCCTATCTACATAGATGCATACATTTATGCTGATAAAAACGTAAGTTAAATTAGTCAAACGTAACTTGAAACGCGTTTAAACGAGTTCCCAAGACAAAATTGAGCAAACGAGCAACTTTCGCCAACCAGGGGGGGCTCGCGTGACGCCAAGGGCCTTGGCGTCACGCTAGGCCCCTGTTTTCACAGAACAGGTGCAGCACAATGCTGCACATTCCCAGCACGATCCCGTTTTACGGAAACGAGCATAACTCTCTCGTTTTTGATCCGTTTTACCCGATTCTTTTTCCTACGCGTCCGTAATTTCATTCTTCATCTAATGGAGTTAAAATCCAACATCCGACATTATAAAATTTTAGACTTTTAACTCTTCGGCTTATTACCCTCTTACAAAATTTCGACCCGTTCATTCACTCATCAACATAACTTGTTTGCTTTACCATAACCTCTTATAATCCTAATAATATCAGTGACGTCTATCATAATTACTAATATCTTGGATGCCTTGCATCCACTTAACACATTATCGTTCATATGCTTATTTTGACCCGTTAAGGGTATTCGCGCATTAATTGGTCTATGACTAACAAAACCATACTCCCCACTTCCATTCTTGTCCAAATCATTACACTAATCGAATAACTTGTTTCTAAACTACTTTTTAAGATCGTTTGCCCAAAATACCCATCAAGGGCATTTTGGTCAACTTTAACCCATCCTTTATGCCGAAAGACTACGACACATATTTGACCTCAACCATCATGTTTAGTTAATTAAAACACCATATTACTTACTCGAACTAAGAAGTGATTACAGAAATCACTTACGTTATGCGTCCGTGCTCGCATCCGATTCCTTGCCTCTTCTTGACCCGTTAACACCTCATGCTTGAGCCCGTCTCGACGTGATTTCCTATACTTTCATTTCATCGAAATCACGCTCTTATTAACATACTCATTTGTACATGTAACTATCATATCACTCGCGTAATTCACACTTAACTTTCCTTAGTCATTTCTAACAAGCATTTAAAACATACAATCAACTTCATAACCTTTCCAACACACGTAATTTATCGGGTAATCAAAATTAACACATTTTAACATAACATGTATCAAACGACTTCCTATAATCCTGCTTTTACAACAATGAGTCAAATCATGTTTCTTATACTTAGTTGACTTTTGAAAGTCAACTATTAACCATATTTAACCATCGACTTATCATCATATACTCGTAACATCATAATCGACTATACGGACGACACTATATACATTTCATCATACACTTGATGATAGTACTACCTTTTAAGCATAACGTACAACTATTTCATGCACAAATCTTCTAAACTCATACATAACCCATCAAAACCTACTACTAATCATCATGTATCATTTCCAAACAAACATCAAACATATCATCATCACATTTCTCCTAATTCTTCTAACAAGTAGTCATCATAACCACATAATACATCAATCTTTCAACAAGACTCGAACATGGGAGGTGATTCTAGTCATCATCTTCACCCTAACTAACGGGTTTCACCTCTAATCATCAAATTAACGCAAACCATACATAACCCATGTTCTATACGAGGATTCTAACCCTTGTACATGATCAATTTCATATTAACTCACGGATTAGAACATAACCCACTTCACCCATGATTACCAATCTTAAATTTAAGACATACCTTATGATCCTCTCGTGTTGGTGATCATTAATCCATGCTCGGTTATGGATTTAAGCTTTATCTTGCCTTCCGATTTGAGCATAAAGATGAATTTAGGGTTTGAGGCTCCATGGGAGCCTCCTGATCTTTCTCGAACACACGTATGTGTGTGTTTGTGTTTGATTAAGTTATTTAATAACTTAACTTTCATTTGTTCGACTTTAGCCCCTCGGGTTTACCTTTAAAACATAACTGACACTACCCTCATCATTTAATACTTTTGACCATACCCTTAACTAGGTTAAATAGCCTAGTTATTTATTTCATGACGTGTCACATAAGAACATACGACAATATTAACATTCAGATTTTGGGGCGTTACATATACTGGATGGTGTTTTTTGTTTCTGAATGGTGTTATTTTGTTTCTGAATGGTGTTATTTTTTGTTTACTGAATGGTGTTATATCTTGTACTGAATGGTGTTATTTTGTGTACTGAATGGTGTTATATTTTTGTTTACTGAATGGTGTTATATTTTTTTGTAAAAACACCATGAATTGAACTATGAATTTATTTAAAACACCATGTCATGAACATGCTCTGATTCTGTGAATGATGCAAAAAAAAAAAATGAATGATGTTATGGACGGTTATAAGTCCTTAAATCAAGGATTTTCTCTCTCCAAATCCTTAAATCA
Organism: Helianthus tuberosus; assembly: GCA_030545235.1. Classification (NCBI taxonomy): domain Eukaryota; kingdom Viridiplantae; phylum Streptophyta; class Magnoliopsida; order Asterales; family Asteraceae; genus Helianthus; species Helianthus tuberosus. The sequence goes on along the minus strand of JARYGA010060219.1, from coordinate 5,382,816 downwards.
AGGATTACCATATTTGAATTTGTTAATGCATTTACAATTATACCCTTTTCAATTAATTTAGATCTAATGGTTGAGATTCTTTCTTACCTTTCTCACACTTTTGGTCTTTTTTACAATAACTCCACCCTATATATATATATATAGGGGATGGATCATGAGAAAACAAAAAAAACTAACCAAAAAAGCCTAAAAAAAACCTAAAAACATACCAAAATTTTTTTTTTTTTTACAATTTTTAATAAAAAAATCGCTAGTTTTTATGCCTAGAAAAAAATTTTCAAAAAAAAAAAAAAAAAAATTTGTTTTTTGGTTGTACTGCACATGTGCACTAATACATAAAGCTTAAACCACTTAACCCACCCCCCACCGACACCCCCCACCCTCCCGAAAACCTAAAACTAAACCTAAACCCGAAAAAAACCTAAACCCCCCCCCCCCACCCCCACCCCCCAAAAACCTAAACCCCCCTCCCCCCACACTCAAAAACCTAATCCTAATCCTAAACCTCCAAAAAAACTAACCCTAAAAGCTAAACTATACTCAAAAAGCTAATTTTAAGCATGTAATGCAATTGTAAACCCGAAAAAAAACTAAACCCCCCCCACCCCCACCCCCCAAAAACCTAAACCCCCCCCTCCCCCCCACACCCAAAAACCTAATCCGAATCCTAAACCTCCAAAAAAACTAACCCTAAAAGCTAAACTAGACTCAAAAAGCTAATTTTAAGCATGTAATGCAATTGTATTACATGTTATATTGCACATGTGCACTACTATAATAATAGTATTGAAAACAAGACGACACCATAAATCATTTTTTATGTCATAAAAAATATGCTCGAATATACTTGAATGAAAGATACAAAAATTTGTGATCTTATGGTGCCATTTTTGTTTTAAAATGATAACGTATGGAGAAATGGGAAATGTTTGAAAAGTTATATATTTTTTTTTCCAATTTTACCTCTCCTTCATTAAAAGTCCCCCCCTCCTTCGTTAAAAGTCTCCCGCCTCCTTTTTAGTGCTTTTTTGGTTAGTTTTTTGGTTTTCTCATTTATATCTAGTTTTCTCATGATCCTCTCCCTATATATATATATATATATATATAGGGGAAGGTTCATTTGAGAAGAAATGACATATTAGTAAAATATTATTTCATTTATAACTTATATCATTAATTTTTATCTCTTTAATTAATTAGTCAACTAATCATTAATTATCCTACATATAATCTACAAAACCTACACATATCAAAATTTTCCTACATATACCCTACACATTATAAAATTTTATCCTACACAGTCAAAATTTATCCTACACAACTAGTAATTTATTCTACACTTTAAATTAAGTTGTTTTTTTTTAATTTGGAAAGAGTATATATTTTGAAAAGGAGTTACAAATTTAATTTAGTTAGTTATTAAAAGGGAATAATACAAATTAATGATTTATGTAAGTTTACCAATATACCCTTATATTAAAATTAAATGCAAATATTAAATGAAGTAAAATGAAGGATTCTTATTGGTTGAAACTTCTTCTTTTTTCTTCTTACAAAAAAATTCTTCTCATTTGAACCCTCCACTATATATATATATATATATATATAGAGAGAGAGAGAGAGGAAGTTCCATTGGGGAACACTAAAAAAGTGGGGAACAGCGGGGAACCAGCTCAAACGAACTCCGATTGGACTCATTCCAGCGGCGTTGGAACCGGCTCGTCGAACCCTAACTAAGATCTCTTAACCCTAAACCCTAAATCCTAACTCCTAAACTCTAAACCTTAAAGCTAAAAAATAAGGCTAAAACCTAAGTTAAACCGTAAAATCTAAACTATAAATCATAAAAGCTAAACCCTAAAGGCTAAACCTAAAGCTAAACCCTATAGCTAAACCCTAAAGCTAAACCCTAAACCCTAAAGCTAAACTCTAAACCCTAAAGCTAAACCCTAAAGCTAAACCCTAAGGCTAAACCCTAAAACTAAACCCTAAAAGCCAAACCCTAATATATTTAGGGTTTAGGGGTTATGATTTAGGGTTTAGGGTTAAGAGATCCTAGTTAGGGTTCGACGAGTCGGTTCCAACGCCGCTGGAATGAGTCCAATCGGAGTTCGTTTGAGTCGGTTCCCCACTTTTTTAGTGTTCCCCAATGAACCTCACACTATATATATATATATATATATATATAAAGGGCCGCTGAATACAAACAAAATAAAAACGACAACAGAACCAAATTATCTCCTCTCTAAGATATCAAAAGCCAACCAATTCTCCCATTTAGGCGACTTGAGGTTAGAGCGATTACAAATCCAAAAAAAGGCGTCCTCCTTTATTTGCTCCACCGTCTTCTTCATCGGGATGAAAATATCTTCAAACACCTTTTGATTCCTAGCCCACCATCTTCTCCACACCGTCGCAATTGCCATCGTGTAGACACCTTTTTTCTAAATCTTATCTCCCTGGCTCGCAAGAATTTGAGTTACAAGGTCTTTCAGGTTATTCGTATCTATAAAGGGAATTTTCATCCACGCCAAAATGCTCCACCAAATACTTCTCGCCCAAAGGCAGCTAACAAAAATATGGTCCGGGTCTTCGTCGTGAATCCCACACCGCGGACACAACGTCTCCCCAATGGGGATGCCCCTATGACTCAACCCCATTTTTGAAGCAATCTTACCCAAAACCGCCCTCCAAAGAAGGTAATTAGCCTTTGGGGTAGCCCAATTGTTCCATCTATAGAAGAAATCGACATTCTCCTGATCAACCGAAAACCTTTCAATGTCAGATCGGACCTGCTTCACCGAGAAGGAGCCATCTGGATCATTACGCCATTTCCATCTCGGACCGTCTTTAACGAGGTTATCCTTGACAATAAGCCCGATTTTGGCCAAAGCAACATCAATAGATCCGATATCCTTCCATACCCCAGTGATGGCTTTTTTTAGAGGAATCAAAGAATTTGAAGCACTGTTACCTCCATGAATCGCGTCAACCACTTTAGCCAATAATTGGAATCCTCCACCACCATTTAATGAGCATTGACTGATTAAAGCCTTGAATACCTCCAATACCAATGCCACCCGCTTTCCTATATTTAAGCATAAACTCCCATTTGATCCATCTCATTTTGTGACCTGATATAGTTTTTCCCCAAATAAAATCTCTCCTAATCTTCTCGAGTTTCTTTACGACACATTTAGGAGCCGTAAAAAGAGAAAGGAAGTATGAAGGCAAGCTTCCAAGCACCGATTTGGCCAATGTCACTTTACCAGCAAACGACAGGTATTTGGCTTTCCATCTTGACAATTTAGCGGGGAATCTATCAATAATAGGCTGCCAAAATTTAGCTCTCTTCATATTTACACCAATAGGGATTCCCAAATAAACGAACGGGAAGGAAGCAGCCTCACAATTCATCATTTTCGTGACACGAGATACCTCGTTCGGACTTACCCCTACGCCATAGACTTTACTCTTGAGCCGATTAACATTGAGACCAGAAACGAGATTTAGCCACCTTAGGATCCGATTAAGAGCTAAAGCGTTCTCCTCTGACGATGAACCAATAAAAAGGACATCGCCCGCGTAACTGAGATGGGTGATATTGGGACCGCCATTAGGAAGTTGACAACCATGGAACAGCCCCAAGTTGCTGGCCCTGTTCATAAAAAGTGTAATAACTTCTGATGCTATAAGGAAAAGAAAAGGGGATAGAGGATCTCCCAGTCTCAGCCCTCTTTTATACTTAAACTCTTTGGTAGGAGACCCGTTGACTAACACCGACCCCATTCCAGATTCAAGACACCCTTTCATCCACCGAATCCAAAGATCGGGGAACGACATCTTCTCCATCATACGGAAAAGGAACTTCCAATTAATAGAATCATAAGCTTTTGCGAAATCGACTTTAAGAATGAGAAGTTTGAACTTAGACTTTTTAGCCCACGCCACCGTTTCGCTCACTATAAGGGGATTGTCGAGGATATTCCTACCGCCAACAAAAGCCGATTGAACCGGAGAAGAGACATCGTTCACCACCAATTTTAGTCTATTAGCTAAGACTTTGGCAATTATCTTGTATATGGAGCTGACCAGAGAAATAGGGCGAAAATGAGAGATATCCTACGGGTCTTTACAGTTAGGAATAAGAGCAGTGAAGGAAGAGTTGCACCCTTGACTTATTCTACCACTCGAGTGGAACTCATTCAGAACATCCTGTATAAGGTGTTTGAATTTACCCCAAAATACCTTGAAAAATTTAATGGTAAACCCATCCGGCCCTGGAGCTTTCCCTCCATCGCAATTTTTCACAGCCGCAAAAACCTCCTCTTCCGAAAAATGTTGACACAGTAACATACCCTGCTGATTCGATAGTTTCTGCAGACCCGGAGTATCGAAGTCTGGTCTCCGTCTGATCGTTCGGAAAAGAGTTTTTGAAACCAGGCTCTTATCTCTTCTTTCAGTTCCCCTAGATCCGAAACACTTCTATTCTGGAAACGAAGGGCATTGATTCGATTATTAAGTAGAAGAATATACTTTATTGATGTCATTTCATGGTGAATGCATTATTAATTCAATGGTTTTGGCCATCTGGTATACTCTAATGTTCATAGGAGTTAATTCTAGTTGGCATTCGTTAACGTCTGGCACACCGCTCCAGGGGGCATTAAGGGTCATTAAAAGCTTCACGTGTTAAGCAGTTAACAAGGAGAGATAGAGAGGGGCGCCGGGGGGGGGGGGGGGATCAAGCATTATAAAATTTGCACACACACAATATGCTATATATATGTCTTTTAATTAATTTAAGGGGCGTTAATGGAGGTTAAACCATTTCCTTAGTCTGAGGTGAAATAAAAGATGGTAAAGTGGGTGACGTGACGCGTATATGTAGTTAAAGGGCGTGAAAATATATCCCATGGTCTTAGTTGTCACAGTGAAACTTATTGATAAAATGTTGTGAAGATTGTCTATGTATATACTTACCGCTGTTTAACAAGTTATATTTTAAATAAAAAATAGGTTAATATTATATCATCAACTCTCACGTTAAATGATTTGATATTTGAGCTAATCTAGTCTAGATGATGGATTGATAATAACACTTGGATTAACTCGTAATAGTACTTTAGTAACATTACACCTTGTGTTTGCATAGTAATGATAGAGAGATTCACCCAATTATGTGACATTAAGCACATCGACTTGGTCTTGCCGGGTCCTAGACTCCTATCACTCAAGTGGCCCATTAAGCACGTAATGGACTTGGTCTTGTTGCCTGGTCCTATCACTCGAGTGGCCCAGCTATATATAGTCATGATGGGTGATTAAACAACTTGTCGATTACTTCCCACAAATATACTTTAGATCACGGGGATATGTCTCATATCGAGCCAAATTAAACTAGGCCCTTTGGAAAGATATTCAAGATTGTAACAAAACGAGTTGACGTTAACCCGTACGTTGCAGCGGGATGTTGATTAAGTTTATACAAATATCTTAATTCTAGTATTACTATAGGAGATGCAAAATTTTCAATTTAAAAAAAAAAAAAAAAACATTTTTTTTCATTTTGCTTTGTCCCCATTCTATAACACCACATTCAAATATTTTACTTTAAAATACATAAAGTGTTTTAAGGAATTGTCCAATTCTAAAACCTAATCTAATATAGACCTTCAGGGACAACCAAATTAACCAATATTATTTTACCTAACTATTAAAATTAAAACCAGACCAAATCAAAAAGTTACTTATGATTTGATTTAACATTTTGTTATTGTGTAGAAGTTCGACTTTAATTTACCATATTTTAAATTATTCCATGGGTAAAACTGGTTCCAGTTATCCTAAATTTAATGTTGATTTGTTTATATTTTTATGAATGCAAATACACATTGCAATTTTTAATAAGCTAACTTCTGGTTATGCTCATATTTTATTATCTATATATGTTATCTTTCATATCGGCCATTGTAGAAAAGATCTATAAAACATACATTTAAACTTTTTATTAGAATTAGAAACACTACTAAACCCGTAACTTGTACATAACACGAAACACTATTATTTAATAATAATGCACATAAATTGTACATTAGAAACATTAAAAGTACATATTACAATTTTCAACCGTAAAAGAGACTCATTGCAATTTTTAAAGGATGGATGTAATAATGTAATCATACTTTTATTATATGAAATTGTAAGTGAACCTTGAATTAATATATTTGCATAATATATTAGGAGAACCGTAAAATAGTGAATAAAGCAAAATTGTGCCATCAAATACCACCACACAATGCCATCCAAACATAAATTTTCTAAAATAAAGCATGACTCTTCGTATCCTCATATTTCTTATTTCTAAGAAAACCCGTAGTGGGGCATTATTTGGGCATTATTTTTAAAAAAAACGCCCCCCATTACATATGGCGTTTTTGGGCATTATTTTTGAAAAAAAATTGGTTTGGCGTTGTTAAAACAACGCTTTGTACATGTTGACCAACCAATAAGCATTAACTCTTCCCTTTTTTAATCCAATAGGTTTTTTTGTTGATTTTTTTATTTTTATTTAATTATTTATACCTTTTAACATAATGCCCACATCCTCACTACACCCATTTTAGAAAAACGCCCAATAATGCCCCTTGCTGACTGTACTGTCACATGGCAGAAAACGCCCTAATGTAAGGGCATTATTCAACCAAACCACTACACATGGTCTAATACTCTTATGTACACAACCCCTCAACATACATACCACAAAAATGGCGCATCAGAAAAGAGGACAGCACCACCCCTTGGCCGCCACAACCATCAAGCCATCGCAACACAACAGCACCACCGAACCACCTCCTCCACAGCATCGCCACTGAACCACCATCAACCACCGCCACAACAACACCACCACCAAACCGCCATCTCACTCTAAACTCTTCATCATCCATCACGGCCACCACCGTCGATCCCATCCATCTCCCTCCTTCTTCTCCGTAACCGTCTCTACCACCACCATGCAAAAAACGTTGGTCCTTTTTCTAACCGTCTAAACTTGTTTGCGGCAACCAAGAAATAATTGTAAATATTCAGATCGGTGAGGGTTATATGGTGTGTGAAACGGTGGAAGGCGGGGAAGAATAGTGGTTGGAGAGGAGACGCGTCTATTTGATTCTCAAGTGTCATGACGGTTTTTGAAAAGTTTTGCCGGACGTTTGTTTTTTAATGGTTTTATCGGTTCTGTTACGGTGTGTCCACCACCGATATAGTTCAATTTTAATCTCCGGTTGTTTAGCGTTTTGGAACTTGTATATGTGTTTGAAGATTGTATGTGTATATTCTCCGTTTGTTTAGCGTGGTGTGTATGCTCTCCGGTTGTTTAGCGTGGTGTGACGGAACCGATGGCGGGAGCGGTTACGGTAACCGTGGTGATTAATGTTTAGTGGGGAACCGTTAACTTGCTATTGAATAAAATATGGTTATGGGAAACGGTGGGTCGGTGATTAATGCGATGGTGCTCTTAAGTTTCAGAAAGATTGTGTATACTGAATAAAATATGGTGGGTCGGTGCCATTAGTTATGCGAAACGGTGTGATGTCATAAATTGGAAATGGTTTGAAAAGGCATATGTATGGCATGGCATGGCATGATACCCTAGGGGTGTGTATGAGTCGGTTTTGCCAAAAAACCATAACTATAACCGTAGTTTCGGTTATAGGATAATCATAACCATAACTGATCGGTTATGATGGTTATGGTTATTCGGTTTTGATGGTTATAGCGGGTCTGTTATGGGTGGTTAACCGTGTATTTAGCTTAGCTAAAAATACTTTAATTTTTTTAACGTGGAATAAATTGTTATTGCATATTTGTATATATTAGTATATTACATAGCATTAAAATTACATATAATCTATAATATTAATATTAGTTATTATCGAAAGGGTAAGACCAAATAAAAAGTTTATTTTGCCTAAGAAGGATGAGAAGTAATCTTAACCATTCATTTTTCTAATCAATGGTTAAGATGAAAGTGTGGGAGAAAGGAGGAGTGCAAGGGTATCTTGGGAAAATCCTATTTATAGACTTTCTCTCTCCACATGCAAGGCACATGCATATTCAACCCCCATTTTTTAAATGTTCGTAACTTTTTTATACGACATTAATTTTTCATAAAAATTTCACCGTAAAATCAAGCGTCTTTTTATCTTTAATTTGAGTACCATATTGCTATATAAAATGTGAATACTAAAAAAACCCACTAAAATGTGTTGTATTTCTATGTTGTATAACATTTTTTGTGCCGGATTTTTGTACTATGTTTTTGTGCTGAATTTTTTTTGTCTTAAATTTTTTTTTTCTATTTTTTTGTGCTGGATTTTTTTGTACTACATTTTTTTGCTGAATTTTTTCGTGCTATATTTTTATGTACTAGATTTTTTTTGTGTTATATTTTTTTGTACTACATTTTTTGCGCTTTTTTTTGTACTAATTTTTTTTTGTGTGCTAGATTTTTTTGTACTATATTTTGTTGTATTTTTAAAAAACAAAATGGGTGCTACATGTAATTTTCACTCTTATTTATAAGGACCAAAATGCCCTTCATTCCTACTTATTAGGAGTGCCACATGTCACCATCACAATCCTTCTTAGGCTACTTAGGCAAAATCCACTTTTTAGTGGATCATTCCCCTATTTAATACTCAAATAAAGTGATATGATACATTTCCATAAATTCAAATAAACATTCAACCAAAACCACAAAATGATATGAAAAATCGATAAGTACTAAAAATCTTCAGTTAAAAACATCAAATATTAAAAAGATGGTGAAAAGTCCTAAATCCTACAAAGATTTATTACATGTCGGTTCGGTTCAGTTATGGTGGATATGGAAAAAATGATAACCTTAACCGACCCACTACTTTCGGTTTTCAGAAAAACCATTAACCGACCTACCGGTTTTTTATTTGGTTTGGTTTTGTCGGTTAATTCGGTTATGGTTTGGTTAATTTGGTTTTTTGCACACTCCTACCCTAAGTTACTAATTGTATAAGAGTATAATATATAATGATGAAGTATTTCACAACCGATTCTGTTTAGGGCTGAGCACTATACGGTTCAGAACCGTCAGAACCGGGGAACCGAACCGGAACCGCTAGATCCAAACCGTATTTTTGTATATAGGGTCCGGTTCCGGTTCTTAAATTTGGGTAAAAACGGTTCCCGGTTCGGTTCCGGTTAAAATCACGGTTCTGGTTAGAGAACCAGTAGAACCAATTGGGATTATAAATATTTAAAACCCAATTTTATTAATGAGCTTTTCAACATCATACGACCATTCTAATTCTTATTCCCTCCTCTTATATTCATTCCGCGATCTCATCTTTCATCTTCTAATGCTTCTACATCTCTCAACCCTAACCCTAATTGCTATCATACAAGTTCATCTCCATCAACACCCTGCAAATATAGGTAAGCTATTTTACATGACCTTTTTTTATGTTTGCATATATTTTCTTTCTAGATGTTTGCTTTATGATACATATAGTTTTCTGTATGTGAAATTAAAAATTGAACAAAAATAATCAAATCAATGTTTATCAAATTGTAAATGTGTATATAAATAGTGTATCGCTTGGTAAATACCTGATCAATCTATTCACGTGAACCAAATACAGTAGATGCATTATTCGTTTATTTTTTTAATTGCTAACACTTGGTTTCATTTAGATGTTTATGAGAAGATTGAGAGGATGAATGTCGAATGAAGTTTGAAGATGTTTGTTTTAATTGTTAACACGATGGTTGTAATAGTTTCATTTAGAGTTTCTTTTATGGCTTGAAATTTTTTATTGTTGCTTTCCTACTTTTATTTTGGTTGGTTTGAACTTTGAATGTTGCAACTCTTAGTTAATGTTTAAAATGGTTTGATTCGTTTTTATTGAATTGTTAATTTTATGATTTAATAATCAACCGGTTCCCGCGAGAACCGTTTACACAAGAACCGTTTAACCGGTTCGGAACTGAACCGCAACCGTTATAATACGGTTCGGTTCTGGTTCTTAAATTTAGCAATTAACGGTTCTGGTTCTGGTTCGGTTCCGGTTTGGTTCGGTTCGGTCCGGTTCTGAACCATTGCACAACCCTAATTCTGTTTAGACCTCATGTTTGAAGAAATAAAATAGTATATTTTTTTTATATCCTAATTTCTACTGTGGCAATGATGACCCATTTTTTTAATTTTTTTTAAATTTTTAGAGAATGGGTAGACTTAGAAAAAAAAATTGGATACCGATTCATTTGCTTCACCTCGTACAAGATAACAGGTTAATTTTGGTCTACTTAATTAACAAGAAAATGTATTGTAAGACTTGTTAATTTAAAAATGGTTCAAATAGATTTAGCAACATTCATGACCCTTATTTATCTGGACGACCTATTCGTTATATTCGTCGGCACTTCCACTGTCGCAGCTATTATCAGCATGGCTACTGCTTCACCACCGTCACCAAAATCACCGCCACCACTGATACCACATAGTAGTCTTCGCCACCGCCAACACCACCTGGTAGTCGTCGCCACACCATCGCTGAAGCCTCATCCATCGCCACCACTGCCACCACAAAAGGTATAGCGGGTGAACCTACATTTTTAGTAATTTTATTCCAAAACGACCCTTCTCAACCCGGCTCCATTTTGATCCGAATATTACGTTACTACTTTTTATAAATTATTACTTTAATTTAACTACGTAAGAGTGTTTTCCTTTCTTTTTACAATGGCAAGTATTTTTAATTTAGTTCCAAGTGGAAGAACAATAAAATTTTTGTTCCAATCAGTCGGTAAGAAATGTTGTTGTATCATGTTTGGGTTATAAGATAACAGGAAGACCGGATATGTATATATAGGATGAATTGATTATTAGATGATATGGTTAGGTTCATTTGTGAACAAACCCATTGATTGTGAACAGTAGTGAACTAATTTTAGCCCTTGATTATCAATACACAGGTGAAAATCAATGGCCATAATTTGACCATGAAAAATAAACTAGTGCATTTTACAATTTGATGATGTAAATCAATTGTCAAGATTTGTTCACTAAGTTCACAAATACACTAGTGTTCACTCTAAAACCCCACCCTAGATGATATAATGACATTTGTTGAAGTAAAGTATACAAATGGTCATATAGTAAAACCCTATTTACACTATACGTAGTGAGCGTGAAAGGAGCAACAATTCATCAAAAGGGGGTGCCAAACACTTATCATTATCATCATACTCAGTAAATCCCACCAATGGCAAAGCTAAGGTAGGGTCTGAGGAGGGTAAGATGTAGACAACCTTACCTCTACCCCATAGGAATAGAGAGACTGCTTCCAGTGAGACCCCCGACTCGATATTAGTTTTATATCAAGCCTTGGACATAAAGCACATAACACTCAGCAATTGAGACAACTGCCAATTAGTGCATGTACCCCCTTGTCTTTCGGCTATTAGCGCCACCACATCATGCATGATTAACCATCCCGCTCTTTTAACGTTATTTTCACGAAATTAGTAAAATACCGTTAAAATTAGTGCACTTTCACTTTTGCCCCTGAGTGCCCAAACATATATACATTAGATGCGCATACCGCAAACACTTAAACCTACATATATGTCCAAATCTTTACAAAATTAACCACAACTCTTTATAATATTTCTCTCATACATTCTCTAATTCTCATCAACTTTTTTTAAATGCATTTGCCATGGAACCATGAGCCGGATTCGTACTTGGAACACGAGTTGATCGTTGCTATAGTTCGAGCGTGGGTCCAACTTTTAATAGACTATGCCGAAACCCGACAACCACTTACATAACGACTTGCAGTTGAACGGGATCAGGAGGCATCTCTTAATCGTTTGGTAATAAATTATTTTTTAAAAAAATCCGTTGTGTAATCATAATATTTTCTGACACCGTTTTCACATGAGTCACCAACTATTCTTACAAATTGTTGGCGATTTAGAACGAGAGTTTCAATATTACCAACAAAGGAAAGAAGCCATGCGTAAACTAGGGTTCAGTGCTTTGCAAAAGTGCACGCTCGCAATTCGTCAAGTGAGTATGATACTTCGAATAAGGCATAGGACGAGTAATTTGAGATGTCAGAAAAAGCGTCCCGAGATAGTATTCAATATTTTTGTGAAGGTATTATTGTTGCTGCTGTTGCTACCCTCATGTCGTCACTATGGCAATAATGTTGAGAACCTTAACCCATGAACCTATGGCCACTATCCTTATTGCGATGATATGTGGTCGGAATAGGTGAAAAGACCTATAGCGACAAACGTATCGTCACTATAGGAATTGTAGTGCACCCCTGGGTACAAAAACAATTTTTTTATGTTATTGGAAGTTTGATGCTTACATGAGATGATGAATCCATACCTGACGAATCCCCAAACAAAAATCCATGAATCATAAATTTGTATTTCAATTGAGTATCATGATCAAAATTGCAATTCTATGGAACCATCACCTAACTTCTCATGACTTTCTACAAAGTGATTATATGATGCAAGTGTTCAGTTTTCGTTACTTTTCAAAGGGTGTATCTTCTTGTGTTCTTAATAATGAATTTAAAACTGAGTTATTTTCACATCGTAAATGTCACGGCCCCCGACCCGGTTTGACCCGTTTCAGGAGCCGCGGGACAGAAATCTTGCGGTATTTAATTAATTGAGTTTGACAGCGTAAGTTTTCATCAGGATCTTTTAAAATGTAAATATTTCCCGATTATTTTATTTCACAACGCGGGATAAAACCCGGTAATTTACAATAATTTGATTTCACAAAGAAATCTTTTATTTTACAAAACATGTTTCTTTATTTTATACTGAGCCACTTCCTTGAGCTTGTAGTGCTATATGGCACTTTTCCTGATTCATAACAGGTCACCTGAAACATGTTTGAAAAAGGTTTTGTCAGCGGGAAATACTGAGTGAATCATTCTATTTTGCATAATGATGCATAGTTATAAATTACAGCATAAGAGCGATTACAATGGCTTCTATCTTATCTTTATCTGGCTCTATGTCACAATGGTGACATGTCACAATGGTGACGATGGTCATACCACTATTTAGATCAATGAACCTAAATAGTGACGATTATCCCTGTAGGTCAATGAACCTAACAGTGATTATCCCGAGTAGGTCAATGAACCTAACTGAGAGAAAGTTAGTAATGTGCACAATACCCCACTAACCAGTAATTCAAGATATCCACGACTTAGTCCCTGTAATTATAACCTTGAAAATAATTTGAGGTATTGTAAAATATTTGATAAAAAGAGAATGACTCACAAACTATGAGAAAAGGAGAATGACTCACAAACTGTGAGAAAATAAGAATGACTCACATTGCAGATTTATACGGGCAGAGTTTGGCCTACTGATTTAGCCTTTTCCTAAATTTAATAACAGGCACACAAAACTGGGTTAGTAATCAATCCAGCAATTACGATAACTCACGAGATCAAATTCTCACAACGAACGACAAAGTGCAATACTTCATCCATCGATTTAACGATGATCCGTCAAATTAATGACGAACGATAAAGTACAATACTTCATCCATCGAATTAACGATGATCCGTCAAATTAATGACGAACGATAAAGTATAACCCTAATGTGGGCGGCACTTAAACATTCATTGGATATATTGATCGATCGGAAAATGAATCGTAGCAGCGATCGTGCTAATACCCTGTTTTGCGGCAGAATTTCGAGACCCGTGTGTGTTTGTGTAGTAATTCGGACGTAACACAGTGTATATTGTGAATTTTCACGTCGTTTCAGTGCCCAGATTCCAGTCCAAAACCCCACTATTTATAGGAAACTTTTGACCCTTACGCGGCCCGCGTGAGGTTTAAGCTTATCCTTACGCGGCCCGCGAGACACCTAATTTTAGGCCTAGGGTTGCCACGTTTGGCACTAGCTTTGCTGAGTTGATAATTTTCGAAAATTCGATTTCTACAGCTCACAATTTGGATAATCGTTACTAAGGGTATTACCCCCCCTGAGTTTTAGGGGCCCTAATTCTGATTCTGAAAATTATGAAAATTTTAGGGTTTGTTCATAATCACTTGGGTGTCTTAATTAGGGTTTCCTTTTGGACTAATTAATTTAATAATTATGACTTTTGATTAGAGTTGTTACATTCTTCCCACCTTAATAAAAATCTCGTCCTCGAGATTTACTGGAATAATTGAGGATACTTTTTCTTCATTTCTGATTCCAATTCCCAAGTATATTAGGGTCCAATCTTTGAATCCCACTTTACTTAAACTCACACTATTTGTTTACCTTTATATCTTGAAAAGGTACTACCAAAGATTTGTTTAATAGGCATCTCTTGAGATTGGATATATGAAATATATCATGTACTCCAGCTAACTCTTCCTGGTAGTTGTAAACTATAAGCAACTGGTCCTATACATTGGATTACTAAAAATGGTCCTACGTAACTTGGACTTAACTTTCTTTTCTTTCCAAATCTAATAACTCCTTTCCAAGGAGATACTTTCAATAGTATTTTGTCTCCAACTCGAACTCCAACGACTTTTATCTATTTATCTGTATACTTTTCTGACGATCTCTTGTCGTCTTCATCATTTTCTTTGTGATACTAAATATCACAGTCGTAGTTACATACATCTCCTTTGCCTCATGTTTAATTCTTTTTGCCTAACTATATATCTTAAATTCTTATGATCCGTATAGATAGTAAACTTACTTCCATACAGATAATGTCTCCAAATCTTAAGGCAAAAATTATGGTTCCTAATTCTAACTCATGAGTGGTATAGTTCCTTCGTTCTTTTTTTTTTTCAATTATCTTGATGCATATGCAATTACCTTTTTGTGCTGTATTAACATGCATTCAAATCCTAACTTTGAAGCATTACCTTATACTTCAAAATCTTCAGTTCATAAGGCTAAGATTGGAGCAGTTTGGTTAATTTCTACTTTAAGATCCTCATTCAAACTTAACTATTTTACAGGTTAACTTAGTTAATGGTATAACTATCTTAAAAAAAAATCCTTAATAAATTGTCTGTAATATCCGACTAAACTTCTAATTTCCCTTGCGGATTAGGGAACCTTTCATTTGGTAATATCTTATCAGAATTTACGTGAATACCTTCGGGATTCATCATATGTCCTAAAATTGCACTTCTAGCAGCCAAAATTCATTCTTCGAAAATTTGGCGTAAAGCTTTTCTTTTCTTAACAAAGTTAAGAGTACATGCAAGTGCTGATAATGTTCTTCCTAACTTTTGGAATACATAAGTATATCGTCGATGAAGATTATTACCAATTTATCCAAATATGGTGTACAGATCCTATTTATCATGTCCATGAATACTGCAGGTGCATTTGTTAACCCAAAGGGCATGACTGTAATTTCGTAATGATCATACCTAGTTCTGTAAGCAGTTTTAGGTATGTCTTCCTCTTGTACTTTCAATTGATGATATCTGGAACATAAGTCGATCTTAGGAAAATATCTATTTCCCTTAAATTTGATTGAATAGATCATCAATTCTAGGTATTGATTCTTAATTGTAACCTTATTCAATTCCTTATAATCAATACACTTTCTCATCAAACCATACTTTTTCTTAACAACCAATATTGTGCTAACCGATAAGGTTCCCTGGCTTATCGGTAAAATTCCTGGAATTTAGATGAATCCTAAATTCTATCTTCCTATCTGGTGGTAATCCAGGTAAATCTTCTGGAAATACATCTGGGTATTCTGAAATTACAGAAATTTCCTTAATTTCTTTATCTTTAGTATTAATGATTATTGAAATCATGTATACTATTCCTTGCTTTCGTTCATAATTAGCAATTTTCATTATTGATTATGAACTTTATGGTTTTACATGATTTATCTCCTTTAATCATTATTACTTTTCCAGTGGGTGCACAATTTCTATAGAATTCTTATCACAGATAATTCGAGCATAATTGTTTTACTAATCAATCCATTTTTAGCACAACCTTGATTTCAACTAATTTCATAGATAATAGGGTTGCAGAAAATTTATGACTTAAAAGTTCTATTTCTATGTTTCGCAGAACCTTATTTATTTTTAACTGAATTCCCATCTGCCAAATCTACTGTAGAAATTTATCCAATGCTTGTTATCGGTAAGTTAAGAGTTTGGCAGAGTAAAGTATTTATAAAACTTTGGTTTGCACCAGAGTCAAATAATACTTTCGTGTAAACGTTGTAAGCTAAGAACATACCGGCTATCACATCTGGAATCATCTCGACTTCATGAGTAGTCAGCTGAAAGGCTCTCGCATTCCTCTTTGCTCCTTCTGCCGGTTTGGCTTTATTGTCAAATGGTTTATTCAGTTTTGGACAATCTGGCCTAAGATGTCCAGCTTCTCCACAGTTGTAGCAGACTGAAAATTTCTTCCTCCTGCAGTCTTCTTCTTGATGCCCCGGAATTTTGCAAAAATTGCAATATCTTTTGCATCTTCCAAAATGCTTCCTTTTGCAGAAATTGCAAAATGTACTAGTAGAAGATTGCCCATTCCCTCCTTTCTTGCAATTGTTATAGTTACCTGAACGGAATTCTTGGGTAATCTTTTGGGCTACTTCCTTCCTTCTATTTTCTTCTCTTGTCCGTACTAATTCGTCAGTCAGAGTATTGGCTAATTCTACTGCATCATCAATCGTATGAGGTTTCGCAACCTTGACGATATTACGGATTTCGGAAATCAATCCCCAAATATAACGAGAAATAAGTACCGGCTCTGGCGAAGCCAGGGTTGGTACCACTCGAGCATATTCGAAGAATGTCGTAGTATACCGTTGACAATCTACATCCACCATCCGGTGGGTTAGAAACTAATTTGTCATTTGTTCTTTTTCATATTCGGGACAGAATTTTCTTTCTACAAGACTCTTAAATTCTTCCCAGTTCATAGCATACGCCATCCTTCTTCCTTTTGCCTGTAACACTGTGTTCCACCATTCTAACGCCACTTCTTTGAAAAGGTTTGATACATACATAACCTGATCATCCTGAGCACATTTACTTATGGCAATTACTGCCTCGGTTTTCTCTAACCAACACAGTGTCGCAGTCGCTCCTTCATTGCCTGCAAACTCAGTGGGTTTACAAGCAAGAAATTCTTTGTAAGTGCAACCAGGTGTTGCAACTTTCCTTTCCTTAGGGAGCGGAGCTTGCCGTGGTTCATTATCATGATTAACATGATTACCGCCTCCATTTACGCTATTACTGAAATTATCTTCAGAAATGCGTTTACTAGGAACAACTTGTTGCGGTTCGATTGGATTTTTAACAGCAGCAATGATTGCTGGAATAGCATTGGCTATCCCTTGAGCAACTATTCCTGGAATAGCGTTGGCTATCCCTTGAGCAAGGATATTTTCTATATCTTGCCTAGTTACATATTGATTCCCCGGTTGTTGCTCAGATTGATTAACTTCATTAACTGGTTCATTATTAGCGTTTTCCATCTGATATCTAATTTATAGATACATAATTAGTATAAAGGAAATAATCCAATGTTATAATTTAATCGCACATAATCACATAAACGAATATACAAACAAAATTGTAACTTTTCTAAAATTTCCTTATTTCATGCTTCTATATACACCTGTTTTATTTATTCTACACATACTGATTTTACTATTACTATTACATAACCATAGTTTCATAAATCCCCTATCCTTTGTCAGGTGATGTTCTAGTAACGGCGTTCCTTCTTATCGTATTTCCAGGAGATCTGTCCCAAAATCTCTTGGATCCTATTCCCAGCATCCATTTTGTCAAAATGATGGAGTTCAGTCCTATTCTTGTTACTTATTGGTAAATTTGGTAAAGGTTCTGGATTGTACTTAGGAAAAAAAACCTATAGGGATGGTTTTGTAACAGTATTTCATTATTCAACCATTCGTCTATATTCCAGTGATTCGAAGGGTTTGGAATAGCTGGTTCTAAGTTTATAAAATTATTTTCATTAACAGGCTTAATAGTATCATCGGTTGCCATTATAAAATCTAGTTCTTCTTGAGATGGTAATCCCTTAATTTGCCTAGAACTTTCCCCAATTTCCATTTTCTTAGGTTTAGGTTTCTCAAGAGGTAAAGCGTTGAATTCTATAGGTTCTTCTATGTCTGGAATATACCTACTGAAATCTCTGGAAACTTCTATTCTTACCGGATAGAGATTTAAATTCTGAAGGGCTTCCGACAGATCACTCATGCTGTTTATGCAAGATACACACAATTACTAAGTTTAAAAATTATATCAAATTTCATAGAAAACTTTTAAATATTATTTCATATTGGGTAACTATGAAACAACCGAATATGAAAACATACTAGGTTTTATTTGTAAATTTATTTACTGAATAAGGTTTATAGACTTTAGATAATAAAAGTGCTAAACTTTGAATCATAATATTTAAAGATTTATATTTACTATTATAGTAGCTAATACATAAAAATCTGCCCATACTGTTCAAAATTAGTCAAATAATAAAACATATAATCACAAAATAGCAATTAATAAAAATTAAGTATTTTTCTAAACACTTAATTGGCTTAAATCAGTGGCTCGATAAGTGGCTCTGATACCACCTTTTTCTGTCACGGCCCCTGACCCGGTTTGACCCGTTTTAGGAGCCGCGAGACAGAAATCCTGCGGTATTTAATTAATTGAGTTTGACAGCGGAAGTTTTCATCAGGATCTTTTAAAATGTAAATATTTCCCGATTATTTTATTTCACAACGCGGGATAAAACCCCGTAATTTACAATAATTTGATTTCACAAAGAAATCTTTTATTTTACAAAACATGTTTCTTTATTTTATACTGAGCCACTTCCTTGAGCTTGTAGTGCTATATGGCACTTTTCCTGATTCATAACAGGTCACCTGAAACATGTTTGAAAAAGGTTTTGTCAGCGGGAAATACTGAGTGAATCATTCTATTTTGCATAATGATGCATAGTTATAAATTACAGCATAAGAGCGATTACAATGGCTTCTATCTTATCTTTATCTGGCTCTATGTCACAATGGTGACATGTCACAATGGTGACGATGGTCATACCACTATTTAGATCAATGAACCTAAATAGTGACGATTATCCCTGTAGGTCAATGAACCTAACAGTGATTATCCCGAGTAGGTCAATGAACCTAACTGAGAGAAAGTTAGTAATGTGCACAATACCCCACTAACCAGTAATTCAAGATATCCACGACTTAGTCCCTGTAATTATAACCTTGAAAATAATTTGAGGTATTGTAAAATATTTGATAAAAAGAGAATGACTCACAAACTGTGAGAAAAGGAGAATGACTCACAAACTGTGAGAAAAGGAGAATGACTCACAAACTGTGAGAAAATAAGAATGACTCACATTGCAGATTTATACGGGCAGAGTTTGGCCTACTGATTTAGCCTTTTCCTAAATTTAATAACAGGCACACAAAACTGGGTTAGTAATCAATCCAGCAATTACGATAACTCACGAGATCAAATTCTCACAACGAACGACAAAGTGCAATACTTCATCCATCGATTTAACGATGATCCGTCAAATTAATGACGAACGATAAAGTACAATACTTCATCCATCGAATTAACGATGATCCGTCAAATTAATGACGAACGATAAAGTATAACCCTAATGTGGGCGGCACTTAAACATTCATTGGATATATTGATCGATCGGAAAATGAATCGTAGCAGCGATCGTGCTAATACCCTGTTTTGCGGCAGAATTTCGAGACCCGTGTGTGTTTGTGTAGTAATTCGGACGTAACACAATGTATATTGTGAATTTTCACGTCGTTTCAGTGCCCAGATTCCAGTCCCAAACCCCACTATTTATAGGAAACTTTTGACCCTTACGCGGCCCGCGTGAGGTTTAAGCTTATCCTTACGCGGCCCGCGAGACACCTAATTTTAGGCCTAGGGTTGCCACGTTTGGCACTAGCTTTGCTGAGTTGATAATTTTCGAAAATTCGATTTCTACAGCTCACAATTTGGATAATCGTTACTAAGGGTATTACCCCCCCTGAGTTTTAGGGGCCCTAATCCTGATTCTGAAAATTATGAAAATTTTAGGGTTTGTTCATAATCACTTGGGTGTCTTAATTAGGGTTTCCTTTTGGACTAATTAATTTAATAATTATGACTTTTGATTAGAGTTGTTACATTCTTCCCACCTTAATAAAAATCTCGTCCTCGAGATTTACTGGAATAATTGAGGATACTTTTTCTTCATTTCTGTTTTCCAATTCCCAAGTATATTAGGGTCCAATCTTTGAATCCCACTTTACTTAAACTCACACTATTTGTTTACCTTTATATCTTGAAAAGGTACTACCAAAGATTCGTTTAATAGGCATCTCTTGAGATTGGATATATGAAATATATCATGTACTCCAGCTAACTCTTCCTGGTAGTTGTAAACTATAAGCAACTGGTCCTATACATTGGATTACTAAAAATGGTCCTACGTAACTTGGACGAGCGGGTCTACGTAACTTCCTGGTAGTTACCACACCCCTTTGTCTTTCAAACACATACGGTCAAACGAATAACCCTCTCGTTTGACCACTTCAAACGAGCGGGTCTATACACGTTCGTTAGACCGTTTCACTAACTATTACAAATTCAGCATAAAACAAATCTAAACTATTCGAACAGCATCAGACACAAAATCTGCATCAACAAATTCCCCTTTGTCCGTTGCTCTCGAATGCTAAAAATGCAACTGCATTCGATCTTTAGTCAAGTATTTATCATCTCTATGTTAACAAATTCCCTCTTGACCGATGATCCAGGTAAGTAGTATCTTGATGCTCCTTGTATAATATTTCCCCTCAAAGTACGCGTATCCGTGTTGGGTGTTGTGCAATGTCCTCACAAGGCTCAATTGACCGATATTCCGCTGATCTTCCAATACTCCATCCGGCATTTGATAAGGGTTCCATTCTTTAAGAACTGCATCAAGTCTTGATCCGTCATAAGAACTCTATTTCATTCAAGCATACTACATTGGTAGAGATTTTTGGTGAATTGTCTTCTGTAAACCGTCTTTGTGGAATCGACCAAGTAATGCACTTTAATCCTCAGCATCAACACTCAGAAAGTCAGCTAGACCGAGTATATCCCTTGCAAGCTCAACCAAACAGCACGCTTAGTTGAACTACATCCAGATCTCATTGTCTCGCCTTTGTGAAGTTGACCAAGTAAAGCACTACGGATCTTCAGCATCAGTACTCAGGATGTCAGCTTGACCAAGTACATCGTTTGCAAACTCAACGAATTGAGTTACCCCCAGATCCCTGTAAAATCCCAAAGAAACATCAAACCCAAAACCGAATCCTGCAGGTCTTCAGCCTTGAACTATCAGCTTTCATAAAGATTCCCCAGGTCTTCAGTGAACAGCGCTTTGAAACTACTGTAGACTTTAGATACCTGTATGTTTCCGTGCAAAACTCTTCACGCTGGCTGGATAATTAATTAAAATCCTCAAAAATGTGTCTGTGCAAAACATTCCATGCCGAACTGTTAGTATCACCAGAAAATCACAAACTCTACCACCTGTGATTGCGTTTAGAAATTTACCGAAGAAATTCAACAAATAAAAACTTTTATCCCCCCATTTCTTTGGTAAGATCTCTAAACCTTAACAGATTCCCTCCACTTCAAAGAAACTGTCGTTAATTTCACAGAACAAATTCTCTCCACTGAGTAGAATTTATCTTCATATGTTCACCAATTCCTTCCACTGAGTGGAACTGTCGTCAATCTTCACTGAATGTTCTCGGTTTTTCGAAAAATCACGAAAACAACTTTCTTCTTTGCATATTCTAGTTGAATAAGAAAGTCCCCTAGTACCCCGTAGGATCCGGCTTGTATCCCTCCAAAGACTTTATGAACTCGTTAGGACCGGTATTGACATTCCAGGTTCATTCATTCGTTACCAAATGCGAGAATATGACAATAAACAAAATTCTTTCTTCTTTGCATATTCTAGTTGATAAAGAAATTTCCCCTAGCACCCCGTAGGATCCGACTTGTATCCCTCCAAAGACTTTGTGAACTCGTTAGGACCGGTATTGACGTTCCAGGTTCATACGTTCGTTTCCAAATGCGAGAATATGACAATAAACAAAATGCTTTCGAACATTTACGAATAACCGATAACAATCATAAACATTGATGTGCAGAAGTAAAGATACCGTTTTTGGTTTTTGGCCCATAGTAGTCAGGTCACCAAGTTTGACGTTTGCATCGGTAACCGTGACTATCCCACGTTTAACAAAAATCAAGTGTTTTCATCAAGCTTCATCATCCCGCGCGCTCCCGAACTCGTACAAATTTGACGTTGACATTTAGAAGCGTGGTTCAAATAAACTTCACGAACACCCGACCTCACTTTGCGAACACCCATGTAGTGATCGTTGTTTAAAAATTCAAGAACCAAACTTGCATCAAAACTCAAGTTCCACAATAACTTAATTAAACACTTCCCGAATAAGTCATGTGGGCCCAAACAAAAAAATGTGACTTAAACAAAATCACTTGAGCCCATGTCAGCTTTGGCCAATCATCCAAATTTAGAAAAATAGCTTTGGCCCATCATCCAAATTTAGGAAAATCATTTTATTGATAAAACAATGTCCAGCCATCGATACATAGCATTCATGGCCCACCATATAACCCAAAAGTCAAACAACCCTATTTTAATTTTTAAGGGATATACCAGCAGCTAACACAGACTGTCTTCCACTCTTCCTCCTTGTCATCTTCCATACCCAAGGAACAAAAGCAGACAAACTTCTTATCTTTACCAAACATCAAAAACTCCAAAGCCCTTCCTCATCCAGCACCAATAACCACAACAATCAAAGATTCAGCCGCTAACACATCATCTCGATCTGCTAAACCACCCCCAAAAGCCCAAGAGTTAGTCATATCTTCTTCTTCTTCTTCTTCCTTCAAACTACAAAGTAGTTGTTTTTGACACACTGCAACCTTCTTCAGCTGACGAACAATGAAGGGGCCGACGAAGCATCAGTTGAGCCGACGAAGACTAGAAGGGTTTGACGAAGAGTTAAGGGTTTGACGTAAACTGTTAAGATCCGACAAAAATTCAAAGACCCACGAACAATGAAGAAGGTTGGGGATTTGGTTGGATTGGGCCGACGAACAATCAAGGGATTGGGCTGACGAACAATCAGTCTTTGTCTATATTGATTCTTCATGGGTATACATTGACGAACCTTGATTCTTCGTCAAAGTGATTCTTCGTCGGCATTAATCCTGGACGAACCTTGAGGCTTCGTCAGACATACACCTGGACGAACCTTCATCACATGGAGTCTTCGTCACCGGAAGTCTTCATGAGCACCATGGATGAACATTAAGGATTCTTCTTCGGTTGTTGATTGTTCGCTGGGAGTATTGTTCGTCACTGAGATTCTTCGTCGATGTAGATATGAAGAAACCCTAGTGTTTCTTCAACAGCCGCCATACTCATCTCAAGAACACAACCACTGTTCACTTGCAGATCTTACGAAAATCACTTCAAAAGTGATATTTGATGATGAAAACTTGTTAATTTAGGTGTGAAACATAAAACCCAACTGTTGTGTATGTTCTGTTTCATCTAGACCCGCGCATTTCAGTCTAGATCTGGTTTTTTTTTCTTCATTTTCACCATTTTTACATCTTGAACAAAAATCACAATAAACACAGATCTAGAGAACATGTGATTTAGCAAACTGTTAGATTTACTAAATCGGGTACCATGGCTCTGATACCAATTGTAGGACCGTGTTTCAGGACCGAAACCGTGATTATCATGTTTATGTTCATAGACGGGAATATTAGAGACGGATGAAATACTTACTTGTATGATAACATAACAATACAAGCCGGCCCGATTAACAAGCTAATCGAACCATACCAAAGGAGTACACATCCGGGGAGAGACCAAGTAGTGATCTCTCCCTCTAAGGTCTAACACCTCCTAAAGCTTCAAGTGTTTGAAATGAAAAAGGGTTGCTATTTATAGCCACACCCCTTTGTCTTTCAAACACACACGGTCAAACGAATAACCTTCTCGTTTGACCACTTCAAACGAGCGGGTCTATACACGTTCGTTAGACAGTTTCACAAACTATTACAAATTCAGCATAAAATAAATCTAACCTATTCGAACAGCATCGGACACAAAATCTGCATCAACAGAATAGGTTGATTCCTGAATATCTTTTCTTATATTGTTTTTTAAAGTTTTTACGCATTGGTTGATCAAACCATACAGTTTTAAAATTTAGTGTTAATAAAATCTATTATAAAAGGGCTTTTAGCCTAGCGATACAAAAGGAATTAGGATAAAACTTTAGAAAAATGGTGAGGTTCAATCACCACTGGTTAAGGAAAAAAAAAAAAAAAAGATGTTTAGTACGTTGTGGAATTAAAGAATGAGTTATCATTAAAAATCAAATTAAACAAAAGCTATCATTTAAGATACGTGTTAAGACTTGCAAATTAATCGCTTTAGTGATTTAAATTAAATATCCACTATAAAACTTTTATTCATTTAATTGGTGATTTATTGTTCGTGACTAAATATTTTACAATATTTGAAAATTAATTACACTCAATCAGTACCACCAGTTGATTTGACTTAAGGCTTTGCGGTATGTTTTTTATGGGAGGGAACCTGGGGTGGTTATCCGGTTGGGTTCTTCTCATCAATCTTGATCGCAGGCTACTATTTGGATTTTCTTCGGCTCTTCGAAATTTGGTGAAAACTCCTAGTTTCTTCAAGGATCGGTTCTTTGCTCATTGTTCTCTAAAGGTATAATGTTATTAATCCTACAATATAAGATCTTTACATTTGTAATCATACAGCATTATGGTACTAAAAAGTCGAAATAGTTTCATAAAATTTAATTTGTTACTAGTAAAGAAGAATATTAAAGTCAAACGTTGCTAAATAGTTACGTAATTATTTATTTGGTTGGTTGATAATCAGTCTCTTTTTGTTATGATTTGATTATTAACAAAGCTTTTTACTTGTTATTGGTTTTAAAAGTTGCCAATGTGGCCGGGGCTAGCCCATATGATAGAGGCCTATGCCTCAGGGCAAAAGTTGCAATGTACAAGGAAGTGATGATCAGGTTTAACAACAATTGTAGACAAATACTGATAGAAACCCAATAGAAAACATATATCAGAAAATTGTTGAGGATCAGACGACATATATGCAGCGGAACTTGATGATACATTTGGATTGTGTGTGGGATAAGGATTATCATTAACAAGAGATCCGAATTTCATATGCATGATGAAGTAACAACGATGATCAGTGAATTGATTATGCGGACAATTCTTAGAAGAAATAAGAAAAGTCTTGGTACCGGATATTGTTTCCGGTGACATCAATATATACATATGAGTTTTGGCGGTTCGGGAATTGGTGGGTAACTGTTCTTGACAGTTATTTGAAAGGCTTTCCCGCTTATCCACCGATTATTACATAATTTTATCATTAACTAACTAATAAGTAGTTCTAATTATATATCCGAATAGTAATAATAACACATAAACATAACTTAGTTTAATAATTATAACAAAAATCATATATGCAGTGAAGAGGGAGGTAGTGAACTTAGGTCAAAACAGAAATTGCAGACTAATACCATATTACGAATCAAACAGGCATCATTATATATTAACCAGTGAACAGGGTTAATACTAAAGAGGAGTATAACACATCTATTGCAGACAAGACATGGGAACTTTTATACAGTATAATTACAAACAAAGAGAATAATTAGCAAATTAGGCACTTTGTCAATGACATCAAAAATTAAAATAAACAATTGTAGTTATGTATAGTAAACGGCAACGAGAAGTCGAGAAATAGAAAGTTACATACAACTTGGGTTAAAGGTTTCTGCATTCAGATCTGTGGCCTGTGATGGCTGGAGAAGATCAAGAGAAGAATAAACTGTGGCTAGTGCAGCGGGCGATCGACGTGTCTTACAGTTTCTGAAAGTATTGGGGCCCAGGAAAAAAAAACAAACAAACAAACTCATGCCACATTCATGTGGCGAGATGACCACCCCCTCCTCCAAATCCACCATGAAATTCAGTTTGGACAGTAATTTCGACAACTTTGTTTGCAATGATAAGAACCACATAAGAGTATTGGGGCATACCTTTAAGCTTCATGGTGAACGACATGAATGCTGATAATCAAAGATCAGATGAACATAAAGAGCTCTGCAAATTTTTATGTTCTATATGATGGGTAAAGCTAGAACATAACCAAGAGCCAGAATTCCAAAAGTGGAGTAAATAAATTGAACACTACACATGTGATGAACACTAAACAGTTCTATCAAGTGTATATTGTAAGAAGGACAAAGAGTTGGGTAATCAGTTCATATGTTTTGTGCAGGATACCAAACTAGCTACACAAATACTTAACTTAAATCAGTAAATATATAATTATTAAACCAAATAATTGTTATAAAGTTATTCAAATTATCTGGGTCAGAAAGAGTACCGGGTTTTTCAATGATTTTAAATGTAATTAAGGCTGTTAGCCTACGGTTGTTGAGTCCTAGTCTTGTGGTGGTTTGTTACGCTACTTTTGTTTCTCTGAGTATTCATACCCTGGTCATTCCCTTGGTTATGTACACATTTCTTTTATGCTGATTAATAAAAAGTTGATCCTTTGAGTCTATCTTGATTACATCTATCGATTGTTTGCATGCTCTTTTACCAACAGAGTGGTATTAGAGCTGAGTCCGATCACATCCTATTGTTTCTCTATCACTATTTCAATGGTTGATTCATCTATTAATCCTACAACATCATCTGTCATCTCTGCTTTCAAAGGCAAGTTTCGTATGAAACCATCCTACGCTCTCGTGAGCTGTGGGATCTGGTATATCTCGGTGTGACGGCTACAAATGAAGGCTCAAAAGACTACAGGTAGGCAAAGAAGAAGGATGCATGATCAACTGTTTTCTAGAACAGCTGCTGCCACCTTTGTAAAAGAAACCCGGGATACTCTTCGTATAGAGTTTCAAGGTGATTCCCAGGTACAGGCAGTGAAACTGCAGGGATTTTGAAGGGAGTTCGAGAATCTTGTTATGAAGGACGATGAGATGGTTGGAGATTACTTTTCGCGTGTAATGGGAAATTTAGCCAAGAAAGATCATATCGGGAGGAGGTTAGATCAAAGAGTTGTGAAGAAGATACTTAGGAGCCTGAATTTGATTATGTAATCCCATCCATAGAAGTAGACTATGATCTGGCTACAGTAACTCCAGTGAAGTTAATGAGATTGTTACAGTCCCAAGAAGAAATAATCAATGGAAGATCAGCTAGTAATATGAAAGACAAGATGAGAAAGCACTGCAAGCTGTTCAACCCAGGAAGCTATTCCAAAAGGAGAATCCCACAGGTAATTGACGGGGTCGTGGTAGAGGTACGTTCAGCGGACGTGGTGCTGAAAGGCCTAGAGGACCACAATGTTATCAATGCAATCGCTTTGGTCAAGCGTGATTGCTGGCACAACAATGAAGAACATGTAAATGTAGCAGTAAATGAAGGGGCAAAAGATGATGATCATGGACTATTTTTAGCTTGCATAACTAACTTAAATGAGGTATGTCCATCACCACAATTTTCTTTAATGACTAACAAACAACCTGAACCAAGTAGCTACACAAATACTTAACTTAAAACAGTGAAAATATAATTATTTTTCTAAATAACTGGATGTCCCTGATAAGCGAAAAAATACTTAACTAAATAACTTATCCTAAGGGGGGTAGGGGTGGTTATCACTTGCAAAAATTCCATCACTCACAACAACCAATCAAGTTTCGCCATGTCATCAACCATTATTCCATCACTCACAACCTTTTTTTAGTGAAAATGGTCATCACTCACAACCTGTTTTTTTTATTCCATCAACGTACAACTCCTCAACACTAGAGTACAACCCACCATATAGAAATGGATAAAATTCAACGCGTCAAATTTATGACGCGAAACATGTTCCACGCGTGAATTATATAGGGTGGCGGTGGTGTTTTGCAAACTTCCACACGTGGAAGAACTTCATCACTCGCAAAAGGAAGACCACCCCGGGTCCCCTAATTATCATCGGGGTTTGTGGCCCAATGGGATACGCAAAGCTTCTAGAGCACCTAAATTTTGGGGTCGTAGGTTCAAGTCCAACAAAAAGTACAAATAAAATTTGTCGTTCAAAACATATTAACTTATCCTAATTATTCTGGAAAAATAGGTAGCAAAGCGATTGAATTAAGCAAGAAAATATGAATAAATAACTCCATAAGACTACAATACTTGGAAGATTTGTTTATAGTTAGTCATACCTTGATCGATAAAGGAACTGACGACTCTAATTCTTAAATCCACCAGACACTACCTTTAACACCCCTACTCTCACATTCAAGATCTAACGATTTCTGAAATTTGAGAGTAAAATATTTGGTATATGTCGGAGAATTTTTAGGAAAACCTAACCATCAGAGAGACGTGTAATCACTCTCAGATCAAATTATTTAGGTGGTTCTCCCGAATAATTTAATCGGATACAACTCTGCTTTTCGAGCAATTGAACAAGTTTATGTGTGTCTAGAATTTGTTTGAACCAGAAAAAAATATGATCAAAATCTGTCAACGAATTTTGGGGTTGGGGATAATTAACTGTCTAATGGCAGATATCTCAATTTTAAATAAAAACTGCCACTAAAACTACCATTATTTTGATATTTAAAAAATATGACATTTTCCATAAAATAAATTTTCCGATGCAATTTTAGTAAAGCAATTTAATTAAAATAAAATTTTCTGATGCAGCTCGACCCCAGCCAGGGGCTCTGCCCCTTAGACCAGGATGCCGCCCCTTGGACCCTGACAGGGGCTGCCGCCCCTTGGACCCTGCTCCCACGGGCGCTGCCCCGGACCCCGCCAAGGGGGCGTTTATAATAACTCAAATAAGTGTGCACTCCCGCATCTCCTAACTTGCTTGATGTGTATTATTATTCTCTTTAATCACCAAGTCAATCCCCGATTAAACTAAAATATCTAGCAGTATACATGTGTAGGTTGTGTTTGTACGTTCGTATGCAAGTTTATTTGTAACAGATCAATTCCAAAAAGTAATGAACTAACCTACAATTAGATGTCATCTGATTATGATAATTCAATTGATGCCCAGAGACTAGGTTTGGGATTTAATAAAGGATAGTAGGTTTGAGATGGGTAGAGTATTGCCGCCCAATACTCGAACATGTTACCTGAATCGAATCCAGATATATTGATGTAATATAAAATAATAGGTCGTGTGTTGAGGTTGTTAAAAAACCTATTAAAATTATAGAATTATTAAAAAATTAGTTGAGTAGTTTATGATTGGGGTCCGTTTTTTAGAAAAGTTTAAGATTGATTTTCAGTAACCAATAATTTTTAACCGTAAACAGATATAGTTAGCTAATCACCCGAAGTTTAGAAGGTTATGGGACCGGATATTGGATACGGTTTTAATAACGGTGGAGGTATCCACAACCCCCCCCCCCCCCCAAAGTATTTACACACCCCCTACCATCTAATTAATCGCCAATGACCTTGTGGTCTAGTGGTGGAAAGAACTTGAGTTCTCAACAGAGACTCCGGTTCGATCCCCACTCACTGCAAGTGAGGTGGAGGTGGGTTTACATGCCTCGCATGGTTCCCACCTTCAGGTCACGATGTTCGATTCCTGGCAGCCCTGGTCAACCCTGGCCAGGCCCCGGTTGGTATGTCCGTCGCAGGCGTGTTGGCGCCGTCTCGAACTCGGGCCTCGTCGCAATACCCGCTTCCTAGAAACCGGTGAGCTGCCGTTCAAAAAAAAAAAAAAACAAAAAAAAAATTAATGCCAATCATTGGGTGTCAGCCAATGATTACCAATGATTGGGGTGTGTGGAACTTTATTTTGATAGGGTATTTGTATGGGGAAGTTGTGAAATATTAAGAAAATTTTTTTTTTTTTTATAAAATGTTGTTATAAAAAATTGTGTTAGTATTATAAAAACTTCATATTTTTATGAAATGAATTGTGTATATTATTAAATGCCAATTTTTTATAAGTATTATTAAATGTCAATTTTTTTTATAAAACGAATTGTATATATTATAAAATGCCAATTTTTTATAAGTATTATTAAACGTTTTATTAAATGTCAACTTTTTTATTTATCAATTATTATTATGTGTTTAAGTTTATTAAATGGGTATATTATAACGTTTTATTAAATGTCAACTTTTTTATTTATCAATTATTATTATGTGTTTAATTGTTTCCATAACGCAATGTGTATGTTAAAAAATGTCAACTTCTGAAAGTCTTTAGTTGTTTTTCAATTGTCGTTTATTAACCATAACGCAACAAGAAACGTAATTCAAAATGTAATTAAACATCGTTTTATATTAATACACAAAACATGTAACTTTGATACAGAATGTAACGACTAAACCCTAAACCCTAGATCGCTAATTGTTACATATTTTTGAATTCCTGTACAAGAAAACGATGGGTGCAGCATACACAATTCAAAGACAGCCCCAGCTATCTTGAAATTGCGTACCAAACCCTACCTTCCAACGGGATTCTGCTTCACATCTACCACACTGAAATGGCACAAGGGATCAGGAGGTTGGAGCAGTGGAGTCGGCATTTCATTTATCAACCACCGTCCAGTCTTCCGCCTCTTGTCAGGATGGTGAGCGAAGTGGCATTCCCGTTGGTGGAAGGCTCATGAGAACACTAATGAACTCCTCTCTTGGAAGGACATGTCACGGGGCAGACCGTGTTCGCTAGCGTCACTTGGAGCTGACGAGTCAACAGGCTACTCCGATAACACGTAATCCTAGATCGGCGTTCTAGTGCATGAATCTGAAATACAAACGTAGTTTCTCCATAAGGATTACGCTACCACCACCGTCAAAACACCGACTTTCGATATCCTGTTAATAAAAAATACAATTTAGCATTAGACTCGCATTCGAAAATATATTGTAAAAATTAAAAAAAACAAAACACCACCACAGCCGACCCACCGCCGCCACCACCCCAGCCGACCCACCCCCACCACCACCCCAGCCGACCCACCACCACCACCACCAACACAGCCGACCCACCACCACCACCACCACCCCTGCCGACCCACCACCACCAACACCACCACTAACACAGCTGACCCACCACCACCACAACCACCACCCCAGCCGACCCACCACCACCACCACCACAGCCTACCCACCACCACCACCACCACCCCAGCCGACCCACCACCACCACCACTACCCCAGCCGACCCACCCCCCCCCACCACCACCACCACCAACACAGCTGACCCACCACCACCACAACCACCACCCCAGCCGACCCACCACCACCACAGCCAACCCACCACCACCACCACCACCACCACCCCAACCGACCCACCACCACCACCACCACCCCAGCCGACCCACCCCCACCACCACCACCACAACCCCAACACCACCACAAACCGCCAAAATAAAACCACAAAAAAACAAGGGTACCTTGAATATTCCGACCATATAGACCGATACGAGAGCAAAAACTATACGAGAGACGCGTGTGGTCCCCTTCCGGATTGTCATCGTGTGGTCCAGGACTCCTCCAAAATATAACTTTTGGATTTGGATATGTACTTGTTCTCGGTTAAAGTATAAAAAGGAAGTGAAACTGAACTTCAATGAGACCCTTATGGGTCGATGAGAGGCATATGCAAGTGGGGTGTCATAAATGTCCTGTCAACTTTTCAGAAAAGGTAGGTGGATATGGGTCTCATCGGGCTATACGAGGCATATGGGCTGAAAAGTTGTCAGGATCCGTACCCACCATACGCGCGTATGGGCCTATGAGCGGCATATTGGTTTGGTTTTTTTTAAAAAGCTTGTATATGTTGGTTGCACATGTCGGGTATTTTTGTCATCCTTACTTGGCACAGAAATATACACCATCTTCACAATCATAAATTCACAATGGTTTTTTGCAAATGTGGTAGGACGGCTGCACTAAGAACATCTTGGACTGAAGCTAACCCCGGACGTCAATTTTACACTTGTCACAGTCTGGTATGTTTTTAATGTATTTTTTTCCATGAACCCTTGTATATTAGTGATTTATTTTTTTTCGTGTCAGCGTTCTAAGTGCACCTTCTTTGTGTGGGTCGATCCTCCCATGTGTCGTTGGGCATGTGTGGTCATCAAAGAACTGATGGATACGAAGGCCGTGCTGAAAAACGAAGTCATTTTTTTTAGAGAGGAGGTTCGAATTTATAAATTGCAAGAAGCGGAATTTGAAGAATTTCATTCAAGTGTTGTTCGTAAGAGGGAACGTTGGTTGATAATCAGTTGGATTTTTTTTGTGTTGTTTGTCTTGTTATTTTTCATTGTTAGTATGTAAGTTTATGCAAGACATGTATTCGAATATTAGTTATAAATGCCGTTTTTTACATATATTAAGTTTAAAAAAAAATGTAATCGAATATTGTGTTGTTTGTCTTGTTATTTTTCATTGTTATTATATATACTAATTTTTTTAAAAAAATGTTGTTTTTTAAAATAAGTGACTAAGCATAAATAACAAAACGAAGAAACATTCATCAAGTTACAAATGTTTAAACATACCAAAATATACAAAAAGAAATAAATATTTGTTCATACATGCCCACAAATGTTTAACAAAATAAAATTCACCCAACAAATACAAATACTAATCCTCCATCTCCTCATCGCTGTCGTCAGAATCATCCCCACCACCTGCCTGCGTCCCAGACGGACCTGCCTCCATGTCGAAACCCGGATACACTCGTGGATGTGGCGGGGGTCGAACCGGCAACCCCGCCTGGGTACGTCTCTCGGCTTCACTAGCCATCACCCACTCCATCAAATCCTCCATCCGGTCCATCCGCCTGTCCATCCGCTGAAACTGTTGTGTCCAGCTGGCCATCATACCATCCTGACCCGCCACCAGCCTCTCAAGGAGACGTTGGGTGGACTGAGGCAACCGCACTGCATGATAAACGCGTTGTGGAATCTGTGGCGGCTCCTGCGGATGCCCCTGGTCAACCTGAGGCTCCATGTCTCCATCCATAGCAGGCACGTCAGCTATATGCGGCATCTCCACCTCCCGAGCCTCGAGCAGTGCCTGGTGGACTATCGGTTGGGGTTCATAAATCTGTTGGTGTTCGTCAACAAACCGATGCCCGATATCCGAAAAGTTCACCGCAATCTTCATCCCTCTCATCGTCCTAAGATCTAAGAGCTCGTGTGGTGCTGGGGTCGGCACATCGTCAAGGAATGGGTAATACAGACCGCAATGCTGGGCAATACGCGTGATAAACGCCCCTCCAATCAAACGGCTACGCCTCTGCCGTTTGCCGTACGAGGCGAAATACTCCGCCAGACAGCGATGGAGGGCGCACGACGTGCCCGTATATAAGCAGTACAGAAAGAACAGATCCACCTTCGTGACCCACTTGTTGCTTTTGCCACGCGCAGAGATCGACGTGGTAATGCAGCGGTGTATGTAGCGAACGAGTGGGTCAGGAATCTCCGAAACTCGGCCCTTCTTACCGAAGGGTCCAGGACATAGAGTGGGCCACCAAGCAAAATACTGATCATCAGGCATAGCCCAAATCGCGGTGGTATAGATGTCCTGAACCAACTCATCATCGGTATAGAACCCGGTGGCAACAGCAAACTGATGCAGCGACCAATTTTGTCGCTGCCTGAACAAACAGAAAGATACCTCGGGAGGCGGTGCTTTCACGTTCGGATCGTCCATATCCGAATTGGGCCGGTCAGCCGGCCGTGGACGAAACACGAATGTGGACAAAAACTCCACCATCATGATCCTATAAGACGGCCCAGCCGCCACCGAAAACATGCGATCCCACGGGGAATTCTCCCTGATCAAACCCCGGGCTCTTTCCTCCTCCCTGACCTCCCGTAAAGCCTCCCATGACAATGCCCTCTGCCGACCCACCTTCATTTGTCGCAACCTGTTAAAACGTTTATACTCCCTAGAATTGTTCGGGTAGTCCATATAGGGAATACCCAAACAATCACCCCCGGCCATCTCATCGAATCCAGCCACCTGTACCGCACCAAACTCCTCCTCGTCTGACGACATATCTGCAAAAATTAATATATAATACGTATCATATTATTAACTTTTTACAATTTTTATAAACTTGTAACAAATTTCTAACAAATTAACATCTAAATAATCGACAAACCACCACCACCACAACCACCACCACCACCACAACAACCACCACCACCACAGCCACCACCACACCCGCCTAACCACCACCACAGCCGTCAATAACCACCACCACCACAACCACCACCACCACCACCACCACAACCACCACCACCACAGCCGCCTAACCACCACCACAGCCACCACCACACCCGCCTAACCACCACCACAGCCGTCAATAACCACCACCACAACCACCACCACCACCACCACCACCGCCGTCAATCCCCCACCACCGTCAAACCCAACACCGCCGTCAAACCCAACACCAACACTACCGTCAAACCCAACACCACCGGCCATAATTAAAAAAAAAACAAAATAAACAAAGGAAAGATGAAATAATACACTAACCTTTTATGAAAATATGGACCGTATAGGTTGATACGTTCTAATTCGAGCTATACGAGAGAGACAGTGTGTGTTTCTTGGTGTTTTAGTGTGTGGGGTTTAAAAGTTTTAGATCTATTCTCTATTTGGTCAAACCAGAAGAGTAGTTTTTGAATCAATGAGGGGCGTATAGGGCAAAAAGGGGCGTTTAGGAGTTGTTGTTAAAGCGTGTATAAAGGATATACTATAACCAATTTATCATCTCCTGTACAGGAGGATAAACTGGTTAAGGCTTGTGTGTTCTATGCGAAGTGTGCGAGTTCGAATCTAGTATCTTGTTGTACCTCAGGCGGTTGATGGTCAGTCATACTTGGATTCAACACCGCTTTCATCTTCGACAACATACTTTTTAACACTAGAGGTGGCTGCGTATGTAGTTGCTGTGTGAGTTTATCCATTTCCGCCTGAATATTACACTTGTCTTAATTAAGTTCTTCTGTCGAAAAATCAAGTTTTGTCCAGAATTTATCTATCGCGGCAAGTGGAATTTTGCAACCTGTTTTTCAAGAATCATTGTTAAAACATGAAGTATAATGATGATTATATTCTATGGATCGAAGCATATGTTATAGTTGTTATGTTACCTGTATTTTCCCACCACTCCATCTGACAAGCACATGGCAACCCACAACCCGTAGAAAGCTGGTGGCCACAAGTCCCCCCTCCTGCCCTCAACGCATTTAGCTTCTTCCTCTCGACAACCAATAACTCTAAGGCTTTTTAGGAAACATTACCGCGTAGATTGTCAAAAAATGGAAATCTGTGGTCCCCCATTTGCACGGACCTGCTCTCCTGAAAACTAAGTTTTATTTGTATCTTTTGTGACTCTACAACTTTGCCAACAAGACACACAAGTCTATGGAGCGAGTTGTTTGGCCCTTTAATGTATCTCTTAAACTTAGAATGCTGGCTTTCAACTCTGTTGGTTGTATGTTGACCAAAATTGGGGACTGTGTTAGTCCAAGCTGAAACGAACTTTTCTTTATAATCTTTCAGCCACACATCATACAAATAATCCAGAACATCTGAAAAAAAAATTGAATACAATGATTTGTAATGTTTGTATGTATATATGTATGGATGAATGTATGTAAACTAATATAATATGTACCTGATCGTCCGTCGTTAACCAGTCGCGTGAAAAGCCGCTGAAAGTTATAATTGTATATCATCGGAATGGGAGAATTACATAGTCGAGACCAAGAAAGCTTGAATATTTTCCAGTCTTCATCCGTAAATTTTGCCCGACAGTGTTTTAGAATATTCTGTGAGATGTGCCACCTACATAGCAATTTGGAAGCTTTTGGGAATACTTTATCGCAAGCATTCATCAAAGCTTGATCCCTATCTGTTACAATTACACGTGGCTCCATGCAATCTACCAACAATTCTTTGAGCTTCTCCAGGACCCATAAGAAGTTATCTTTTTTTTCTTTAGAGACAAACGCATGAGCCACACAAAAAGACTTGTGTGTCGATGTCACACCCACAACTTGAATAAACGGAAGCTTATACTCATTCGTCTTGTAGGTAGCATCAATCATCAACACATGTGGGAATGCATGCCACATGTTGTACGAGTCCGGATGAACGAAAAAAACCTCCTCGACCGCGTTTGTGGAGGGATTGACTCTGTTGAAATAAACGTACCTTTCTTCTTGCAACATGCTCTCCAATATCTGCATTGGAGTCGATCGCCGTACATTTTTCGTTTAATCTTTTTAATCACGTTTTGTACATCTTGTAGAATGCACACGCTATGTGGGTACTGATTTCTTATGGTTAAATGTATATTTGTAGGCTCCATGTTTTGCAGATAAAGTCTCTCCACCAGTGATTCTTCGTTCGGGGTCAGCCTTCTAGCAAACGCGTGGCCCTCGAGAAATTCAGCAGGCTCATGGTTGTGAATGTTTTTCTTCTCCACAAGGCTCCAACTACCACTACTTGAGTCTAGTTTCCCTATCAGACTAAAAGGACAGCCAACCTTTTTGCTACCGGAACGCCGAACGGATGCTTTACTTTTGGGTTCGCCGCCACGATCGCATTGCAACCATATCTTCACTGTCCTTGCTGACGCACCTTCGCCTTTTTTCCTCGTTCGTTGGGTGACAATGACGTAACCTTTCGCAACTTCTCTTTTGTATACCCAATTCTTCAAGTGACCCAAATACCTCAAAAAAAAAAGGTTCATTAGAAATCCACATAAATGAAATTAATATATTAATTTGTCAAAAAAACAATAAAAAAACTCGGGTTCAAACATCGGGTTCGGGTTAATATGTATGACACATTTTAGGGTTTGTATGAAATTTCGTGTCATACATTTTCTATTTTTAATCAGTATACATGCCTCGTTCGTGTTCGTTCGGTTCATTTACAAGCCTAAGTAATCTATTTTTAACAAAATATTTCACCAGAACATATATAATATTTCACCAAAATGATAACGAAATCGGGTTAATATGTATGACACAATTTCGGGTCGGGTTCGGGTTAAGGTCGGGATGGGTCAAACATTTTCTAGATTTCTCCTACCTAATAAAAATTATATACATACGAATAACACGTATACAAAATCATTTTATCCACTCTAAAATTATATCAACATTATGTAACACGAATAACACGTAATTGACGGTTATGTCATACCTTTTTTGTTTTTTTCTCGTCATTAGCACCTTCCTCGTTAGCAGGTTCCTCGTTAGCACGCTCGTCGTCGTGAACACCTTCCTCGTTAGCAGGTTCGTCGTCGTCAACATCCTCCTCAAAGTGCATTACACCTTCCTCGATTTCGTTGTCATTTTCCTCAAAGTCCTTAGCACATTCCTCGACTTCGTTATCATTTTCCTCAAAGTCGTTAGCACCTTCTTCGACTTCGTTATCATTTTTCTTATAGTCCTTAGCACCTTCCTCATACTATAACTTGTGTTTGTTTTCCGTATACGAATGGTAAGTCCCATATTCGTGTCGCGGATAACTTTGGGCAATGTAAGATGGTTCCCCCTCATCTACAAACACCTGGTTCAAGTCAGGTAACGTGGGTCGCACACCCCCGTCATCACAACGAGGCACGGACACAACCTCCTCCTCACTTCGATCAACACTGGATAACCAAACGCTTTCGAAGACGTACGACTGGTTCGAATCTTCGCCAAAAATATTACCAATGCCCCAAAACGACATCTTTATACTTAATTGTTTTGGACCTCAAAAACCGGTTAGTAACCGGAACCGGTTATAAAAAAAACCGGTTTTTATTTTGGGTGAAAAACCGAAACCGGTTTTTGAAAAAAACCGATTTGTACACCTCTAGTTGTGTATACCGCTTGTTGCATACTCATTAGAAAATTTATAGCATGATTGTGCTTTTTGTTACACATCCAAAAATGGTCGAGTAAAATGGGCCGTAGTTTTGTAAGTTTGGGTTGCACAACTTTGGTTCTATGGGCTGAAATTTTCATCCTTTTGTACCACAACTTTTATTCCTTTGGAGTTTAGACTGCAATTGTTGTGAATTTAGGCTACAAAATTAACAGAATTTCAATACCATTTATCTAAGATGAGCGTTGAAAACTAAATAATTCCAACACATGGATTGAACTAACAATCCTTAATTCAAACACATGGAATGAACCTTGTCATTTCCTATCACACAAGTGGCTCAACAATAATCATGAAGGACTCAATCGTAGTAATGAGTGACAACCCGTGAATACACGAAGACAACCGATTTAACACTTTAATATTTTAGGCTTTTAGCACTGATTATAGTAATAGTATAATTTTTATACTTTTGTCTTGAGGGAAAGCACATGAGTGAGAAGGCCAAGGTAGTAATATGCTCGCTCTAGGGCAGTAAACGAACCGAGCCAAGCCAGGATGGGCTTAGGCTCTTGCTCTTGCTCGAGGTTATACGAGCTGGATCGGCTTGGCTCGTTTGGAGGTGAAATGTTGAGCTCGAGCTCGGTTGGTGAAAAGCTCGAGCCAACTTGATTATATATGTAGAAAAAAAAAAGCCAATATTAAAGCTAATCGATTGATCAAATTCTTATCTTGAGAAATAATCAATCCCATTCAAAGCATTAAGTATCTCGAGAAATATGAATAGATATTTGAACCACCGCTATTGACCAAACGCCACCTTAGTCTTAACTATGAATAGATATTTGATTTGATGTTATTTGAGTTGCGTATACAACATGTTTGTTTCTTTGATATTTCCGATCAATGGTTTCTTCTAAGCTTTTGATACAAAAATAGACGATTCACTAGATTTGATTTAAACACTTCAATCTTGTTTTGGTCACTTTGGGATATTATATTTTTATATTTTAATGTTTTATCTAGATATTAGAAATGCTATTTGGCCGGTGGGGTACCAATTAACTATTAATCGGATTAGGATTTTTATATTTAATCTTTTAGTTTTATGCATATATATATATACACATTTTTATATGTAATTTATTAAGTATATAAGCTTTAACCCATCCTCTACCTATTTTCTTAAGTATATAGGATTAATAGCCGGAATTTACGGTCGAAATTTGGTCAATCCTTAAAGCTACACTCCATGCAAGTTTGATTCTGTAATTCATTTTTTTGTCTTCAACAAGCCAGAAAAGATGTTGTTACATTTGTCACACGACAAAGAATCTAACCACTTAAAATAGCGACATTTTGAGGATCCCTATTTCAAGTATATATTGAGTATCTATTAGCTCACGAAGAGATGGTATGAATTCCAACTTCAATTTCAATTTCACTTACCTCATATGCACAAGTGTAGAACCTCGGACCTGGATTTTTGGGGGTACGTGATGTTCTTAAAATCGCTTGTTTAACACAATTGCAATAAACATTGTCATGATAACGAGGAAATTGATTGCTTCTACTATTTACCATTGTGGACGATTCCATGAGGATGTTGACTTAGGGTTTATTTGCAACTGATTAACGACTGGAAGAGAGTGATGAAGGAATAAGACCATGGTATTTTTTAATCATTTAGAGAAACATATAATAAGTGGTAAAAAGTTATTATTTAGAGAAACGTTT
This sequence comes from Helianthus tuberosus, assembly GCA_030545235.1. Classification (NCBI taxonomy): domain Eukaryota; kingdom Viridiplantae; phylum Streptophyta; class Magnoliopsida; order Asterales; family Asteraceae; genus Helianthus; species Helianthus tuberosus. Next base: position 5,342,901 of record JARYGA010060219.1, on the reverse strand, counting down.
AGTTAAAAAACAGAAATTACTGTTACTTCTATAAATATAGGTTATATGCCATAACCCATGTCATCACCCACGACCCCTATGATGATGATGTTGATGATAACCCATAGATGATGATAACTAAATAAGATGATGATGATGATATATGATGATGATGATGATAACCCTTATGCTAATGAAGATGAGGATGATGATAGCCATCATCAAAAACCACATGATCGTGTTGATGGTGATGATATTGAAGATATACGATGATGATCATCATCATCATCATGGTAACCCATATAATGATGATCATAACCCATATGATGATGATAACCCATATGATGAGGATGATGATGGTGATGATAACCTATATATTTGATGATGCTGATGATTGATTTGTCGAATGTTTAATTAATTTTGAAAACACTAAATTAAATGTAAAGGTTATATCATAACACAATCAGAAAAGTTCAAGGTTTTAATCCTTTATTCTAATGTTTATCATCATGTTATATTTAATATTATTCTTTTAAACTATATTGAGGCTGATATACTTATCTTAGAGAAAAAAACTAGGTAACGTTCGTAATTCTCTAATTCAAGTGTGTTTTTATGTATAGATAATGATTTCTTGGTTCTATGTCTGATGTGTGTGCATGCGTGTTTGCATTTTGTTGTATATATTACAAGGTGCAAATTACAAAATTACAAGTGATGAACCCCCCCCCCCCCCCCCCCCCCCCCCCCCCCAATGAGGAAAGCAAGGGTAGACAAAAATGGAGAGTACAACAATCCTAACTGTCAAAGACATTGCAGATAAATTAGCCGAAAAACAATTAACCGACCCACCAGCTTTTGCTTTGGTTTGGTTTTTTCAGTAGGTTTTTAAAAGTTTAATTAAGATTATGAGTCACTTAATTCAGTTTCTCGGTTTCTTGCACACCCTGCTATAAATTACTGGGATATCTCATATCGAGCAAGTAAACTAGGCTCTTTGGAAAGATATTCAAGATTGTAACAAAGAACCAAGATGAAGCATTGAAATGAGTATTTACATCTAATCTTTTATACTTTTGTATACCTGCATGGATGTTGAGCATCATGAATAACATGACCATTTGTTTGACTATGGTCTTCATAAAATGTGTCAGCTTGTCATGAAATATAACTCGGTATTCAGGGTTGGCAGCTGTGCAAGGATTAGCAACAGTTTTCTCATCTTCCCCATCAAGCAATAGATCCAATTCAGCCACACTTGTTGGTTTAGGCCCCAATTACACTAAAGCAAAACTCACATTCAAAGAAATTTATTGCTTTCAAGACTTAGGGGCTGTTTGTTTACCTCTTAATGAGGCTCTTAATGGTTTAGACCTCTTACTGGTTCAGCACTTAATGGTTCAGACTGTTTGTTTCACGAGCAGATGTCTGAATGGTTCAGACATTTGCCTCTGAATGGTTAAGATTTATACAGTGTCTGAATGGTTAAGACCTCTAATCTGAATTGGTCAGACATTTACCTCTAATATACAAGCTCTAATAGTTCAGACCTCTTACTGATTCAGCACTTAATGATTCAGACCTCTTACTGGTTCAGCACTTAACCATCCAGATGTTGCCAAACAACCCCTTAATTTGCTGCTTCAAATATTACTTATTGAAAGTTTGAGAGTATATTAAATAAACAAACACTAGCCCCTATTTATAATAATAAAACAACCACATGCTAATTAAATCCAACTAGATGGAAGTCCCCCCGCGTTGCGGCAGGGGGCATAAACCATGTCTCGTTTATTACAAAAGCAATGCAAAGGGCATGAAACCGAGGGCATAAAAACATGTCTCATTTATTACAAAAGCGATGCAAGGGACATGAAACAGTGTCTCGCTTATTACGAAGTCTTTACAGATAAATTTTAGATAACATTTATAGCCAGCAATTTCAAACTTGTAAACTAAATAAATAAAAGTAAAAAGAAAAATCTTACATAACTAATAATTAAAGCTGGGTGTTACACATATTTGTAACATATTTAATGAATTAGCAACACTTTTATGCATATAGGTGTTGTACTTGATCCTTAAGGGGGGGGGGGGGGGTGGGGGGGGGGGGGGGGGGGGGGGGGGGGGGGGGGTGGGGGGGGGGGTTTCAAAAAAAAAAGAATAAATAAGCAGATTTTCGACCCGCGGGTTGCAATGAATCTGTCAAACGGGGAAAGATAAACGTTTTGCGACGGGTCTGTCGAAAGGGAAAAAAAAGACGAAAAAATGTTGAACCCCAAACACACGTTGTTGTGTGTTAACTCACAAAATTTAGAACGGAAAACTTACGAAGATGAAAAGTATGATGGACCAAAGTTGAAAATAAAAAGGTATTGGGGTTAAATTGCAAAAGATAAAAAACTTTATGTTAAAAGTTATAATATCAAAGGGGTTAAAATGCAAAAAGTGAAATTATTTGGGTTAGGAGTGAAAAGTTAACTTTTTTTTTAAACACTCCCAATACATGTGATACAACATCATTAAGCAACAAGTTGTTGCAAATTTATAATAGGGGAATTCCACATGATATCCCATAATATCAGCACCTCCCAACATTCACATTCCTGCGATCAACTCCTCCTTTTCCGGTCAACATTGACCAATTCTTTAACAACCCTTCTGACCCAATCATGCGAAACCCGGTTTGCTTAAGGGTTTTTAATTTTTTTTAGGTCATGTGTAGTCATAAAGCACCTTTGGGGGCGTTATGCGACAAGTGGCGAAATACGTAAGAGAGGGGCTTTATGGGGCTTTATATCACAAGAGGGTATAGTGGAAAGGGGTTATATAACCCCTTCAATTATACATACCATATGATATGTATATATATATGTGTGTGTGTGGGGACACTACAAGAAACAGGTCACCTTTAGCGGCGACAGGTGTCGCCGGTATTGATCACTTTTGTCGCCGCTATTGACCATTAGCGGCGACATGTCGCCGGTAAAGACGTCGCCGGTATTGCTCGGGCCGCTAATGACCAGTTTGTCGCCGGTATTGACTACTGTCGCCGGTATTGATCGTCCACTTTTAGCGACGACAAATGTCGTCGCTAAAAAGTGTCGCCGGTAAAGTGGAAGGCAATAGCGGCGACACTGTCGCCGCTAAAAGTCTGTTTTTTTTTTAATACAGCAGCTGTATATACAGCTGCCCAGCCAGTTTTACGGCCGAAAAAACAAAACCTGCCT